>OX422217.1:235796318-236997318 GCA_949130495.1 Sambucus nigra | reverse complement strand
TCCACACTTCTCAAATTTGGCATATAACTGATGATCCCTTAACGTCTGCAGGACCAATCGTAAATGTTTAGCATGATCGTCCTCCATTTGAAAATATAATAGGATGTCCTTAATAAACACGATAACAAACTGGTCCAGGAAGTCTCGAAACACTCTATTCATACGGTCCATAAACACTGCAAGAGCATTGGTTAGCCCGAAAGCCATAACAAAAAATTCATAGGACCCATATCTAGTTAGAAACGCAGTTTCAGACACGTTTTGCTCTCGTATCCGTAGCTGGTGATTCCCAGCCCTCAAATCTATTTTAGAGAAGTACGAAGTTCCCCTAAGTTGATCGAATAAATCATCTATCTGAGGTAGTGGGTACTTATTCTTGATGGTAACTTTATTCAACTCCGGTAATCAACACACAACCAGAGAGAACCATCTCTTTTCTTCACAAATAACACAGGAGCACCCCACGGCGACGTACTACGCCTAATAAACCCCTGTTCTAACAACTTCTGAATCTGATCTCTTAACTCCCTCATCTCAATAGGAGCCATACGTTACGGAGCCCTAGTAATCGGCCTCGTTTCCGGTGCTAAATCAATCACAAACTCAATCTCTCTTCTTGGAAGTAAACCCGGTATCTCCCAAAAAATATCTTTAAAATCTCTAACAACAGGAACCGAATCTAAGGAAACAACTTTATCACGAGAAGTCTCCTCTGTAATACAATATAAATACGTGCTATAACCTCCCTCAGAAAGAGGCATGGCCACAAGAAACATCTCTTGCCTCGGAATGGCAAAGACTATACTCTTCCCATAACAATTTACTATCGCGCGATACTTCACGAGCCAATCCATACCCAGGATTACATCGTACCCAACCATATCAAGGACGTGCAAATAACCCTCAAAACACAAATTACCAAGATTTATTTCTACTCATTTACAAATAAAGAAAATAAGCGAACCGTCACCCATAGAGGATTCGACACTGGTGAAAGTACTCTCTGCAGATTTAATTAATTCCGTCGATTGAGAAAAACTTCTAGAAATAAATGAGTGTGTCGCACCCATATCAAATAATACACGACCCATATGCCCATGAATGGGAAACTTACCCTAGATTGCTGGCGGCGCCGGCGGGGCTGGAGGAAGCATAGAATCCTGTATATGGTAGACACGCCCATACTGTAATTGTCCCTGTTCTGGATGGACGACTGGATTAGGCACTGGTGGCGGTAGCTGTGCCTGCTGATGCTGTGGAATTCTAGAAAAATGTCCCCCATTCAACTGCGGATACGATTTCCTATAATGACCCGACTCCCCACATTGAAAACAATGACCCGCCATATTTTATTGATTACGGCCTCTATTATTTCTGAACTGCCCAAAGCCTGGGCCTAGATGGCCTCGACCCCCATTGTTACCCCGACCTGCCTAACCCACCTGATGCTATTGCTGGGAACCCTGACCGTGCCAAAAATTACTGCTAGCGAAATTAAATCCCACAAGAAGTTATCTTTTGGACAAATCTCCTTGATGGGTATACCTTTCCTTTTGCTTACCTCCTGATGATTGGGACGAGGATAGTGCTCCTCCGGCACCATTGCTTCCCGGCTTACCTTATTTTCCCATAATTGAAACTTTTTCGCCTCCTTGTAGATGCAACCGATGATCCTGACAATTAAGTAATGCGGTGTTCATCACATCCCCCAATGTTTGTAAAGTTGGATTTACCAGTAAGTGTTACCGTCTCCTCTAATGTAAAACCCCTATAAACTTTGATATTCTCCTTTCCTCTGGAGTTACCTCATCCAACACAAAACTAGCCAAACGAGTGAATTCCTCCTCATACTCTTCCTCTGAACATTCACCTTGAACTACATCTTGAATTTTCCTCCTCATCTCCCTCTGAACTGTGGGAGGAAAATACTTTCGGTTAAACAAAACCCAAAAGTCAGTTATAGTCACAGTATCTCTTTGTTCTGGCATGGTCATCGACTCCCACCAGTGTAAGGCAACTACCACCAGTTTAAAAGTAGCAAGGATTTGATTATGTTATTCACTATAGTTTATCAAGCGAAGGTGACGTTGCATATCCTTCTTCCATTGGTTAGCCACTATCACGTCAGAACCACCCTGAAATTCCGGGGGATGACACTTCAGGAAGGATTCTCTAACTCTTTCCCATGGAGAAGGTCCCACAGGGGCTTGCACCTCCTGAACCTGGGTTGTTGGGCTTGGGGAATTTGCTGAACCACGGCAGTCATCACAGCATTGACCGTCTGGGCCACAATATTGGGAACCTCAGCGGCATTTATAGTTCCTTTCTGTGGCGGTGGAGGACCTACATCATCTTCTACAACTCTATTTCTTCTCACAGGGCGACTTCTCTTAGGCGGCATATGAGAAGAAGAAATAACTGAATTAGAATACGATTAAGAACAATTTATCTTAGCAGAAGATCGTAAATATAGACAAACAAAACAGTCCTAACAATAAGGCTCTATATCAAATAACGATAAGGTAGAACGTGACAAGTCCGCATAGATCCTAAATGTGACACCCCGCCTAATAAAATACCGGGTGATCAACCCTATATCAAATTAAAATAGGAATCCCAGTTGGTTCATCCATAGCATCACTGCCGAAAACCTTTTTAAAACTTACTAACCACCTAGTATTGCAAAAGCTGGTGCCAAATTTTATCTTATTAATTAAACCAAATAGTACATACGAAATTAAATATAAACCATTCACACAACTGAATTAAATAAACTGAATATTTAATTAAACAATTTGTCGAATAAACCATCGGCCACCAAAGAGAAAAAAATCCAATACAAACATCCAACACCTGAATAAATACATCTGAAAACTGTAATGGGAAGTCTGGGAACAAGCCCTAAATAAAACTGAAACTGATAAATGATTCCTACTCTAGAAATTAATGAACGATGCGTCTAATCCAAACTCCTGTTAGCATCCATATATGCCGCAGCTCCGTGTCCCTGGAATAGAATATCAATCCTGGCGTCATTATGGCTGGACACCTAAAAGGTTTTGAAAATAGTTTTATAGCAAGGGTTAGAACCCAAAACAATTTGAAAATATTTAGCAAGTGAATTAACTGAAGTAATTTAAAATGCATGAATGCGCTTCATATTTAAGTTAGTGTCGCACTCTCTTGAGGACATTCTCACCCCTCCACTATTGTGCACACCCAACGGTTACCTTAACCCCACCTAGTTGTACTACCCGGTCCAACTAGCCCTGGTATAACCTTCCCTTTCCATACTACTCTAACCCGAGTATAATTATTCATGAATTATAAGTTGTCTCACAATAACTTAATTAATTCCTTCTTAAATAATAGCATATAACTGTTTCACAAGTTATATAAAGTAAATACATCACACATTGTACTATTACCTGCATATAATATTTAATACCATTATATACGTACCTTTACTAAAATATCCACACATATATCATACGTATATCCATCCCTCCGAGTATACTCTCGCCAGATGATTCCCCCTAAAGTGTTATCTCGCTAGGTGTGCTCACATAACCTAGTTACCCAAGTTGGAATCACTCACCAACCTGGCCAAAAACATAAACGAAGTGAAGGCGTTCATATTCCTTCCCTGAAAGTGAGATAATCCCCTCACCCATATACCGGACGCTATAACTTGGGGATATACTCACCCTACTCCTCAAGCTAGGGGATTCACCCACATCGCGAAACCTCCGTTGATAGCACTAGAGTAGATAAATTAAATAAATATCTAATCACTGATATTTAATAGAACACACAATAAATACACACACACACACACACACACACACACACACACACACACACACACACACACATATATATATATATATATATATATATATATATATATATATATATATATATATATATATATACACTATCACTACACCGTATATATATAATATAAACCCCGACTTTACCGTGTACTTAAAGATCCGTAACACTAGCTGAATTTTTCTGAGTCTCTGTCCCGACTCACTTAATTAATTTTCTCACTTAATAATTTATCATCTTCCCGAGTCTATGGTCCGACTCTAATATATTTAATCCACACCTCAATTAATATAATATTTTCCCCGAGTCTATGGTCCGACTCTAATATAAATACTCTACACATTAATTTATATGAAATTTGCCCAAGTCTATGATTCGACTCTCATTTAATTAATTTACACATTAATTAATTAATACTAAGCCGAGTCTGTGGTTTGACTCTCATTTAATTAATTTACACATTAATTAATTAATACCAATCCGAGTCTGTGGTCCGACTCTCATTTAATTAATTTCACATTAATTAATTTATTACCTTCCCGAGTCTACAGTCCGACTCTAATTTAATTAATTAACACATCAATTAATTTATTACTTGGTGTCGCCCAACCATTATATCCAGACTCTCTCACTTGGCCCATAACTTAATATTTCCCCGAGTCTATATTTTCCCCCATAACTAATTTTATTTCACCTCAATTCCTTTAATAATTTAGTGTCACCCAACTACAATACCTGAATATTTTCCCTCAGCACAAAACTAATACTTATGAATTATTTTTCGAAATTCGTTCACCTCATGACATACAATTTTCAGCCACCTAAACCCAATTATATCACCCTATAATTGTTAAGGAATATATACCACATATGAATTTATCACTACATAGCAAGTGAGGGAAAATTCTAAACTAAAATTTCTCTTTATACATAAAACTGGCGAAACTGTCAAAATCCCGGGACCATCAATCGATCGATCCCCCTGGGTCGATCGATCGATCGAACAGGTGATCGTCTTCTCCGGCGTGCTGTTTCATCCATTAACGAACCTTCAAGCTTTTGTTTCTTCCCAAACCCTTATCCAAACCCCAACCAACATATTTTCCACACAAGAAAAGGTTCTAAACACCTTGGAGACCTTAATCCATTAATAAATTTATACAAAACCCTAAGTATATTCAATTTGGGTTTTTCACCCTGGTCTCGTTCTACCAAATCCGACCCCACTATATTCAGTCTATTTAATCACTAATACATAATGTAATCCACTCTACAATTTAATCTTAACAGTCCCAAATCATAACTTAACATTTATTGAGTAATTCAATCTTCCCATTACTCTAAATTCAGAAAAACCCAATTTTTAACTATGGTTACACACCCAAAATGAATTTTCATATACACAGACTATGATATGAATTGATTATCATCAATTTAGGAATCACAATAGTTAACCACTTGCCTGGAATTGTTCGTAGAGTCTGATCCGTTGGTGTAGTCCCTAAATTTAGCTCCAAAAATCCTTAATTGGCTCTTGATTTGATTTCCCCCAAATTCCCTCTTAAGCCCTAGGTTAAGAATTTGTGTTAACTGCTGTTCCACACTTCCCCCAATTAGGTTTAAGCTCCAAATCACATTTTTGGCCACATGGGCCTAATTAAAATGGTCCGAATCACTGTGTGTGGGCTCGGCTATGCCCAAAAATACCCCGAGACCCAATTACTACCCCCGGGCACTCTTTTCTCACTATCTCGACTCATCCGAACTCAACCGCTCACTCAGAGTTGTCATCCAAAATAATTTTTGTCATTTCCGAATTTTGACCTCAAAATGCGACACACATTAATTCGGGCAATTAAACTTAAAGTCGTCAATTATAAATAATTCTTCCCACTCAAATAAATTCTCCAAATCATAAATTTAAGTTTCTCCAATTTAAATATTTTATAAATCCCAAAAATAGTTAAATATTAAATCCTCAAAATTACGGGGTGTTGCATACTTCCCCCATTACAAAGGAATTTCGTCCTCGAAATTAAGATGAGCGTAATGTTCCAAGCTTCGCATATCACTCTCTACTCATGTGCCTCTAATCCCGCTATATCTATCCCATCCTCTTCTAACCATAAGTTACACAAGTATGCATTTAAATTAACCAGGGCACCCATACACCCTATCCCCGTTCTTTAACGCACGAAAGTTACCCGACTATGCTAGTCGTAACCTGTAATATAACTTCGAACCCGTAGTCATATCACACACACACACACATATATATATACTGCCCGGGGTACCCAACCCATGTACTAACGGCCAAACATCTCCCCACTTTCCAACATTGCGCTAAGTTTCATGCATGGGATGTCTCGCAAAGAGAAATCCAAATAAGGAACCCCCCCGGTAATACCGCGCCCTTACTATCACTAGTCCTTGCGCAAAATAAACCCCGAGCTATCTCTCTTTGTTCGAACATAAATCTAACCACCCCGATTCACTTTAGTAAACACCCCTACTTACCGGGATAAAATGTGAGAACACAAGACCTCACTTTGTTTCTATCGCACCACACAATATAACATATATACACACATATACATAGGCTAAACGCCCTCTCAGGTGATACCTAGTACTAATCATATCCTGGTTTCGCGAACACCAAAACTTACCCTCACTCTCCGCAAATATTCAAATCCATCGCTATCCAACCGATATTTGGGAAAATTATCAACCCTACTCCCATAATTCTCGAAAGTAGTAACCACTCGCATAATTCAAACCTTCTATCGGTGTACACCTCCACTCTCCCGTGGATAACACCAAAGAATTTCTCTACCCCACGAAATTTTTTCTCTACTTACTATGGCTGCCACCGCCAGCGTTCCCACTAAATTCGACTTATCCGCAAACTGTAGTAAAAATAATTCTTATATTGTGACACTCTCACTGTCACTCAAAACATACCCCATGCCCATAGGATAACAGATAATTACCTCCATACTCTAGCTGCAATGGTTGATCCTCGGGTCTCTGAGCATCTTCCCCCTGCCCGAACGCACCCATGACTTGTTGTATTGGCTGTACATCCAGGACCTCATCCTGTAGTTGACCCATGCCATGCTTAGGATAATCCCTCTTCATGTGCCCTGCTTCCCCACAAACGAAACACCTCTTAATAAATTCACCTTGCCATCGATCCCTTCCTTGCTGTCTTTGTAGGAATTCCTGGCCATCCTGCTGATAGCCTCCAGCTCTAAATCGTTTGGCATGATTTCCCTACCGAAAATCCTGCCCCTGATCTCCCCCTGTCTGCTGCTGGGATACCCCACTGGTACTGTTCCCTCCTCCTTCATCCGACTGGCTGGTTTCCACTCCCTTCTTGCTTCCTTTCAAGTGGAAGCGATATTCCTGACAGTGCCAGAGTGCTGCGTTAACGACATCTATATAAGCTAATAATGCAGGATTACCAATCAAATGTTGTCTGATCCTCCAAACCAAACCATCTATGAACCTTACCTTCTTTCTTTCTTCATCTCTTACCTCATCCGGTACAAAATTTGCCAAATGAGTGAATTTTTCCTCGTAATAGGCCATTGAACGGCCCTCTTGTGTTACCTCTCTAAATTTCCTCCTCATTTCAGTCTTAACTGCTGGCGGAAAATACTTACGATCGAACCTCACCCAAAACTCGGTAATAGTTACTGTATCCCTTTCCTCAACTGTGGTCATCGACTCCCACCACTATAGCGCTACTCCCACTACACTAAAAGTGTCTAGCATTTGCTTCTGCACCTCATTGCAATCTACCATGCGTAGGTGACGCTGAATTCTCTCTTCCACTGGCATACAAGTACCACATCTGAACCCCCTCAAAACTCTGGTGGATGGCCCTTTTGAAAGACCTCTCGTACTTGCTGTCACCCCGACGGCCCCGCATGAGCCTGAACATCTGGGGCCATTAAAACTTGTGGCTGACCTCGTGGAAAGTACCTTTCCATAGCGATCATCGTTACTTCAAATTCTTGCGCCACTAATTCATCTACCTGTGTGGTCGAAATCATCTCTGGCAGTTGCTGCAGTAACTCTTGCTCCTGATGAGCCTCTCTAGTCTCATCTCCCCTGCTGCCCTAACTGCTCTCTCTCTCTTGGACGACATCTGAAATGAGAATCGAATCGTTTGAGTTCACCCTCGAATAAAATAAATGGCAGAAGAACGTAATTGCTCATACGTATAAAAATACAACAATCCTATGATAGGGCTCTACATCAAAGATTGCTAAGCCAAAACGTGAAAAGCTGCACAGATCCTAAGGACACTAGAACCTGATGCTATGATACCATCTGTGACACCCTACCTAATAAAATATCGGGTGATCAGTCCTATACCAAATTAAAATAGGAATCCCAGTTGGGTCATCCTTAGCATAACTGCCGAAAACCTTTTTAAAACTTACTAACCACCTAGTATTCCAAAAGCTGGTGCCAAATTTTATCTTATTAATTAAACCAAACAGTACATGCGGAATTAAATATAAACCATTCACACAACTGAATTAAATCAACTGAATAATTAATTAAACAATTTGCCGAGTAAACCATCGACCACCAAAGTGAAAAAAATCCAATACAAACATCCAACGCCTGAATAAATACATCTGAAAACTGTACTGAGAAGTCTGAGCGACAATCCCTAAATAAAACTGAAACTGATAAATGATTCCAACTCTAGGAATGAATGAACGATGCGACTAATCCAAACTCCTGCTAGAATCCACATATGCCATAACTCCGTGTCCTTGGAATAGAATATCAATCCCGGCGTCCTTGTGGCTGGACACCTAAAAGATTTTGAAAATAGTTTTATAGCAAGGGTTAGAACCCAAAACATTTTGAAAATATTTAGCAAGTGAATTAACTGCAGTAATTTAAAATGCATGAATGCGCTTCATATTTAAGTTAGTGTCGCACTCTCTTGAGGACATTCTCACCCCTCCGCTATTGTGCACACCTAACGGTTACCTTAACCCCACCTAGTTGTACTACCCCATCCAACTAGTCCTGGTATAACCTTCCATTGCCATACTACCCTAACTCGAGTATAATTATTCATGAATTATAAGTTGTCTCACCAATAACTTAATTAATTCCTTCTTAAATAATAGCATATAACTGTGTCACAAGTTATATAAAGTAAATACATCACACATTGTATTATTACCTGCATATAATATTAAATACCATTATATACGTACCTTTACTAAAACATCCACACAAATATCATACGTATATCCATCCCTCCGAGTATACTCTCGCCGGATGATTCCCTCTAAACATAACCTAGTTACCCAAGTTGGAATCGCCCACCAACCTGGCCAAAAACATAAACGAAGTGGAGGCGGTCATATTCCTTCCCTGAAAGTGAGATAATCCCCTCACCCATATACCGAACGCTATAACCTGGGGATATACTCACCCTACTCCTCAAGCTAGGGGATTCACCCACATCGCGAAACCTCCGTTGATAACACTAGAGTATATAAATTAAATAAATATCTAATCACTGATATTTAATAGCACACACAATAAATACACATATATATACTATCACTACACCGTATGTATATAATATAAACCCCGTCTTTACCGTGTACTTAAAAATCCGTAACACTAGCCTGAAATTTTCTAAGTCTCTGTCCCGACTCACTTAATTAATTTTCTCACTTAATAATTTATCATCTTCCCGAGACTATGGTCCGAATCTAATATATTTAATTCACACCTCAATTAATATAATATTTTCCCCGAGTCTATGGTCCGACTCTAATTTAAATACTCTACACATTAATTTATATGAAATTTGCCCAAGTCTATGATTCGACTCTCATTTAATTAATTTACACATTAATTAATTAATACTAAGCTGAGTCTGTGGTCCGACTCTTATTTAATTAATTTACACATTTATTAATTAATACCAATATGAGTTTGTGGTTCGACTCTCATTTAATTAATTTTACATTAATTAATTTATTACCTTCCCGAGTCTACAGTTCGACTCTAATTTAATTAATTAACAGATCAGTTAATTTATTACTTGGTGTCGCCCAACCATTATATCCGAACTCGCTCACTTGGCCCATAACTTAATATTTCCCCGAGTCTATATTTTTCCCCATAACTAATTTTATTTCACCTCAATTCCTTTAATAATATAGTGTCACCCAACTACAATACCTGAATATTTTCCCTCAGCACAAAACTAATACTTATGAATTATTTTTCGAAATTCGTTCACCTCATGACATAAAATTTTCACCCTCATAAACCCAATTATATCACCCTATAATTGTTAAGGAATATATACCACAAATGAATTTATCACTAAATAGAAAGTGGGGGAAAATTCTAAACTAAAATTTCTCTTTATACATAAAACTGGAGAAACTGTCAAAATCCCGGGACCATCAATCGATCGATCCCCCTGGGTCGATCGATCGATCGAACAGGTGATCGTCTTCTCCGGCGTGATGTTTCAGCCATTAACGAACCTTCAAGCTTTTGTTTCTTCCCAAACCCTTATCCAAACCCCAACCAACATATTTTCCACACAAGAAAAGGGTCTAAACACCTTGGAGACCTTAATCCATTAATAAATTTATACAAAACCCTAAGTATATTCAATTTGGGTTTTTCACCCTGGTCTCGTTCTACCAAATCCGACCCCACTATATTCAGTCTATTTAATCACTAATACATAATGTAATCCACTCTACAATTTAATCTTAACAGTCCCAAATCATAACTTAACATTTATTGAGTAATTCAATCTGCCCATTACTCTAAATTCAGAAAAACCCAATTTTTAACTATGGTTACACACCCAAAACGAATTTTCATATACACAGACTATGATATGAATTGATTATCATCAATTTAGGAATCACAATAGTTAACCACTTGCCTGGAATTGTTCGTAGAGTCTGATCCGTTGGTGTAGTCCCTAAATTTAGCTCCAAAAATCCTTAATTGGCTCTTGATTTGATTTCCCCCAAATTCCCTCTTAAGCCCTAGGTTAAGAATTTGTGTTAACTGCTGTTCCACACTTCCCCCAATTAGGTTTAAGCTCCAAATCCCGTTTTTGGCCACATGGGCCTAATTAAAATGGTCCGAATCACTCCGTGTCGGCCCGTCTATGCCCAAAAATACCCCAAGACCCAATTACTACCCACGGGAACTCTTTTTTGACTATCTCGACTGAACCGCGCACTCAGAATTGTCATCCGAAATACTTTTTGTCATTTTCGAATTTCGACCTCAAAATGCGACACACATTAATTCGGACAATTAAACTTAAAGTCGCCAATTATAAATAATTCTTCCCACTCAAATAAATTCTCCAAATCATAAATTTATGTTTCTTCAATTCAAATATTTTTATAACTCCCAAAAATAATTAAATATTAAATCCTCAAAATTATGGGGTGTTACACTAAATACTCTAGAACCTGATGCTCTGGTACCATCTGTGACAACCCGCTTATTAAAATAAGAGGTGGCCAACCCGATACTCCAATAATTACAGGGATCATAGATGGTCCATTCTTAGCATAATTGTAATACAATAAATTTACGAGATACCCACCCATTACTTTAGAAAGTGGATTGTCAAAATTTAATTTGTAAGTTAAAGAAAACATTTAAACAATCCAATTGATAAGAAGGTGGATATAAGTAAAGACATGTAACTGATCAGCAATCTTATACATAAAAAAATAATCGAATAACCAATCGGTTAACAGACCCATATGATTAAGTGACACCGAGTATTAAAGTACAAAGTCACATAATATAATACAAGTACAAAACTTGGGCAACACGCCCGAACGTGTAACAGATCATAACTAGAATACAAAAAGATGGAAGCGTCTATATCAACTATCCCATAACATCCGCAAAGTGTTACAGCTCCAGGACACTGGGATAGAAAAGTCAATATGGCGTCCTTGCGGCGGAGCACCTGAGCAAATATAAGATTCAAGTAAAACAAAGAAATAGAAACGGGTCAGGGCCCGATTTAATATGATTACCAAGTGAATATAGTGCATGACAATTATGGACAATTTAATTACCATGAATAAGCTTGTTTCATTCACCATAAATAATGATAAGGAATGTAACCTTTCTATCTAAAAGCATAACCTAACGTAATAATAATGACAATGATCACAATTCATTTATGCAGGAGAATATAGATAAAATATTACTTAGTGAGATTCCATTTCCTTTTTACACAATTTCATTTCATCGTTCCTTTTTCTCATTAGGAAACGTATTTATGCAATTTACTTCATAAAGTGTCATTTTATCAATAAAATCCCACTTTAATAAGAATAGTTATATTTCACAACATATAACGATTCTAAGACCATCCTTCTGGGTTGCCCCACTAGATGCGCCCCTAAATAGCTATCATCTTCCAGGGCCTATCACCAAGACAACCTAGGCATCCTACATCGCGTGACGTCGGGAAGCGATCATATACCTTCGACAGTGAGTCATAACCACACCCGAAATTACCTCACTTCGAACAATAATCACACAATATATAATAACCGGTCCTATGGTCGAGGACTATATTCACCCTGCATTCACTAGCCAGAGGACTTCACCTCATGCGCGTAACTTCCCATATGATATCTTTTAGAGAGGTGTGTATAAGCAATTTATCATTCACAAGTTATTCCCATTTTAAAATATACATTAAGTCTTTATTCGGAGCCATAAGCATTTAATGTCATCATTATAAACTTCAACGTTTAATAAACCCCTAAATTAGTTTTCGAGAAATAATGAGGTTAATATAAGTCACCAAGTATAGTATACCTCAAACACCTCTCTAAATTTCCACAATTATATGATCCTACTCTTCTCTAGTCTCAAACTAGTTTGTTCAAGAAAGAACCACCCTAACGTCTATTTCATAAACCCCGAGATAAGCCCGAGTATCCCCTTTCTAATCTAATGTGGTTACATACCTAAGGTAAGTCTCGAATACACTTTATTTTATCCTAAGAGCAGTTCCTAGGTCCTAAACCTACAAGAAAAGTATTACAAACTAAGTTAGAAATATAACCTAAAACAGCAGGAATTCTGAATCGATTCGCCCTAGTCGAATCGATTTGGATGGTCTGAATCAATTCGGTCAAGATGACCCAACATTCTGCATATTGCCGAATCGATTTGGATAGGCCAAATCGATTCTCTCAACACAGACCTGTATCCTACTCCGTTAGTAAATCAATTCGCTAGGGGCAAATCGATTCGCCTGGGCCAAAATGCCCAATTTCGGCTATGGAGTTTAATACCCCAACTTTTCCCAAACTCATTTCTCCTCCATTTTACCCACACCAACCATCATTAATCCAATCGAAACAATCCTATATACATACTAACTACTATAATTCACACAATAACTATCTAGATCAAAGTTTAAGGGTTCAAACACTACAATTTCTCTAAACCCATATTTGTTAAATTATTCCAATACACAACCATCACTACAATTTATTCACCTCAAACCATATATTAGTAAGTAATAAACTTGCCTTAAGCTGAAATCTTGGATTCCTTTACGGTAGATGCAAGATCAAACCCAATTTCTTCAATTCTTCTCATTTTTCTTCTTTTTCTCCACAATTCTCTTTCTCTCTCTTTCTCTCTAGGTTTAGTAAGAATACACTTGAGAAATAAAAAGGGTTGTAAGACTCAATCGGGTACTTAGCCTTAATTTCCATCTTTACATGTTAATACATCATTAAAATGGCTCGTAACTACATAATTGAGTCATAACTTGTCAAAATTGCTCGGAACTCAAATTACAACGTGACACTTATTTTGACTATCTCGACTATTTAGGGGTATCCAGAATAATATAAATCATTTCAAGTTTTAACTTCATTTAAACCATAAATGCCATTTAAATCACAATGACACTATAAATCGTAACATGATGCTATTTACATTCACATAACAATAGATATGCAAAATCTAGTAAAAATTATCTTTTGATTCACTTAAAATAATATTTACCCCATTATCCAATATTTTATATAATTAACTCTCATGGAAAATTAATATAAAATCAATTACTCAAAAGTAAGGGTTATTACATACTCCCCCCCCCTTATAAGGGAATTTTTCCCTCAAAATTTAGGCGTACCTTGCAAAAAGAGATGTGGATATTTTTTTGACATATCATCCTCCTGCTCCCACGTTGACTCCTCGGCATTGTGATGTCCCCATCGAACCATAACCAAGGGCAACACTCTAGATCTTAGCCTACGCTCCTCGTGATCTAAGATTGCAACTGGTTGTTCCTCGTATGAAATATAGGGCTGCAATTCGATATCATCTAAAGGAATGTGCCAGTGAGATCCTTCACACCTCTTATTCTTTTTCAGGGATGAAACATGAAACACATCATGAATCAGTTGTAAATGCTCCGGTAAGGAAAGTTGATAAGCTACTCGGACTACCTTAGTAATAATGGGAAAATGACTTACGTAGCGTGGCACAAGTTTTCCTTTCTTCCCAAATCGCTTTATACCCTTCATCGACAAAACTCGTACCAACACTTAATCTCCAACCTCCAAATCCACATGCCTTCTATTCGCATCATCATAACTCTTCTGACAATCTTGAGCAATTCAGATGCGATTGCGAATAAGTTCAATCTTTGAAGAAGTATTCTGGATCATCTCAAGTCTAAGAAATTTATTATCCCTTACTTCCAATCAACAAGCAGGTGATCTACACGGTCGATCATATATAGCATCATAGGGTGCCATCCCAATAATGAATTGGTACGAATTATTATAAGCAAATTCGACCAAGGGAATGTATTGTTCCCAACCTCCTTTGAAATCAAGTACACACATTCTGAGCATATCCTCTAACATTTGGTTGACTCTTTCCGTCTGCCCATCTATTTGAGGGTGATAGGAGGTACTCAACTTCAATTCGGTTCCCATAGCTTCTTAGAAACTTCTCCAAAAATGGGAAACAAAAATTTTGTCTCGATAGGAGACTATTAATGGGCACTCCGTGGAGTCTAACAATCTCCGTAATGAATAGCCGCGCATAACGAGCACTATTATAATCTGTACGTACCGGTAAGAAATGTGCCAACTTGGTTAAATAATCGATAATCACCCAAATGGAATCATGACCGCTTTGTGATGTTGGCAATCCCGTGATGAAATACATAGAGATGCTTTCCCACTTCCATACCGGTATTTCCAAGGGTTGTAACAATCCCATCGGTTGCTGATGATCTACCTTCACCAGTTGATAAGTAGTACTTTGGGAAATAAATTCAGAAATGTCCCATTTCATACCCGCCCACCAATATTGATAGAGCATATCTTAGTACATTTTGTCTCCACCAGGATGTACTGCAAACTTGGACCCATGAGATTTCGTCATTACGGCCCATCTCACATCCCTTTCTTCCGGGACAACATGTCTCCTGTGTAAACGTAATCCACCCTCAGAACCTATAGAGTAAGATTCCGCTCCCTCGTTTAATAATTGGTGCTTACGGTTCTAACAACCTTTATCCCTTCCTTGAGCTTCCACAACACTTGCCACTATAATAGGCGTAACGGTCAACATCGACATAAACACCCTTGCCACCGCGTCCTCTTGGCTAAGTTCTTTCCATTTAGCCTTCCATACCAGTGCTAACTCCCCCTCAGGTTTCTGACTCAACAAATCCGCCACTACATTAGACTTACCTGAGTGATAATGAATATCAAATTGGTAGTCCTTCACAAACTCTAACCATTGACGTTGTCGCATATTCAAATCCTTCTGTGAAAATAAATATTGCAACGATTTGTGGTCCGTGAAAAGACTAAACTTCTCCCCCAGGAGGTAATGTCTCCAAATCTTCAAGATAAAAACCACTGCATCAATTTCCAAATCATGAACTGGGTAATTCTTCTCATGGGGCTTTAGCTTGCGAGAAGAATAAGCAATAGTCCGATGCTCTTGCTGTAACACACCTCCCAACCCTTGCAGAGATGCGTTCGTAAAGACCAAATATTCCACGCAGTTACTGGAGCAGAAGTCAACTTATCTTTCAACTCATTAAAAACCAGTTGACAAGAATCATCCCAAACAAACCTCACTCCCTTCCGAGTTAAATTGATCAAAGGGCTAGCAATCTTAGAAAAACCCTTGATAAATCTGCAAAAATAGCCAGCCAAACCCAGAAAACTGCGAATCTTTGTAGGTGTTGTGGGCTGACCCCATTCCCTCACCACAACAACTTTACTCAAATCTA
This sequence comes from Sambucus nigra, assembly GCA_949130495.1. Taxonomy (NCBI): domain Eukaryota; kingdom Viridiplantae; phylum Streptophyta; class Magnoliopsida; order Dipsacales; family Adoxaceae; genus Sambucus; species Sambucus nigra. Next base: position 236,981,141 of record OX422217.1, on the reverse strand, counting down.
CTGAAATACTCGAGCTGTCACAATGTGACCTAGAAACTGCACTTCTTATAGCTAAAAACCACACTTCTCAAATTTGACATATAACTGATGATCCATTAACGTTTGCAGGACCAACCGTAAATGTTTAGCATGATCATCCTCCATTTGAAAATACACTTGGATGTCATCAATAAACACGATAACAAACTGGTCCAGGAACTCTCGAAACACTCTATTCATACGGTCCATAAACACTGCAGGAGCATTGGTTAGCCCGAAAGGCATAACAAAAAATTCATAGGACCCATATCTAGTTAAAAATGCAGTTTTGGACACGTCCTGCTCTCGTATCCGCAGCTGGTGATACCCTGTCCTCAAATTTATTTTAGAGAAATACGACGTTCCCCTAAGTTGATCAAACAAATCATCAATCCGGGGTAGTGGGTATTTGTTCCTGATGGTAACTTTATTCAACTCCCGGTAATAAACACACAACCGGAGAGAACCATCTCTTTTCTTCACAAATAACGCAGGAGCACCCCACGATGACGTACTACGCCTAATAAACCCCCGTTCTAACAACTTCTGAATCTGATCTCTTAATTCCCTTATCTCAACATGAGCCATACGGTACGGAGCCCTAGCAATCGACCTCGTTTCCAATGATAAATCAATCACGAACTCAATCTTCCTACTTGGAGGTAAACTCGGTATCTCCCGAAAAACATCTTAAAATCTCAAACAACGGGAATCAAATCTAAGGAAACGACTCTATCACGAGAAGTCTCCTCCGTAATACAATATAAATACGTGCTAGATCCTCCCTCAGAAAGAGGCATAGCCACAAGAAACATCTCTTGCCCCAGAATGGCAAAGACTATACTCTTCCCATAACAATTTACTATCGCGCGATACTTCACTAGCCAATCCATACCCAGGATTACATCGTACCCGACCATGTCAACGACGAGCAAATCAACCTCAAAACACAAATTACCAAGATTTATTTCTACTCTTTTACAAATAAAGAAAATAAGCGAACCGTCACCCATAGAGGATTCGACAGTAGTGAAAGTACTCTCTGCAGATTTAATTAATTCCTTCGATTGAGCAAAACTTCTAGAAATAAACGAGTGTGTTGCACCCGTATCAAACAATACACGACCCATATGCCCATGAATGGGAAACTTACCCTCGATAGCTGGCGATGCCGGTGGGGCTGGAGGAAGCGTAGCATCCTGTATATGGTAGACACCCCCATACTGTAATTGTCCCTGTTGTGGAGGGACGACTGGATTAGGCACTGGTGGCAGTAGCTGTACCTGCTGATGCTGTGGAATTCTAGAAAACTGTCCCTCGTTCAACTGCAGATACGATTTTCTATAATGACCCGACTCCCCACATATAAAATAATGCCCCACTATATTTTCCTGATTAGCCTCTATTATTTCTGAACTACCCAAAGCCTTGGCCCGAATTTCCTCAACCTCAATTGTTACCCCGACCTGCCTGACCCGCCTGATGCTGTTGCTGGGCACCCTGACCGTGCCTAAAATTACTGCTACCAAAATTAAATCCCCCAAAACGTTGTCTTTTGGACAAATCCCCTTGTTGGGTATCCCTTTCCTTTTGCTTACCTCCTGATGATTGGGACGAAGATAGTGCTCCTCCGGCACCATTGCCTCTCGGCTTGCCCGATTGTCCCATAACTGAAACTTTCTTGCTTCCTTATACATGCAACCGATGATCCTAACAATGAAGTAATGCGGTGTTCATCACATCCCCGAATGTTTGTAAAGCTGGATTTCCCAGCAAGTGTTAACGTATCCTCCAATGTTAACCCCCTATGAACTTTGATATTCTCCTTTCCTCCTGAGTTACCTTATCCGGCAAAAACTAGCCAAGCGAGTGAATTTATCCTCATACTCTGCCACCGAACGTTCACCTTGAACTACATCTTGAATTTTCCTCCTCATCTCCCTCTGAACTATGGAAGGAAAATACTTTCGGTCAAACAAAACCCAAAATTCAGTTATAGTCATAGTATCTCTTTGTTTTGGCGTGGTCATCGACTCCCACCAGTGTAAGGCTTCTCCCACTAGTTTAAAAGTAGCAAGGATTTGATTCCGTTATTCACTACAGTCTATCAAGCGAAGGTGACACTGCATATCCTTCTTCCATTGGTTAGCCAATATCACGTCTGAACCACCTTGAAATTTTGGGGGAATACTCTTCAAGAAGGATTCTCTAACTCTTTCCCATGGAGAAGGTCCCACAGGGGCTTGCACCTTTTGAACCCTGGGTTGTTGGGCTTGGGGAATTCGTTGAACCACGACTGCCATCGCAGTATTGGCCGACTGGGCCACAATATTGGCTACCTCAGCGGCAGTTATAGTTCCTTTCTGTGGCGGTGGTGGACCTACATCATCTTCTACTACTCTATTTCTTCTCGCAGGGCGATCTCTCTTAGGCGACATCTGAGATGAAGAAATAACTGAATTAGAATACGATTAAGAACAATCTATCTTAGCATAAGATCGTAAATATAGACAAACAAAACAGTCCTAACAATAAGGCTCTATATCAAAGAATGCTACGGTAGAACGTGACAAGTCTGCACATATCCTAAAGACTCTAGAACTCGATGCTCTGATACCATCTGTGACAATCCGCTTATTAAAATAAGAGGTGACCATCCCGATACTCCAATAATTATAGGGATCATAGAAAGTCCATTCTTAGCATAATTGTAATACAATAAATTTACGAGATAACCACCCATTACTTTAGAAAGCGGATTGTCAAAATTTAATTTGTAAGTTAAAGAAAACATTTAAACAATCCAATTGATGAGAAGGTGGATATAAGTAAAAACATGTAACTGATCAACAATCATATACATCCAAAAATAACCGAATAAGCTGTCGGTTAGCAGACCTATACAATTAGGTTACACCGAATATTAAAGTACAAAGTCACATAATATAATACAAGTACAAAACTTGGGCAACACGCCCGAATGTGTAATCGGTCATAAATAGAATACAAAAAGATGGAAGCGTCTATATCAACTATCCCGTAACATCCGCAAAGTGTTACAACTCCAAGACACTGGGATAGAAAAGTCAATATGGCGTCCTTTCGGCGGAGCACCCGGGCGAATATAAGATTCACTTTACCAAGTGAATAAAGTGCATGACAATTATGGACAATTTAATTACCATGAATAAGCTTGTTTCATTCACCATAAATAATGATAAGGAATATAACCTTTCTATTTAAAAGCATAACCTAACGCAATAATAATGGCAATGGTCACAATTCATTTGTGCAGGAGAATATAGATAAAATATTACTTAATGAGATTCCATTTCCTTTTTACACAATTTCATTTCACCGTTCCCTTTTCTCATTAGGAAACGTATTTAAGCAATTTACTTCATAAAGTACCATATTATCAATAAAATCCAACTTTAATAAGAATAGTTATATTTCACAACATATAACGATTCTAAGACCATCCTTCCGGGTTTCCCCACTGGATGCGCCCCTAAATAGCTATCATCTTCCAGGGCCTATCACCAAGACAACCTAGGCATCCTACATCGCGTGACGTCGGGAAGCGATCATATACCTTCGACAGTGAGTCATATTTGTTAAATTATTCCAATACACAACCATCTCTACAATTTATTCACCTCAAACCATATATTAGCAAGTGAGAAACTTGCCTTAAGCTGAAATCTCGGATTCCTTTACGGTAGATGCAAGATCAAACCCAATTTCTTCAATTCTTCTCCTTTTTCTCAATAATTCTCTTTCTATCATTTTTCTCTAGGTTTAGTAAGAATACACTTAAGAAATAAAAGGGGTTGTAAGAATCAATCGGGTACTTAGCCTTAATTTCCATCTTTACATGTTAATACATCATTAAAATGTCTCGTAACTACATAATTGAGTCATCACCTGTCAAAAGTGTATGAAACTCAAAATACAACATGACACTTATTTTGACTATCTCGACTATTTCGGGACTGACTGCGCCCTCTAAATTGGCTTTCAGAATAATATAAATCATTTGAAGTTCCAACTTCATTTAAACCATAAATGTCGTTTAAAGCACGACAATACCATAAATCGTAACATAATGCTATTTACATTCACATAACAATAGATATGTAAAATCTATTAAATATTATCTTTTAACTCACTGAAAATAATATTTACCCCATTATCAAATATTTTATGTAATTACCTCTCATGGAAAATTAATATAAAATCAATTACTCAAAAGTAAGGGTTATTACATATATTCTAATATTAAATAATTTTATGTGTAGCTGTGTGATTATTTGAAACATTGGTTGCATGTTATATATAAATTTTAGTCTAGAATTTAAATTTTATAAAAACACCTTGTGAATTAAATTAGTATTTGGATTTTTTGTATTGTAAGGGTAAAACTTTTATAAAGGCCCAAAATAATTATAGAATCAAGATAAGATGGGACCTAATGTTGGGTAACCTTTTGGTCTAACTATTCAAAGTATGAGGTAGTATTTTGGTCATATTTAAGGGATCCAAGTTTGGCCCATGGATGACCTGCGAAATCAAGGAATTAAGACAATCATTAATTCATTTAATTTACATAGAATTAGAGAGAAAACCCAAAGAAAAAAGCCTTGTTATAGAGGAAAGAAATTGGAGTAAGGATTTTCATCAAATAGATTTAACACATTATTTGTCAAGAAATACCTATGATTTTTGCTTATTATCTATAATATATTTATGTTTAATACTATGTTAATATGTAATTCACGGAGGCTCAGTTTGATACTTTAGTTGATAATGAATTTATATATCTATTTGAGAACTTAACTTATTATATGTTTCAGTCTTAGGTATGAATTATGGAATGAAATATGAAATGTAATAATTAAATTCAGATTTAAAAAGGAATCTAATGGATGAACCTAAACAATTAAGGAGTAATCCTTACTAGTGCTTAAAATCATCCTTTATATTGAACTTATGATGTTAGAACTTATTAGGATCCATCAAAGACCACTTTAGGTTGTTATTGGGACTGAATTGAGGTAGGTAAACCCTCCCATGGAAGTTTAGTATGGATAGAAAAGCCATTGAAGGAGTTTCTAGGTTGTAACAGTCAAAACTATATTATTTTAGATCGATCTAGTTCATGGACAATTTGGTATCATTTGGAAGAGCCCTCTGTCTAGGGACAATTTGGAACAATTAAATTATCCCCTTTAGGTCTTTTTTGGAGGGATATGTTTAGTATAGTTGTATTCCGAGAGAGGAATAATATGAATTATATAGATATAATTATATGTCCAAAATATCATAAGAACTCGAATTGTTTGGGGAAAGTTTAGTCCGACTTGTACGATTAGAGTTGTAGAACATTGTTATGCATTTATTTTATGTTGTGTGCTATGTATGTTATGTGTATGGACATACCAGAGTGTCTAAGTTGACTCGTAATGAATCAATCTGTAACGATTTGATGGGATTGATCTGGGGACCGTGTATTACTCCCTTAATTATTCTAGGGTCAATCGTCTCACACGAGGGAGAAATGAGAGGAATGATCCACTCGTTTAGCGTGATATGTGGAACCTCCTATAAAGTGATCTAAGAGTGCACGTATTTGAATTTGAGATGATCGAAGGTACCCAAATTAAAATTATTGTCGCAATAGAGATAATATTTTCCTTTTGATTTCTTATGGGCACAAAATACACAACATAAGTCTATGCGACAAAATATTTCACAAATTATATTGCACCAAATTTTATATTCCATATTAGGTAATTAATCTAAATACAAAATAGGAATAATAATCACACAACACCAAGTTGTGCATGGAAAAAAACCACTAGCGAGAAAAACCTTGGGCCTAAAGGAACTAACAATTCATCACGGTAGAGTTTTATAATATAAATTAACTAATTACAATAAAAAAACTGGATATGTGATGAATGATGTTTTCCTTGACCAATGTCTTTAAATCCTTACTCGAAAATAAAACTCTTGTTTTTAAGTTCAATATGAACTTTATTGAGAAGTCACCATATGCCCGGGTGCCACTTTCTTGGATGTGAGTGATCTTAAAGGTTTTAAAAGTGTTGAAAAATACTTTGGCTAGCACGAAAATGGCAATGGATTTTTGAGATACTTAAACAAGCCTCTCAAGGATTCTATCAAGAATAAACGAAGTGTTTTAAGATTCAGTAGGACTTATGATCAATGTTTAAAACAAACATCTCAAAAATACAAAAGAGAAAAGTAAATAAGAAAACTATGATTTTAATAACTAGAGGGTTTAAACTAAAAAAAATTCTCTTTCAAAATTCCTCTTTATCAAATGTCTTTTCCACTCGAAGAAAATTTCTCTAATAATTTTTCGTCTCTAGAGTTTTTGAAAAAGATGATATATATATATATATATATATATATATATATATATATATATGTATGTATGTATAATGTTTCTCCACATGTTGTGGTGAACCACAAGTAGAGCAGGGTTATTTTATCATTAATGTCTCACACTCGTTCTTAAATAAGGAAAGACATGGATTCAAGAAATTATTTTATGGATTCCCCCAAAAAAAAGATCTTTTGAAGAGTTCTCTTACACAGACAAAGTTCTCGGCCCGCAAAGTACTATCGCGTTCATGATAAAAGTCTCCACTTATGTGAATGGTTTGAGATGAGGGAGGTCGGTTATGACACTTGGGAAACTAGGGGTAGAAAACTCGGGTAGCTCATCATTGGGTGGAGGAATATCATCTCCTCCTCCTTCTCTATCAAACCTTACGGGTAGGGTAAATCCGTATATATGCGGTATATATGTATGTTATGGGTAGGGTAGAAGTCCAAATTTAGCCGTTGGTAGGGTAAAAAAAAACGAAGATAGAATTGGACTAGTTAATTTTTTGTGGGACCCATTTCAAAATGGAACATCTTGTTCCGCGCAAGGAAAAAAAAAGAAGCTAAAGCGGAACATCATGTTCCGCCCGAGCTTAAAACAATTTCCCCCTATTTTCTAGTTTGACCCCCAAATTATTCAAACAGTTTGAACGGTATATTATCCAACAGTTATTATTATTATTATTATTATTATTATTATTATTATTATTATTATTATTATTATTATTATTATTATTATTATTATTATTATTATTATTATTTTTTTATTTTTATTTATTTTTATTTTTTTTTTGTAAATAGGAGGTTCAAAACTATCTTCATTTTCAATTATATTTTTATATGGTCGTTGGGTGTTAATATGGTGGTTGGATATTAAATTTTGGGTTAAAAAGAATAAAATAAGAAAGTTGGGGGAGGAAATTGGAAATAGGATAACCCTTTAAGCGGAACATCATGTTCCGCACAAGGGGCTCAGCTCATCAGACAATCCGACGACGTTTGACCTAGTATGCTATGTATGGCTTAAACCCATAACAATTTCTACACTTTCGCGCATGTAAATTTACACTAGTTTAGTTCATTTATCCCCTGTCCATAAGGGTTTCTCTAACATCACCCCCACTATGCTATTGCTTGGGAACACTCTTTCTATGTTTGCTATAAAATATATGGAATGTAAATTTGAAAGGCTTCTCCATATACTGATCAATAAGGACTAAAGGCACACTCCGACTGTTGAGTAGTTAGAAAATATACCACATGTACAGTAATGTCCTTTTACCCCCCGCTTCTGATGGATTCTGTCACGCCATTATATATCTTTCTCGCTAAGTCCATTAGCACACCTATCCTAATGGAGTATAGTTTGCTTGAATATGTATAGGTAAGAGTGATACGATAGTAGTTTTCAAAACTAGTTTCCACTATTATCACGTGGAGGAAATGATGAGGAAGAAGAAGGACCGACACTAGTGCGGGTTCTTTTCGGGTGAGAAACCATATCTTTGAAAAAGAGAACTAATAGCCACTAAAAAAATCCTAATCAGGTTAAAATATTTAATATATAAACCTAAAGATAACTATAAAACTCCTAAGGTCCAGTTTGGTTACGCAAATTATTTGATTATGTAAATTGGTTCATTGTGAATTAGTTAATTGTAAATGAGTGAATTTGAAATGAGTTAAATCCAATTTTACACAATGTTTGGTAATTTGAAATTGATGTTAAGATTCTATGAAAAAAAGATAAAAACAATTCAAAAGTCAGAGGAGGGGTGGGGGGGGGGGGGGGGGGGGGGGGGAAGAGAGAGGGAGAGGGGACATGAACTTTATGTGACCTATTTCAAATGGATTGATTTCACGTTTTTTGTGAAATGATTCAATTTCAGATTTTGTACATGAGCTAAAATTAGACAATTAATGAATCCTTTTATTAATGAAACCAAACACAATTAATGGGTCAATTTGTAAATTGATCAATTTATTAATGATCCAATTTACAATTTTGCGACAACCAAACGGGGCCTAAGAAAATGGGAAAGAGTATCAACTAATAAACGCCCCCAAATGCGTATCATAAATTCAAAAATAAAAAATTAACTAGAATAATTACATGGAAATGGGTTTAACAATGGAGTTCAACAAATAATTATGAGAACTACTCTAATCAGTTAATTTAATCTCAACAAATATGGTATTTTTATCATAGAATAACAATCTAGCCAAATATCAAGCAATAACCAAATCTTTAAACTCAACAAAATCAAACTAAATAGATTAATAATGGATAAATGTGAACTTACCTATAGTATAAATGAATGTCGAATAGAGATTATATTGAGATATAGGAAGCTTCAATGGTGATTTGAGGTTCACGAGGTGAAGAGAGAGAAAGTAACTGAAGAGAATGGTAAAGTAAAAGCCCACTTACAATTTAAATAGCATGCTCACTGACGAGACACTTCACTGTCATGGATGTTAGACTTCACGGAAGTGGACACTTCCCTTCGCGGGTCGCGAAGGTTTCCAATATTTTTTTTATGTTTTTATACAAGGTAAACCCCCAAAAATTCATTGAGACCATGTACTATAAGGTCCGTTGAATCTAACACATGGTTAATGATCATAACATTCCTCTTTAACATCCTAACCATGGTTTAAGGTTATATCATGTACACCAAAGAAAAAAATGAACAAGCTTATGAAGACCTAGTGAATTTTTAAAGCTAACATGAAATGAATATAGGGTGTGGCTAATGGCACTTCTTAAAATTTTTAAAACACTTCAAAAAAATTTTAAAAGATAAACTTTCCCTTTTCTCTAAAGATCAAATAAATATTTTTTTATTTGTTAATTTTTTTAAATAAAGAACACTATTTTAAATTGTTTTTAAAAAATATATATTTTTTTATTTTTTAAAATTAAAAAATAAATGTTTTTTTATAAAAAACTGTTAAAAAAACTGCTGTGATAGTTTTAAAAACGTTTTTTTATTTAAAAAACTACTATGATAGTTTTATTTTTTTTAAATATAGATTTAAAATTTGTTTTTTTGCAAAAAAAAATATTTTTTACATAAAATTGGGAAAAAAATTAACAAATAAAAAATTGTTTTTTATAATGAAAGTGTTTTTTTATATTTTTTAAGTAACACGATCATGATCCAAATAAAACACGACGTGACATGGAGTCGTATTTTTTTCATACCATTGGCGAGGACAATTATTTATTATTTCAAAAATAATCTTTTCAGTATTTAAAAAAATGGTCTGCGCCAACGGTATGCATAGACGGTTCAACCACCTATACATACCGTATGTATAGGCGGTATTATAAAACATTTTAAATAAAATGTACAAAAAAATAATATTTGTTGGGTTCATGTCGTATCATTTTTATTTTGGTAGGTTCGTGTTTGGTTAAAAAAATAATATTTCATGTTGTGTCGTGTCACTTTTATTAGGATCGTGTTCATGTTTGGTTAAAAAAAATTGTCGTGTCGTGTCGAGTTGCTTGTATTTGAGTCGTGTTTGGTTATAAAAGATTTTATATTGTGTCATGTTGTCTTTTTTATTTTATTTTGATTACTTTCGTGTTTGGTAAAAAAGTAAGATTTGACAGTTATATATTTTATATGGATACAATTATATATTTTCATATTTTCGACATTCATAATTATTTTCATATGTTGTAAGTAATATACATTTAGTTATTTGTTTAATAATATATCCAGAATTTGAGTATGTATATATATATATATATATATATATATATATATATATATATATATATATATATAATGATTAAATTGTAGGGAGTACTAAATATTTTAATTATAGTTGAAAGAGAGAATTAAAGTTTTGTAATATCTTTCTTGCTTTTAGATAATGAGTTGTTTAAAAAAATAAGGTAAAAATCATATTGAAGAAGTTTTGTTTTATAGGAATGATAGTTTTGTCATTGTAATATATAGGTTGAAGTGCCTTGAGATTCTAAGGAGTGCCAATAGTTGCACCCATGAATATAACCCATGAGTAGAATAAAAATGAAAATGTTTGAGCTTTGAATGATGAAATCAAAATAAAATTTCAACAAAAAACACTATTTTGAAAAATTTACTATGATGTTCATCATTAAAAAAATTCATTTTCTCTGAAAATCTAAAATTTTCAACTATCAATTTTTATTTCTTAAATAAGAAATTTATGCTTAAAATATTTTTGGTTTCATATCCTTAGTGTTGCCCAATTTTTGGATAAATAAAAATATTTGAGACAATGTTTTTCAAATAATTTTGCAAGTGGTAACTTTCACACTTAGTAAAAAGGCAAAAAACTTATTTCTAATGTTCAAAAGTAAGTATCCCTCTTTCCTCATGTTATAGTCCTAACCACTTCATCACAGGTGATTTTGAATAGATTTTCAACAACCATGATAATTCCTCAGATGCATAGGGGCTAATTGACACCCCCTTTTTAAATCACAACCATTTTGAGACACTATAAATATAAATGAAATTTATTTGTTTCAATATTTCAATTGAATAATTGATCAAGAATGTTGTGTGGTTTAAAGTGCATCGAATTATAACATATACTATAAATAAATCAATCTTTAAGAATATTTTTACTTTTAATTGTTAAATTTCAATTTTGAGAGTACAAAGGCATAGACAAAACCAAGATACAATATTACATGAAAGAGATCATGAATTAATTTATCATATGGGCCAACTAACTTACATGCACATAATTAATAATTGTATCTTAAGAAAAAGAGGCAAAGGCGATAAAATCACAACAAAAGGAATAGGATGATCCGAGGAACGAGATAAGAGTTCTTAGAGTCCTAGTAGCATCGATAACCACATTTATCTAGTTGAGCTTAAGGGAAAAAAGTTAGGATCCTTTTTTATCTCTACATCTATCCTTTTCATAACATCCTTCATAATTCACACATTATTTAGGTAGGACATCATGCAATTTTTGAATATCTTTTCCCTTCTTGTTATAAATATGTCGAATACATTTCCCTTGCCTTTCCTTAAGATTATTCTCGATAAAACTCTTATTCTTCTTAGCATTGAGAAAAAAGGCAAGGTCAGAGTGAGAAAATAACAACATTTTCTTAGATGACCTTTCTTGTGACAAGATGGTCCTTTTTATGACAATATGAACAAACATTAACATTTCTAGGTCCCTATAGGTGGAATGGTTGATTTTTTTTTATAAAAGAAGGAAGAACAACATTCTTATCCTTTAAATGTTTCACACAGTCATATTTCATAGGGATTTGAACACTTTTGGAAGTAGGCTCAAAATATGGTGATTCATTTGGTGATGAAGCTTTAATATGAAAAGTTTCTCATTTAAATTTCTTGTGTATTACAATTCAGTTATTTGTTAATATTTTCAATCCTCTTTAAAAGGTTGACATTAGATTCTTAAAAAACTTGAAACTTCCTTTTCAAAATTTTCCAAGGATATGGTCAAATCATCTCTCTCCTTTTAATAGGTGGACACACATTCATCTTCGACCATAGGTAACTTCTTATCTTCTACAAGTTCATTAAGAAATTATAAGAATTCAATAAAGCATATATCAAGGGCTTTAAGTCTAGGGTAAAGAAAATGTTCACGAGCCTCTATAACTGGAAGGGAATCATTTTCTTTCTTTAAAATTTTTAGTTCATGGGCTAAAATAGTGTCTCACTTTTTCTTTCTTTCATTTTTAAGAGTTTTAACTATTTATTGGAAAACAACCCTTTCAATAGAAAAATTAAAATAAGCATGATCTTAGTTCTCTTTCAAATTTTTTCTTTTTTTAAAAGTTTTACTTTGTGAAAAGTTTCACATTCGTTTTCCAATTAAGATTTTAATTTTAAAACTAGCCTATCATAAGAATTATGAAGATCGTCACTACTACTAACATAAATCTTTTTAATGTCAGTTATCAAGTGATTCAAAAAATCTGATAAAGTTACAAATTTCGGTAAAAGCATGATGAAAACGTAAAAATTTATATATATTGTTTAGTTGGCTTAATTCCATGTCAAAGCATTTGAGTCATGCACAAAATTGATCCAAAAATCCCGATTCGTAGTGAGATGATAGGGTAGAGAGAGTCCTGCTCATTATAACCTATGGACATAAAATGAAGATCACATGACTCCTCGACATGAAAGCTTGCACACGCTACAATTGAAGATTTCAAGAAGCGTATCCTTTTGAAGTAGTTTTGATTGAATCGTTCGAGGCTATCACACACTTATAAGTTCATACGTTTTATAAAATGATTTTCATGTTGATTTAGTGATTTTTTGAAAACTATTGCCTTTCATAAGATTAGTTAAGTGAATTATAAGTTCTTCCTACAAGAGTGCGCACGAATGGGCTTTGTACCCAAGCGCACGACTGGATGGAATAATCCTAGAATTTTCTCTGCCGATCTCAATGCGCACAGGTGCAAATAACCACTGTGCACATGATAAAGCGAAGATTAGGCCTAGTATTTTTTATTCCTCAAAATGTACTCATGAGGTCATATTGGTACTGTGCGCATGACTATCACATTTTTAACGCGGCCAGGTTTGCTACCCAAAATCGTGCGCACACAACTAGATTTTAAAAAAATTCTATAAATAGGAATGGTTTCCCTATAATTTTAAGAGATACTTTTCATGAGTACTTCTCACATCTAGAGAGAATATTTTCGAGTCAAGTGATCACATTTAACAAATTCAATTTTCATCTTCACCTGATCTTACAAAATGGAGATAAAAACTTGAATCAACCCTAGATTTATGAATTGTGAGATTTGAGAGTGATTTGAAATTGAACACCACATAGCCTAGATTAAATTCTACCTATTTCTCATATGAATTTAAAGATCTAGACTCCGAGATCTAAAAGGAGGTACTTGTTTTATTAAATAGGCCAATTATGGTGCGATTCGGGGATAGAGAATGTAAATTCCATATCCGATCAATGGATTTTTGGACATATTTCTTATTGGAACGGGGGAGAGTCTCAATGTACGTAAGTAACTTATTATTAGGGAGTAAGAGAGAGGTACCTTTTTGCGTTGTGTAAAAGTAATTTTCAAATTTAATGAGAGATTAGGATGCATCGAGATTTTTTACCCTTAGGTAGGGATTTTTCCTCAAAAATCATGCCTTGTGCCTTATTGTGTGTTTGATATTTTCTTGTATACACATTTAATTGCACACACACACACACACATGCACACACTTAGATCTAGGTTTAGATCCAAAATGATCCATAATTAAATTGACTTAGGGTTTGCATCTAGTTAATTCACATAATTAACTTTGATTATATTCTAATTTGTTTAATTTGACTAGATTTATTAGATTTTACCCTTAGATGCATGTTAATTAGGTGGATCTAAAATTTGGGCAAACAAATTTGAAAAATTAGTAGTCCACATAAACTAATCACGTAATCATAATCTTCTTACACAAACTACCACAATGCACATATTGATTTCTAAATTACGTGTACGCACAATATACCCTCTCAAAGGTTCTTATTCACCCAATTCCCAACTAAAGTCAACCTACCGGTTCAAAGTGTTAGTAGTTAAGCATAGTATAACTTCCATTTAAATGGGCATAATTCCGAATACTCGTCAAAATAGGGGTTAGGGGTGGTAAACGGACGTATACGGTTCGGATACTATACTTTCCATATTTGTCTCCGCTATCTGAATGTACCATTCGTATCCGTATTCGTATCCGCTCGGATAGTTAAAATAACTATCCATATCCGTATCCATTCGGATACCTCGAATTCGAATAATATCCGTATACGTTTATTTAGCCATCGCAAAAAATAACTGTTAAAATATCCAATCCAATCCAAATAAATATATAACAAAATTACTACCTCTTAACATCAACAATTATGGATTCCATACAAATAGTATCATTCCATAATGATAATATGGCTTAAAGCCATCCATATTTTACAACCATATAAGCTTAAAGCCATCCAAAAAAAAAATAACAATCATATTTCATGACAATAGAAATAAATATGCACCTTTTAGATTAAATCAAATTTGTTAAGAATGATAACCTCATGGATCTTTTATCTTTAAAACATACTGATATTTTTATTTCAATAAGCACACATTTTTTATAATATATCTATTGTTAACTTCAGTTCTCATAACAATCAAAACCATCTCTTTACTTTTATGTTTCTCTCTTATATTCTATTATGTTTCTCTCTTAAATTGTTTTTAGTTTCTCTCTTACATTTATTTATAATTAAGGAAACTAACGAACAACCACATGAGGGTTTCTTTTCCCTTGTTTTTTACTTAAGAGAAATGAAGTGAAGTTACTTTTGTTTTTGTTTTTGTTTTGAGTGGAGTATATGTTCTTCAGTGGGTGTATGCTATGTGTGATAGGGTATATTGTAACTTTAGTGTAACTCCATGATAATTTACCCACTAAAATAATAATACATGACATTTTATAATATACTCAATAAAATAATAACTTTAGGGTTTTTATTTTATTTTGAGTGGAGTATATGTTTATTTTGTTTTAGGAATAAACGATTGAGGTTTTTTAAATATTATTTTATTAGTAATACTAATACAAATATTATTAGTAATATTTTGAACATATGTTTGACGGATACGGATATCCGTTAAAATGGATATCCGATGAAATGGATACTTCGCATCGGCTACGGATTATCCATGTCGGATACTAGTACTATCCGTATCCGTATCCTTTTTCTCGAATATTTTTATAGAGTATCCATATTCGTATCCATTTCCATATTTTCGGATAAATATCCACAAATTCGAATTCAAATACCGGATGGATGCGGATTTTTGAATATCCGTTTACAGCCATAATATGGGTTTACTCAGTTAGGAAATTATATGTATTTTGTTGCCATAATTTTAAATTGTCAATATGGCCCCTTCCGGTCCAATTTTGGGGAAATGTAAAAAATAAAATTTCCCATAATGTGATATTCTACAAAAACTCTATTAACGTTTCAAATTACGCCCTCCAAAGGGGTCAAAAGTTTACATTACTACAATGTTTTGATACATTAGCAAATCTGCCCAGTCCATTTTTCTCAATTTTAGACCCCGAATGGCCTTTTTAATCTTCTGGTAAAACACAAAAAATCTAGGAAATTAAATTTACATAATATTAGTAATTTTCATAATTTTCAAAGCACATTAACTATTTTAAAAAATTCTAAGACTATCCCAGACCCTCTAACATAACTTATAAAGTAAAATTATGATTTAACATCATAAGAACCCAATTACCAAAAGTATTAATTCTTGCTAGTAATTCATCTAAAAAACACATTTAAATCTAAAATCAACCTTTTTTGCACAATGTAATATGATCCACTCATCAATTTCATCAATGTTAACATTTTCTTAATAGAAGATGATAATGCTGACTAAGTATTAACCATATACTAACATGAATGCTAAATTTATGGAATTTTAAACTAACATATGATAATATTAAAGTTTTTTATATTATGATTAAAATTTAATAAAATGAGATTTTGTTTTAATTTAATTATAAGATTTACATCCAATAGGATTGCAATTACTAATTCAAATGTCAAATTGTCAATTAAACCTAATATATCAAATTAGATTTCAATTTCATCTTTTATCTCAATATAATTGTATCAATTGTTATTATTAATCTTGTATGAAAATAATTTTAATATTATAATATGAATTCAAAGGGGAAGAGTAGGATATAGTTTTTGACTCTACAAATGAACTAGATTGATGAAGAATTGCTCCCTAGATTCTGAATCTCACTCCAAATCAACCTCCTCTCCTAATCTTGGAGCTTCCCTTAAGCTCATTCTCTCTTCCAATACCAACCACTTAGTATTAGGTTTTAGGTGTCAAGACGAGAGATTGAAGTGTCTAGGGTTTAGTAAATATGGTATTTAAATAAGTGATTCTCATCACTTCTAATTAACCTAATTTTGAAGTGTCTTATAGGACTCAAAACTTACTTAAAATATATCCAAACTTCCCCTAATGGATTACTCAACCCATATATTCACTTTCCCACGATTGGTTTAGCTCAACTAGGCTCCTTAAATAATCCCCCAAACTTATTTAAAATGACATACTTATTATTAGGTCCAATTACTTATGTTCAACCGAAAAATATAATTCAATAATAAATATTAACCTAACTACATTATTTCCCTAGGATTTTTTACCAATTAGTCACGTTTACTAAGTATGTAGTTTAATAGGTCCTAACAACTTTTTTTTGTCTCCAATAGGTCCCATGAAAAAATATTTTTGCTCCAATAGGTCTTATTTGTAAATATATAGTGAATATTTACTATATGTATAAGCAGGACCTATTAGGAAAAAAATATTTTGATAGGACCTATTTGTCAAGCTCCTTATATTAATTTGTTAAATAATGTTATTTTTTTACTGGGACATTGTTAACTTATTTTTAATACAAAAACAACTAATTTAATTGATCAACAAATATGCACAACTAAATATCTAACATGAACATGTGACAATACAAAGTTACCAGAAACTTACTTATTTTATTTGTCAAATTAAAATTTTGAATTTCAAACTAATTTTCCCATTTAATTTTATTTATTTGATTATTTATCCCAATTATTTAAATTATTAAAAACTCGTGGTATTATAATATTTACTAGAATTGTTTTTCTTTGTTCACTGACCATAAAGGCATCCATTATGTATTCACTCAGAAGAAGTTGGATATGAGATATCACTATAACACCCCGTATTTTTGAGCATCTAATATTTAAATTAATTTGGGTATTTCTAAATTACACGTGTACCGTAATTTAATTGAATTAATTATTATGTGTGAAATAAAAATATTAATCTAGAGAGATAATGGTTAATATTTGTGGAATAAGAATACTAAGTGAATAGCAAATAATTAATTTACGTCCTTACAAGCGATAGTGACGTGACAACATTATATCTTAACCGGAAGTCGTGTATAGACTAATTAGAGTCGGGATATGAATTTATTGTAGTGTGGCTCGGATAGTAATTTTGAGGTCACGGTTGACTCCTAATGGGTCGAGATCGTCAGAATAGTGTACCCGGGGGTTGTGATTGGGTTCTGAGGCCTTTTTAGTCATAACCTAGCCCACACGGGAGTATTCGGGACACTTGGGCTTGGCCCAATAGCCTAATTTCTGGAATTAGGATCATAAACCTAAGGTTAGTAATTGGGGCAACAACATTACAAACCTAAAACCCTAAAAATCAAAGGAGGAGAGAGGAAAGGCCATTAGAGAGGAAGAAAAGAGAGTTTGGAGGTGCAAAGTCTTGATTAAACCTCAATTGTTATCGAATTCGTGATCAGAGGCAGTAGAGGAGCACTTTTATCACATTAGAAACGAAATCAGACCTACAAATTAAAGTTGAGTGTTTATTTTGCATGTTTTTGATTTAGTTATAATACACATGTAGTGTAGGGATTATAATATCGTGATTTTAATTGTGTTCTTGAGGTTTAAGTGAATAAAACTCATGAATTTGGATATAATTGCATGTAGAATGGATCCACATATGTAGAGGACACGAAATCAGATTATGTGTGTAAATCTTATGGAAGAAATCTAGGAAAAATCTTGATTTTGCATGAAGAACATAAACTAGGGTTTTGGGTAGAAAACCCTTAATGAAATCTTGAGATTTATAGATTTAATAATGTTTAAACGTAAGAGAATTGTTAGATATGTTATACATACTCTTATGTGGTGTTGGGATAAATTATATTGGAGTTTGGGTGTGATGTATGAGGATTTTTTGTGGGTTAAAAATTGTGAAAAATGATATTACGTAATGAAGAAGACGATCTGTGGCAAAACAAATCGATTCAGCCCAAGGTCGAATTGATTCGATAAGCGAATCAATTCAGTCTCCTAGGTAAATCGATTCGGTCTCCCCAGGATTGTGCTATTTTTCTTATTTAAGGCTGGAACTTGTGAATAATTAACGGGAAAACTTTTGGAGCACGTTGAGACTATTATGAGGGATATAATGGATTATAGTAGGCCTATGGTAGAGTGGTGGCCTAGCCGTAATGAGAAAATTAAGGCTAAGATTAATCGGGCATAATTGATATTAAATGAAATTATGATATTTAGAACGGGTCACGGTGAATGTGGACCAGTAGTCTATGAGTGTATTAACTACTGACATTTAATAAGGGGTAACTTGGACCCTCAGGGTAGTGAATGATACCCGAAAATATATAATAAGAGGTTATAACTATAATCATTTGTACGATGAGTATGCGAGAAATATATACTACGTACGGACTTATATGATGGGTTGTGTGTATACCTACTGATTAGTATGAATATATAGGTTGTGTGAATACCAATGATTATGATTGATTATGTGTGTGAACATACCTACGCTTCTTGCTATCGGGAGGTTTCTGCGCAGAGGGAGATCCAACATTGGCGATTCCAGCGAGGTCTGCATTTGTGCCCCAGAGCATGGAATTTAAGGCGGCTCGCTATATGTCGTGTATTAGTGGGACCGACTTGTCGTTTGGATACAATAGGTATGCAAATATCCCAAAGGATTAGAACCTTGTTCACCTCCAGTGTGTGTTGAATGATTTTGGGTTTGAGGAGACATACTGAACCAATAGTCCTTGATTAGTGCGAGAGGTAATTGAACTTGATAGCAGAGTATTCCAGCATCATGAGGGGCCATTCTGAGGATGCTATAGTTGTATATATTATACGCGTGTTAAACATATATAGGTACATCATATCTACTTATCTGTGATAGTAGAACTAATAGATTGTGTACATCTAAAAATATTTAAGTAGAGAAACTTAACTAATTGACTCAATAATGATAAGTGGATAAAAAATGATTATTCAGACTGCGGTAGTGTGTCGTATGGGTAATACGAGTGGGATAGACGTATCAAGGTTATTTAGATACGTTATCTAGTTAGGATGGGTAGCATAGATAGATAGGGTATGTTAGGCGTGCACATTAGTTGAGAGGTGACGATCTCAAGATAGTGTACATGAAATTTACATGTGTAATAAATAACTGATCTAATCTGTGATTTAAACACTTGCAAAATATTTTCAAACTGTTTTCTTAGGCTCTGACTCGTGTCAAAAATATTTTCAAAAACTTTTAGGTGTCTAGCCACAGGGACGCCAAGCTTGATGATTCCATCCAGGGATGCATAACTGCAGCACTTGTGGAGGCTTGCAGGAGTTGCTTTAGATGCTTCAGCTCATTCATTCTATATAGTATTTCTTCATTATTTCATTTGGGCGTGTTTCCCTCAAACTATTGACTTTCCAATTTATTTATGAGACTATATTTAGATTTAGATATTTATTTTAGATTGTAGTTGGATTATTTATTTTGGGAACCGATGGTTTATTCAGTCTTATTTATTTATATATATGTTGTGTGATTGTTCATATTATTATTTTGTGGATGGTTTGGTTAAATTAATTTATTTTCGCATGTTGTTATAATAATGAAAGATAAAATTTGGTACCGACTTATTTTAACATAAGTGTTTAATAATTAAAAGGTTTTTCGACAGTGATGCTAAAAATGGACCATATGAGATTCCTAGTTATTTTAATAAAGTACTGATCAATCGTGATTAAAATAGGTGGGGTGTCACAATCACCGTTGATACGAGTTTATGAAGACTATCAATTAGATACGCAATATCAATCGAGGAAGGCCAATATTCTGGTCGATGTCTTGGGTCATTGATCGATGGGTACTTTTTCATCTCTTTGGTTCGATCGATGGGACTCTTTTAAGGCAACAAATGAGTTGACAAATGCATTTATTCATTTCCTTACCATTACACTAAACATTATTATTTGGGTGGTGAAGGCACAAGATGTAAACCTGTCTTGCTAGGAAAAGGTTGGGGAGTTGTTGAACAACTTGGAACCATCATATTCGATTTATTCAAATGAGGGTTTATATTTCCACGACATTTTACTTATGTCTAGGAATGTGAAGTTACGCTGAGACATTTTGATGGAGGCTCATGGGTCTAGATTCATAATGCATCCTAGAGGGGATAAGATGTATAAGAATATAAGGCCCTAGTATTGGTGCACAATCATGTAGAGGAACATAACATTTTAATGTCTAAATGTACCACATGTTAGAGGATGAAGTTAGACCACAAGAGATCATTGGGTAATCTATAACCTTTTGAGGTTTTATCATGGTAGTGAGAGATTATCTCCATGAACTTCATTACAGGGTTACCAAAGTCACAATGGGGATATAATTCCATTTTGATGACAGTGGGAAAGTGAACTAAAATAACCCATTTTCTTCCAGTTCAGACTGACTTCACAAGTCAGTAGTACACCAAGCTATTCATGATATACATAGTGATGTTACATATTGAACTAGTTGACATTTTTTCTGACAGGGACATGACTTTTGTATTTCACTTTCAACGGAGTTTTTAGTATGGTATGGGTATTAATCTATGGTTGAGCACTTTGTATCACCTAAATACTAACAAAAATACAAGGAGAGTGAACTATATATTAGAGGACATGATACGATCTTATGTGTTATACTTCAAGGGAAGCTAAGAACAATATTTTTGTTGATGGAATTTTCTTATAATAATAGGTATCAACATACTATTAGCATAGCACTTTCGGGGAATTTTATGGGTAACCTTGTCATTCCACCATTTGTTGGATAGAAGGGGGGGGGGGGGGGGGGGGGGGGGGGGACAAGTTACTTGGTCAAGAGTCCATTTTAGATGCCTAGGATAAGGTGTATAATATATGGACCTGGATGAGGACCACTCAATGTAAACATGAGAGTTATGCGGAGAAGAGGAAGTGACACCCTGAGTTTTTAGTTGGGGACCAAATTTTTCATAAGGTGTCCCCATATGAAAGGTACGATGCTATTAAGGAGTAAAGGTAAGATGGTTCCCCAACTTATAGGGTTATTCACTATCATCGATCGATTGGGATGAGTTTCATATCATCTAGCCTTGCCAGATTTTCTCTAGAAGGTACACGATGTGTTCCAAGTCTCTATAATGTGGAAGTTACTTACAACATGGTGTATCAACATATATATCTTGGAAAAGAAATAGATTTATCCTAATTTAATCTACGAGGATAGACCATTTAATATTTTAGATCGTAGGGACCATATTCTCCATTCCAAAGTTATTCCTATAATACGTGTTTAATGGAGTCACCACAATGAGATAGAGTTTATGTGGGAGCAGGAGATCGACATGTGAGAGAAGTATCCAGGCATCTTTAAGGTAGGTATAAATCGAATTTCGAGAATGGAATTTCGTTATTATTGGGATGAATGTAATAATTCGTAATTTTAAATAATTAAATAGTATTTACTTTATTATTAAATTATTGGATATGTAGTTGCATGACTATTTGAAACATTGGTTGCATGTTATGAATCACTTTAAATCGAGCATTTAAATTATATTAAAAAACTTATGACTTTATAATGGTAATTGAAAATTTTGTATTGAAAGTGTGTACCATCAGATCCGGTTCTTGCGGATATAGAGGCCCGTATTATTATTAAAACCATGCTAAGTTAGACCCTAGGATTGGGTAATCCTTTGTGATAACTTTTGAAAGCATGATGGTAGTGTTTTGATCTTATTTCCAGGGTTAAGGTTTTGACCATTGAGTACCTGCGAAATAAATGAATTAACAGGGTCATTAATTTATTTAATTAACATAACATTAGAGAAAAACACTAAAGGAAAAATTCCAGCTGCAGAGTAGACAAATTAGAGAAAGAATTTTCACCAAAGAGAACCAACACAAGATGTGGGAAGAAATATATATCCTTATATTAACTATAATTTTTTATGTTTAATACTATGATAAGAAGCCTAGTTGGGTTGAATCATCATGTGATTAGGCTAAATTAATCTGTTATGCATAGAGGCATAGGTTTATATTTATTTGATGATGAATATGTATATCTATTGGATAACTTAGCTTATTATATGTTTCATATGCTTAGATATGTAGTATGGAGTGAAATCTGAAATCTAAATAGTTAATTCAGATCTATGATGCAACTCAAGTGATGAACCTAAATAATTAATAATTATTCCTCGCTTTAGGTTAAAATCATACTCTATATTGATATTATGATGTTAAAACAACTTACAATCAATTAAAACCCACTTTAGGTAGTTATTGGGATTGAATAAAGGTTGGGAAACCCTCCTAAGGAGGTCTGGGATGGATGGAAACACTATTAGTGGAGTTTCGAGGTCTTAATAGTAAAAACTATATCATTTTGAAGGGTTTGTATTGATATTTAATAGATCAAGATTTATCTAGTTTAGGGACAATACTGTGTTATTTTTAAAGGGCCTTAGACCAATCCAGTTTAGGTTCAGATTGATCCGATTTAGGCAAGTTTGGGAAGTTAGCACTATTGGGTCTCTTTTTGGTGGGATTTGTTTAGTATATTAAATCGAGTCTTATAAAGGACTAATTGGAAATAATGAGTTAACAATATAAATTTAATTATGTGTACAAAATATTATAAGAAGTCAAAAATGGTTCCGTGAATGTTTAGCCGAACCTATATGGTCAGTGCTGTAAATCGTTGTTATGCGTGTATTGTATGTTGTGTGCATGGACATACCATGGTGTGTGAGTTTAGTCGGGAAAAATATATCAGTTATGATTTTATGGGATTGTTCATGGGATCATGTACTATGCCCACTGCTGATGATATAGGCTGAATATATGTTTAATATCCTAATCTTATGCATTATGGGTCAATCATCTCATGTGAGGAAGGCATAAGAGGCTGGATCCTCTTGTGTAATGTGGTATGTGGTCAAATGTTTGGCATGTTAGTATAGTGAATTCCCCTTTTGTGTTTTGTTTTGAATCATTAGGAGTGGGACCTCTTATGGAGAGATCTGATGAAGGAACTAGAGTTTCCCCAAAGGATGTACCTTCATGTTGTGCGTATATGTTATATCCAATTCGAGGATGGAATTTATTATAAGAGCATATTATGCTGTATTATAAAGAGAATCATGATATACTTACCATATAGGATTCTGGCAGAGTATAAGTCTACTACATATACATATGAAGTTTGATATATAAATATTATTTTTGAATCCACACTGTTGTTTTTGGTAGGGATTAAATACCTTACCCGATAGTCATGGGAGTTTGGTACTTTTGTTATTATTAATACATATGATGATGAATCCTTTAGATATAGGTTAGGTGAGACCTTAGGAGTGAGTATCAGTGGGTACGACATCATACGTAAATAAATAACACTAAATATTGTTTCAAGTTGAGATCGATATTTCTTACCACTGTGGATTTTGACCTATATTTTTTTCTTAAAATATTTTTCATGCATATAACAACCGAAGTAGTAAGGATTAGTAAATGGATTCGAACATCAACTTTATTCCAGTCATATGATTTGAAAAAGTATGAGTTTTTTGATATTTTTAGTATTTACTTTCATCTTAGATATTGTAATTATTATTAAGATATTTTATCATGGACCCATACCTTAACTCAATTTGGTTATTTTAGATATTATCTCGTGGAGATTCTTCAATTTTAGTTATCTAGTTATTTTTAAGACTTATTATTGTTATCTCATTATTATCATCATCATTATATTGTTATAGATGTATTCAATTTTATTTATATTGTTTATGCTTATAATGCTGTAGATTGTGTGATGCTCCCCATTCTCAGCGTATAATACTAGCCGCCTTATATGAGGAGAACGGGGGTATTACAAAAGAAAATAACTAATAATATAATGGTATAAAAGAAATAAAAATAAAATGAGAGTATATACGATAATGAAACCAATAAAATGAGAGTGAACCATATAGAGAGTGAGTATTTAATATCAAATCTAGGCTTGCTATGATAAAATATTAGAAGGCCTCAGATAACATATTAATAACCACACATGAAATTACATAATATATTTAGACCAAGATATATGGTAAATGTTATGATAAAATAAAATAAGAATTTATCAAACAAAATGGAGTTTAGGATTGCACAAGATATAGGCAAATAAATACAAATCCCAACTCTCAAACTGCACAAATCCCCCCAAATGTTAACTGCATCTCAAACTCCTTTTCTAGTATCTTTATCATCACGTAATTTTTGAACATTTGACTAAGCATATAGAAAGTCATACGCATCTTGATCCATTTGAATGTTGGTATCTCAATGAAGATCATCAAAGGGTTATACCCATAGAAGAAGATTGTTCCATGAAAAGAGGCGAAGTTATACCCGTAGAAGAAAATGTCACCTGAAACTCATCACGTCTAGGGAAAACTTGGCTACGCACATGAGTCATCATTTAAGACATTATCTCATCCAAATCAGACTGAGAAAGATAGTCCATTCTAGGTTCATAAGATGTAAGAGAAGTGTGTATTACAAAGAGGCACAACATGTGGTGTAGGAAAACCACTGAAGTTTCCCAATTGAGGAATCGAATGATAATTAGACTGTACGGTGATATTGGCCCACATTTTTTTTAACTTCATCCTAAATAATTAGAACCTCAAACTCCCAAAGTAATATTACCATTAAAATATCGAAGGGAAAGTGTGAGACTTCATACATTCTTAAAATAGGCCACAATAAGATAAATGTTTGGCCACCCAAATCCATTTTATAACCCTTACCAATAGCGTAAAAAAAATTTACATGATTATAAGAAATGTCATGAGGGTGCATAATAGGCAATACACATGAGGACACCATCATATTAGGTATATAAAAATCCTTAGCTAAGAAGACTTGAGGAAAATTCTTATCAGTGCAAACTCGATAATGGTTATCTCTAAAAAATTAAACCATTTCTTGATTATAAGAGTTTGAAATATACTTTTTGCATAGGTATTCAACATTTTTCTCTTCAGGTAAATCAGCAATAATCGTCGTAAGGATAGGAACCTTTACATCATGAACATTGGCTTTGGGTATCTCATCACCAAGCTCATATTTTCAAGACATAACATAAGCATAAAATTACCTCACGAGGTTAAGATGACACTCTCCAGTGTTAAGAACAAAATCCAACCCACCATGATTGCTGAAAAGATAAGGAATGGAAGGCTCAATCTAAGTATCCACATAAAGGGAATATTCCCAATGAATGGACCATTAAGAGAAAATCTCATTGAATCTTGAATGGATTTTATAAGACATTACTGTATGTGAATGTGACTTGGGAGCCATGTGAATATCCTGAAAATAACTTTTTAAAAAAAATAGGTTGGGGGGAAATCTCCTAAGGAACTGTGTGAAATTTTATTTAAAATAATTTTTCTAGCGAATAAACATTTAAAAAGGTGGACATTACAACATTACCTACATTAAAAATAATCTACCCTATCTAACCTATTTAAAAAAGAATAATGTATGAGTCCCAAATATATTCCCCAAAACCTTTCCCAAAGTGCATTAAGTTTTTGTACATTGAGATGAATCCCACATATAATATAAGCATTTAAATGCAATTGGAGAGATGTGTTAGGGTATATTTTGGAACTCGTAGCATTACATTTTGGAAAAACAAAAATAAGGATGTATCAATATTCACCGTTCCTCTAATAGTTTTGGGAAGTTCCTCAAATGAGTAGGGGTGTGCACGTGTCGGTCGATCCGATTTTTAGCCTTATTTTAAAGCCCAACTAACTTTATCAGTTTTTGGATATTTTCAATCGAAACCAAATTGACTGTATCGATTAACTGAACCGAACATGGTCACTTTTTGAAGGGTCGGATCGATTTGTCTGTCGATTTTTGACAGGGATGATATTGATAGGGCCGATATTGACAGGTCCAGTTCAATTTAACCGATTTTAACGGAGATGGTATTTTTTATTTTTTTTTCATTTTTTTAATCATTTTCCAATTAAATTCAACTAACACTATTTTATTTATATGCAAAAAAAGGTTCGAAAGTGTCCTAAATCCATCCGTGTTTGTGTTATATATATTATATAATATATAATAAGTAGAGGAACAATTCGGTTCGGTTCTACTTGGACCTGATGCGGTCCAAACCAAAAATCGAACCAAAATTATAGATTTTTATCATTCTTAAAGTGAACATACCCGACCTTAAATATAAATCGGCCTGGAATTATCGATTCAATTCGATTTCACTGATTCGATGGTTCGATCATTTTTTCTGCACACCCCTATAAATGAGTGAATGAAATTTTCCATAATCTGTCCAATCACATGAATCAACATCCATGGAGGATCACATCAGTCATTTAATTAAACAAAATTTTCAATCATGATTTAACTAATAACATTTGAAATTAATCTTTTTAACCCATTTGATTCCACTCAGAAGAGCCAAAGTTTCTGCAAACATATTAGAATCGAACCCATAATAATGAGCATAAGACAATAAAACCTTTCCATGATGATCCCTAATAAGCCCCATTACTAATCCCTGGATTGATTTTTGATTCTCCATCACTGTTTAATATTATCCACTATTTTGAGGAAGGGTCCATTCATAGAAATACCTTCAATTTCTTCGAAGGGGATCTTAAAATTCAAGATATCTAATTCATGGGTATCCATCTACGAAATGCTTTGAGTTTTTTTGTTTGACAAAGCATACTTTGGAGGAATTGTCTTATTTCCACACCAAATTTCTGAGTTGGACCATGAATTTGAATAATATTTTCTATTATTTCTAGAAGACCAAATGAACCAACAAATTGTAACCATGTTGAGAAGATGAAGAAGTCTTCCCATCTCTAATGAGCAAGTAGCTAACCACCATGCATTTAGTTTTAATTTCAAAAACTAATCTATGCTATTTACATCACAATTCACAAATATCTCCACATAAGCTCCATATCCTTGTAGTATAGGGACATGATACAAATATATGTTGGGCCAATTCTTCATGTCCTTCAGTGCAACATTGTCATTTAGATGTCCATATAACCCTTTACTTTATGACACAATTATTTGTGGGGATTCTAACCTTCAATATTTTTGACATAAGTAAAGACATTTTAGTTGGGATAGGTTCCAATATCTACCAACAATTCAAGTTCTGGCATGCTGTTATCGCACTCTCTCCCAAGTCTTCGAGAGTTTAAAAACACCTTTAGTATTAGATTTCCAAATAAGTTTATCTTCCTTATTTGATATTTTAATATTTTGCATTAGAAAATTATAATAAGTTTATCTAGACACTTGAGCTAATTTATTCTTATTCCACTAACCATTTAGACAAAATTGATTTAGCATCATTTCAAATTAATATGTCTATTTATTTTAAGGGCTTTTTGGGGAAATATCCAATCCCACCCATAAGTGTGTAAATATAGGACACACCACATAATTTTATAAATTTAGTCCATGTACTAAAAAGACTATGAAAAATTACTAATATACCATTCGATAACTCATACAAAAAAAACCATCAAAATTTTAAAAGTCCATAACTTCAAATGTACAAATGCAAAATTTACAAAATTTATATATTTAAAATCTTCTCATCGAGATCTATCCAACAACACCCATATTCGATATTTTTTGATAAAAAATCAAAGCAAATAAATTTACTATTTCACTAAAACCTCTATTTTTTTCCCGACGAAAATTCCAATTTTTCCGACAAAAACTCCATTTTTTCCGGTAAAAACTCCATTTTTTTTTTGCAGAAAAACCTTATTCTCTAATGCTGACAATTGTGCCGCTGGCGTGGACTGAAAAAATAAAAGAAATAGATGAAGAGAGATAGAAATGAGGAGAGAGAAATAGTTTGACGAGGATTCCAGCGTTCCGACGAGGATTTTGATGGGTGGGATGAGGTGGAGGTGGGGTTATGTGTATATTTTTAGAAAGAGTTTTAAATGAGAATGAGTAAGGATATAAAAAATAAATACCTCTTTAACTAAAACGAATAAACTTACCAGTTTTGTATACTTTTATTTCTAAAGGGACCACATAAATAAATAAATGTTATCTCTGAGCCATAGGCAAGAATGAATGGGTTTCCCCCGTTGGTGCTCTCTCTATTGTCCTGCATGCCCACAGGATAACATGAACCTCTTCCATATATTGACCCTTGGCGTATTCTAGTTTCTTCTTGATCCCTTCTAATATGGTTCTATTTGTCACCTTGGTTTGGCCTTTTGCTTGAGGTCGGCTAGGGGCTGAGAAAAATTACTGAATGCCAACCCTCTTGCAGTAAGCCTCCAAAAATAAGTTCTTGAACTATTTGCCATTATTCGAGATCAGGGTGTAGGGCAGACCATACCTACAAATTATGTTACTCCAAATGAATTTGAAGGTATTCGTCTCAGTGATGATAACCATGGACTCTGCCTCAACCCATTTGGAAAAATAGTCAATTGCCACAATCAAATACCTATAATTTCCCCTTGTCCCGATTAAGGGTCCTACCAAGTCTATCCTTCATATTGTAAATGGCTAGGGTAAGTAATAGATGTAAGAGGTTCATGATGTTGATGAGGGATGCTGGTGTATCTTTGGAACTTGCCACATATCTTTACATAGTTGGTTGCATCCTTGCCAAGGTTGACCACCAATACCCCTGAATGACTATCCTCTTTGCCAATGACCTCCCTTTTATATGGCTGGAACAAGAACCCTCATGGACATTATTAAGAATTTATTCCACCTTTGTCGGATGGACACATCGGAGTAGAGGTAAGAGAAAACCTTTTTTGTACAAAATATCTCTAATGATAGAGAACTTAGCTGCTCTATACCTCAGCCTCTTTCTTTCCAAATTTGATTATGGTAGATCACCATTCTTAATATATCAGATGAGAGGATCCATCCAAGATACACCTAGATTCAGGTTTAAGTAGGAATTCATTACACTATCTTCCTCTTCAATGATCACCTGATGTAAAATCTCCATAAGCACCAACCTTCTAATTTCTGTTCTAGTAGCTGATACCAACCTTGCCAGGGTGTCGGCCATTCTCCAGTCAAGGAATTCTTTCTAACTTTACTTCATCAAAGTTCTTTAACATTTCTTTTATCCTCGCTAGGTATCTGTCCATCCTCTCATTCTTTGCCTCATATACCCCGAGGAATTGATTCGCCACCAACTTGGAATCACTATGAACCAACAATTGATTGACATTCAATGCTCTGGCTTGGGAGAGTCTTGCTAGAAGAGCCTCATACTCCAAATCATTATTGGAAGACTTTAAGTTGAATCTTTGAGCATATTCAATGTCGGTCTCACCCGGGGCCAAGATTATTCAGTCGTCTCCACTCCTAACTTCAAAAGAAGAGCCATCCATAAATAGGCTCCAAACATTATCCTTTTTGGAAAAAAGTGCCTTCATCCAACACTCCTTTTTTGAATAGAAATTTCTACTCTTCATTCTCGAACACCACTGTTTTGGCCATACTAATCTCATTTTCAGTCGGGCTAGTAGTTTCTTTTACAGGCTCATTTACCAGCTCTTTAGTGTCGGCCTTATTCCATGTGAACTCGACCATAAGATCAGCTAAAGCTTCGACATTAATGGCTGTTCTCAGCCGATAGAAAATGTCTTATTCTCCCAACTCTATCGACCAAGCCATCAACCTACCCAATTTCTCGAGTTTATGAAGGACCTGTCTGAGAGGAGAATTAGTAAGGACGACCATTATGTGAGCCTAAAAGTAGGATTTCGTCTTCCTGAATGCATGTTTGAGGGAAAAATCCAACTTCTCCATCTTTAGATACCTATAATTGGCCCCTTACAGAGCCTTGCTGTTGAAATAGACTGGCACCTGTACTGCATTATCATCTCGTACAATTACTGCATTGATGGCTGGCTCTAAGACGACCAGGTACAAATATAATTTTTCTCTCTGAATTGGCCAAGACAATAAAAGTGGGGAGCTGAGATAAGTTTTCAATTCCTGGAAAGCTCTCTTACTCTCTTCATTCCATTCAAATTTATAAGTACATTTTTGTCCATTGTCAATATGTATGTCGTACTCCATTACACCGTTGAAGAAATTCAAGATCGCATCTACATCAACGGATCCGAATATCAAAGCGTCTTCAACATCATAACCTTTGCAAGAATGAACTTAGTAAAGTTTTGTTTTTAAGTCCTTTAAAGTTTCATACTTAGTATTGGAAAATTTTTATAAAATATTTTTATAAAAATAAAAAGTAAGTTTTTTCAAGCAAAATGAGGTTTTTTAAAAATATTTTTTATTTTTTGGTAAATCGGACCGGTTCGCCCATATTAAAAATGAACCGATCCGCCTCTGGACCAATCCGGATTTATACCGGATCGATTCGCTGTGCATAGAGCCAGTATACCTCAGATCGCAGGCAAACCGAAGAAGACACTTTCAAAAATGAACCGATCCGAGGTCGGACTGATCCGCCTCCAAAAGCGGACTAATCCGCTTATGATAAATTCGAATAGTTCCGTAAGATGTTTTACCACCGGCTCATATTTCTTATATATATACCTACTTCGGTGGTGTATTTTTTAAGTCTTTGAGAAAATGTTTCTAAGAGTTCAAACACAACAAGACTTACATTTTTGATGTGCCAAGCATCTTTTTGATTCACACACAAAAATCCCAATTACTTTTGTGAATATTTTGGAACCCTAGAACACAAGGTCTGCTATTGTTCAACCTTTGTGAGGAGATCTTTACAACCGAGAGCTGCGTGTCATTACTGAGGGAGTCTCTACAAAGTGTTATGGATGCGTGTCATTGAGGAGAGTTGTGGTTCTTCCTTTGTTGTTTGGGCTGCTAGTCCTTGGAGTGTGCTGCGTGTATTCTCTTGCTAAGTTCAAGACTGTGTGTCTTTGTGGGTTGGCTGCACGTTGATCCATTGCAGATTTCTCTATGTAATTGTAAGTTGCGATTTATATATTCATAGTGAAATAAAGGTTTTACCCGAAAGGTTTTTTTTCCTGAAATATGTGTCTCAGCATATTTACTGTGTTGCATGCTGTATTTTTGATGGGTTGATTTAGATGCATGTTTAGGGTCTATATTTATTTGATTTAAATGTAGACTCTAATTAAATAAGGGTTACTTGGAAACTTGCGAATTTAATTTAATCAATTATCACACAGTTGCACTTTTCAAATTGGTATCAGAGAAGGTTACGCTAATTTATCGCGTATTCCTATTTTTCGCAAAATCGTGTGATATTGATTTTAAAAAAAATAGTTTTGTGAAAAATCGCATTTTTTCCAATGGAACGTTCATGTAATACAATGCCTATTTTTGATGGAAATAATTATGCCTATTGGAAAGCTCGCATGAAATTTAAAAGCTATTGACGAGTTTGTTTGGTTGCTTTGTGAAAATGGTTGGACTCCTCCCACGGTCATTGTTAATAACATCACCTCTTTAAAACCCGTGTCAGCCTGGACCGAAGATGATTATAAAATGCCCAATTTTAATTCCCGTGGTCTGAGTGATATTTCTGGAGCTGTCTCTCCTGATGAGTTTCGCCTAATTATGACATGTACCACATCTAAAGAGGCTTAGGATGTTTTGAAATTGACACATGTGGGTATGAACGCTGTTAAAGAGTCTTAATTACAAAATTTGGCCACCCAATTTGAGACTATCACCATGTCTGAGTCTGAATGCTTTGATGATTTTTATGCACGTTTGTGAGACAATGTTAACACATGTTTTAATTTGGGTGAGGTGATTGATAACACGCGTGTCGTTAAAAAGATTTTGAGATTTCTCCCTAAACACTTTATTCCTAAAATCAATGTTTGAACTCCTTGGGAAATTTGAAATCACATAAGTTGGAAGAACTTGTAGGAGATCTTCAAACCTATGAGATTGACATGTTTCCCAAAACCATTAAGGCTAAGGATAATGGCATTGCTTTAAAGACTCATTGTAAGAAAAAGAAAGAAAAAGTTTGTGAGTCTGATTCTGAGGGAGATTTTGATTTTAATGATATGGCCTTGTTTGCAAAAAAAATTATAAAATTTCTCAACATGAACAAAAATAATTCTGCCAATAAAAAGAATTTTTTTGAGAAAAATAAAAAGAAAGGAAAGGCCAAGGAAAGTGAAGAGAGGGAAAAAGAGAATGACTCCGATGAGGAGTGTGAGGAAGATTTTGAGAACATCACTTATTTTAAATGTGGGGGTAAGGGGCATAAGTCATTTGAGTGTCCTACATGGCTTAGAAAGAAAGGGAAGAAAGTATCCATGCCTGCCACACTTAGTGATAGTGAGAAAGAGGAGGGAGATGAGTTCGATAAAGGTTTAGCACATGGGATGGTTGTCGCTTTTTCTAGTCGTGTGAGAACACCCAATTTGTCTCACGAGAGTGCACACGAGAGCGATGGCAGTGATATGTGTTCTTCTAGTGAGGGAGAAAGCAAAAGTGAGAGTGGAGATGAAGGTGAGCTCCAAAGAGCTTTTAGAGATTTATACACCGAGACCTTGAAAACAAAGAAGTATAATAGGGATTTAGGTCGTCGAGTTTTAGATTTGGAGAAAGATAAGGAGGTTTTGAGAAAGGAGAAGCGTGATTTGGCCAACACGTTATCTAGTCTGACGACACGTGTATCCCAACTCGAGAGTGATCTCGAACGTGACAGGGAGGTCAAAGTCAATTTTGTGAACGCACCTAAGAAGGTTGAAAAGGTGGTTCATAAGGGTAAAGGTGAGAAGTTAGGAATAAGTCATGACGGTGCTTCTACTTCCCAATTAGCACCCGAGCCAGTTCCCACTTTAGTGTTTGATTCATGTGAGTTTCACCCTAACCCACCTAGGCGTCCCATTCCTATTAGGAGAGTGCGTCTTAGAGTTTTTGAGATAGGTGTTCCTAGGCCTATTTATGTTTGCTCACATTGCAAAAGGAGAGGACACCTTAGGGAATTTTGCTTTAAGTTGGGGTATGTGTCACGTTTTGCTTCTACACGTGTTTCTGGCACACATGCACCCACACATGATGCTTTACATGCTCCCGGAGACTACATGAGAGAGTTTGCACATTTAGGTGAACAAGTTAAGTTTTTGGTCAAAACTTCACAAGAATTGATGGAGGTTTTTCATAAGTTGTCACCACCTTTGGAAAACCCCTCCGCACCTAATGATTGAGGTTTGACTTGTTTACTAGCATAGGGTGATTTTCATGATGACATTGTTTGCCTATTGCTAGTATGTATCGTTGTTGTATGTTTTATTTTTTTAGAAAATTTTTAAAAAATACAAAAAGATTTTATTTTGATCAAATTTGAAAATCCAAAAAGATTTTTGTATTTTGTTTGCACCATTTATGGATAAACACTTAGGATGACCGAGTCACAACATCATTCCATTATTTTCATTTGACTATTTGATAGTGTTTTAAGACAATAGGTCAATTCATCCTTGTGCTTTATAATGTTTGGAGTCATTAAGATGTAATTAAGTGTTACTTCCTACATGTTTGACTCATGTTTCCTTTATTGCACACATCCACGAATTTGTTTGATTATTATGCTTGTATTATCACATGTTGGTTGGGTGTTTTCACTTCAATCCAGTCCTTAAAACGAACCAAGTGTGATAAATTTTGATAAGGAAATTGTGCATATAAGAACCATTTTGTGAGTTTGTGTGCTTTGTTTGAAAAACGGGGAAGGGATGCGAAAGGTTCATTTTACCTTTGCTAATACTAAGCCACCGTTAAATTGGACCTAAAAAATGGAGGAATTTTATTATCCGAGGTCCAAAGAGGTTAAAAGAGCCCAAAAAAATTAAAATGCAATAAAAAGATATTCATGCCAAAAAGGGGTCATTTAGGTTTTTGCACCAATTCTCCAAAGTTTGAGAATTTAAATTACCTCTAAAAGAAAATATATATGAGGGAGTTTGGTTGGAAAGTTTATAACGGGTTTGCACGTCCTTGATCTTCTTGAAAATGCGCTATATAGTTTTGGACGTTATTGGTGTGGAAATCACTTTGACTTTGATTTGTTGATTTGCATAAGACGATGTCATTTAAATTCAACAAATTTTTATACCTAAGGATACTTTTGATGCTCATTCGTTAGGGGTATACATATGCATCGTGCACATATGATTGATTGAGTTGATTTACCTATCGAATGTGTTCACACCCATTCATTCCATTTCCATGACTTGGTTGTTTGAGTCTAAATCCATGGTGTGATTTTTGTAGCATAGTTTTTTTTAAATGTATCTTATTTTTGTATGAAAAAATCAAAAATCAAAAAGAGTTTTTGAATTGTTTTTGCATCTCCTTGCAAGATGTACGTTTGCCATATTGTTTGATGTCTTGTTTTGTGTACCGTGACACCCCAATTTTGCTTATTTGATTCATTCTTCTCATTTGTCTATTTGGGGACATCATAAAAAGGCAGAGAAAGAATTATCATATTATGGGGGAGTTTGAATTTTGGGGGAGTTTTTGAGATTTAGCTTATGCTTTTATCATAAATTGGTATCTATGTTTATCTCATTTCAAACTCGATATGTCACGTGGTATTTGCTTTGTCTCATGTGTGTAGGTACGAAGATTCAAGATCAATATGTTGCACACCCTGATGAGAAAAGCTTTGAGCTTTGATGATTGTTGAAGATTGAAGAACAGACGATGAAGATTTAAACATTTGTATCTTTCTATCTTTAGGGTTCATGGGAGGGTAGATTTGTATAGGTCATTAGTTGATAATTCGGATAATTTTTATGTATGTACCAGTATAGACATAGGGGGAGATTTGTAAGGACATTTTTGTCCATTGTTAATATGTATGTTGTACGCCGTTACACCGTTGAAGAAATTCAAGATCGCATTTACATCAACGGATCCGAATATCAAAGCGTCTTCAACATCATAACCTCTGCGAGAATGAACTTGGTAAAGTTTTGTTTTTAAGTCCCTTAAAGTTTCATACTTAGTATTGAGAAATTTTTATAAAATATTTTTATAAAAATACTTAGTTTTTTAAAAAGATTTTTTGTTTTCTGGTAAACCGGATCGGTCCGCCCATATTAAAAACGAACCGATCCGCCATTCGGACCGATCCGCCTCTATACCGGATCGATTCACTGTGCATAGAACCAGTATACCTCGAATCGCAGGCAAACCGAAGAAGACACTTTAAAAAATGAATCGATCCGAGGTCGGACCGATCCGCCTCCAAAAGCGGACCGATCCGCTTATGATAAATTCGAACAGTTCCGTAAGATTTTTTACCATCGACTCATATTTCTTATATATATACCTATTTCGGTGGTGTATTTTTTAAGTCTTTGAGAAAACATTTCTAAGAGTTCAAACACAACAAGACTTCGATTTTTGATGTGCCAAACATCTTTTTGATTCACACACAAAAATCCCAATTAATTTTGTGAATCTTTTGGAACCCTAGAACACAAGCTTTGCTATTGTTCAACCTTTGTGGGGAGATCTTTGCAACCAAGGGCTGCGTGTCATTGCTGAGGGAGTCTCTACAAAGTGTTATGGCTGCGTGTCATTGAGGAGAGTTGTGGTTCTTCCTTTGTTGTTTGGGATGCGAGTCCTTGGAGTGTGCTGCGTGTATTCACTTGCTGAGTTCAAGACTGAGTGTCTTTATGGGTTGGCTGTGCATTGATCCATTACAAATTTTTCTATGTAATTGTAAGTTGCGATTTATATATTCATAGTGAAATAAAGGTTTTACCCTAAAGGGTTTTTTTCCTGAAATCTGTGTCTCAGCATATTTATCGTGTTGCATGCTGTATTTTTGATGGGTTGATTTAGATGCATGTTTAGAGGCTGTATTTATTTGATTTAAAAGTAGACTCTAATTAAATAAGGGTTACTTGGAAACTTGCGAATTTAATTTAATCAATTATCACATAGTCTCACTTTTCAAAATTCGTTTCTCAAAACTTTGAAGAAGGGAAAACACTTATCAGTAGCCCTTGACACAAAACGGATTAAAGAAGCAGCTCATCCAATCAGCCTCTGTCATCCTTTATGGATCTTAGACTTTTAATTTTTACCAAAACTTTGACTTTTTCTGGGTTGGCCTCTATCCCCCGTTGATTGACAATGAAACCTAAAAACTTTCGTGCTCCGACACCGAAGGCACACTTTGTAAGATTAAGCTTCATCCTAAATTGGTCCATGATATTGAAAGTACGTTCGAGGTCAGCCACATGCGTCTTGGCTTTAAGGCTCTTGGTCACCATATCATCAACATATACATCCATTATCTTACCAATTTTATCCTCAAATATCTTATTTGCTAGCCTCTGGTATGTAGCCACCAATGTTCTTGAGGACTAAGGGCGTAACCTTATAGCAATATGTACCTTTGTTCATGATGAATAAGGTATTTTTAGCATCGGTTGGGTTCATGAATATCTAATTGTAGCATGAGTAGGCATCCATAAAACTCATATGTTCATGCCCAATCGTGGCATCAACCATTTGATCTATCCGCGGCAGGGGGAAGCTATCTTTTGGGTATGCCTTATTTAAATATGTGAAGTCAACACACATTCTCCACTTTACATTGGACTTTGGCATAATAACATTTGCTAACCATTATGGATAGATGGCCTCCCTTATACATTCTGCCTTCTCCAGCTTCTTCACCTCTTCTCTTATGTTCGTATTTTTCCCTGCAGTAGATCCTCCTTCTTTGTTTGATTGGTTTGGCTCCCTCGTCTATATTCAATTTATGGCAAAGGATATCTAAATCAATCCCTGGCCTGTGTACACGACTCCATGAAAAAATACTTTGTCTCTTCCTTAGTAATTTGATAAACTCTTTCTTGCTCTCTTCTTTCAGGACTTTGCTGATCTGGACAGTTTTTTCCAGCTCGTCCTCATTGAGGATGATGGATTCTGCCTCCTCGGTGGCTTCTCCCTTATGCATCTTCATCTTATCTCTAGGGTCGAGAGTGTCGATATTATAGGTGGTAGTGGCCCTCTTATGTGTTTCTCTTTCTTAAGTCGAATTGACTTAGTAGTCACGCGCCTCAACTTGGTCACTTTGAACTTCCCCTACTTCATAAAGAGTCGGGAATTTTATCATTTAGTGAACGGTTAAGGGAACTGCCTCAAATTCTTTGAGGGACTTATCCCATAATGATATTGTACGCTGAATATACGTTCTCATCCATCACAAAAAAATTAATCTTTTTTGTAAGACATCTTGACCACGTTTCTCCCATACTGACGTCCATCTCATAAATCCCGAAAGGATGGAATTTTTCTCTGCTGAAACCAATTAGGGGTTGATGGTATGGAACGAAACTCTTCTTGCTTAATCCAAAGCCTTTGAAACACTCCTAGAACATTACATCAACCAAACTTCCACCATTGACTAATATTTTAGGGACCTTATACCCATGTATTCTCATAGTGATTACCAAGGGGTCATCATGTGGCGCTAAAATCCCCTTGAAGTCCAACCTCAAGATGCCAACAACCAAGGTTTTCATGTCAACCCTCTTTCTTTTACCCGTTATTGAATTAATAACGATCGAGTTTACCACTTCTGGCCTAGGGAGAGCTTTGGCCTATGCAATATGTGCTTTACAATTGACTATCTCTTTACCACCACCAACCAAACCTCTTCATATCATCTTCACACCATAAGAAATACAATGCAGTCGACCCTTGGGGCTAGTTTTCTTCAGTAGGAGGTCAGGGTCGACCTCATCATCATCTAAGGCATCATCATCCTTGTTCACTGGGTCATCCATTTTGCACCTGTCGTCTCTTCTCTTTTGGGTGTTGTCTCGACCACCCCTCTTATCCTTGTACTTTCTAAGTTTCCATTCCTTCAACATCTTTTCTATTTCATCTTTGAGTGCGAAGCATCTGTCAGTGGTGTGGCCGTGATCCTGGTGGAACTCGCAAGACTTAATTTTATCCCTCTTACGAGGAGGGGATTTTATTTTTTTAGGCCATCTCAATGATCGATCATTCTTAATTTCATTTAGGATCAACTCTATAGTGGCTGTCAATGGAGTATAGTCAACAAACTTGTCATTTGTCAACCTCTTCTTGTCTCCCTTTCCCTTGAACTTTTTGGATTTGCTTCAACTTTCTCCTTTTTCATCATCTCCTTTAGACGCCATGGCCTTCTTCGCATTCATGACTCTACCTTCCATAACCAGGAGTTCAGCCATAGACTGTGGAGGATCCTCAGCCAGCTTCCATAGGAGCTTACCCTTTTGCAACACTCTCATTATAGTCTTCCACCTCCAATTTCTTCTTGTTGAAGAGAGATATGTACTCTATCAGAGTCTTATTTTTTCCTTGTTTGACATACAACAAGTGGGTGGTCTTCTTTCGAGGTTTTACTCCAAAACTAAAGTTATGGATGAACCTCTTGATTAGTTGCTTGAAATTCTCAATTGAGTTTTTAGGAATGGAGGTGTACCATATGTGAGCAACACCAGCGAGGGTGCTTGAAAAGGCTTTACACCTCATCTAGTCGGAAACTAAGAAGATATCTACAATAGATTGATACATTTCCATGTGGTGGACCAGATTGGTGCTTCCATCATATTTTGGTGTGACCACCGACTGCTTAAACTTAGTCAGGGTGGGGTAGTTAACTATCTTAGCGACAAATGATGAGCCTTCTATATAACCCCTCTGCAAAGGGTATTGGCTCTTTAGAATGTCTCCAGTCTTGTCTTCCAGCCTCTGGATAGAACTATTCTAGGGCTTGTTGTCTACAGCTACATCATCTACCTCAGCCAAAATAAGATTATTGCCAGTCCCTTTTCTCTTGGTTGGCCGCTGCACTGGCCCTCTGCCAACCATCCTTTAACGACTATTGACTTATCTTTGCTCCTTATCTCTACCACATGGGGGCCGACGACTAGCACATCTTCTATTCATTTTGGAACCAGCTATACTCTGATACCTAGAGAATCGATCTCTCAAATCACTTATTAGGTCGAGTCTTTCAAATACCGACCCTATGATGAGTCTATCTAGAGCTGAGGCACGAGGCCTGCCTTCTCAGTTCGACCTGGCACTGTTTCCCCTGCTTACTTGAATAGGGCGCATAATATCCGCAGAGATTTTATATGGTTCCCAGTACTCATCATCATCATCATCATCATCATCATCATCATCATCATCATCATCATCATCATCATCATCACATTCATTATTTTCATACTGTTGGGCCTGCCTCCCAAGGCGTAAACGCCTAGGGTCAGCATTATCCCTTCGTCTTGCTCGCTACCGTGTTTCCTTCTGTGGCACCGTGGGTGGTCCCCTTACACTTGATTTTTTCCCTCCCTGGCAGTCGGAGTTATCATCTTCATGCCTGCGCTAGTGGGTCTAGCCAAAATGTTCTGGCTGAAATCGGCCAGTTGCGTCTGCATCTTCATTTGGCTCACCACCAATGATCGCAGCGCCTCCACAACCTCAACTATTTTTTATTGAGGCATTGCGTGTATGAAACTGTGGCCAAAACCTGGTGGAAGATCTGATGTCATTGAATTCGGTGAACAAAAAGAACAAGAGGTGTATTGGAAGAAAGCTTGAACTCAAACCAAAACTCTTTCAATGGTGGTTCAAGCCCAAGCAAATGTGGGGTTGGACCACCATAAGAGAATCCAGTGATGAGTATGGTGTAAATGAGAGGAAGAAGATGATAATCTTGCTTCCCACAAATGGCACCAACTAATGATACCAGTTATAGTACCACCTAGTAATATGAGTAAGAGATCAAACCAATATAACCTTAGAGGAGAAACAATAGTGAAAATACAACAATATAAATGAGGAAAGAGGTGAGGCAATGGAGAAAGAGACCATAATGTAAGTGGTTCAGCCATTTGGCCTGCTCCACTATGCAAGGGTGAGTGAGTTTCACTATAAATAAAGGACATAATGGCGTAGTGGGACAATTCACTTTGCTTTCTCTCTCTATTGATTTTCAACAGAGTGTTGGCTAGAGTTTAAAATTATCCATCATTTATAATGTTGGAGAAGACAAGCTTATATTATGCGTAGGGGGTGTAGTGTACCCCCCAAGCATGTAATGAACATGTGTGGAATATTCCAGGTAATGAGATTAAGTCACCTGTCTCTGTCATATGCAGATCACGATGATTAAATATTCCCTCATGTGTGAGGGAGATTTGGTTATGACGATTTTGTACACATCGGATATTCCCCAATTCACGCGTTCTCCCAGATGTCAAATATCAGCCGTCATGGCCAGGCCGAGCCCGAGTTGTCAAATGTGATCCTTTGACAATATGATAACTGTTGTGCTAAGATGACTTCAGTCGACTCTTGTCTTCCAAGGGACGGACGAGGCGGAGGATATCTAAGTCACATAACTATTGATATTGATATTATTGAATATATAGTGAGAGCTTGAGGCCAAGGATTAGGCCTTTGACTAGGGCCAAAAGCTGAGCTATAACTTCCTCTGACTGATAGTTTGACATTGGTCGGTCACGACCGAGGAAGTCTAGTCTGAGACGAGGCTATACTTGGTATATCATTATCAAAATTCTAGTCCCTTTAAGAAAGGCACTTTTTTCCTCTGAGATAATTTTAGTAAGTATATCCATTCTACTCACCATTTAGTTTGTTACGATTTTACTAACAAAATTAGACAAGCTAATATATCGCAAGTCATTAAAGGAGGTTGGTTGAATTACCTTTGCAATAGTTAAAATAAGAGTACTTATCACCTTCCTATGTAGATTTTATCCATATAATAATCCCTTAATATCCATCTATATGTCTTTGCCAATAATATCCCAACAAACATTAAAACATTTCCCA
Organism: Sambucus nigra; assembly: GCA_949130495.1. NCBI lineage: Eukaryota > Viridiplantae > Streptophyta > Magnoliopsida > Dipsacales > Adoxaceae > Sambucus > Sambucus nigra. The sequence continues at coordinate 236,939,792 of OX422217.1, read as the reverse complement.
ATGTACCCATCAGGACCAAAAGATGCATCACTGTCCATATAATTGACTATGGCTTGATACGATTATAAACTTGGGAATTTAAACAAATATTAATTGTTCATTTAATTTATTATCGTATGAGTGTTTTTTTTGAATTTTTCTCATTTAGAATGCAGTAGAATTACCTAGCCATTCAACACAAAATTTAGTGGCAATCTCTGCTATATCATCATACTTTTCAATCCACTCCCCATCACTATTTTTGATTGTGTGTATACATAGTCTTCTTATTTTTTCCTTGGTTATAATGTGGAAAAAATTGGTATTGATATCTCCCCTCCAACCATTTTTTTGACTTTTTGTTAAAATCTCTTCATACTCCACTTGTTGATCTAATTTTCTTTTAACTTGACTCAATAATTTACTATTCTCCTCATTAGGATACACTTCAAACTTTATCTCTCTTTTAGCGAAAAGGTCTTCAGATTTTTTTTATGTGTTGAAATATGAATAACTCCCTTTTATTCCAGTTTTACAGGCATTTTTTCGGCCTATCCATATTATTACATAATTCATATATAGGGATGTACTAGTGCTGGGAAATTAAATGCATCTAAATTTTATGAATAGTATTTGCAGGACCTTGGAATTTAATGGATCAAGAAAATATAATGAATGCAAAATAAATGGACAACATAAGTGTAGAAAAAATCACACAAAAATAAACAACACAAATATTTTTGTGGTTCACCAATTTGGCTATGTCCATAGATCACACCCATTTTCACTAAAACACACTGTGTATCACTCACACTTTGAAAATACTAACTCTGTATTTTTTTGGCTTATACAAATTGTGTATCACTCACACCCTGAAAATACTCACCCTGTATGTTTCTGGTTTGCACTAACAACACCTCTATGAAAAATACACACTCTTTACTTTTTTTCTCTACTCTTACTTGCTACAAGTAAGTGAATTGAGGTGCTTGTTGCCTTCTATAAGGGGTTGTATAGGAGCAATTTATGGAAGAAAACACCAAGAGTGTTTTGAGGAGAATGAACTATTGGTGGTGGTGGACTACTATTTTTTCTACAAGTATCCAAATACTAACAATATCCCACTTGGAGACTGTTGAACACTTTCTCCATCAATTGAAATTTTTCTGTGAACTAGGTACGAGACTTTCTTATCATCTAATCTTGAAGACCCACTGAAGTGGAGCACTACTCTAGTTTATCTGTAGTCATTGACTTTGTTAACATGTCAACTAAATTCACTTCCAAGGATCTTCTCCAATGTTAACACTCCATACTCTAGTGGAGATTCGATGAAATGATTACTGAGTCCTATGTACTTGGTTCTTGAATGACTTTGCCAAATGTATTGCGCTCTGACTATAACTGTGCAAAACGTTCTTCATCTGTTTGAACCCTAACTCTGCCAATAATCCTTGTAACTGAAGCACCTTATACTCTTGACTCACTTGAGTCTACAATGTATAAGTGCTCATCTAGTTTGGAAATAGTGACAAAATTGAGTCCATTCCCTAGAATCCAAAAAAAACTTAGAATCTACTCTTCATTCCTCTTGATTGATTAAAGGTATATTCACAATCACCTAAACAGGTTAGGATTGCATTCATTCCATATATATTGCTTAAATTGATTGTGTGAGAGTTGTGTGTGTTTAATCCCATTTTGAATATTTTTTTAATAATTTTTGGGAATTTTTAAATGATTTTTTAGAAATTAAAATTTGGATTAAAAAGATTTTGGGGTCATTTTGTTATTTCTGTTTTTATGGTTTTAAACCTGAAAGTTGGTTTGGGTAGGATCCAAAAGCGCTAAAGACTTGAGGGTGCGCGTGTAATTATTTTCAACGCGCGTCTGAAGGTCGATCTCAGCCCTACACCTGTCACAACACGACCGACCTGATTTGTGTTTGTTTATACTCTCAAAACCGTTGTCCATTATTAACCCTTGGCTCATTGTTATCAACGCTCTGCATGCGTTTGAGGCCAATCCCTATGAAACCCTTCTCTATAAATCAGAAGCCATTTAACTCACCGATTTTATGTCACCGTTGGATCAAAGTCAATTTGGTAAGACTAAATCTCAGCCCTTGATTTTGAACAGCCTTCTTGAATCTTAGACCCTCCGTATAAAAGGAGGCTTTGCCTTTGCATCTGAGAACTTTTTCCACTTTGTCTAACAAGAGACAGAAAAGAAAAGAGAATGGTGAGAGAAGAGAGAAGAGAGAAACCCTAACCCATTTTCAAACCCTAATCTTCCTTATCCTAAACCATTTATACCAAAAACCATCCTTGTGTTTGAGAGTGTTGTTGGTAGGGGTTTGATGGTCGTTAATAGAGTTTTATCCTCTTGATTTTAAGATATTGTTTCCAACTTAAACATTTAGGTTAGATCTGTATTTCTTGTTCATAGAAATTATGGATCTGGTTAGTTTATGTTATATTACGCTTAAATCTGCATATTTAGTTTCTCATCTTGAGAAATCAGTTTGTTGATTTATTTTCTGTAAATATTTTTCAACTCTAGAATCAACAAATTTTTTTCTGTTTCTAGTTCTTTTGAAACAAGACTTTTGACCTAGTTGGAATTGCAATCGGTGGTTTTCAATTTAAAAAATATTTTCAAAACCCTCTGAAATTGATTAAGACCTTGAACCGTCTTCCGAGAAAGGTAACCTTGGATTCCGGGATTGATTAAAAGGTTAAACAAAGTTCTTTTGTTTCCTAAGAAGGAGAAACTAAAAATCACATCATATAGATCTGATTTGTAATTTGATAGGACTGTTTGTATAAAATAAGCGTGTGTGTGTGCATGCATGTGCTAGAGCACCATCACAAACTTTTGACACACTACAACACATAAGTGTTGGTTATAAGATCTTACATTAAGCAGAGTCGACATAAAGACTGGAACAAAGTGGATAAGTTAGCAAACTGGGAAAGCCACATCAACAATCAGAACTACAGAAAAGTTAGAAGTAAAACCGGTGGGTACATTTTTAAACTTGTATAGGTCTGTTTTGTGTGCATGTGTGTTGTATAGTTTGTAACTTGAATATTTTATTTTAGTGGATTTTTGGTTTGTGACTTAGAAGTCACCGTGGATGTTTCCTCAGTTGGGTGAGGTTTTACCACATTAAAAATATATTGTACTTGATCTTTCTACATCTCCTCTTCTCATTCTTGTGGTTGTGTTGAGTTTAATTGTTTTAAACTATTTTACTAAACCTGTTAAAAAATCTTGAACTGATCTCATACATGTTTTATTAAACACTTCTTATGATAAAACTGATTTGATTGAAAGAAAAGAGTTTCCTCAAAAAACAGTTCGGAGTTACTTCAATAGTTTAATCTTGTATTAAACGGCCTAAGTAACATCTTTTTCAGTAACCAAATCATATCCTTGCTGGCTTTGACCACAGATCCATAGTACAAATAAATGAGGACTTGGGCATAATCCCATAACAGTTATCTTTTGTCCTTGCTCCTTGTAATAGAAGTTTACTAGCTTGATCATAAACATTACACTCGTTCTGATCAAACTTTACTGCAAAGTTAGTGTTGCACAACTAACTAATGTTGAGAAGGTTTGCTTTCAAACCTTTGGCGTTCAAAATGTTATCTAGCTTAGGAAACCCAAGTATCTCTACGGTACCTCATCCTACTATGTTAGATTTGCTCCTATCTCCAAAGGTGACTTTCCCTTCCTTGCGATCCTCAAGGTAGGTAAAAAGTGAGACGTCACCTGTCATGTTCCTGGAGCACCCACTATCAAAATACCACTATGAGGTATTATGAGCTTTAAGATCAACATGAACAACAAGGGCTTTTGCTTCATGCTTAGGCACCTAAGAAGTTGTAACATTTTGTTTACCCTTATCGTTGTTGTTCTAGTCGGGATTTTGGAAGTATTCATTAACGACAATGACATCCATTGGAATTCTTCTACCAAATTATGAGAAGTGGCGACTAAAAACTAAGCCTGCTCTCTAAGAATAGTAAGATAACTAGTGTGGTGTGACGGAGCATGTTGACGTCGAGTCCGACCAAACTATAGTAATACTCCATAAGGTGTCCTTTTCTTTTCCAATAAGCATAAAAGTACACGATCTTAGGCCGATCTTGGTTTGCTTTTCTTGGCCGAAATCTTCTTTGGGGTTTTGGTTGATGGCCATATGATTCATTATAAACTCAGGAACCAGTTCCGGTGCGATATGAGATGTGGAAGCACCGTCAAAACCTATTCCCTTCCCGTCAAAACCACTTGTTAATATTTTTCGTAAACTCATTCTTCTGTATCTCTTTTCAGGACGAGATCTCATACCTGCTGAATGATAAACTACGCATGGTCCTTCGTTTGTTTGCTTCAATGACCAACCTCTTCGGACGAGTCAAGTCATAACGATCGTGGTTCAACTACCGACCAATTTTGACAAAGTTTGTTTTTTTTGGAATATAATACACCTCTGTAGAAGACTTATCTCAATACTCGGAAAGTTCTCCTAATATGATGTTATATCTGAAGGATGACTATGACTTTGTCAATTTCTGAGTGACAACTAATTAACTCGTTTCAATTCTTTGCGAAAGAAACTGAAGAAGCTTTTGAAATGGCCTGCTTGGATGTTAGCATAGTCTGAAGGCTCATCAATCTAACCTTGTCGTGGAGGATGTCGAAGAAGCTTTACACTACAAGCGATGTTACATCATAATATCCATTTGCCCCCTTTATTTTATTTTTATCTCAAGATAAAATAAAATAAATTACATATATCATTTACAATGCCCACCCGAAAAAATGAAAGCAACCTAATCATAACATTTCATGGGGTATATCTCAAGCTACTATATCTTTAAACAATGGCTTGATGTCAGCATCGCGTAATATCTACTCATTCAAAAGCCTCTGCAAAATAATACCTTTCTGACATAATAATATAATATTGCTAATGGTTAGTAACACTCCGAAAATATCGAAGTAAAATTCTCATCATGCCCCCTTTATTTTATTTTATTTTATTTTATTTTATTTTATTTTATTTTATTTTATTTTATTTTATTTTATTTTATTTGATGTAATAAAATAAAAATTAAATAAAGTCCGGGGATATTTGTGTAATGAATCCTAACCACCCATATTCGTAGGTGTATCGTGCATAATTTAATGTCGTTTAAGCACATGTCCTATCGAACTCAAGAGTCTGTAAAATGTCAAGGTGAATTCTGAATTTTGAAATATACTCAAGCTGTTTCGTAATATATTAGTCATGTTCAACATGGTCTCCAACTATAAAATAACATTTACAAAATGTTTCATAAAAGCTCGGTATTTAGATGAAGATTCACTACGCTCTTTCTAACTCACTTTGTGCTTTATATTATAGCATAACATATAGATATATCATGCGAAAGATCATACTAGCGACCCACAATAGTTGTATCCCAAATGGCGTGATTCATTGCATATTCATACTACAGGTGTATCGAAAGTAATTCCCAAAGGATAAACCATCTCTATATTTGTCTAAAATCATTTAATAACACTTGTAAATGTTTTCAATATAATAATATATTATGTGGAAATGAAACGTCCCACGAATATAATAATCATCTGACGCAATTTACATTTCTCAATAAACATGTGCACAGATGTTTTCAGGATGCACACACACACACAATATATATATATATATATATATACACACGATTCGCCACTAAGCGTGATAAAGACATTCATTTTCAATTGTGGAGTCCACACATGTCATTTAATATTATTATAGCCTTAATTTTATTCGAAGCACTTGCCACGACAATAATACTCATAACCGTCAATAAATAACAACCTCGTGAATATACATTGAAAAATTACACGACTCATCAATTTGAGGTTTTTTGAAGGATCAAATACAATAATAATTTTTTTATAATTCAAGAACCAACACTCCATATTACATTATAGTTATAAAATCATGAATTTAGAAAAATATGCATACAGAGCGTACGTATATATAAATAGGAATTTAAGAAGTATTTTAATTTTTCCTCGTAAAACATTCTACTTTTGTGCGAAGGGACACTTAAAAATGTACTATATCATGAGCTCTAAAGATTTTTTTTTTTTAATTATTGGAAAAAAAATCAAACTTATATTCCACGTAACTAGCCCCTTTAAGCTCTGTTCAAACAAGCTTTGAGAACATATTCAAAAATCGACAAAGCCCAATTCATAGGGTCATTCGCCCAAACACAGTTAAAACGGAAAACCCGTGGGAAGTCCGTAGGAGTTTGTTCATCCCGCCAGAAAACACGTGTACAACGGGAGCTCAGATGTGGTACGCCGTTTTTTAGAAAATCTCAGGTGAATCTGCTAAACTTTATGCCTGATCTACCCATACATACGAAGATGGTCACTCGTAGGGTGATTCAGTTTTGGGTTTCTTTGAACAAGTAACTCGGTTTGATGTGGACCCTTGTGTAAAGCCATGGTTCGTAGATTTTAGTAGTGTATCATTTCGAAATTTGGCGATGGATAATCGGGGCTTTGATCGAAGAGATGAAGCTTCCTTGTTTGGTATAAAAAAAAGTTTGTAGAGTTATTTGGATTTGTACCCTGTAGAAACTCATGGTATGTGGTATGTCGATTTGTAAACTCTATGGTGAGTTAGTTGATGATAACTCAGTTTGTTCCCAACTGAAACGGTAGCTCATATGGTGAATCGGGTTTTGAATTTCTTCAAACAGGTGTTACAGTTTAGTCCGTGCCTCATCGAAAAGACGTTCGTTGGAGCAAAGCTTCATCTACTTCTGCCGAGGTGAGGTTCCTCGGAGCAAGGATATTTTAGGGAAATAAAGTCATGTCGGTTGAGAATATATCTGACTCAAAAATGTATAAAGCACCAGAAATCAACTCATATCAAATTTTAATATTACTGAAGGCGCACTCGTTCTATATTTTGTATTTGTTTTGTGACTCCAGAAAAAAAACTTATGGTGAATCACTGGTGTGTTCGTCGACTGATGAATCGCAGCTGATACGACAGAGCGTGGTTCGTCGGTTTTCATATCAGAGATTTATCGGCGATGTTTGTTGGCTCACTGATTATTTGTGATACGATTGGACTATTTTCAATACAATTGGGTTTAGCAATTAGACTGCATAGCTAGTCACATGGATCATCTCATTTTAGTAGTACAATCATTCATACCGTATCTCTCAAATTTAGTCGTACAAAAGAAACTGGCTCTATAGTAGTACAATAGGCACATGGTTGTACAGTAGGTTGAGATACATATCACCCGCAACAGTCAATCAAAAATGATTCATTAAATAGTTACTGCTGGCTAGGATATATGAACACATAAAATATCTAATTTTACTACTTGATGGTTCAAGTAAGACCTTTGCGCCAGCATTTATTGATATTGGATCCACTTTGAGAAACCATAAGTTCAAAACCATGAACGAAACAAACGCTCCCCATGACACTGTTGCTCTAACTACTGAGGAAGAAGAAGCATTCATTCAGAGTAATAATAAGAAGAAGAATAACCATGTGGAAAACATGGATACCCACGAAGAAAGATGCTTTATGAAAAAGTCTAAGATTATCCAGGTGGAAACTATGGATAACCATGAAGAGATATGCACGACTTCACTCTCTAAAGATCAACCTGACAATGGAAATCAATCCAGTGACCCGAAAGGATCCAAAATAATCGAAGACAGCAGCCCGAGCCAAAAAACCTCTTACCGTGATGCTGTAATTAAAAGAGATAACAAAGATGTCTTCTTTGTGGAGTCATAACTTTACTGGTCGGATGAGGAGAGTACGGAGATGAGTGATGCTAATGAACCTCAATATTTTGACCTAAATACTAATCCAAAAGTGGATAACCCTCTGAAACATAAGCTTATCATTCCGCCTAAACACCTAGAAAAACTCCAAAGCAAATGGAAAGACAGTATCATAGTGAGACTGTTAGGGAGAGTTATTGGGTATAGGGCCCTCATGAACAAGATACCAACTCTATGGAACCTTCAAGGTGATTATGAAGTTGTTGACCTTGAAGAAGGACATTTCCTTTTTAAATTTGACATGAAGGGTGACTATAATCATGTCCTTACTAACGGGCCATGGATAATCAATAACCACTACCTTACAGTGAGAAAGTGGGAGCCATTCTTCAATCCCAAGAAAGCTTTTGAAACCTACACAGCCATGTGGGTGAGACTACCTTTCCTTTCTTTAAAGTTTTTCCATGAGAAGGTACTCCACGATATTGGCAAACTCATTGGTTAGCCCATCAAAACTGATACCAACTTAGCTGAAACTCACAGGGGTAAATTTGCAAGAATTTGTGTGGTGGTGGATATATCTAAACCCCTTATACCGAAATACCTCATTAATGGGGTGGAGTATGATATAGGGTACGAGTTTCTGCCCTCACTCTGCTTTAAATGTGGCATGATTGGGCACAAACAGGATTTCTGCCCTTCATTTACTCCCCCGATGAATTTCCCAGCCAACCCACTGAAAAATGAGCAACGTGAGAACACGAGAGGCAGTAATAGTAACTTTACAACGACTAGTAACGTGGAAGCTAGCTCGGAACCTAGGAGGGAAAAAATGCTGACGTTGCATCAATCTACAGACCTTGGATGTTGGTCCAGTGCAAAAACCGAAAACCACCGGCTAAACAAAGCAATTTTGGAAACACGCACGTAATAGGGACTACTCTCATGCAGAGGACGTCGAATCGGTTTAATGCTTTGAACGAGAAAAGACATGCTGGAAATATATCGACAAACGGTGGCTTGGGTGGCCCGATGGCACGTACGAGGGCCATTGAAAGGAATAGGAAATCGGCTGTCAATACAGAGAATGGAAGAGATTGGGGAGTGCTGGTTGACAGTGGTATGTCCAATCGTAATAAAGAATAGGAGAAGTAGGTAATATCCAACAAGTCAGCATTAATGAAAGGGTAGGGTAAACTACAATAACCAAAGAGGACGGCGCCAATATAGGACACGTTATCTATAACAACCGTAGCACAGAGAAAGGGCTGGCGGTAGAGACTGTTTATGGTGAGACGACATCACAGCAGACCAACTTCCCAAACCCCATAATCGACCGCTACCAATTAAATCCCATAAATAACCCTCAAACTTCTGAGTGCACGAGACTACCTAAACCACCCTTTAAATCCACGATTGCAGAAACACTCTCCACGAATACCAACCCTAATATTATTGATAAAGCTCTTATGGTCTGCTCCTCAAAAAAACCGATTGGAACCAACCACGAATATGGAAAACCTCCCCTTGGCAATGATAGGAGATACCCAGATGCTGCATGTGGAAGTGAGAACAGAGGAAGTAAAATTCTTGATAGAAACCATGGTGGAAGAAGCAGTGGTGGTTCAGACTGCATGGAGATTTGCCCAAGTGCGGTTGCAAATACAACTGAAAATGCACCTCCCACGAGATGACCGGAAGGTTATGGCGCAATAACGTCAATGATACCGACATTATAAATAATACGAATGGTGAAGAATCAACTCCCATGGCATGAGAAGGAGAAGCAACCATTACCACCAAATATCTACTCAATGAAGATGCTGGTTTGGAACGTTAGGGGAGTGGGTAAACCCCTCTTTAAACCCACGCTGATTGAACTCAATAATATGTATAGACCTGAGGTGTTGATCATTTTGGAAGCTCAAATCCCTCTTGCTGATATGGGTAATTTTTTCACTGACCTGGGCTATAATGAGAAGGAGAGCTCTGATCCCATTGGCAGGGCAGGCGGGATATGGGTGCTCTGGAAGGACCCGTATGTCTCGATCACTCCCATTATTATGTCTAGGCAGGCCATTCATCTCGTTGTCATGAGGAAAAATTATGAGGACTGGCTTCTCACTGCGGTCTATGCAAGTCCTCTCCCCACCCTCAGGAGGAAGATGTGGGAAAATCTTTGCACCTTTGCTGATCAGTCCAATGCCCCGTGGATGATTACTGGAGATTTCAATGACCACCTGGACAGTAACGAAAAGAAGAGTTTCACAAATAACCATGTCAGCAGTAGCTGCTCTTCCTTTGCTCGGAATATTGATTATTGCAAAATGTCGGAGATTAGCACAATGGGTCCTAGACTCACCTGGACCAATGGGCGTCGGGGCTTTGCGAACTCGATGGTCAGACTCGATAGAGCCATGGCCAATGCGGACTGGAGAGTTATGTTTTCGAATGTTGTGGTGGAAAATATTCCTAGAACTGCGTCTGATCGCAGCCCCCTTATCATCCATACTGAAGGTAAACATACTCCTGTGCACGCTACTAAACCTTTTAGACTCCTTGCTACTTGGTTCGATAGGGCGGACTTTAATGAGCTCGTCCAAGCTAGTTGGAGTCCGCTCTGCGACATGGAATAGAACATTAGTGTTGTTACCCATGAAACAAAAATATGGAATAAAACTGTCTACGGTAATATCTTCTATCGAAAAAGATGCCTCCTTAATAGACTAAGAGGAATCCAAATCGCTCAACAAGATAGTTTCTCTCATAGCTTAGACCGTCTTGAAGTTGAACTTAGATACGACTATAACGTTATTCTTCGTGAGGAGGAGATGCTATGGAAATAAAAATCGAGAGTCTAATGGATTGTGGAAGGGGAACAAAACACCAAATTCTTCCATACTTCCACCATTATTAGGAGAAGAAGAAATAAAATAGATAGGCTTAGTGTTGATGGCGAGTGGACGGACGATACTAATATTATTGCTAATCATATAAATGATTATTTTATTTGTCTATTCTCTGCCCCACCCCCGTTGTCAATGATACTTGGTTCGATTACTCCCTGCTTCCCAAAGTTAGTAGGGATGATAACCGTAGACTTAATTTTGAGGTGAGCACTTGTGAAATTAGAAGGGCCCTGCTTAATATTAAACCACTTAAAGCCCCTGGCCCGGATGGCTTCCAACCCATGTTCTAACAAAAATATTGGAGCACGATTTCCCCTAATCTCGATGCCATGATAAAAAAGAGTGTCCTAGAAGGAGTTATCCCGGATCACTTGAATCAGAGCCACATTACCCTTATCCCCAAAATGGATAACCTGGAGACTATTTGTCAATTCAGACCTATTACCCTCTATAATGTTACTTACAAAATTCTCGCCAAGGTCATTGTTAATAGAATCCGCCCCATCCTCATGAAAGTTATCAGTCCATACCAGGCCAGCTTCCTCCCGGGGAGACAGACCACGGACAAGATCATCATCACCCAAAAAATCCTTCACACCTTCCAGAATACCAAAAGGAAGGCGGGGGGGGGGGGGGGGGATCATTTTTAAAATTGACCTTGAGAAGGCGTACGATAAAATCAGCTGGGAGTTCTTAGAAAAAGTTCTCATTGCCTTCGATTTTCAGGCTAACTTGATCAAGATTATCATGAGTTGTGTTACTAATACGAGTACCTCCATATTGTGGAATGGTGCTCCCCTCCCTCGTTTTAAGCCCACTAGGGGGCTCCGTCAGGGGGACCCCCTATCCCCGTACCTTGTCGTGCTATGCATGGAGTATCTCTCCTGTGCCATCTCTAGGAAGGTTGATAGTAAAGATTGGAGGGGTCTCAAAGCTTCTCCTGGGGGACCCATTATCTCCCAGCTCTTCTTTGCTGATGACTTGATTATCTTTACAGAAGCTACTAGTTCGGCTTGCTATTCGGTCTTGGATACACTCAAGGATTTTTATTCATTATCTGGACAAACGATAAATTTCAAAAAATCAAAAACCTTTGTCTCCCCTAACATACCCAGGAGAGATGCCCTGGATATCGCTCGTATATGCCTATGACGCTTACTAATGATCTAGGGAAGTATCTGGGAATGCCGCTCCTTAATGGAGGTGTAAGTAAAGGCCAATTTTCGGAAATCCTAGATAAAATGAAAAGAAGACTCGCAGGTTGGAAGACCAGTCTCCTCTCCACGGTCGGGAGAGCGACGCTAATCCAAGCCACCACCTCTGCTATTCCAAGTTATAATATGCAGAATTTGTCTTTCCCTGCCAGCGTTTGTAAAGAAATTGATAAGATCAATCGGAACTTCCTATGGGGGGACATTGGCGAGAAGAAAAAGGTCCATCTTGTAAACTGGGACATCGTGTGCCGGCCTAAAAGGCTGGGTGGGCTTGGTATTAGAAAAGCCGTTATAGGCAATTTGGCTTCCTTGGCCAAGCTTGGCTGGAGACTCAGCAATGAGGACAACTCCCTTTGGGCTACTGTCGTGAAAAAAAAATATATAAAGAGTCCTAACCCGAGAACCTGGACCAAAAAGAACAAGGCGTGGAAATTTTCAAGATCAAGCCGATCCTTAAAAAGAATATAAAGTGGAATATTGGAAATGGGAAAAGAGTAAACATCTTTAAGGACTGGTGGTTTGGTGTTGACCTCATCAAACTAAAAGTTGATGTGGGAGATATTGACGATTTAAACGTGGAGGTAATGCTTGACCACCGGGGCCACTGGAACCATAATGCCATACAACGTTGGACCAACCCGTCGGATGCTAAGAACGTCACTAATACCGATCTTCCTAGAGTCAAGGAGCGGGAGGATAAACCAACGTGGTCTCCTAACCCTAACGACAAATTCTTTATCAAGTCATGTTATTCTCAACTTGTTGGGAGAGACCTGAATATTCCTCGACATTCCAATTGGAATTGCATATGGAGAAAGCAAATACCGCAAAAACTAAAATTTTTCCTCTAGACTATTTTTCACGGTAAGATGTTAACAAATCATCACTGATTCGTTAGGAATATGACTAGTGAGGCCAGGTGAGATCTTTGTGGAAGTAGAGAGGATATGGAACATGTGTTCAGGGACTGCCCCGTCGCCAAAGAAACTTGGGTCCTTATGAATAAGTGGTTTATCCCCATGAGTGATTACTCTGATGGATTCGACGTTTGGTTCCAAAAACTTGCATTGGGAAATACTTGTGATATTTTATTCATCTCCACCATGTGGCACCTTTAGAAGGCTAGAAATCTTCACATCTTCGAGGGGAAAACTACCCCAGCCAGTATGATTAGCAAGTTTAGTGTTAAATATGCTCGCGAGATCTCCGGTGCTTACACGATACTTAGTAAGCAAAGGGTGAAAAATACTAATGCTCTGTTTAATTGGAAATGTCCTTGTGCAGGTACACTAAAAATAAATACGGATGGTGGGTTGGACATCAACACCAAAGCTGGTACCTTTGGAGGAATTGTGCGGGATTGGAGAGGAGATTAGATCACTGGTTTCTTTGGTAAAATCATCTGTGCTGAACCACTTAGAGCTGAGTTCGAAGGAATCTTCTATGGCTTGCTTACCGCTAAAGACAGAGGATGGAGTAACTTCAAACTGGAATCGGACTGTAAAGTTGCGGTGGATATGATCAACGAGGGAGATTGGATGAACCACCCACACTCTGCTATCATCTTGGACTGTAGCGATTTGAAAACGGATCTGAGTATCGACGTAAGCTTCATACCAAGAGAAGCTAACCAATGTGCCGAATGGATTGCCAAGTATGCCCAATACCATGCGGATGATTTCTACACGCTGGAGGATCAACCTGACACACTCCGTCAAATTATTGATGAATAGAAGAATAGGAGCCAGATTGAAGACTCGGGCTCGACAAAATAGCTTTGACCGATGGTTCATGCACCTTATTGTTGGCATTTTGCCGTGTTGCTGTGTTTTTGTTTGCCTCATCTTGGCTTATATATGTAATAACTCTTTATTTTAGTTAATGAATTCCCCTTTCACCAAAAAAATTTATTGATATTGACTAAAGGATTGCCAAATATCTCTGAGAGTCTGGCATATCAAAATCATTCTTACCCCTATGTTAAACCCAATATACACGTGTCTATACACGCCAAATGCCTATACTAAAATAAAAAATATATAGTCCATTGAGGACATAAAAAAAAAAGCCTAAAAGAAAAGTGAACTTAACTTTAAAATCTCTATTTTCAAGAATCACAAATGTCATGCTTATTAATAAAATATAACATGTGTGTACTGTTATATTAATAAAATGTCATGTTTTCTCCTATCTCTATCAAAAGTAGTGACTTTACTCAGCTTATTTAATGCTAAGCAACATAATTTTCTAGTATGCATCTCTTACATGGAGAAAATAAACAAGAAGCAAAGTTCCTCTAGTAGTGTGCGTCAGTTCAAATACTAAAATGACAAAATGAAAATCTCTATTTCAGGTTCCTCCATATTTGTAAAATGAATGGGAAAACGAGGTTCTTGCAAAGTGGGCAGGGTCATAATAAGCCTTTCATAAGCACCAACATAGAAATAATCTTTGGATCTTTTTTGCAGATTAGTATATCATATAATTTTAATGTAAAGCATGATAAATTATAAGTAATAATATCAAATGCTTATCTGAATGCAACTGGATATTTTCTCTCATAGATATTTGAACAAAAATTTGTTCTGTCAACCTCTTTCCTCTATTTTCGTTCACTTTTTCGAGCACGAATGGGGCGTTACACGATTAAAATCGTGAATACCTCCCCAGCAGAGTCGCCAAATGTAAGAGAGTAGTTTAATTTGGGGAAATATCGGATTTTAGCACGTGTTTGACTTGAGAAACTTTGGTTGCGCCTACGTATCCGTTATGCTCGGAATCAAAGTGAGCGTAGTTCGTGGGTTCGTACTATTCGTCGAAAAACTCATTGTGGTGGTTTTTCGGAGAGGTGGGAGGTGTTAAAACTCATCTCAAAACTCGTTTCCAAAACTCTTTTCTCAAACTCTCTAAAAACTCATAAGACAAGAAAATGACTCTTCTACTCCAAAGAAGCTCTTTTTCTAAATGTATGGGGGTGAAGCATATTTATAGTTGAAACCAACACAAGTGGGTCGCCACATGTCAAATAACTCGTGGTGACACATGTCCTATTTTAAGTGGTATGTGTCCCATAACATATGTCAAACTTTTAATCACTAGAATATTGTCTAGTTAATGCGTAAATAATACACAAATACATGTGATATGTCTGATGCGCATAATAATACCTCAGTCGCATAAACACACGAACTTTTGTCAATATTAATCATCTCTAATGTCATTTAATAATTTTAATTAGAGGCTTATCATTAATCCCCTCCTACATTTTCCCCCTCGTACATATTGTTGATATATTGATACATGTCTGAAATATATCGACTGTATGTACGAAACAACTTTAGTCAGTTTTCATATGTTCGATCAACGTGTGGATCGTGGGTAATAATCTCATAGCTCATTTCATCATGATGATGTCCTCATATCTCACATTTTATGATATAATGCAATCTCATATTTCATATCTCAGTTACATGATATACATCAATTTCATATCTTATATCTTAAATCTTATTTTAAGGCTTTGATCTCATAGGTTATTTCGAAGGATCTCGTTATCATTCTTTTCATATGAATGATATACTATGGGTGTTTCCCCCATTCCTAGTTAAATAAACATGCATCCAAGATTTTATTGTGATTGTTCCTAACTCTGCTTTTGGTAAAAAGAATTTATCATGGACAAATAATTACTACTTCGGCTTCTCTTTCATCATTCTCAACCAAGATTGGTGAAAGTATTATTATGGTTTACATAATAACTACTTCGTTGTCCTCGATTAATCTTTTAGTGCATGCACATGTTGTTTGACTTGTTTTAATCACGATGAGGTTTCTTGTGCATGCATGTATTATTGATTCGCTCAAATTTCCACTTTTTAATATTTTTCGCAAACTCACACCTACGAGGCGACTTAATGATGAACACGCACTTGTTAGGATTTTTCGTAAACTCCACCATTAGAGGTTAATTAATAATGAAAACACACCTGTTAATATTTTTATCAAGTCCACCGTTAGAGGTGACTTAACAATGAAAACACACTTGTTAAGATTTTTTGTAAACTCCACCGTTAGAGGTGAGTTAATAACAAAAACACACTTGTTAAGAAAACACACTTGTTAAGAATTTTGGTAAACTCCACCGTTAGAGGTGACTTAACAACAGAAGCACACTTGTTAAGATTTTTGTCAAACTCCATCAGTAACAGTGACTTAACAAATGAAAACCACTTGTTATGATTTTTGTAAAACTCCACCCATAACGGTGATTTAACAATGAAAACCCTTGTTTAAGATTTTTCGTAAACTCTACCTATCACAGTGACTTAACAATGAAAACACTTGTTAAGATTTTTCGTAAACTTCACCTATAATGGTGACATCCATAAAGGTGACTTAACAATGAAAACACTTGTTAAGATTTTTTGTAAAACTCCACCAATAAAGATTTTTGTAAAACTCCACCAATAACGGTGACACCTATAATTGTGACTTAACAATGAAAACACTTGTTAAGATTTTTCGTAAACTCCACCTATAATGGTGACTTAACAATGAAAACACTTGTTAATATTTTTTGTAAACTCCACCTATAACTGTGATACCCATAACAGTGACTTAACAATGAAAACACTTGTTAAGATTTTTCGTAAAACTCCACCAATAACGGTGACTTAACGATGAAAACACTTGTTAAGATTTTTGTAAAACTCCACCAATAATGATGACACCCATAAGGGTGACTTAACAATGAAAAAACTTGTTAATATTTTTGTAAAACTCCACCAATAACGGTGACTTAACAATGAAAAAACTTGTTAAGATTTTTATAAAACTCCACCAATAACGGTAACACCCATAATGGTGACTTAACAATGAAAACACTTGTTAAGATTTTTGTAAAACTCCACCTATAACGGTGACACCCATAACGGTGACTTAACAATGAAAACACTTGTTAAGATTTTTCATAAAACTCCACCAATAACGGCGACTTAACAATGAAAACACTTGTTAAGATTTTTGTAAAACTCCACCAATAACGGTGACTTAACAATGAAAACACTTGTTAAGATTTTTGTAAAACTCAGCCAATAATGGTGACTTAACAATGAAAACACTTGTTAAGATTTTTGTTAAACTCCACCAATAACAGTGACACCCATAACGATGACTTAACAATGAAAACACTTGTTAAGATTTTTGTAAAACTCCACCAATAACGCTGACTTAATAATGAAAACACTTGTTAAGATTTTTCGTAAACTCCACCTATAACGGTGACACCCATAACGGTGACTTAACAATGAAAACACTTGTTAAGATTTTTTGAAAACTCCACCTATAACGGTGACTTAACAATGAAAACACTTGTTAAGATTTTTCGTAAACTTCACCTATAACGGTGACACCCATAACAGTGACTTAACAATAATAACCACTTGTTAAGATTTTTCATAAACTCATTCTTCTCTATCTCTTTTCAGGACGGGAGCCCATGCCTGCTGAATGATAAACTACGCGTGGTCCTTCGTTTGTTTTCTTCAATGACCAACCTCTTCGGACGAGTCAAGTCATAACGATCGTGGTTCAACTACCGACCAATTTTGATAATTTTTTTTTTTGGAATATAATACACCTCTATAGAAGACTTATCTCAATACTCGCAAAGTTCTCGTAATATGATCTGAAGGATGACTATGACTTTGTCAATTTCTGAGTGACAAATAATTAACCTGTTTCAATTCTTTGTGAAAGAAACTGAAGAAGCTTTTGTAGTGGTCTGCTTGGATGTTACTATACTCTCAAGATTCATCAATATAACCTTGTCACAGAGGATGTCGAAGAAGCTTTACACTATAAGATATGTTACATCATAATATCCATTTGCCCCCTTTATTTTATTTTTATCTCAAGATAAAATAAAATAAATTATATATATCATTTACAATGCCCACCCGAAAAAATGAAAGCAACCTAATCATAAAATTTCATGGGGTATATCTCAAACTACCATATCTTTGAACAATGTCTTGATGTTAGCATCTTTTCATATCTACTCATTCAAAAGCCTTTGCAAAATAATACCTTTATGACACATTAATATAATATTGCTAATGGTTAGTAACACTCCGAAAATATCGAAGTACAATTCTCATCATGCCCCCTTTATTTTATTTTATTTAATGTAATAAAATAAAAATTAAATAAAGTCCGGGGATATTTGTGTAATGAATCATAAGCACCCGTATTCGTAGGTGTATCGTGCATAATTTAATGTCGTTTAAGCACATGTCCTATCGAACTCAAGAGTCTGTAAAATGTCAAGGTGAATTATGAATTGTGAAATATACTCAAGTTGTTTCGTAATATATTAGTCATGTTCAACATGCTCTCCAACTATAAAATAACATTTACAAAATGTTTTATAAAAGCTCGGTATTTAGATGAA
The DNA here is from genome assembly GCA_949130495.1 of Sambucus nigra. Taxonomy (NCBI): domain Eukaryota; kingdom Viridiplantae; phylum Streptophyta; class Magnoliopsida; order Dipsacales; family Adoxaceae; genus Sambucus; species Sambucus nigra. The sequence continues at coordinate 236,921,409 of OX422217.1, read as the reverse complement.
GGTTCATTACGCTCTTTCTAACTCACTTTGTGCTTTATATTATAGCATTACATATAGATATATCATGCGAAAGATCATACTAGCGAACCACAATAGTTGTATCCCAAATGGAATGATTCATCGCATATCCATACTACAGGTGTATCGAAAGTAATTCCGAAAGGATAAACCATGTCTATATTTGTCTAAAATTATTTAATAACACTTGTAAATGTTTTCAATATAATAATATATTATGTGGAAATGAAACGTCCCACAAATATGATAATCGCGTGACGCAATTTACGTTTCTCAATAAACATGTGCACAGATGTTTTCAGGATGCACAAAATATATATATATATATATATATATATATATATATATATATATATATATATATATATATATATATATATATATATACGATTCGCCACTAAGCGTGATAAAGACATTCATTTTCAATTGTGGAGTCTACACATGTCATTTTGATATTATTCTATCCTTAATTTTATTCGAAGCACTTTCCACGACAATAATACTCATAACCGTCAATAAAGAACAACCTCGTGAATATACATTGAAAAAATACACGACTCATCAATTTGAGGTTTTTTGAAGGATCAAATACAATAATAATTTTTTTATAATTCAAGAACCAACACTCCATATAACATTATAGTTATAAAATTATGAATTTAGAAAAATATGCATACAAAGCGTACGTATATATAAATAGGAATTTAAGAAGTATTTTAATTTTTCCTCGTAAAACATTCTACTTTTGTGCAAAGGGCCACTTAAATATGTACTACATCATGATCTCTAAAGACAATTTTTTTTTAATTATTGGAAAAAAAATCAAACTTATATTCCACGTAACTAGTCCCTTTAAGCTCTGTTCAAACAAGCTTTAAGAACATATTCAAAAATTGACAAAGCCCAATTCATAGGTCATTCGCCCAAACTCAGTTAAAACGATTCAGTTTTGGGTTTCTTCGAACAGGTGACTCGGTTGTGTACCCTTGTGTAAAGCCATGGTTCGTTAATTTTAGTAGTGTATCGTTTCGAAATTTGGCGATGGATCATCGGGGCTTTGATCGGAGAGATGAAGCTTCCTCGTTTGGTTTTAAAAAAATAAGGTTTGTAGAGTTATTTGGATTTGTACCCTGGAGAAACTCATGGTATGTGGTGTGTCAATTTGTAAACTCTATGGTGAGTTGGTTGATGATAACTCAATTTGTTCCCAGCTGAAACGGTAGCTCATATGCTGAATCAGTTTTTGAATTTCTTCGAACAGGTGTTACAGTTTAGTCCGAGCCTCATCGGAAAGACGTTCGTCGGAGAAAATCTTCATCTGCTTCTGCCGAGGTGAGGTTCCTCGGAGAAAGGATATTTTAGGGAAATAAAGTCATGTCGATTAAGCATGTATCTGACTCAAAAATGTATAAAGCACTAGAATTAGGGCCGTAAATGGATATTCGAAAACCCACATCCGTCCGATATTCGAATCCGAATTTGTGGATATTTATTCGAAAAAATGGAAACAGATATGACTATGGATACTCTATAAAAATATCCGAGAAAACAGATACGGATACGGATACAGATAATACTAGTATCCGACACGAATAATCCGTTTTCGATGCGGAGTATCCATTTTACCGGATATCCATTTTACTGGATATCTGTATCCATCAAACATATGTTTAAAATATTACTAATAATATTAGTATTAGTATTACCAATAAAATAATATTAAATAAAACCTTAATCTTTTATTCCTTAAAACAAAACAAACACATACTCCACTCAAAATAAAAACACCCTAAAATTATTATTTTATTAGGTATATTATAAACTGTCATGTATTATTATTTTATTGAGTATATTATCATGGAGCTACTGTTATTTTATTTTTTTGATGGCTTTAAGCTTATATGGTTGTAAAGTATAGATGGATTTAAGCCATATTATCATTATGGAATGCTACTATTATTATGGAAGCCATAATTGTTGATGTTAGGAGGTTGTAATTTTATTATATATTTATTTGGATTGGATTAGATTTCATTGGATTGGATATTTTAATAGTTATTTTTTGCGTTGGATAAGTAATGTAAACAGATACGGATATTATCCGAATCCGAGGTATCCGAGCTGATACGAATATGGATAGTTGTTTTAACTATCTGAGCGGATACGGATACGGATTGTGCATCCAGATAGCGGATACGGATATGGAAAACATTGTATCCGATCCGTATCCGTCAGTTTACCACTCCTACTAGAAATCAACTCATCTCAAATTTTAATATTGCTGAAGCCGCACTCGTTCTATATTTTGTATTTGTTTTGTGACTCCAGAAAAAAAACTTATGGTGAATCACTGGTGTGTTCGTCGACTGGTGAATCGCAGCTGATACGACAGAGCGTGGTTCGTCGGTTTTCATGTCGGAGATTTATCGGCGATGTTTGTTGGCTCACTGATAATTTGTGATACGATTGGACTATTTTCAATACAATTGGGTTGAGCAATTAGACTGTACAGCTAGTCACATGGATCATCTGATTTTAGTTGTACAATCATTCATACTGCATCTCTCAAATTTAGTCGTACAAAAGAAATTGACTCTGTAGTAGTACAATAGGCACGTGGCTGTACAGTAGGTTGAGAGACATATCACCCACAACAGTCAATCAAAAATGATTCATTAAATGGTTACTGCCGGCTAGGATATATGAACACATAAAATATCCAATTTCACTACTTGATGGTTCAAGTAAGACCTTTGCACCAACATTTATTGATATTGACTGAAGGATTGCCAAAGATCTCTGAGAGTCTGCCATATCAATATCATGCTTACCCCTATGTCAAACCCAATATACATGTGTCTATACACGCCAAATGCCGATACTAAAATGAAAAATATATGGTCCATTGAGGACATAAAATAAAAATAAAAAATTAAATAAGCCTAAAAGAAAAGTGAACTTAACTTTAAAATATCTATTTTCAAGAATCACAAATGTCATGCTTATTAATAAAATATAACATGTGTGTACTGCTATATTCATAAAATGTCGTGTTTTCTCCTATCTCTATCAAAAGTAGTGACTTTACTTAGCTTATTTAATGCCAAGCAAAAAAAATTTCTAGTATGCATCTCTTACATGGAGAAATAAGAAAGAAGCAAAGTTCCTCTAGTAGTGTGCGTCAGTTCAAATACTAAAATGACAAAATGAAAATATCTATTTCAGGTTCCTCCATATTTGTAAAATGAATGGGAAAATGATGTTCTTGCAAAGTGGGCAGGGGCATAATAAACCTTTCATAAGCACCAACATAGAAGTAATCTTTGGATCTTTTTTGCAGATTAGTATATCATATAATTTTAATGTAAAGCATGATAATTTATAAGTAACAATATCACATGCATATCTGAATGCAGCTGGATATTTTCTCTCATAGATATTTAAACAACAATTTGTTTTGTCAACCTCTTTCCTCTATTCCCATTCACTTTTACAGGCACGAATGGGGCGTTACACGACAAAAATCGCGAATACCTCCCCATCAGAGTCGCCAAATGTAAGAGAGTAGTTTAATTTGGGGAAATATCAAATTTTAGCATGTGTTTGACTTGAGCAACTTCGGTTGTGCCTACGTATCCGTTATGCTCGGAATCAAATGTAATACGCCGTATTTTTATGGATATCTATTTATGGGATTAATTGAATTAAATGTGAATTAATTGAGAATTAATTCGGATAAAATATTAACGAGATGTGAGTTAGAATTTGATTATAATGTGTATATATGACAATATATGAATATTGAAACTATTGAAATTGTCGCGAGATTGAAATACGCCAATTTGGGAAATTTTGTTGGGACGCGTGTGACAGTCGCGTTAGGAATATAATTATTTGAATTAAAAAGTGAATTTTATTTCTATTAACCGTATGGTCATTTTGAGTGCGCCAACGTGTCCTGAAGGGTCGAAATAGTCAGAAAACACTAGCCGGGGGTTAAGTTTGGGTCCCGGGGCATTATTGGGCCATACCGGTAACTTAAAAGGGCATTTTGGTAATTTTGAAAATTTGAGAATTAAAACCCACGAAAATTAGAAACAAAAATCTGACTTATTCTACATCCACTAAACCCACTAACTACACTAAGGGACTTAATGGGCTACGGGAGAAGTTAAGATATAGTTCCAACTTACCAAAAACCAACCACACCTCCATTGTCATCATCCTTAGAGAAACTTGTAGAGAGAGAGAGAGAAGAGAATCTTGTAGAAAGAGAGAGGGAGAACAACTCAGCCTTCAAGATTCAACATCAAATTCAGAGAAAGATTAAGGCAAGTGGTTTAATTACAATTGATTCAATGCCTTGCTTTTCCATGTTTAGGAATTATCCAATTTATCTTGGAAGATGATATAGACCCATGAATTGTAAGTTTAAAACTATGAACTATGTTAGGGACTGCATGTAGAAACATTCTGGACGAATTATGAACTCAGAATTACGACCCTTGATGATTTAAAAACGGATTTTAGAAGAAGTTTATTAATGTTCTTGAAAGAAATAGAAATCTGGAATTCTTGATGAAGATTTGATCCATACAAAGCCCTTGAATGATGAATTATTGGTTTTAGAACATTAACACTGTTGTAGGATGGTTGTATGATGATATTATAATGTTATCTTAGAGTTTCATGCTTGTTAATGGTGTTTTGGGTTGATTTGAAAACTGCAAAACGAAGCAGTCCGTAACCATACCTGGTGCGATCGATCGATCGACATTCATCAGTCGATCGATCGACCACCATCGATCGATCGAAGGAAAAGGTCGATCGATCGACCTTCCCAGAATGAGTAAAGTTCTTCCCTATTTAAATTTTAATGATGTTAACCCTTGGATAATATTGTTGGAGACCGTATGGATACCCTTAACCTTAAGGAAGACCAGTAGGCATGGTTATGAAATTTCGACCTTAATTAGAATTCAATTTGAGGAATTATTCTAAACTAATGAAATTCGATAAGTGAGTTAATATTTGGGTTAATAGTGTAAATTTGAATAATTTGATGAAATGAGGTTTGGGGCAGAAGTAAGGACCTTAGGATTAAAGATGTTATACGTGGGAATAATAGGAACTTAATAATCTATCTTAGATAGGTTTTAAGTATAAGAAACTACGACGTGAGACGTGTCGACAGTTTAACTTTTATATTATCGGGAGACGTAAAATATATAAATTTGGAATAATGGTATAAGGATGTAGAGTATACCTTTATTAATATTGAATTATCTAAGATGTGTGAATGCTTAGTATATGATTTTTCTATGTATGACATACCTACCATACTTGCTATCACGGGAGGTTACGTTCGCTTAGGGCCTTCTTATCCTTGTGTTGCCCGGATTTAGATTGGTACCTCGAGGACATAGTTCAAGAGAACGACTTATTTGTGAGTTAATAAGCCAGCTGACTATGGAGCGTAGGTATGTACGTGACCATGGATATGTTGAATTATGTTCGCCTCCATTTTTGTGTGTGGTGTTTATTCCAACAATTCCTGAGAGATTCGGAATTTTTGATCCTTATGTACGTGATGTACCGGGATGGATAGCAGAGTATGTGTGCACCGCAGCTTAGCCTTTGGGTGCTTGTATTGTATATTTATGATGTGAATAATATACGGTTAAATGAAAAGAAAATTGCTATGTTAAATTGTGGGTATAGTAATTGTAATATTATGAAAAGATAAAAGGGGACAGATATCAATAAATGGTTTTGTTAATAATTGGAAATCCGAGAATTAAAGTAGAACTCTCTATTTAATTGTTAAGGTTGGAATTAAACGTGAACCGAGTAGAAGTGTTAGAAACTCTTTGGAACTAGATAGTTATGAGAAAACACATGATTGGGTACAGGAACGTTAGGAGTGCACAGTTAGACGAGAGGTGAGTATTTCATGTGAGAGCACGTCCTAACATGTATCTTGCATTTATTGTTTTAAATGTTGTTAAAGCACTTGCTGTTTTTCAAAATACTCTCCACATTCGGGCTCTGACCCGTTTGCTTTCAAATCTAACTTTTTGTAAAAACCATTTTAGGTGCCCAGCCACAAGGACACCATGCTTAGGATCCTCATTCAGGTGACGAGCTGTAGCTGGTTGTGGAAGTTACATGACATTGATTATAGACGCTTCATCTATCTTGACTCTATACTCAGTATTTATCAGTTGTAGGGCATGTCGCCCATTTATTTTGGAGGCATTTCATTTATTTCAGTTATTTAGACTTCGGGCATGTAATAAATTCAGAATTCAGACTTGTCTTATTATTTTCAGTTGTGGGATTGTTGTGAGGAGTTTTCCTCCGGACTTATTACTATTGTTGGTTATTTCATTACTTCGTTATGGTGAATGGATTTATGTTGTTCTTCCATTATTCTTTTATTGCATGTTAATCAGACTTAACTTAAAATTTGGCAACTTACTTTTTAAATACTAGGTGGTTAGTAATCTTTAAAATGTTTTCGACAGTGATGCTATTAACTGAACCAACTTGAAATTTTGTATTGATTTAATAAAGGAGTAGCTACCCGGTATTTAATTAGTCGGGGTGTCACATCAAAGTGAGCGTAGTTCGTGGGTTTGTACTATTCGTCGGAAAACTCATTGTGGCGGTTTTTCGGAGAGGTGGGAGGTGTTGAAACTCATCTTAAAACTCGTTTCCAAAACTCTTTTCTCAAACTCTCTAAAAACTCATAAGACAAGAAAATGACTCTTCTACTCCAAAGAAGCTCTTTTTCTAAATGTATGGGGGTGAAGCATATTTATAGATAAAACCAACACAAGTGGGTCGCCACATGTCAAATATCCCGTGGTGACACATGTCCTATTTTAAGTGGTATGTGTCCCATAACATATGTCAAACTTTTAATCACTAGAATATTGTCTAGTTAATGCGTAAATAATACACAAATACGCGTGATATGTCTGATGCGCATAATAATACCTCAGTCGCATAAACACACGAACTTTTGTCAATATTAATCATCTCTAATATCATTTAATAATTTTAATTAGAGGCTTATCATTAATCCCCTCCTACATTTTCCCCCTCGTACATATTGTTGATATATTGATACATGTCTGAAATATATCGACTGTTTGTACAAAACAACTTTAGTCAGTTTTCATATGTTCGATCAACATGTGGATCGTGGGTAATAATCTCATATCTCATTTCATCCTGATGATGTCCTCATATCTCACATTTTATGATATAATGCAATCTCATATTTCATATCTCAGTTACATGATATACATCAATTTCATATCTCATATCTTAAATCTTATTTTAAGGCTTTGATCTCATAGGTTATTTCGAAGGATCTCGTTATCATTCTTTTCATACGAATGATATACTATGGGTGTTGCCCCCATTCCTACTTAAATGAACATGCATCCAAGATTTTATTGTGATTGTTCCTAACTATGCTTTTGGTAAAAAGAATTTATCATGGACACATAGTAATGACTTCGGCTTCTCTTTCATCATTCTCAACCAAGCTTGGTGGAAGTATTATTATGGTTTACATAATAACTACTTCGTTGTCCTCGATTAATCTTTTAGTGCATGAACATGTTGTTTGACTTGTTTTAATAATCTCTAAAATCATTTAATAATTTTAATGAAAGGCTTATCATTAAGCCCCTCCTACAATCTCTCCCATCACACTCGTAACACCTCTCTTCCTCTCTTTTAGGGGTGTCCTCTTTATCTTTATCAAATTTTCTTCCAGATTTATTTTTCTCAAAACTCTTTTTATCTTTAAAATTGCCATTATTTTTTTATCTTGAGAAACTTATTAAATTTTTTAGCAAACAGGGCCCAATCATCTAAATCAAAATCATATTCAGAATCTGATGCTTTTTCCTCCCTCCTTTTAGAAGAATCTTATCTCTTTCTAGACGACTCCTCACATTTTCTATCCTGGGCTTTCAGTGCTATCCCTTTTCATTTAGTTTAACCATTTTAGGAAACATATCAATTTCATAAGTCTGGAGGTCTCCTACAAGTTATTCTAACCTAAGAGAGTCTAACTTTCCTAATGAATTCAACACAATGACTTTAGGGATGAAACGCTAATGAAGTGACCTTAAAATATTTTTAACTACTCTTGCGTCAGGTGTTTTTTCACCAAGATTAAAGCTAGTATTGACAATATCTGAACGATGTGCATAGAACTCATCAAAACTTTAAGATTCAAGCATAGTTATTGTTTCAAACTAAGTAGTTAAAATTTGCAGTTTAGAAGCCTAAATGGGATCATTCGATGTCTTCAAGAATTAACATCTTTAGCCCGATAACGACAAATTCCTCATTCTGCTCCAGAGAAAATCTCAGAAGAAATCTATAGGATGAATGACCTTATAGAATTTTTGAGACAACGACCTCCATCCTTTCTTGGAAAGCCAGGTGCCAGTGAAGCTGAGAAATGAATACATCAGATTGTGAAAATTATGAATGGAGTAGGTATAACTGCCAATCTCCGAGTAAATTTAGTGGCTTATATGTTCGAAGGTGAAGCTGGTTTTTGGTGGCAAGCAGTGTCATGTTGCTAGAACATTGTGAGTTTTACTTGGAAGAAATTTGAAGAAATCTTCTTCAAAAGGTATTTTGCCGAGGCTGAACGAGATCAACGAATTATTGATTTCTTAAAATAATAACAAGTGAACCTTTTTGTAGCCCAGTACGAAGCCAAATTTACCAAATTATCCCGTTGTGCCATTGAGTATGTGGATACTAAGATAAATAAATACAATCAATTTGGAAGGGGATCACATTCAAGTATTAAGAATTCGATCGTTCTTTTACAAATCCGCGAGTATTCTCAACTTATTGATGTTATAGGAATTGTGGAAAAAAATTCCTCCACCATGGTACAATCTTTTCCCCCCGTTACTAGAAATAATCATGTTATTAGAAACCCACCTAAATCTCGACCTCAACCCTATCCAAAACCAAGTGGACAATCTTATTCCCATATTCGCTATAACACAACCCGTTCGTTGATTCATTGTCATTAATGTCAAGAATTAGGACATATTTGGTTACAGTGTTCTAAATTAAGATCTCTTCCCGTTCGTCATTAGTTAGGTAATCCCTCACGAAATTCAAATTCTTGTCTTATCCTTTATCAATCTAAGCCAAATATAGCTTTGAAAATTGTTCCAGTCCCGAGTCGTGGAAAGAATTGTGCGATATTGCCTACACAAAACTCTCATGAAGTGATAAAGGTACGATACTTTCATCATTTTCTTGCACATATTTTATTTGATTTAGTATCAACATAATATTTTATCAGTGTTAGACTATCTAAATTATTATGATTACTACCTACATATTTAACTGTTCCTTTGGATATTGAACTACTTATGGGTAAAATCAATACAGTTACACAAGGTTATATCAATTGTAAAATTCAGCTTGGTTTAGGTACACTCCTTGTTAACTTGATAATTTTAGACATTTGTGGTTTTGATATTATTATCGGAATGGATGTTCTATCAATACATCATGCTTATATCGATTATTAGGCACAGAAAATTTATTTTGGAAATAAAGATAATTATTCCTATATTTTGCAAGGATCAGGTCCGTCTGAACCATCAAGTTTCCAAATTCAAATTTCTTCATTAATTCCAAGAATTTCGAAACACTTCGAAGAATTTTACCCTGAAGAATTACGAGGATTACAACTTCCTAAAAAATAAATTTTAGTATAAATCTTTATACTAATACTCTTCCTATTTCAATACCTCTGTATCGAATGGCTCTTTTAGAACTTCAAGATCTCCATACCCTATTAGATGATCTTATTGAAAAAGGTTTTATTCGCTTTAACTCATCTCCTTGGGGAGATCCTGTATTTATCATCAAGAAATAGGATGGAAGATTTAGATTATGCATCGATTTTCGTAAACTGAACTCAGTATCTATTAAGAATAAGTACCCTTTACCCCGAATTGGAGATCTATTTGATTAACTTCGAGGATTAGGGTTTTTTTGTAAAATAGACTTATGATTTGGTTACCATCAATTGCGAGTCATAGAAGAAGATATTCCAAAAACTTCTTTTCGAACTCATTATGGACATTTCGAGTTTACTATAATGTCTTTTGTATTAACCAATACACCCACGACTTTTATGGATCTTATGCATAGAATCGTCAGACCTTTTCTTGACTAATTTGTTATCGTTTTCATTGATGATATTCTTGTTTATTCCCAAAATTCAGTAGAATATGACCAACATTTAGAGAAATTATTATGTACTCTAAGAATCCATCGGTTATATGCTAAGAAAAGCAAATGTGATTTTTCGTTGAAAGAAATAAAATTTTTAGGATACCAGATTTCAGAAGATGGGATCCAAGTCGATCCAGCCAAAATTTCAGCCATTTTGGTACGGCAAAATCCTACCAGTATCACCGAGATAGAGAATTTTATAGGATTAGATAGATATTATCGTCGTTTTGTGGAAGAATTTTCTCGTATCGCTCTTCCCCTCTTAAAGTTAACTAGGAAGGAAGTGCCATTTGTATGGACTGATGAATGTAATCAAGCTTTTAAAATTTTGAAAGAGGAATTAACTACTGCTCTTATCCTCACTATTCCTTCTAGTAATGTAAGGTACGATGTATATACCAATGCTAAAGGATTAGGATGCATTTTAATGCAAGATGAGAAAGTCGTAGAGTATGGGTCACGACAACTCAAAACTCATGAACTAAATTACCCTGTCCATGATCTTGAATTAGCAGCTGCAATTTTTCCTTTGAAAATTTGGCATGGTTACCTTTATAGTGAAAATTTTCAAGTCTTTCTGGTCATAAGAGTTTGAAATACGTCTTAACCCAAAAGGACTTAAGTTTAAGACAAGGATGTCGGATGTAATTTTTGAAATAAAATCAATTTCAATTAAACTACCATCCATGAAAAGGAAATGTGATAGCTGACGCTTTAAGTCATAATCCATTAGTAAGAATCCATAATTTGATTTCTTACGATATTTCTTCTACCATAGAGCAATATGATCTTCAAATTGATACCCCTTTTATAAAAAAATTCCATTGCATATCTCGAATTGAGAGAAAACATCTTAGTTTAACAATCCCAAGACTCTTTTGTGCAATCCCTTCATGATAAAAATCACGACTTCTCTTATCATAAGGAAATAAATTTACGATTTAGAAATAGATTGTATGCACCTGATGATTTATCTCTTTGAGAAGAAGTATTGCAAGATGCCCACCGTTCTAATTTTATGATTCATTCCCAAAGCTCCAAAATTTAGCATGCCCTAAAGAAACAATATTGGTGGCAAAATATGAGAAATGGTATCGAGAATTTTGTAAGGAAATGTCTTACTTGCCAATAAGTAAAGATAGAATACCAACACCCTAGTGGAATCCTTCAACCCTTACCAATTCTCGAGTGGAAATGGGATCATATTACCATGGATTTTATTAGTGGACTACCTCATAATTCCCAAGGATATAATTACATTTGGGTAATAGTAGACCGACTTACCAAATCTGCTCATTTTTTGCAAATGAAAACCACCGATTCATTTCAAATGATCAGTAAGCTCTACATTCGAAAAATTATCCAATTACATGGATTTCCCTTATCCGTCATGTCACATAGAGATTTCCGTTTTGTAGGAAATTTTTGGCAAGCACTGCAAACTACCATGGGTACCAAACTTCATTTGAGTACCACATTCCACCGAAAAATTGATGGACAATTGAAAAGTACAATCCAAACATTAGAAGATATGCTACGAGCTTGTGCGTTGGATATGACCAATACTGGAATGAACATTTATCCCTTATTGAGTTTTCTTATAACAATATTTATCGGTTAAGTATTAAAGCTGCCCCATTTGAAGCTTTATATGGAAGACCTTATTGGTCGCTTGTATATTGGATACAATCTGGAAATAGTAAACAATTTGGTCCCGAGATAATCCAAGAAATCACTGAGAGAATACAACATATTTGAGAAAGATTAAGATAGCCCAAGATCATCAGATTAGTTATGCAGACTAACATTGGAAGCCCTTAGAATTTCAAGTTAATGACTCAGTATTTTTTAAAGTTTCTCCTCAAAAAATAATTTTACGCTTTGGAAGGAAAGGAAAATTAGCCCCCATATATATTGGACCTTTCGTTATTTATAATCGTATTGACCATATAGACTACCCATTAGAATTATCTGTAGAATTATCCAATATTCACAATGTATCTAATGTGTCCTAGTTATGCCAGTATATTTCTGATCCCTCTCATACCATCACATGGCAAGAAATCCCTATCAAGCCTAACCACGAATTTGAAGTACGCCCTATTCAAATTTTGAATCGCCAAATGAAACGTCTCAAGAATAAGGAAATCCCCTCAGTCAATGAACTTTGGGAAAATCAAAATCAAGAAGAAGTCACATGGGAACCAGAGCAAGCTATGAAAGATCAATATCCTGATCTCTTCGAAGGTAAATTCGAGGACGAATATATTTTTTAGGTGGGTAGATTCTAATATCCGTACTCAAATTATGAGACCTTAATTCTCAATATAATCCCTCCCAGAATATATAAATTCAAACATATTCAAAAGAAAGATTAAACTACTTTATCAAACCTACAAAATTTCAAATTAACCAAGGATCCCTGAAGTTTTAATAATTTCAAATTAGACCCTAAAATTTTTAAACCATTATAACTTAACCTATACTTAACCCCTAGATCAAAACTTTAAATCAAATTGTCCCTCTAGACTTCAATTCACTAGAAATTATAATTTTATCCCCTTTGACTTCCTAAAATTACAAAAATACCCCTAAACTTTACCAAAATACACTTTTAAGGCTATATAAGTATAAACCTTATCTACCAAGGATTGAAAACCAATTATTTATCATTTACATAAAGCCCCTTGTCATCCTAAGCCTCCACATAAGCACTAAATGCCAAATAGAAGATGTTTGAACCATGGAAACATGTGAGGTTCAATTACCAAGCATTTTAACTCTCTAAAAACAGTTGAAATCCACCTTCCATTCGAACTAATCAACTCCCTTGCTCAAACACTATAGAAACCCCACAAGCTCAGCCATTAAAACTCACCTTATCAGAAGATTCAAAAACTCAAATTTTCCCTTAAAATAGGTTACCTATCATTTTATGAATTTCATTCAGTTCTTTCAATTTCAAATGATTTCTGTGTAGAAATTATGCTTACAACACTCTTACCAGTAGAAACTTTACGTGTAAAATAACCCCTAGATGAAATATATGCGAATTCCACCATTAAATCTTGAGCTTTAATAGTGAACTTTGATATAATTTTTATAACTAAGGTTTGAAGCTATGAACTTATTCATTATAACCTTTGGAACTCTAGTTCAATGATTAAACCCACGAATTTACACAACAAACTTCAATTAATTGAAAGAGTTTTATGAACCAGAAAACTCAAAACTTCGAATTCTCCTTGTATAATTCACCTTAAACCCTGAAATCAAACCAAATTAGTCCTAAACGTAGTAGAAACCAAACCATGTTCATAAGAATCCTTGCCATTCTCTTAAAAGCTTCGAATGTTAAGTCAAAATTTTAAAAAAAAACATAGTTATGGAACGCAATGCACATTGCACCTTAATCCATAAAACCTATATATTTGGATTCCTTATGAAGTTTTGGCTGAGTTTGTTTAGAAATCATCAAGAATAATTTTAAATTGAAGGAGATATCTTCGGTCAAAAATCTAAAATCCTAAAGTCAACAATCGAGAGGTTGAAAATGAACTATTTAACCAGAAACTTTGACCAATCAATTTTTTCCACGTGGCAAATCAATTTTTTTTTTGAATTTTTCCCCTTAGTTTTATTATATTTTTAAGTCAAAATGCTACAAGGTAAGGCTGTGTTTGGTCAAACCTGGACAAATTTATGGAAAAATGAGATTTTAGGTTTGAAATATTTTTCCTAAATTATAATTTAACCCCTCTTGTCTTTTTTAACTTATGGATTTGAACCTCAAACTTTGTCTATAAGTACTTTAAAATATTTTAAGTAAAAAAGTCCTCTACACCAAAGTTCAAATGTGACCTTAAGTCTAAGATTTTAAAGTCCCAAGTTATTTACAATTAAACCCCTGAAACTTTAAAAGATAGAGTTTTTAGTATAAACTGACGAAAACCAAACCGAATTCTAAAAAATACTTATTCACCAAAACATTGTATACAGATAATCAAGTACCAGCTTCTCCCGATATCCTCTTTTGATCTGTAAGCAGTTCAAAACTACCAATCAAGTAGGTCATTTTACCTCTTTGCTAATAAAATTTTGCGTACTTGTTAACTGCTATTGATATCATTCCATGATAGCCCTATTTGTTTCCAAGTATGTGTAGAGATTACTATACTCACATGTTATTATATCACTGATTATTTTAATTACGATAAATAGGATCAAGTTAAACCCTTCTCATTTAATAACTAATATCACAACAATACATTGTAACGATACAGTTCATCTTGCACCTTTGTGTAATATTATTTATTTTAAAAGAATTAGTAATAAATAGGGAGTAGACTGCTATGTTATCCCATATAAATTTTTTAATTGGCCTCTGGTCTCTGATGTTGAGAGCTATATTTAATGCTACATATGTATGAGTGCCACCTTAATTGTATGCCTTGCCTATTATTATATAAAGGTTTATGATTATTTATTATATGGTTTTATTAATGGCTTATTTAATTCTATACCCCATTAGTGAACTAATAAGTATGGGATTATTTGTTCAAAAATCCTTGACTTTCTTTTTAATAAACTGGTATATATGGGATTATCAATTCAAGCTCCTTGATTTAATGTTATTATGGGTAACACTTACATTGACAAATACTGAATCCTATATACACTCCACCTCTTATCTATGTGGATATTTGTTATGAAATTAGTAAAGCTTGCTTAGCATATTTGTGCTAATTTGTTTGTCCTCCAGATGGCCCTAGAGAAAGAGGATGGTATCTCTTCCCCTTTAGAAACAAACACCATTCACCTGTTTGCGTATGTGACTGTATGAGGGGAGACTAAGACAAATGGGAACAAGTAGTGACACTTTTCTATTTTCTACGATATCGTTCGAGTTAACAAATAAAATGTAATTCCCCCATGTGGTGGTAGTATACTATGTCTACTATTTTTATAATGAATAAAGTTATCTTTTCTTCCTTAACTTTAATTCATTGCTTTATAGATACTCTCTTGTGAATACATACTAAAAAGCAGGGTGTGACAACTAAGCAATCTAACTAGGTTGGTCTGATAAAATCCTAAATAGGTGGATGACCAAGTAAACATATGCATTCTCGCCACAAATTGTTACTAGGCCTAAGGTAGTGTGACGATACATCCTAAAAGGTAAGACCAAGAAACATATTCCAGGAATAATTGACACGGGAGAATGAAAACATGAATTGAAAAAGAAAATTTTATTTCATTCCAATGATTATAAAGTCGATCATGGCCATTCGATTACAAAAGAGAATAAAAAGGAGAAAATATCACGTCATCTTCGTCGACCATTCGACATCCCAGCTCTGTAAGATGGACGAAGAGTCTATGGGTTAGGGAATAATTCATCATCTCTGACATGATTTACAAGGAAGTTTTTTATTATATAGATGGGAACTACGTCAACTAATATCCATAAATCTGCGCTTTGAATGGGGGGAGCCAAACAAAAGGGGAGTCCACCCCATAATAATTCCACAATTAAGAATCCCATGGAACCTTAAGGATGTGACACCCCGACTAATTAAATATCGGGTAGCTACTCCTTTATTTAAATTAATGTAAAATGTCAAGTTGGTTCAGTTCATAGCATCACAGTCGAAAACATTTAATTAATTACTAACCACATAATATTTAAAATAGTGAAGTATCAAATTTTAATGTTTAAATTAGCCATCAACAAAATAATTTAAATCATCATCCAACCACCACATGAGCAATCTCATAAGGTAAGCAATATAATGAAATAACTTATGACTGGAGTAAACTCTCCAATAATAGTAGCAACGTAAATAAACCAAGTACAATAGTCTGAATGAGTAAAATCCCAAGACTAAAATAAAATAAAAATCTAAAACTTTTGTCACTGAATAAAATGGGCAACATGCCTTAACTAGAATAAATGACTCCTAAAATAAGCAAGGATAGATGTGGAGGCATCTAGAAATGAAATCCTGTAACTTCCACTGTAGCTACATCACGTCAATGGAATGGAACTCCTAAGCTAGGCGTCCCTATGGCAGGGCATCTAAAAATTTTTTACAAAAGAAATAGATTTGAAAGCAAACGGGTCAGAGCCCGAGGTGAAAATATTTTTAAAACCGCAAGTGTTTAAATTACAATATTAAACAACACATATATTAAACATGTTAGTTGCGTTCCCTCACTTAAGATCCTCACTCCTCAATTATTGTGCACGCCTAACACATCTTCTAAAATCCACCTAGTTATACCACTGCCTCACTGGTCTATTATACCCCCATCCAGACGGTTCTTACTTTAGATGTCACCCATATTATTCAAATAAATTATATTCATAACTCACACATTCATTAATCAAATTACTTAGCTCAAGTATTAGTTAAGTTCACATTATTCTTAATCCATTTAAATCTCTTAGTCATTCGCATCTACTAGGTAACAGTGAACCAGTCACAAGTACATAGATCAGTCACTCTTATTACATATATTCATATATGGCACCCCTAGACTAAGCTTCAGTGCACACATACTCTGTTATCGAATCCCGGTACATCACGTACATAAGGATCACGTGTTCCAAATCGCTCGAGAACCGTCTCAACACAAACCACACATATTGGAGGAGAACAAAGTTCACATACCTAAGGGTCATGCACATACCTACGCTCCCATGTTCAGCTGACTTATCAACAAATAAATAAGTCATTCATAGTCCTATGTCCTTAAGGTACCAATCTAAATCCCCTCGAAGGTACACGAAGATAAGATTGTCCTTTCCTGAAAATCAATCTTCCGTGATAGCAAGTATGGTAGGTATGTCATACACATAATCATCCATATACTAAGTAATCACACAACTTAGGTAATCATCATATTAGTATAGGTATATTCCAGCCCTATATCGTAAGTCTCACACATATAATAATATCATCCCATTTAATTTACACAATAGGTTTAACGAGATAATTCTCGTCATATAGTTTCGAGAACATACCCTATCCCAAAAAGGTTACCAAGTCTCCCGCTAGTCTCTAAGGTTATCTCATTAATTAAAGTTCCCCTTTTTAGTATTTAACCTAAAGTTACAGTTGGGGCAAGATATATTCAGGTTCTCACAACTTCCAATCGTATCTCACTAGTCAGATATTCGTAAGTTTACCACTTAACCTCAATTAAATCTAATAATTTTTTGGACTTCAAATACAACCCTTATGGTCTTCCCTGAGTAAAAATATGTTTAATCAATCATCACTAAAGAGTTCTAAAGGTTGGAAGTTACTCAATTATTTAAAGGGAAATATTCCACTTTTTCCAGAGGGGTCGATCGATCGAATGGTCCATCAATCGACATTCAAGGGTCGATTGATTGATCAAGCAGTTATCCGCCTAGAAATTCCTTTAACAGTTATGGTTTCTACCATTTTTACACCCCCAATTATTCATAACAACGTCCCAAACTCCCAAATGAGTATAATAAACATTAAACCAACATTACTACACTAGTTTTAACGTTCAAGATTCATCAAAACATCACAGCATATCGAATTCTTGGATCAAAAGTAATGAATAATACTACAACCCTAATTCTTCATTATCTCTTCAAAAATTATCATAAATATCAATTTAATTTTGTGATTTCCTAACTCCAGAGGATCCACTATATGCAAACCTATCCAAGTTCCATAATTTATAGTCTCAAATTTCACATCATTACAATTATTCATAATTTGTCTTCAAATCTAATCTATTATATAAAACATATGACTTAAATCATTGCAAGATAAATAACTTGCCTAGAAAATAAAGATTCTGATCCTTGAAGAATATGGTATGGGAGTGATCCTCTCTTTTCGATTTATCCGGTGGTGGCGAAGGTAATGCCAAAGCCTCTAAGTGGTGGTTCTCCTTTGGGAACTTCCTTCTCTACCTCTCTAATGGCCGTTTATGATTTTTGGTTGTGAAACCCTAAGGGACTCAAGTGTTGATTGATATAATCAGTCTAAATATCATGGGTCACTATTCTTCAAAAAGTCAAAATGACCAAAAAACCCTCATGGGTTGTTGGTTAGGCCTAAAATGTCCCGGGACCCAAAATAAACCCCCGACTAGTGTTTTATGAATATCTCAACCCTTCCGGACACGTTAGCTCTTTCAAAATGACCTTACGGATGATATAAAAATAATTTACTTTTAAGTCCATTATATTGGTTCCTAACACGACTGACACGCGTGTCCCAACTTTATTTATGAAATTTTCGTATTTATAACTCACGACAATATAAATAAATTCAATAATAATATATTGCCATATTCACTCAGTAATATTCAAAATTCTTAACATAATCGAATACTAACTCTCATCTCTCTAGTATTTAAATCTAGATTAATTTCCAATTATTTATCCCATTTAATTCAATTAATCCCAAAAATAAAATCAATAAAAATACGGGGTATTACATACTTCCCACCTAATAATAGAATTTTGTCTCGAAATTTGGAAATAAAAATATACCTGGAAAAATAACTCTGGATAATGCTCGCGCATCTCATGCTCTCGCTCCCAGGTAGATTCCTCTGCATTATGATACCGCCACTGAACGCGCACTAGCGTTACTATCTTCGACCTCAATTTCCTCTCACCACGGTCTAGGATAACAACCGACCCCTCCTCGTGGGAACTATCAGGCTGCAGGTCAATCTCCTCTAAAGCAATGTGAGCATGGTGTGACACCCCGACTAATTCAATACTGGGTAACTACTACTTTATGAAATTAATACAAAATACCAAGTTGGTTCAGTCTTAGCATCGCTATAAAAAATATTTAATTTATTACTAGCCACCTAATATTTAAAAATAGAGATGCCAAATTTTATTAATTAAATTAACAATAACCAAGTGATTAAATCACCAACCATCAATCGCATAAACAATCTCATATGAATAACCAACAATATAAAATAAACTGAGTCTGGAGTAAACACTCCAATAATAATAATACCAGAGTAAAATAAAATCCCGATACAAGAGTCTGAATAAATAAACCAACACCGGAAATAAAACTAAAAGTCTGAGAATGCTATCTCTAAATGAAAATGGGCGACATGCTCTAACATATGAGTAACCCGGAGTAGAATCAAGTACAGAATGTGAAGGCGTCTAATACCAAGATCCTGTAACTTCCATAACAGCTACAACACGTCAATGTAATGGAACTCCTATGCTTTGCGTCCATGTGGCTGGGCACCTAAAAGGTTTTTACAAAAAAATAGATTTGGAAGCAAACGGGTAAGAGCCCGAGGTGAAAACAGCTTAAAAATATAGCAAGTGTTTAATTGCATTAAACAGTAAATATTATATACATGTTAGTTTTGTACTCTCACATGAGTTTCTCACCTCTCAACTAATGTGCACGCTTAATGTATACCCTTAACCCATCCTAGTTATGCCATTATCTAACTAGTCCGTACTAACCCCTTACTTTCACATTCTAATATGAGGTGTCTACTCGTATTACATAAACAAGTTATATTTATATCTCACATTCACATTCATTAAATTACTTATCACAAGTGTTAATTAAATTCTCATATCCGTAGCCCATTCAAATATCATAGTTATTCACATTTACTAAGCAACAGTGAACCAGTCACAAGTGTATATATAAATCACTCTCAATACATATTTCCATATATGGCACCCCTAGGCTAAGCTGTGCATGTATACTCTGCTATCAAATCCATGTACATTACGTACGTAAGGACCACACGTTCCGAATCACTCAGGAACCGTCTTAATACAAATCACACATATTGGAGGAGAACACAGTTCACATACCCATAGGTCATGAACATACCTACGCTCCCACGGTCAACTGACTTATCAACTCACAAATAATTCATTCACAGTCCTATGTCCTTAAGGTACCAATCTAAATCTTCCCCGTAGGCACACAAAGATCAAATGGCCCTTTTTCAAAAGCCAACTTCCTGTGATAGAAAGTATGGTAGGTATGTCATACTCATAAGAAATCTATACAGTAGGCATTCACACAACCTAACTAATCATATTTTAATATAGGTATTCACACATACCATCTATTAAATCTCATACATAGTAAGTTTATCCCATGGATTATCCATAAAAAGACTCATTAAGCACCTTGTCCACTATAAATAGATACGGGTGCTTTCACACCACTCTACCAATAGGTAATATCCTCTCCCCATTACCATATTGTACTTCACTTACTAGCTATACCCATTGTGGAAATGAAATGATCACAATGAGTAAAAAATTTCTTTCATACAGCTCCACCAGTCGTCAATCACCTTGCGCCTACTCCCCGGGCTATAGGTGAGACACCCTTCTCAAAACGAGTTATTATCCCCACTACTTTCTGATATCCCATATTGAAGGTGGGTTACAAGGATCTCATCCTAGTTTAAAATAATACTGGGCAGGACCATGTACCGACGTGATCACTACCTAATAGTGTAAATAACCCAAGGATATAACAATTACTTTCCTTCTGGACAACCTGTTCCACACATTCGAAGGAACTCTTTATTTATCTATAAGTTGGCAACCCATCAAAGAAATTTACCAACTTGACTCTTCCATCACTGGAATCGTCGGCTGAATAAAATTTTTTATGGTTGATCCTCTTACTCCAACCGATCTACTACTTATTATACCCCATTCAACACCGACTTTCACTTATAATTCTTCCCGTTAAGTGATACTTAATAACCCTCTTCTTCCCTCGGTGCATACTAAAAGTTTTCACCATGATGTGCACTTTTGGACTCTTTATACCTTATTGACATCATCATTCTATTTACGCGCAAGTCACTCTCAATATTCTACGGGGTAGAACTCTGCTCTAATTTTCATAATAGTTAATTATTTGTCTTCTCAAGGGATACCCCCTTTTAAATGGCTTCCCATTGCCTTTCAACCAAGTTTGGACATGCTACTCTGATTACACACGAAAATACTGCTTATCATCCTTCTCTTACGACGCTTAATCCATTATACCACTACCATTATGTAATATTAGTCTCACAAGCATAAATTTCACCCATCTATTTCCATATCTATTCTTTCGACGATTTTACCTTAGCAAACCAGGGTGTCTACACCCCCTATAAACCGTGCATATGGTTTTAATCATCATATACACTTCATACGTACTCCAAATTCTTTATTGCCCCTGTATTCGTAACGTGTCTATACCACTTGGGTGTTCTCAATCACCCCCGAATTTGAAAATATAAATCCTCCTAAACATCATTCCATCCTTTAACCCACAGAATAAAATAAAATTTTCAGTACTTCCTCACCACATAACTAGCTTTACTGGCCTTATATCGTAATTTACCTTTTAACCTTCAGTTATAACTACATACTTCCATTATGACCGAGGTACTAGACTCATGGGCGAATGGCCAAACATCTCCCTACTACCAACCTTACACTAAATTTCATGCGTGGGATGTCTCGCAAAGCGAAATCCAAATAAGGAACCCCCCGATACACTACTACCTAGAATTGTTGGTCATCAGAATTTGTAAGGCCCTCAGTCAATAACGTATACCCCTATATTCCGATCTCTTGACAAAAAAGTTACATCTTCTTCCATAATTTCACTCAAATAAGGAACCTCTTTCGAAAGACACTATCACTTCACATTGGTTGTAATCACATTCCAAAACATCAGGACCATATAATCGGGGCTCTCAAAATCCTGTCCCCAGACATACAACTATAAGTATTAACTCTCATGTCTTTAAAGTGTGATATAACAATGTGCCCTTCCTATTTCCAAGTTCTGAGCGTTAAACATAATAACAAGATAAATCTTTCCGCTGAACAGTAAACCCAATACACTTGGAATCATATCAATAAAGTCCTTACACATACCAAGATCAAATATCCGAGAAAATTATACCTTTCGAAGTCTCGATACTATATATACATATATATAAACATATAAACGCGAGGTAAGCCCTCTCGCAGACGAGGTCTCGTCAGAATAAAATATTCTACCCTAAGGTAGTAACCCCGATAGACTTGCGACATACGCCCACTATCGGTCTAAGCATCATTATAAAATCATAATTAAGATAATATCATACTCATATAACACATCACTAAAACGATTAATCTCAATAAAGTATATACCACTATCGATACACCCATTCAATCTCCGCGGATACACTAAAAGTAACCCCACTATACCAGGGAAAATATGCACATAAATAATAACATTGCCGATATACGCACTAAACTCGTCTCTCATGCGAATATAACAATAATAAAAAATATAGGAACTCGGTCCTGTCACATACAACATGCTTCATCATTGGAGGATATAACTCATACTTCTACCTTGCCAATCGCCCTGGCTACTCAAATGGTTCCTGGACTTAACACTCCTGTCTGAACCAAACCGAAAATTTTAATAACTATTGCCCTTGTTAGGCACCATACCCTTATCTCTATACTCACTTCAAGAAAATTTAACGCATGGGGTTTCACTCCCACAAAATAACTCTACACATACTCCACTTATATCCGGTCACACTAACCATGTTAGGGTTGTCATTCTCTCAGACTTTGGTAGTCCTGACTCTGATGGCTACCTCCGTTGTTCCCAGAGCTTTGATGGCCCTAAGGAACATGCTACCGGCTTCAACAGTCCTTACTGAATTTACCATTTCTCGGTAAAAATTTAGCTATCCAAATCATTTAAATGGGTCCCCTGATGGGTCTCCCCTTGTGGTGTTTCACTAACACCGCTTCCCCCAATCTTACTCTCTGACTAAATTCTTCGATTCTTGTAGCTTCCCACAGAATGAAGTGTTAACATCCATATGGACGAAACGCGACATTGTTGTCATCTGCATTGATCGTCCCAGCAGAACTCCCCAGAAGTGCT
Source organism: Sambucus nigra (assembly GCA_949130495.1). NCBI lineage: Eukaryota > Viridiplantae > Streptophyta > Magnoliopsida > Dipsacales > Adoxaceae > Sambucus > Sambucus nigra. The sequence continues at coordinate 236,898,112 of OX422217.1, read as the reverse complement.
AGCAATTCTTCTTATAAGTTAATTTTCCCTTTTAATGCCCTCTTTTCCATTGCACCTACTTCATCCAGTGCAAGGTTCGCTAATTAATTAAATTTCTTTTCACAAAGTGACCTCTATCCTACCCTCTTGTGTGAGTTCAGAACAACGTTCACATCTTATCCTGAACATCTGCTGAAGGAACTTACGGTCAAACCATACCTATGCGCCTTCTCTTGACAAAACATTCCACTTCTAAGTGTGGTGGTTGCCTCTCACCATTGTAACTCTACTCTTACGAGCCAAGAAAAATTTTACCCTAAATTTTTACTCCTGATTAACCATACTCCGACATATGCCCAAGCCTTTGAATATTTTACCTTCGTTCGTTAACACACACCATTTATGCATTTGTAGAATTTCCACTACTGGTTCTCTTCAATGTTTCGTCTCACTCTCTCCCAATCCAACCTTGCTGGGTTAGTCTAATTTGACCCCACTTTATACTATAATGGTACCTGGAAGTCATATGTTGTGCCTTAGCCGTCTTTACCATCTTGTCATTTCATGCCATTATAGGGGTGACCTCAACTACGGTCAACATTCTTGAATTTACCCAATAACCTCAATTGATCCTTGCCTCCTGTTGTCCGCCCAATTGTCCTCACCAGACACACTGCATTGTTCGGTACACGAACACACATGAATGCAAATAAGATTCACTATCATATACATTATAGCAGGAGAATGAAAGTTCACCAAAGAAATCAATAATCCTTAACATAGGGCTCAATATCAAAGAAAGCTACGCTGGAAGCATAATAAGCAGCACAGATCCTAAAGGACACTAAAACCTGATGTTTTGATACCACCTGTGACACCCGACTAATTAAATATCGGGTAGATACTCCATTCTGAAATTAATACCGAATACCAAGTTGGTTCAGTCTTAGCATCACTGTCAAAAACATTTAATTTATTACTAGCCACCTAATATTTAAAAAGAGAGATGCCAAATTTTATTAATTAAATTAACAATAACCAAGTGATTAAGTCACCAACCATCAATCTCATATGAATAACCAACGAAATGAAATAAACTGAGTCTGGAGTAGACACTCCAATAATAATAATACCATAGTAAAATAAAATCCTGATACAAGAGTCTGAATAAATAAACCAACACCTGAAATAAAACTAAAAGTCTGAGAATGCTATCTCTAAATGGAAATGGGCGACATGCCCTAACAGATGAGTAACCCTGAGTAGAATCAAGTATAGAATGTGAAGGCATCTAATACCGAGATCCTGTAACTTCCACAACAGCTACAACATGTCAATGTAATGGAACTCATATGCTTGGCATCCCTGTGGCTGGGCACCTAAAAGTTTTTTTACAAAAAAATAAATTTTGAAGCAAACGGGTCAGAGCCCGAGGTGAAAACAGTTTAAAAATATAGCAAGTGTTTAATTGCATTAAACAGTAAATATTATATATATGTTAATTGCGTACTCTCACATGAGTTTCTCACCTCTTAACTAATGTGCACGCTTAACGTATACCCTTAACCCATCCTAGTTATGCCACTATCTAACTAGTCCGTACTAACCCCTTGCTTTCACATTCTAATATGAGGTGTCTACTCGTATTACACAAACAAGTTATATTTATATCTTACATTCACATTCATTAAATTACTTATCACAAGTATTAATTAAATTCTCATATTCGTAGCCCATTCAAATATCTTAGTTATTCACATATACTAAGCAACAGTGAACCAGTCAAAAGTGTATATATAAATCACTCTCAATACATATTTCCATCTATGGCACCCCTAGGCTAGGCTACGGTGCATGCATACTCTGCTATCAAATCCATGTACATCACGTACGTAAGGACCACGCGTTCTGAATCACTCAGGAACCATCTTAATACAAATAACACATATTGGAGGTGAACATAGTTCACATACCCATAGGTCTAGCACATAGCTACGCTCCCATGGTAGCTGACTTATAAACTCACAAATAAGTCATTCACAGTCCTATGTCCTTAAGTTACCGATCTAAATCCCCCCCATAGGCACACAAAGATCAGATGGTCCTTTTTCTAAAGCCAACCTCCCGTGATAGGAAGTATGGTAGGTATGTTATGCACATAAGAAATCCATACACTAGGCATTCACACAACCTAAGTAATCATATTTCAATATAGGTATTCACACATACCATCATCCCGAACATCCTACGTAATATATATATTTAGCTTGATAAGTCTCTCGTCGTATCAATTTGAGTACCTAAACCTACCCTAAAAGGTTACTAGGTCTCCTATTAGTTTCTAATGTAATATCAGTAACTTCAAGTCCCTCCGTTACTGTTCCTATCCTAATATCATCATTCGTTTCCATTATAGTCTCAATCCAAACAATTTCTAACCGTACCTCACTCGGTAGACACTCGTAAGTAATGATATTCAATTCCATAAGGTAAACTATTTTTCCGGACATCAACTAAGACCTTATTGACCTTAAATAAGTCCCAAAATACTACACTAATCACCCTAAGAATCCTTATAGGTTTAGGATTTATATCAAACTTTAAAGGGGAAAAAATTTCAAAAATCAGGAGGGGTCGATCGATCGAAGGCAAAGGGTCGATCGATCGAAACAGTCGATCGATGGACATTCTTGAGTTGATCGATCGATTAAGAAGGTGTTCACCCAGAAATTCTTTACACAGTTACTGGTTCTCCAAATTTACACCCCAAATCTTCCATTACAACATCCCAAATTCCCAACTAAGTATACTACTCATTACACCAACATGTTTCCACAATCCCTAACGTTTTATAATCATTAAACCGTCATGAATTAAGATTCTTGGATCAAAAGTAATAAATATTTCCCTAAACCTAGTTCTTCAAAATTTCTTCAAGAACATTAAATTTCTCAACATTAATTCGTGAATTTGTACATATGGATTATAATTTCCTTGTCACTACATACCAGAAGTTCATCTACATGCGAAACCTACCCATATTCAATGTTTATTTCTCCTAATTTATAAAATTCTCAATTTTCCAAGTCTAGTATCCAATTCTAAACTGCATGGATAATATATATTTTCTGAATCATAACAAGTTAAATCACTTGTCTGGGAATGAAGATTCTGATCCTTTGAAGATGATGAAGGTCGGTTGTCTTTCTTTTTCCGATCACAATTCCGGCGATAGTGGTGGCGTGTGGTGGTTATGGCCTTGGACCCCCTTGGAACTTCTCCTCTCTTCTCACGTTGCCCACTACTTGATTTTGACAGATAATGGACCTAATGGACCTAATATTGGATGATAAATAAAGCCTAAATTTCGTGGGTCAATGTTCCCTAAAAATGAAAATGACTAAAATACCCTCCCGGGTTGCCCGTTAGGCTTAGAAATGCCCTGGGACCCAAACTAAACCCCTGGCTAGTGTTTTCTGACTATTTCGATCCTTTCGAACGCGTTGGCGCACTCAAAATGACCATACGGATGATACAAATATAATTTACTTATAATTTCATTTAAATTTATTCCTGATACGACTGACACGCGCGTTCCAACTTAATTTTCGAATTGCCGTATTTATAACTCGCGACAATATTAATAAATTCAATAATCATATATTACCATGTTCACTCAGTAATATTCAACATTATTATCATAATCAAATACCAACTCTCGTCTCTCTAGTTTATAAATTCGGATTAATTTCCAATTAATTATGTCAAATTAATTTAATTAATCCCATAATTAAAAGTAATTTTATTTAATAAATCTCATAATTAAAAGCCATAAAAATATGGGGTATTACAAATGGGCCAAATCATCTCGAAGATATTTCCTCAATGAGAAAATGTAGAACACGTCATGGATCCTATGCAAGTGTTCCAGTAGCCCAAGTCTACACGTAACTAGCCCAATCCGCTCGATGATAGGGAATGGCCCCACATATCTAGGCGCTAGCTTTCCCTTCTTCCCAAAACGCATAATCCCCTTCATCAGAGACACTCGGAGCAGCACTTGATCCCCCACATTGAACTCTTGGAAGAACCTCTTGGCATCGACATAACTGTTCTGTCAATCTGAGAAACCCGAATACGGCTCCGTATCATCTCTATCCTTATCAAAGTATCCTGGATCACCTCCGACCCAAGTATCTTACTGTCCCCCACCTCTAGACAACATGCTGGGGAACGACAAGGCCTATCGTACACCGCCTCTAATGGATCCATATTGATAGTAAACTGGTAGGAGTTATTATAGGCAAACTCCACCAGTGGAATATACTGCTCCCAACCTCTACCAAAGTCGAGTATGCACATACGCAACATGTCCTCCAACATTTGATTCGTTCGCTCGGTCTTTCCATCTGTCTGCAGGTGATAGGCTGTATTCAATCGCAACGCCGTACCCGTAGCTCCTGGAAACTCTCCCAAAATCGTGACACGAATATCTTGTCCCTGTCAGACACGATATTTAGAGGTACCCTATGGAGTCTCTCTATCTCAGCTATGAAGATCTGGGCGCATTGTCCCATAGTATAGTCTGTCCGGGCTGGCAGAAAGTGAGCAACTTTGGTCAACTGATCCACAATCACCCATATGGAATTGCGACCCCTCTATGATGTACGTAATCCCATGATGAAGTCCATGAAAATGCTCTCCCATTTCCACATAGGAACCTCTAATGGCTTAGAAGTCCTGCCGGTCTTTGATGGTCCACCTTTACTAGTTGACAAGCGGCACATTTTGAAATGAACTCGGTAATATACCTCTTCATCCCTCTCTACCAGTACTACCGACTCATATCCTTGTATATCTTATCCCCACCAGGATGTACCGTGAATCATGAACCGTGCGACTCTGTCATTACCTCGTGTCACAAGTCTTCTCCCTCAGGAACAACCAATCTCCCATTGAAGCCACTACACCAAATCTGCCGAATTGTCAAGGTCATTGACCTTGAAAAATCCAACTTGTCAAGGTCAATGACCGTGACATTTCGAGGCGAGATAACTTTTTTTTGTCACGATCGTGTCACGGTCATTGACCTTGACACAAAACTCGCGTTTTGTGTCACGGTCGTGTCGCGATCAATGACCGTGACAAAGCCGTGACCCTTTTTAAAAAAATTGTCACGGTCAATGACCGTGACAATTCTGGGCAGAATTTAAAAAAAATCTGTTGGGCAGTATGGCCACTGCCACTGCCCAGCAGTATATTTGTACCTGTTATAGCAACGTTGTACCTGTTCCAAACATCATATATCCAAACAAACTAAAGATAATGCAAATATATATTCAAAATAGAAACTATTTAAGAAGAAACAACATCACCATCAATTATCTCAAATATACAAACTATTTGCATGGAAAAGAGATTTTGTACCGCGATGCTCGGGGACACCTCCTTATCCTTCCCTTCTCGTTCGAATAGCCACATAAGTATAGAGCATATGTGGCCTACCCTTAGGGCCACTCCCTGTCCCCTGAATTGAAATAAAGTAAAATTAGTATCTTCTCCTCAAATATAGATAAATATAAATCGTAATTGAAATCGAAATCGAAATTGACATATAAATATAAATACATTACCTGTAGTGTCACTCAAACAGCTAACTTGAGCTCATATGTCACCTCCTTCCAACTAATGTACCGCGAGCAATCGTGTTAAATATAATTCTCTTCATATCTAAACACTAAGAAATACCATAATCCTATGGAGTTATGCGTTGCAAATTCCTTCCAACTGTTGTGTAGCCAAAAATCAGCAGTTGAAGTTGTCAATTCCACCTTTCAATGGTCTCCCATGTTTTGATAGAATTTCCAAGTGGTGGGGTATGGAAAGTGGAATTGACAACTTCAAATGGTGATGTTTGGCTACATAACGGTTGGAAGGAATTTGCAGAGCATCGCTCCATAGGATTATGGCATTTCTTAGTGTTCGGATAGACGAAGAGATTCAGTCTCCTCTCCACAAATAGGACACCCCAAATAACTATCTACTAATCACCTATTAAAGGTAAGAAGCGTATATTCATGGATTAGTATAAACAAAACTTAGATGTAGTTGGAATATTTATGTATTAATCTTCTCTCCACACACGCACACTACACAAGAGTGAAAATGATAAAGTGCAGATCAATTAAAAGCATTAAAAATGGATGTTTCGGTACAAATTGAAATATTTATTACAAATTGAAAAATTGTTTCAAATTCGGGTTATCATAAAAAATGGATTGATATTCGGTAGGAGCAGCCAAGTCATCCACACTACTATTTAGACGCCTTGGCGCGTGTTGGACAATTGACCACGGCTCGTTGTTGATATACTCCGAGTAAAACACTTGCTTAACCTTTTGAAATGCACAAATAAATGGCTCATCGCTCACGTGGTCGTTGCTCTTCAACTTGGACAAGTCAACCATGATCAAATTGGTGACAAGATCAACTTTACAAGCATTTTTATCCTCAACTCTTACCCATTCACAGTAAAATACAACCTCTTTGAAGCTTATATAATTCAATTCAAATATATTTTGGATTACACCATAGTAAGTCATTTCAGCTTCAACGAGGTTTTTATCTTTTGCGATCGCTCGAAAGAAAGTAAGAGCCTTGTATGAAAATCCGGAATTCTATACATTTGTACTTTCCTCGTACACTTTAGCGCAAAAAATGTAACCGTTCAATCGATACTTTTTGTACTCTTGTGCCACGAACAAGGGTCCAGTGACTAGACGAGCAAGCCTTGATGTCGCATCACCTATCTTTAGGAGCTGAGAATATAGATAAATTAATTATATTAGTGGTAAAATTTGAGTGTAATGTAACGTTATATAACGAATGTTTTCATTATAATTACCTCTTGTGTCAACCATAGCCTAAATTCGCTGTCTGATTGTACCATTATTTTTCGTCTTTTATTGTTCTCACAGGCTTCATATTTACTGCATATTACAAAATTAATCATGTATAAAATAATCTAAAATAATGTTAAACATTATAATATTCGAAACTTACTTTTTCCATTTTTCGACATCTTCATGTGTGTCAAATAGATAACGATCTACTTGTTCATGTTGCAAACTCGTTAATTTCACTCGTTTTCCCATCACATTGCCACCATCATCGAGGAATTCATCAGTGTCATCAACGCTGGTCGAGTCAGGCATATATTCCCGAGTATATATTGATGACTCCACGGTGATGTATTCCTCTGCAATTGATCCTGCAATATATCGCGTATTCTTGACGTAATATTTAAAAACTTTCATCAATCTTTCAAACGGATACATCCATCGATATCTAACTGGACCACAAAGAAGTGCCTCGTCACATAGGTGTACCAACAAGTGAACACTTATGTCAAAAAATGCTGGGGGAAAGTACTTATCCAATACACAAATCTCTTTGTTCACAGCCAATTTTGCGGCCACTATGTGTTCTAGATTCACGACCTTCTCACACAAGAGGGAGAAGGTAATACTAATTTTCATAATAGCCCTACGCAAATCCTTGTGCTTGTAGAAACAATGCTTAAACAATAGAGGAACCAATTGCATGATGACATGCCAATCGTGGGACTTACACTTATGTAAATCAGGAGTAGAATAATTCACAATCCTTTGCAAGTTGGACGAAAAAGTAGATGGTCCCTTCAAATTATATATTGTGTCTAGAAGAACCTTCCTTTCCCCACTCGTCAAAGTAAACGCACCAGGGGGAATTATTGTCCTTCCCCTACTATCTTCTTTCAACCATAGTTGTGGCTTAAGTTTTAACGTTTTAAGGTCTTTTTGTGCATTTTCTCCATCCTTCGAATGACTCCCCCCAAGTCAAGTACCCACAATATGTTCAACGAAGTTCTTCTCTGCATGCATCACATCCAATACATGGCGCACCGGGTTTTTCTTCCAATAAGGAAAGTCAAATAAAATTGACCTCCGAGACCATGCCTTTCTAATCTTAGTTTCATTCCCAGTTGGGGTCTTCTTATGCTTGACATTCTTAAATTTGGGATTCTTACCTGGCATATTTGGACCACATTCAGAAGATTTACTTTCAATTTCTGAACCCAAAAGTTGTCTCGGCGGTAGCCTATGTTCAACTCCGCCCAATAAAAAATTGGAACCTTTCTCAAATCTGAAACTATGAGCTGGGGGTAAAAACCTCCTGTGGCAATGGTATACATTTTTTAAGCTAGAGGATAGACGAAGAGATTCAGTCTCCTCTCCACAAATAGGACACCCCAAATAACCATGTACTACACATCCGAATAATGTCCCATAAGTTGGAAAATCATGAATTGCCCACGTCAACATAGCTTTCAGCGTAAACTCTTCTTTTCTAAAAGAGTCAAATGATTGCACACCCTCTTCCCATAACTCATTTAATTCTTCTACCAAATGATCCAGGTAGATATCAATGTCATCACTTGGTGCCTTTGGCCCAGGTATCAATAAATCCATCATCAAAAATTCAGGTCTCATACACTATGAATGAGGGAGGTTGAGTGGGGCTAGGATCACTGGCCATACACTCTGATTGGTGCTTAGATTTCCAAATGGATTGAAACCATCTGTTGATATAGCCAAATGAATGTTGCGTTGTTCTCGAGCAAAATCGGGATACTCAAAATTCATCCTCCGCCAGGCAGTAGAATCAATAGGATGACGCATGATATTACCCCCTACTTCTGCCCTAGCATGCCAAGTCATTGCCTCTTCAATCCATGGTACTGTGAAAAATCTCTTTAATCTAGGCCCAAGGGTAAAATATTTCAATACTTTTTGAGGCACTTTTGAGCTTGTGCCTTCCTTACTAGTAGATTGGACATATCTAGGTTCATCGCATACCGAACAACGATCGAGATTTTCATACTCCTTTCGGTATAGTATGCAGTCATGCACACAAGCATGAATCGATTTATACTTCATTCCCAAACCTTTCAAACTGTTCTTCATAACAGGATAGCTATTTGGAAGTGTATTCACCTTGGGTAATAAGCCCTTCGCCCATTTCAGAATTCCCGTCACGCTATTGCCAGACAAACCATACTGCGTCTTCAAACTGTGCAAACCTACCATGGCATGTAAAGTTGTTTGATCTTTCTCACAGCCAGAGTATAACGGTTGGGTCGCCTTAAATTTTAAACTTTGGTAGTCATCGTCAAGTTTTATCGTGTTATCTTCACGAGCACTTGAATCTTCTACATCATCAATAACCTCATTCTCCTCAGCTTCATAAACTTCGTACGCATCATCAACTAAATCCTCTAACATATTATGATCTACGTCGTCCCCTTCTACATCTATTCTACTTGTTGAAGGTTGTTGTGAAGGTTGGTCGGGGAAAAAAGGAACTTTCAATTCGCTGTGAAAACTCCAAAATCGATAACTATCTTACATACCCGATCTTAACAAATGTAGTTCAACTGTTTTCCACTCAAACACCTTACCATTCTTACACCTAGCACACGGACATGGAAACTCTTCATCATTACGATATCTTTTTGCATATTTCACAAATTCGTTAGCACCTCTGCGAAACACATCCCCCATTCTATTAGTCTCACCCATCCACTCTTTGTATTTCGGATATCCCATTACAGCTACCACAACTAAACACCTATTAAAGGTAAAAAAAAACTTAGATATATAGTATGTTTTATTTAATTATCCCATCATTTAATTATCCTATTAAAGGGTAAGTGGTCCTATCCCATTCAAGACTGCATTTTTCTGTAATATACTTAACAGCTCATGCACATTGTTACGATTTGAAAAAAATTCGACAGCATATCCCCTTAGTTCTCCAAGTACACGATGTAGATTGGCAGGTGTGAGTGTTATTTCAATTGGTCAATTGAAATAACAGTCACACTTGTCAATCTAGTATATACCTAGAGAACATTAAGATACGACTGCAGAACTTCCTCCAAAAGTAACAACTAAAAGCCAATAAGAATATTATACAGAAATTATACAATCTCAAACTGTCCAAACGGGACAATTCGAGAGATCTCATTATAGGGCTAATGACTCTCGAACGGGTCTAAGGGCTATTGAATGCGTACGCATAAGAACTAGAAGGCTAGTATATATGTGCACTATATTTAATTTCAAGTATGTTTCATATAATGGGTTAATTCAAATACAAAAATAAATTCATGGGTTATTTCAAATACAAAAATAAATTCATGGGCTAATTCAAATACAAAAATACAAATTCATGGGTTAATTCAAATATATACATACACACACACACACCCACCTCCCTCCACACCCCCACTCACCACATACACACACACCCCCACCTCCCTCCACACCCCCACTCACCACATACACACACACCACCACCCCCACTCACTATTTAAAATAATCTCAATGTTAATTTCATGTAGTGACTGTCTATTTAAAATAATCTCAATGTTAATTTCATGTATTGAATTTCTACTATTGTTTTGTTCTTTTTATAAATCATATTCAATGTTAGATATGTGTTTTGTTAAGATATCTAAGCTGTTCTATAGAATTATTTTTTGTATCTTGAAGTTTAAGTTCTAAAATAATCAACCTAAAGTTGTGGTTCATAAAGTATTATCACAAATATAAACTAAGAGTGATAAAATAACTTTGAGGCATATAAATTAATTGTGACAAAGTAAGATTATGCACCAAAACCTAAAATTTAAATAAAGTGTTTTTATTTAAACCCCACTTTTCTTTCTATAACTCCTATTTTATTAAACTTTAAATATAATTAAGGGTGTATAGAAAGAAAAGTTAAATAAGAATAAAAACAACATTTTTAAAATATGAAGGGCTCACCAATTTGATCAAATTTTTCAACAACATAGACTAAATGATATTTTATTTTTCATGCTTTTAGCAATTTCGGATGCCATTTTAACCCTTATTGTAGTTTTTTGTTGTAATGTCATTTAAAAAAAATCATTTAGGTATGTAAATTTATTGTAATAGATCTTGCCTTCCACAAAATGATATTTTATGGTAAAATTTTATTTGATGGATATAAAGTCATGTGATACCTATATGTGTTATTTTACATCTAATAAAAATAAAAAACGCCATATATGGTTTTTTTTCTCCATTACTATAAGTATATAGCAATTATTTCACACTTAAATCACATATTAAGCCGGCCTTCATTTTTTTATGAAATTTGTAGAAAATTACTTATTTATTTTGAATGAAAATAAATTGTTATCCAATATTTTTGGATATTATTTATAATTATGAAACTCATACACAAATTAATTTTGTATCAAAATAATATTACATTTTTAACCCCTACCCCTACCCCCACCCTACCCCACCCCCTATCCCCACTCTGCCTCCACCCTACCCCCACCCTGCCCCACCCCCTACCCCCGCACACACACACGCACATATATACACACATACACACATATATATACACACAAACATATATATAAATGGAAGAGAGAGAGAGAGAGAGAGAGAGAGAGAGAGGGAGGGAATGGCGGGAGGGAAAAAAGAAGGGGGAAAGGGTTTTTGCTGCAAACATTGTCACGGTCGTGTCAAGGTCATTGACCGTGACAATTATTTAAAGAATTGTCACGGTCATTGACCGTGATAATTCCGTGACAAGTAAATTTGTCACGGACTTGTCACGGTCAATGACCGTGACAATTCTTTGTCACGGTCGTGTCAAGGTCAATGATCGTGACACAAAATGCGTGTTTTTTGTGACGGTCAATGACCTTGACAAGGGTGACCGGCTGAAAGGTGACGATTTTGTCATTTTGGTGTAGTGAGCGTAAGCCCCCGTCTGAACCAACAGTATATGACTTGACCCCCTCTACTAGTAACCAAACTATATGCTCTTGACATAACGGGTCTGCTTCCTGAGCTTGTACTACTCTCGTAATGATCTGGGACGTAACTGTCATCACAGACATGAACGATCAAGCCACTGCGTCCTGTTGTCCAAACTCCTCCCACTTCACTTTCCACACCTCAGGCTGGCCTACGGCTCAACGCGTCTGCTACCACGTTAGCCTTCCATGGGTGGTATTAGATTTGAACTGATAATCCTTCACAAACTCGAGCAACCTACGTTGACGCATATTCAGCTCGTTCTGTGAATAAGAAAAATTTCTCCCCCAGGAGATAGTGTCTCCCAATCCGGAGTGAAAATAAAATTACCGCTAACTCTAAGTCCTGGGTGGGGTAATTCCTCTCGTGAAACATAAGCTTACGGGAATCATAAGCTATAGCCTGACTCTCCTGCTGCAGTACACCCTTAAGTCCTAGTAAGGACGCATCAGTGTAGACTAGATACTCCACTCTCAGCATGTGCAATGCTAACATTGGTGATGAGGTGAGCTTGTCCTTCAACTCATCAAAAGTCAACTGACAGGCATCACTCTAGATACATGGTACCCCTTTGAGAGTTAGATGTGTCAATGGAGCCGCTATTTTTGAGAATCCCCAAATAAACCTCCTGTAGTATCCTACTAGGCCCAAGAAACTATGTATCTCCATCAGTATCGTGGACTGTCCCCACTCCCTCACCGCTGATACCTTCCCCCGGATCAACTGATGAAATGATATACCCCCAAAACTGAACTTTCTTTAGCCAAAACCTGCATTTTTCATATTTTGCATACAGTTCGTGCTGACGCAATGTTTGCAAAACCTGCCTCAAGTGCTCAGCATGCACCTCCTCAGTCTGGGAGTAAACCAGAATGCCATAAATGAAGACAAAGATGAACCGGTCTAGGAACTCTCTGAACACCCTGTTCATTAAGTCTATAAACACGATTGGGGCGTTGGTCAGGCCAAAAGGCATAACCCTGAACTCGTAGGAACCATATCTCATCAAGAAGCAAGTCTTGGAGACATACTTCTCCCTTATACACAACTGATGGTATCCCGATCTCAAGTCAATATTTGAGAAGAAGGCAGCTCCTCTCAGCTGGTTGAATAAGTCATCGATTCGGGGCAACATATACTTATTCCGTATTGTGACTTTATTCAACTCCCGGTAATTGACACATAACCTTAAGGATCCATCCCTTTTCTTAACAAACAACACAAGAGAACCCCATGACGAAGTACTCCTACGGATAAACCCCTATCCCAATAGTTGCTCTATTTGATCTTGTAGCTCCCTCATCTTCACTGGAGCCATACGATAAGGTGCATGGGCTATCAGCTGAGTGCTCGACACTAAATCTATAACAAAGTTTGTCTCTCTACTAAGAGGGAATCCTAGAATATCCTGAAATACATCAGCGAACTCCCTAACAATTGGAATCGAATCAAGTAGTATCACCACCTCCTTAGAAGTCTCCTCCTCTATGTTGTATAAGTGAGTGGATGATCCTCCCTCAGGACGAGGCATCGCCACTAGGAACATCCCCTGACCAGGTATGGAAAAAATAATACTCCTACTAAAATAATTGATCATGGCTCTATACGTAACCAATTAATCCATATCGATAATCGCATCATACTGAGACATATCTAATACGAGCATGTTAGCATGTAAAGTAAATCTAACAATCTCTATACCCACACCTCTACATATAAAATAAATCGCAGAACCTCTACTCAACGGTGAATCTGCACAAGTGATAGTGCTCTCTGGGTATCTAATAATCCCATAGCACGTGCAAATCTCATGGGAATAAAATAGTTGTGACTCCCGTGTCAAATAAAATATTCTCTATAGTCCCCTGAATAGAAAACATACCCTCAATTACGGGTGGATCCTGCAAGACTCCGGCATGCTGAAAGTTATAAACCCGACCATACTGGAGCTTCCCCTGCTGAACTGGGACCTCTGGAATAGGTGGCGGTGCTGGCATCTGCGGTGGTACTGGGAGGGCAGTGGGAAATATTGATTTCTGGGGCTCTTGTCAAGCACCTTACTGCTGGTGTGGGCCCCTGCCCCTCTCAGGACACTCCTAGCGTTTGTGGCCAATCTTGCCACATATGAAGCATTTCCCTGTGAAGTTTCCCTCTCTCTGACCCTGCTTCCCATGACCCTAATGATTGTTACCACCTCTACCTTAGCCATGCTGGCCCTGCTCAAACTTCTCCTGGCCCTGATGGCCGTGCCTAAAACCTCCCTGGCCATGTAAAAAACCTCATGATTGGAATCTCTTAAAAGCCCCATACTGGGAACTCTGATCACCCTACCTATGCTAACCCTGATCTGGCTGTGCCCCAGTGGCACTATTACCTCCTATCCTGCCCTACAGGCTGGACGCCCCTACTCGCTTACCCTCTGATAGATGAAATAGGTGGTTTTGGCAGCAAAGTAGCAATGCATTAACCACATATGAATAGGTGGCCAACGAGAGATTCCCTAGCAGGAGCTGGAGAATCCTCCACCTCAAACCATCCATGAACTTCTAGATCTTCTTATCGTCCATTGGGATCTCATCGGGAACTATGTTCAGAAGGTTGGTGAAATTAGCCACATACTCTGCCACTGTCCTCCCTTCCTGCTTAAGGCTCGTCAATTTCCTCCTCATCTCTGTCTGAACTGCTGGGAGGAAATATTTACTGTCGAACCGCACCCAGATTTCTTGAATAGAAAGAACATCTCTCTCCTTGGTGGTGGTAATGGACTCCCACCACTGCAATACTGCTCCTACCATCTTAAACGTAGCTAGTATCTTCCTCTGCACATTTGTGAACTCATATATCCTCAAGTTCCTTTGGATGTCCTTCTTCCATTGGCTTGCCGCTACGACATTGGAGCTCCATGTAAACTCCAGAGGATGCGCCTTTTAAAAGGCATCATGAACAGATTCCCAATAAGACGGGAATGCATGAGCCTGGACTGGGGCTACCATCGGTGCCTGAGGTGGTGCCTGCTGCACAACTGCTAACGCAGCATTTACCTCCTGGGCTACAATGGTGACAACTTCAGTAGTGTTCATAGAACCATGAACTAGCACAGGCTGAGGCTCGCTCGGGCTGGGCACCCCTGGGAACTCACTGTGCACGTCGAGGAGGCATCTGAAATGAGAGAGAAGTCTTGTAAGATCACAATTTATATCTCAAAATAGCTGAAGAACGTATGACACACAAATGAGTACAACAATCCTAAAATATAGGGATCTATATCAAAGGACGCTACGTGAAAACATAACAAGTCGTACAGATCCTAAGGACTCTAGAACCTGATGCTCTGATACCACTTGTGACACCCTGACTAATTAAGTATCGGGTAGCTACTCCATTATTTAAATTAATGCAAAATGTCAAGTTGGTTCAGTTCGTAGAATCACTGTAAAAAACATTTAATTAATTACTAACCACCTAATATTTAAAATAGTGAAGTGTCAAATTTTAATATTTAAATTAACCATCAACAAAATAATTTAAATCATCATCCAACCATCACATAAAAAATCTCATAAGGTAATCAACAAAATGAAATAACTGATGTCTGGAGTAAACACTCCAATAATAATAGCAATGTAAATAAACCAAGTACAATAGTCTGAATGAATAAAATCCTAAGACTAAAATAAAATGAAAATCTAAAACTGCTATCACTGAATAGAATGGGAAACATGCCCTAACTGGAATAAATGACTCCCAAAAGAAGCAAGGATAGATGTGGAGGCATCTAGTAACGAGATCCTGTAACTTCCACAGCATCTACAACACGTCAATGGAATGGAGCTCCTAAGCTTGGCGTCCCTGTGGCTGGGCACCTAAAAGTTTTTTACAAAAAGAAATAGATTTTAAAGCAAACGGGTCTGAGCCCGAGGTGAAAATATTTTAAAAACAACAAGTGTTTAAATTACAATATTAAACAACACATATATTAAACATGTTAGTCGCGTGCCCTCACTTAAGATCCTTACCCCTCAATTATTGTGCACGCCTAACGCATCTTCTAAATTCCACCTAGTTATACCACTGCCTGACTAGTCTATTCTACCCCCATCCAGACGGTTCTTACTTTAGATGTCACCCGCATTATTCAAATAACTTATATTCATAACTCACACATTCATTAATCAAACTACTTACCTTAAGTATTAGATAAGTTCAAATTATTCTTAACCCATTTAAATGTCTTAGTCATTCGCATCTGCTAGGTAACAGTGAATCCATCACAAGTATATATATCAGTAAGTCTCATTACATATATACATATATGGAACCTCTAGGCTAAGATGCGGTGCACGCATACTCTGCTATCGAATCCCGATACATCAAGTACATAAGGATCACGTGCTCTGAATCGCTCGAGAACCGTCTCAACATAAATCACACATATTGGAGGCAAACATAGTTCACATACCCATGGTCACATACCTACGCTCCCATGGTCAGCTTACTTATCAACTCACAAATAAGTCATTCACAGTCCTATGTCCTTAAGATACCAATCTAAATCCCCCCGAAGGCACACAAAGATAAGATAATCCTTTCCCAAAAATCAATCTCCCATGATAGCAAGTATGGAAGGTATGTCGTACACATAATCATCCATATACTAAGTATTCAAACAACTAAGGCAATCATCATATTAGTATAGGTATATTGCAACCCTATATCGTAAGTCTCACATATATAATAATATTATCCCATTTAATCTACACAATAGGTTTAACGCGATAATTCTCGTCGTATAGTTCCGAGAACGTACCCTATCCCAAAAAGGTTACTAAGTCTCCCCCTAGTCTCTAAGGTTATCTCAGTAATTAAAGTTCCCCTTTTTAGTCTTTAACCTTAAGTTATAGTTGGGGCAAAATATATTCAGGTTCTCATAACTTCCAATCGTATCTCACTAGTCGAATATTCGTAAGTTTACCACTTAACCTTAACTAAATCTATTAATTTTTCGGGCTTCAAATACAACCCTACTGGTCTTCCCTATGTAACAATATGTTCAATCAATCATCAATAAAGAGTTCTAAAGGTTAGAAGTTACTCAATTATTTAAAGGGAAATATTTCACTTTT
This sequence comes from Sambucus nigra, assembly GCA_949130495.1. Lineage (NCBI taxonomy): Eukaryota > Viridiplantae > Streptophyta > Magnoliopsida > Dipsacales > Adoxaceae > Sambucus > Sambucus nigra. The sequence continues at coordinate 236,881,107 of OX422217.1, read as the reverse complement.
TCCAGACGGTCGATGGATCGAAGAAATCGGCCGATCGATCGAACAGTCGATCGATCGACATTCTTGGGTCGATCGATCAATCAAGTAGTTATCTGCCCAGAATTCCCATAACAGTTACGGTTTCTACCATTTTTACACCTCCAATTCTCCATTACAATGTCCCAAACTCCAAAATGAGTGTACTAAACATTAAACCAACATTACTACACTAGTTTTAACGTTCAAGATTCATCAAAACATCATAGAAAATCGATTTCTTGGATCAAAAGTCATGAATAATACTATAACCCTAATTCTTCATTATCTCTTAAAAAATCATCATAAATCTCAATTTAATTTCGTGATTTCCTAACTCTTAAGTTATAAATTCATTCATTTAATATTTCCAGAAGATCCACTACATGCAAACCTATCCAAGTTCTATAATTTTTAGTCTCCAATTTCACATCATTACAATTATTCGTAATTTGTCTTCAAATCTAATCTATCATGTAAAACATATGCCTTAAATCATTGCAAGATAAATCACTTGCCTAGAAAATAAAGATTCTGATCCTTGAAGCAGATGGTATGGGAATTATCCTCTCTTTTCGATCTATCCGGTGGTGGTGACGGTGGTGCAAAGGCCTCTAAGTGGTGGTTCTCCTTTGGGAACTTCCTTCTCTTCCTATCTAATGGACGTTTATGATTTTTGGTTATGAAATCCTAAGGCACTCAAGTGTTGGCTGATATAATTAGTTTAAAATTAGTGGGTCACTATTCCTCAAATAGTTAAAATGACTAAAATACCCTCCCGGGTTGCTGATTAGGCCTAAAATGTCCCGGGACCCAAACTAAGCCCCCGTCTTGTATTTTCTGACTATTTCGACCCTTCCGGACATGTTGGCGCACTCAAAATGACCATACGGATGATATAAAAATAATTTACTTTTTAGTCAATTAAATTAGTTCCTGACACGACTGACACGCGTGTCCCAACTTTATTTTCGAAATTGTCGTATTTATAACTTGCGGCAATATAAATTAATTCAATAATCATATATTACAATATTCACTCAGTAATATTCAACATTATTAACATAATCATATACTAAGTCTCGTCTTGCTAGTATTTAAATCAGAATTAATTTCCAATTATCTAGCCCATTTAATTCAATTAATCCCAAATATTAAATCAATAAAAATATGGGGTATTACAAAGGACTCCCTAGGCATTTAACCAACTACACTTATAAGATACTTACCTTGGGGCATCCATCTAACCCTCATCATAGCCATCAGCCTAGACTTCTTGAGGCTACTTTTTAAATTAGTAACTCAACTTCACGATCCTCTGGTGAAGCCCTTTCCCAATCAACTCATTCTTCTCGAACGCCTCCTCGAACTTTTTAATCTACTTCCTTTGTATTAAATTCTCATTTTGGATCAGTCTTGAAATATTCCTAATCTCCTCTAACTCGTCTTGAAGGCTTACAACCTCCTTTGTTTGATCATCATAATTACTCATTGCTTTGTGCAATGTTTAGAGAATGACCACAAAGGCCTTCTAAATTCTAGATAAGGCCTCATTCTTACAAAGTCCAAGTCATTAGCTTCTTTAAACATATGCATAAAGGTCAGACAATCATCAGACTTCATGAAATAAATAAATCCATTCTTGCATTCAAAGCAGCTACAACACAAAGAAAAGTATGGAGAAAGAAACTGAGCATGTCATGATTGAAGCAAAAAGATTTTTCATTTCATTCATTTAATAGGGCAAACCCTTACAAATATCACAAAAGAAGAAAAGAAAGGACATGCATAATTACAAAATACCTAAGCAAAACTAGACTTCATGAGTTTATTTTTTTAACACGGGTTTTCATTCATTTTCCCACAAATGATGTCAAATTGCAGGGAAAATAAAATTTCCTAGATGGAGGTCCCTCACAATCATGGTAAACATCATAAAAATAAATAAGAAAGGACAGAGATTTACATGGTTCGTCCAAGGTGGACCTACGTTAATGCCAAGTATGAGGTGTTTTCATTTTAATATGAGATAAAGTTTGCATGAGAGTGTTCCGTAGCCTCTAATCCCCCTTACATAATGGGAGTCTCCCCTTTATATATAGTTATGGGTTAAAATTGGATAAGAACTCTATTTTTAAAGTTTACATCATTATAAAAAATTAAATTTTTTGACATAGTTGGTATTCTACTATAACTAGAACTCTTATTATACCGATGACATAATATAAGGGGGATTGTAGTCGGCTAAGACTAACTTGGTCACTCAAATGTCGGTGACTAGGCAGGTGATCCACTACGCTCCATTAATAATGGTCCTCGATCCCCTTGCCACATGTCATATTATTATTAAAATATTTTTTTTATCCCCCCATAAGTTCTAATGAGGATATCCAATACTATAACGCCTGTTGGGTGAGTGTTATATCCATTAAATCAAATAAGTAATGGTTAATCTTTTTAAATTCCTTTATTGAATGACTCTTATATTTAAAGTAATCAATAAAGAATAAGTCCATAAACACCCTTGTTTCTCCTAGGATGCAATCGATTACAATGTTTCTAATGATCATACATACATTAAAGATCATCATTGGGATACATGATTCATTCCTTGTCTTCACCTATAAAGAATAAAGGTTGTAACAAATATTTAAAGTGTCAATGTAGCCTCACCGAAGACATTTTCTACTCAATATTTACTTAGGTAAGCCTAGCATATTTTCTCCTAGTAGAATAAACTCTTCTCCATGAATTCTCGTAAGTGTGTTGACCTCCATTTAAGCTTGAAACAATAAAAGGTGATATGTCCATGATTCAGATAGTATCATAATTGTTCCCTTTATTTTTCTTTCCTAATCGGGCCTTCAAATGTTTAGGATGCTATAAGATTATTGCTTCTTTTATCAAACAACGAATTCTACAATTAGTTATTGCAACATAATTATCTCCATCGCATAATTGAATGTGCTTTTTGTTTAACTTGCCAACAAAGTTAGTAGGACCACTACAAGAAAAATACATTTGTATAATAGTTTAAATAAATAATATTGTGATAGTTTAAACAAAACAGTCATAAAAAATATACTAGACTTATTATATCACTGTACTTACTAAAACAACCACGGAAGGGTAATTGATACTAAAAAATATGACTATTTTATTCTACCAATCATATATACTAATATATTTTATAACGGTTTTCAAACCTTGATAAATTAAAACTTAAAACAAAGTTAAAATTCGCGACCGGTTTTAACATTACGTTTGCGAGTCTTAAATAAAGGAAGGGAAAGGTAAAAATCTCAAAATTTTGGATTTTCTCTCTCGATGGTTCTCATACCCGAGGCTAAAACCCGCTGCATCGCTCTCACTCTATGCTTCACCTCTCTATGATCCACCGCTGAGAGCTCCTCTTCCACGGGTCGTATCCACTACCGATATCTTTTATGTCTCTCGTATACGACACATAAATCTGAACCATAGTTTTAAGTTATTTTTTGCTACAAAACTCTAACTCTCACAAAACACACACACTCATCCAACTATCTCTCGCTTGTATTTAGGGTTTTGATTTATAGAGTTTGATTTATGCAAGATTTAGGGTTTCTAATGAAAAGTTTCGTTTTACCACTTTTACACTACCATGATATATTATACTTGGTCTCATGATATAATATTTGGAAACCAGCCCTGATGATGCAGTAGAGAGCACCACATGTGGTGATTTCTCAGGAAAAATGGTAGAAGTTCTGCTATACATATTTCATGTTTGCTTCTCCAATTCAGTTGAATTTTTTTTAATTACTATTTCTTTCTGCAATAAGATTTAAACTCATTTTCTGTTAAATTTCTATAATATGTTAATTTTGTACTGAAATTTGTTCTCATTAGGTTCTTATTAGGTATATTAAGTTTGACCAATTTTTAGATAAATTTTAACTTTATATTTATAGATTAATTACTGTTACGTATATGTATCATTTTGTTATACTCTTTTTTGTAATTTATTATAATACCTACTGGATATGGATTTGAATCTTCTACTATTTTCATATTGCAAATATTTTGTGTATAAAACAAACGACTTATGTAAATATTTTTGTATTGCAAAGATTTTGTTTCTTTTGTATATAATTTGTTGGTGTATGCTTAGACTAAGAACCTAATAAGAAATTGTAATCACTTGCAAATTATTTGTGTCGATTGACCATTATTTGAAACTTAGTAATATGTGTACTACTTAATCTCACTTGTTCATCGCAAAAATTACTACTAGAGGTAGTTCATTTTAAAGTAAAGTGGTGGTCGGATCCTACCTGTGAATTATTCTCCTTGTTGGCCATGTATTATAATTCCCACTTACAAATTTAACTAATGACCGATGCCTACTTTATGTTTCCTCTTTGAGGAATATTTGTTTGTTATATATATATATATATATATTGTTGAGTTTGTTGTCCGTAGGTTTGACGCTTGGTTAGTTATTATGACGTGGGATGATAATTTCATACAAAGTGTTTATTAATAGTACAAGTACTTTATTTGGCCTTATTAAGATGTTTTGGGTTAATGTGAACCAGTATTTTCTAACTAGGAGGTGGTATATGACAAATTTATGTTCTTAATGCTATATTATTCATTATCTTATAGTGGCATGTTATTGTTATTGTCTTAATGTGAATTATTCATTGGTGTTGGGGTTATGGTACTGAAGAAAAGAGTTTTTTTGTTGTTGTTATTGGTGATATGTCCGGTGGTTGAGTAATTTATGTCATACCATCGGTTTATTGTGAATATCGCAATTTCTGACTAGTGCAATCTCTCATTGACTTTGTTGAGTTTGTTCCTTCTTAATACAATTCTATTAAATGCTAAAATGGTTGTTCCTGGTTGGTTTAGTGTTCAATTATGTTTGACGTCTCATGAAGAGTGGAGTTGTGTTTAGTTATATTCTTGTTGATTGTGGTGATTGTTTGAAGTTTGGGTGGTTTGATATTTGGTGAGGTTTTTGGTAATCATTTGCCTCCCATTACTATTGCCATGAAGAGTTCTTTTTTTTGGAAGTTGGAGAGTTGCCATTTGGTCTGCTTGTAAGTAATTTATTAGATGAGCAAACTCATCCACTCAATCTTTTTTTTGTCATTAACTCATTCTCTCTTTCCCTCAATCATATAATGTTGTAACTAATTTTCGAGAGTAGTTCATTTGAATATTTATGTACGGTTGATAGTACTTGGAAGCAATACTTTTATTTATTTTTCTAGTTTTCTTTTGCATGTTAAAGTAACTAATGAGTTTCTTCAATGTAGGAATACTGTCACGACCCCGACCCAAAATAGTAGTAGGGAACGAGTGTCTTGACGTGCCACTAAGGCATTCAATATTCCACCTTTAAAATATTTCTTAAAATAAATGCAATGGAAATACATTCACATCGTCATGAATCGTAAACTACTGAAAATGAAGGAATTACGTCATCAGAGCTTTCTAAAAGGAAACTTAATATAAGTAATAACGAGTTACAACTTAAGACAAAATTTAAAACCTATTACATGCACTATCTGATAAACCAAACATTTTACATAAAGTAACAAAAAGAGCTCTAAAATTCAAATCTTCAACATAGTCCTTTTACGTTCCATCCGCGAGCCTAGTTAATTCCTAAAAAGTGTTACAACATCAGCTAAAAGCCAAATGCGGTTTAATCTCTAGACATTCCAAGGTTTTTCATAAATAGATACCTATTCAAGCAAGAACAGAAGGAATATACATATATGGACAGGAACTTGCATTAATGTATTTATATGTGAATGACAATATGTCAAAATGTATAGCTCAGAATAGAATGGATGCGATAAATCAAAGGAAATATCTTTTTCTTTCAATCATATCATTTTAATGGCCAAGTACACTCTAATACCGTATTATTCCCCGGTAGTTGAAGGTCAATCGAACTTGTTCATCACAACTCCTTATTTAGGGCACACCAGCGATAACCTAACTGGGAGTCAGTTAGGAGGTCCCATAGGCCGAATCTTATTTCCAATATTAATATCATTTTCAAAACTCATTTTAATCAGTACATCTATATGGAAAAATATAAACATATCACAAGGAATCAATCATTGGTATTAGATGAATTTTGAGAATAAAAGCAGTTCACAAATTATATATAGTTTGCAAAATATCATATAATTAAAATGAACAAGGAATGTCATAGACTACTCACCTAAAATAGAGGTTTAAAATTACAGATATGGAGTCTTGGATCACTCGTTAGTCTATGAGATGAATTTCCCTCGAGTCTTTAAGATCTTCTTCTTAACTTTTTCGCACTTTCTCTCACTTTTTATCAAGGAATTACTGCGAGTTTAAATGATCCTAAATGACTTATTTATAGTTTTCCAAAGATATCACGGCGTTGACACGTGTCTAGCTAACCAGGCTTTTAGAACGGCGAGTCAATGTTGACGTGTCGCATAACGAAGGGGTCTTGGAGTCTTATTTCACCGAACTGCGACATATGTTTTAGCTTTCTCTCTAACAATGACATGTGTTTAAGCGTTATCTATATGGATGACATCTGTAAGCATGAGGTGGAAATGTATTAAGGGTATAAGGGTCATTTTACACGTGAAGGAAATTTTGGTAATTTTACACTATATATTTTCATTATTTCTTAGCGGTCCCTAAAAATATATTATTTATAAAAAAGACCTTTTTAATTTGTCATTTTGGTCCCTAAAACTTTCTTAATTAAAATCAAGTCATTAAAGTTTCATAAATTACTTTTTGTACCCCAAAACTTATCATTTAGCTTAGGATGTGTCATAAAACTTCATTTTGACCCATTTTGTAGTTAATTCTTCAAATTTTAAAAAATGGGCTTTGTCATATTAGGAATCCAAAATATCACATACGTAATAATATAACATTATTAGAAAATAAGTAAGATGCAATTGTAAAAACAATTATATACTAGCCTATAAAATGGGGTCATTACATCCTACCCTCCTTATAAATAGTTTGGTGCCTAAACTTGACTTACAGTAATTTTCCAACTGGTATGGATATCGCTCATTTATTTAATCTTACATAATGATTATGCCATAATACTTTGACCAATGGAATTACCTTGGTTCGTAATATTTGATCTTTATGGTTCAAAATTTCTACCGGATGCTCAATGTATGCCAAACCTTCTCTAACTTGTAGAGGTTCATGACTTAAGATATGTGTTGGACTTGGGACGTATTTATTCATCATTAATACATGAAACATATTATGCACACGAGAGCGTTTAGGTGGTAAGGCTATTCTGTACGCAATAGCTCCTATCCTTTCAAGGATTTCAAAAGGTCCTATGTATCTTGGACTCAACTTCCCTTTCTTCCCAAATTGGAATACTCACTTTGTTAGTGATACTCGCAAGAACACATAACCTCCTCTTTGGAATTCTAATTGTCGATGTCGATTGTCAACATAACTCTTTTGACGACTTTGAGCGAAGTCGGTCTTGTATCAATTTTACTTTCTCTGTTGTGATCTGAATCAATTATGGTCCCAATAATTTTTTTTCTCCGACTTCTACCCAACATGCAAGAGAATGACACCTTCTACCACAGAGTTCCTCATACGGAGCCATTTGAATACTTGCTTAATAATTATTATTATATGAAAATTCCACTAATGGTAAATTATCATCCAAATTCCCCTTCAAATCAAGTACATATGCCCTAGGTATATCCTCTAAGGTTTGAATGCTTCTCTCAGATTGTCCGTCTGTTTGAGGATGAAAAGATGTGCTAAATTCCAATTTTGTTCTCATGGCTGCTTGTAGGCTTTTCCAGAAGCGAGATATGAATCTAGGGTCACGATTAAAAATAATGGAAATTGGGGTTCCATGAAGCCAAATAATTTCCCGCATGTACAATTTAGCTAACTTTTCTAAAGAATGGGTAATATTTATGGTAAGAAAATGAGAAGATTTAGTTAAACTATCAATAATTACCCAAATAGATACATTGCCATCTGAATTCATTGGTAGACATGCCACAAAATCCATGGAAATATGTTCCTATTTCCACTCAGGGATATGTAAAGGTTGTAATAATCCTGATGGTTTTTTATGTTCAACTTTTACTTGTTGACAAACCAAACATTCAGATAAAAATTATGTTATCGCCCTTTTCATGTTATTCCACCAAAACACTTCTTTAAGATCCCTATACATATTTGTAGATCCGGGATGAAATGTGAATCTTAAGTAATGACTTTCCTCCAAAATTTGCCTCTTTAGTCGGGCATCACATGGCACAAAAATTCTATTTTCAAACTTCAATATATCATCTCGTATCAAAAATTTATTTCTCTTCCCTTTGACAACTTCTTCTCTAATCTTCTTTAGTTGTGGGTCATCTACTTGTGCAATTTCGATCCTTTCCATCAACATGGGTTGTACTTGTAAGTTTACAATTATTCCTCCCTTGCAATAAATATGTACATCTATTTCAATACTTCTTAAATCCCTTATCAAAGGTTCCTGATTTGTAATGAGACTTACTAAATTTGGTGTAGGCTTTCTACTTAAAGCGTCAGCTACTACATTAGCTTTCCCTGGGTGATAATGAATATTTAAATCATAACCCTTAATCAATTCTAACCACCTCCTTTATCTCATGTTAGATTCTTTCCGAGTAAATATATATTTCAATGATCAGTATAAATCTCACAAGTCACACCATACAAATAATGTCTCCAAATATTAAGAGGAAAAACTATAGCTGCTAATTCTAGGTTATGGGTTGGATAATTCTGATCATGTGGTTTCAACTGTCTCCAGGAATAAGCTACTAATTTTCCATTTTGCATTATCACACATCCCAAATTATTTTTAGAAGCATCACTATAAATCACAAATCCTCTTGTCTTGAAAGGAATAGTTTAAATTGAGGTAGTTACCAATCTATTCTTAAGTTCTTGAAAAATGCTCTCAACTTCCTCAAACCATACATATTTCACCTTCTTCTGTGTTAACCAAGATAGAGGTTTGGAAATACTAGAAAATCCTTTAACAAATCTTCGATAATAATCTGTTAATCCAAGAAAACTACAAATCTCCGTCACATTAGTTGGTCTAGGACAATATAGTATAGACTTGATCTTTTGAGGGTCAACTGACACTACCTCCTTAGAAATGACATGTCCAAAAAAAGAGATGGTAAGCAACCAAAACTCACACTTCTTTAATTTCACATATAATTTCTCCTTCCTAAGGATTTGTAATACTATCTCTAAAGGCTTTTCGTGTTCTTAAATACTTTTGGAATAAATAAGGATGTCATCAATGAAAACAACAACACACTGATCGAAATATGTCCTAAACACTCTCTTCATCATATCCATAAAAGTGACTGGTGCATTAGTTAGTCCAAATGGCATCACAAGAAATTCATAGTGACCATATCTAGTACGAAAATCTGATTTTGAAATAAATCTTCAATTGGTGATAGCCTTACCTAAGGTCAATCTTTGAAAATACTCGTGAACCTTGAAGTTGGTCAAACAAATCATCTATACGAGGCGAGGGGTATTTATTCTTAATGGTCACCTTATTTAGTTCACGATAATCTATACACAACCTCATTGTGAAATCCTTATTTTTAACAATTAACACTGGAGCACCCCAAGGGGATATACTTGGTTAAATAAAACCATTGTCTAAGTAATAGATCTTGTAATTCAACTTTTAATTCCCTTAATTCTGAGGTGCCATGCGATAAGGTGGTTTTGAGATTGGCATAGTTCCAGGAATAAGGTCAATCGTAAACTTCACTTTTCTACTAGGAGGTAGACTGGGTAAATCATCTGAAAAAACATCTTTAAAATGTTTAGCTATAGGAATATCTCCTAAACTAGTCTCCTTTATTAGCAAATCCATAACACTTTCAAGGAATCCTTGACATCCCTTCTTAAGAAAACCATAGGCTTGCATTGCAGAGATAATACACATGGGAGATATGATGTTAGTTCCTTTAAAAGTGAATTTTTATTGGTTAGGAATTTGGAAAGTAACTCTATTCTCAAAACAATCTACCTTATCATGATACGATGCTAACCAATCCATCCCCAAAATGACTTCAAAATATCTTATGTCTAAAATTATCAAATCGGCAAATAGTTTATGACTACTAATATTTATAGGGAAATCTCTTATTTTATGTCCCTTTTGGGCACACCCAAAGCAACTTCTTCTCTCTAGGTAACATGGTTGCCCTCTATGAATCTTACCACATCGTTGGCATCTATCAACAATAAAGGGTTTATTTAAAAAAGGTTGTCCTCTATTAGGTATAGTCCTAAAGGGTTTGTTATTGGGGTTCCTTCCTCTACCCCTTCAAACCTGATTATATTCTTCATTATCCTTATCAGCTATCGTTTTCCTAGTCTCCACCTCATTACATGATGTCAATTTCAGGATGGAAATTTGACTATGAATATTCAACCTAAATCCATGTTCAAACTTCTTAGTTTTTAAAACATCGGTTATCATAATATGAGGTGAAAAATGGGATAATTCAGTAAACTTTGCCTCATATTGACTAACCATCATATTTCCTTGAACCAGAATCATGAAGTCAGTTGCTTTTTGGTCTTGCACCATTTTAGGATAGTATTTCTCATCGAAGATCACTATGAAATCATTCCAACCTATGTGATTATTCCTTTCCTCCTATATTCTTTTAGTCATTCTCCACCAATGTTTGTCTTCACCTTTTAACATAAACCTTCCAAATGAAACCCTTTGTTCATCTATACACTTAAGAACATCGAACATCTTTTCCATTTGTATCACCTCACTTTCTGCTTCAGTGGGGTTAGGAGTACCTTTAAAAGATGGCGGATTAAACTTCTGGAACTATTTAATAGTACATACACTTAGTTCAGGCTTCCTGGGCACTCCATTATTCACCTAATGCTCCACAATCCTTGCTAGACTTTCAATAGCTTTGTATGCACCTTCCAATCCTTCCATACTTAAACTACTAGTTCCCGCAATTGATCTTATCTTGGTCATTTTTTACAGTCATGGCCAAACTTAAGACATATTATAATATCCCAAGATTTCAATTTAGAAGAACAATTATATATAAACAATCATATATATATATATATATATATATATATATATATATATATATATATATATATATATATATATATATATATATATATATATGGATGGTTATCACATAACTTGGATATTTAATCCTGTATCATATGTATGGAAACTTAGGATCTATAACGTTCAAAACTTATGTTCAGTAGTGTACGGGTTCATAACCTATGATTTGATACCACCTCTGTCACGACCCCGACCCAAAATAGTAATAGGGAACGAGTGTCTTGACATGCCACTAAAGCATTCAATATTCCGCCTTTAAAATATTTCTTAAAATAAATGCAACGGAAATACATTCACATGGTCATAAATCGTAAACTACTGAAAATGAAGGAATTACGTCATTAGAGCTTTCTAAAAGGAAACTTCATATTAGTAATAATGAGTTAGAACTTAAAACAAAATTTAAAACCTATTACATGCGCTATCTGATAAACCAAAGATTTTACATAAAGTAATAAAAAGAGCTCTAAAAGCCAAATCTTCAACATAGTCCTTCTATGTTCCATTCGCGAGCCTAGTTATTTCCTAAAAATTATTACAACGTTAGCTAAAAGCCGAATGAGATTTAATCTCCAGACATTCTAGTTTTTTTAGAAAATAGATACCTATTCAAGCAAGAACAGAAGGCATATACATATATAGATAGGAACTTGCAGTTATATATTTATATGTGAATGACAGTATGTAGAAATGAATAGCTCAGAATAGAACGAATGCAACAAATCAAAGGCAATATCTTTTTCTTTCAATCATATCATTTTAATGGCCAAGTACACTTTAATACCATATTCTTCTACGTATTATTCCTCGGTAGTTGTGGGTCAATCAAACTTGTTCGTTACAACGCCTTATTTAGGGCACACCACTGATAACCCAGCTGGGAAGGTCAGTCAGTAAAGAGATCCCTTAGGCCGAATCTTATTTTCAATATTCAATATCATTTTCAAAACTAATTTTAATCGATATGTCTATATGGAGAAATATAAACATATCAAAAGCAATCCATCATTGGTATTATATGAATTTTGAGAATAAAAGTAATTCACAAAATATATATAGTTTGCATAATATCATATAATTAAAATGCACAAGGAATGTCATAGACTACTCACCTAAAATAGAGGTTTCAAAAATACAGATATGGAGTCTTGGATCACTCAATAATCTATGAGATGAATTTCCCTAGAGTCTTTAAGAACTTCTTCTTAACTTTTTTGCACGTTCTCTCACTTTTTAACAAGGATTTGGTGTGAGTTTCAATGATCCTAAAGGCTTTATTTATAGTTTCCCAATGCTATCACGACGTTAACACATGTCTAGCTGACCAAGCTTTTAGAACATCGAGTCAGTGTTGATGTGTCGCATAACGGAGGGGTTTTGCAGTCTTAATTCACCAAAACGCAACACATGTTTTAGCTTTATCTCTAACGATGATACGTGTTTAAGCTTTATTTATATGGATGACATGTGTAAGCACGAGGTGGAAAGGTATTAAGGGTATAAGGGCCATGTTACACATGAAGGGCATTTGGGTAATTTCACACTATATATTTTTAATATTTCTTAGAGGTCCCTAAAAATATTTTATTTACAAAAAGGTCCATTTTTTATTTTTCATTTGGTTCCCTAAAACTTTCTTAATTAAAAGAAAGCCCCTACAGTTCCATAAAATTACATATTCTACCTCAAAACTTATTATTTAGCTTAGGATGTGTCATAAAACTTCAATTTGACCCATTTTATAGTTGATTCTTCAAATTTTAAAAAATGAACTTTGTCATATTAGGAATCCAAAATATGACATATGTAATAATATAACATTATTAGATAATAAGTAAGACACAATTGTAAAAACAATTATATGTTGGCATATAAAAGTGGGGTCATTATAAATACACTCTAAATTTTAACTCCAGCAATTGAGTGGTAATGATAAAGGCACAAACACCCCGTGGGAAATAAAGGTAACTCGTGGGAAGTGATAGCCTCCTCTTTGGGCTCCACTTGTCGGAATTAACTAGTATAAGCACATTTTGGGGTTAAAGTGAGTGTGAAGAGGCAAAAAATCAAAATAGTAATCGAGTGGCCAAAAGAGATTCATGGACACCCCATAAGGGATAAACATAACTTGTGGGAAGTGATCGCATTCTCACCGGGCCCCCGGTTGCCAAAATTTACTATTATAGGCTACTTTTGGGTTCAAAAGTAGATGTGTGGGAAATTTAAAAATAGCAACCAAGTGGCCTAGGGAGAGTCACAGACCGTGGGAAGTGATTGTGTCCTCTTTAGACTCTCGGTTGTCGACATTTACTAGTATTGGCTCGTTTTGGGGTTAAAAGTGAGCGTTAAGAGGCAGAAACTCAAAATAGCGACCGATTGGCTCGGAGAGAGACACAAACAACCCGCATGGGGAACAAAAGTTACTAGTGGGATGTGATCCCATTCTCATCGAGCTCCTGATTGTGAAAATTAACAAGCATGGGCTCATTTTGGGGTTAAAAGTGGGCGTTAAGGGGGGGAAACTCAAAATAAACTCTAATTTTTATATTCTAATTAGGTCGTTATAAGCAACCTAGAACCTATAGGTTTTTATAGACTTTGACTCTTTGTTAATGCTAAGTATAAGTTCTCGTGTTGTTAATTATTTAGCTATTACATGAGAAAGGTCCAAGCATGTTCTTATCGGTGAATATAGCCTCTCACCTGTGTATTCTTTTCATGATCATGTTTATTCTTCTCATTAAGTATCATCCTAGAACCAGTAGGTTGTCAATTATAAGTTCATGTGTTGTTAATTATGATATATACTCTATATTTTTTAAGTTATCTACTTATTTTGTATACCATACTTTCATTGGTGATGATGCTAAGACAATATCTCTCGCACATCTCTTTTGAGTCTCCCTTATACCAGCTACTATATCTGTCTTTTAGTATTATGTAAATTAGCCTTGAGAATAAAGTAATTGAGGGGGTGTTTAGTGTTATGGATCTTTTGAGTTGCTATAGGTTTACTTTTAAGACATTCACAATGTATTTGTGGTTGTCATTATTTACATTTTGGTAATTATTTGAATGCGCTAAACTTTGTAATTTTGTATTTTCCAAATGACAAATTCCAAATTCCAAATGTCAAACTTTAAGATGTATAATTTGATCACCAATTGATAATGGTGGTGGGGTTTGGTATTGGTAGCAGAAGAAGGGAGTTGAATTAGTAATACTATATATGTATTTTAGCTACTTTAATCACTTGGTTTGGGCTTATATTTAGTGGGCTATGTGAACTTTCTGTCCTGCGGGATGAGTAGAATGCTCTTCAATTTATATATTTTATGTCGTGGGCCAAATTAAGTAAATTAGAGGTACTTGTCTGTAAGGACATTTTTCTCATGTCCAACATGTTACATTTATGTATGTCGTACGCCGCTACATTTGGCACGTCACCTCAAGATGTCACTCGACGGCCTCAATCCGAATTCCGGGAATCAAGCATTCAACATCTCCATTAATGTGTCCCACATCTGCCTCAACGACTTCACGTTCCAAGATTTTAGGGATTTAATGCAAGTGGTACGCAAGTGAAGTCAAAACAGTGAAAAAAAGGCACGATAGGAGAGTTCAAGGGAATTTTCGTAATTTCACATCCATAGTTCGGAGGTCTGGTCAACTATAAAGTTGAAGACCTCGCCGCAACGAAGATACTGGAAAAAACGGCACCTCAATCCGAGCTACGGTGAAGGAGTTATGACCTTTTGAAGATAGAGAAAATTCCTTAAAGAATGTTGTTTTTTTTGTACGCTGGATAGAATTTTAGAGTTTTAAGAATGTGGGACTCTTCATATTTTTTCCTATAAATACCAACTTCGGGGGAGTTGTTTTGCAAGACTTTAGAAGAGGTTTTTTAGAGTCCAAATTACTCTAGTCTTCATATTTTTGAGTCCCAAGACTCATGTTTTGATTCACACAATTGCCAATCCTTTGTGAATCTTTTTGGTAACCCAAGAACACAACTTTGAGTTTGTTCAACCCTTGTGGAGAAGCTGTTCTCTTCTTCATTGCTGCCCTCCTGGAAAGGGAAAATTCCAGCCGTCGACATAGGAACCGACACCTGTGGGTATTTCTGTGTCACACTGTTTCTAGCCATTGCTTTGAAGGTTTACCGAAGACACCATGCGTTACACTTGTGGGCGATTATCAGGTTGTATGTAAGTCAATGGTCTTGTAAATTCTTTAAAGTTCTGAAAATAAAAGGTTTTGCCCTTCGGAGATTTTTCCTTAACTTTGTGTCGCATGCTTTATATTTGATGGGTTGATTTAGATGCATGTTTAAGGGTTGAATTTATTTGGTTTAAAAGTAAACGCTAGTTAAATAAGGGTTACTTGGAAACTTGCGAGTTATTTTTTAATCGGTATCACACAGTCGCATACGACGTTTTTCAAATTGGTATCAGAGCGGGTTACGCTAATTTATCGCGTGATCCTGATTTTTTTTCGAGGATTTACTTTCTGATACAATTTGTCTACTCACGTTTTCAAATTGGTATCAGAGCAGGTTACGCTAATTTAATGCGTATTCCTATTTTCCGCAAAAATTGTGTGATATTGATTTTTTTAAAAATCAGTTTTATGAAAAATCGCAATTTTTCAATGGAACGCCCATTTAATGAGGAGCCTATTTTTGAAAAATTTCACGACCGTGCTGAAAAATTAAAAAGTTTGAATTTGAAACTTTGCAAAAGAATTAAAGTTTTGGAAAAAGAAAATTATCTCTTTAAAAGTAAGATTGAATATTTGCAAGAGTTTCAAACTCAAAGTGATATTTGTCGTGAGCACTTTGGTAATTTGTGTACTGATTTTGATTCTTTAAAAATTGCCAAAAAGAAGAGTGATGAGAGAGTCCTAGTTTTAGAGAAGGAATTGGAGGACTTAAAAAATTCTAGGGTTCTCGTTTGTGCCGTCGAGGATAAAAAATTAATCGATGATTTTACGGCACGCGAAAAGACTCTTAGGAATAAGTTTATTTTAATTGAGGGGGAGCGTGATAAACTGTTAAGTTTAATTTATAATTTGAAGAAGGCGTCCCTTAATTTGGAAGAGTCTAATTCTTTGCTTGAGTCAAAAATTTTGAAGTTAAAAAATGATTTGACAGACTCAAGTAGGTTTGATAGTGATGGTAATGGCTCATCGTGTTCTCATGCTTCTAATGCTAAAGCCAAAACCATTATTTGTTTTAGAGGGTCAACTAATTCCAAGGACGCTAGAAAAGATCACACTTTCGGTGTCATCCCACCCGTTTACACATGCTCATATTGTGGTAGGAATGGTCACCTTAGGCGATTTTGTTTTGATCTTGGAAGAGGTCCTAGGAATTCGAAGTCTAGTATTTTGTTGGTTCCCAAAACCCCTTGTCGACGTGTTTCATCCATTTGGGTTAGGAAATCACTTTTGGAGGAACTAGATTTTAGACAAGTTGATTCCCGTTTGCTTGCACATGATTCTTCTCTTGCCATATCATATAGATGATTGTGTTTGCATGTTTGTCATACGCTAGTTATGCTTTCTGATATATTTTTGCTAGCGTTGTGACATGTACTTTTCGTATATATTTTTTTTGAAAAATTTTGAAAAATACAAAAAGATTTTTTTTGTTGCACCGTTTATGGATGAACACTTTGGATAACCGAGTCACAACATCATTCCATTTTTCCTGTGACTATTTGATAGTATTTTGAGATAATAGGTCAATTCATCCATGTGCTTTATAATGTTTGGAGTCATTAAGATGTAATTAAGTGTTACTTCCTACATGTTTGACTCATATTTCCTTTATTGCACACATGCACGGATTTGTTTGATTATTGTGCTTGTCTTATCGCATGTTGGTTGGGTGTTTTCACTTCAATCCTGTCCTCAAAACGAATCAAGCGCGATAATTTTTTATAAGGAAATGGTGCATATAAAAACCATTTTATGAGATTGTGTGCTTTGTTTAAAAACGGGGAGGGGCTGCGAAAGGTACATATCTATCCTTTGCGCAAAAGCCACCGTTAAAAAGGACCTAAAAAATGGAGGAATTTTATTATCCGGGGTCCAAAGAGGTTTAAAAGAGCCCGAAAAAATTGAAAGGCAATAAAAAGAAATTCATGCAAATTATGGGCCATTTAGGTTTTTGCACCAATTCTCCAAAGTTTGAGGATTTAGATTACCTCTAAAAGAATATATATATGAGGGAGTTTGGTTGGAGAATTTAAAATGGGTTTGCACGTCCTTGATATTTGAAAATGCACTACTTAGTTTTGGACGTTATTGGTGTGGAAATCACTTTGACTTTGATTTGTTGATTTTCATAAGACGATGTCATCTAAATTCAACAAATTTTTTACACCTAAGGATACTTTTGATGCTCATTCGTTAGGGGTACACATATGCATCGTGCACATATGATTGATTGAGTTGATTTACCTATCGAATGTGTTCACACCCATACATTCTGTTCCCATGACTTGGTTGTTTGAGTCTAAATCCATGGTGTGATTTTGGTATCATGTTTTACATTTTTTTCAAAATGGTATCTATTTTTTGTATAAAAAATTGAAAAAAATCAAAAATAGTTTGCGAAGATTTTTTTTAGCATCTCCTTGCAAGAGCACGTTTGTCATTTGATTGATGCCTTGATTTGTATACCGTGACGCCCCGATTTTGCTTGCTTGTTTGATTCATTCCTCTTATTTGTCTATTTGGGGACATCATAAAAAGGGGGAGAAATAATTATCTTATTTTGGGGGAGTTTGAATTTTGGGGGAGTTTTTGAGATTTGACTTATGCTTATCATATATTGGTATCTATGTTTATCTCATTTCAAACTCGATATGTCACTTGGTATTTTGCTTTGTCTCATGTGTGTAGGTACTACATTGATGATCTTTGAATTGCACACCCTGATGAGAAAAGATTTGAGATTCCTGAAGATTTGAAGAACAAACGATGAAGACTATTCATTTGTACCTTTTCCAGTTTGGGTTCATGGGAGGGTAGATTTGTATAGGCAATTTCATATTTGATAATTCAGATTTTTTATGTATGTACCGGCATAGACATAAGGGGAGATTTGTAAGGATATTTTTCTCATGTCCAACATGTTACATTTATGTATGTCGTACGCCGCTACATTTGGCACGTCACCTCAAGATGTCACTCGACGGCCTCAATCCGAATTCCGGGAATCAAGCATTCAACATCTCCATTAATGTGTCCCACATCTGCCTCAACGACTTCACGTTCCAAGATTTTAGGGACTTAATGCAAGTGGTACGCAAGGGAAGTCAAAACAGTGAAAAAAAGGCACGATAGGAGAGTTCAAGGGCATTTTCGTAATTTCACATCCATAGTTCGGAGGTCTGGTCAACTAGAAAGTTGAAGAGCTCGCCGCAACGAAGATACTGAAAAAAACAGCACCTCAATCCGAGCTACGATGAAGGAGTTATGATCTTTTGAAGATAGAGAAAATTCCTTAAAGAATGTTGTTTTTTTTTTTAGAGTTTTAAGAATGTGGGACTCTTCATATTTTTTCATATAAATACCAACTTCGGGGGAGTTGTTTTGCAAGACTTTAGAAGACGTTTTTGAGAGTCCAAATTAATCTAGTCTTCATATTTTTGAGTCCCAAGACTCATGTTTTGATTCACACAATTGCCAATCCTTTGTGAATCTTTTTGGTAACCCAAGAACACAACTTTGAGTTTGTTCAACCCTTGTGGAGAAGCCGTTCTCTTCTTCATTGCTGCCCTCCTGGAAAGGGAAAATTCCAGCCGCCGACATAGGAACCGACACCTACGGGTATTTCTGTGTCACACTGTTTCTAGCCGTTGCTTTGAAGGTTTACCGAAGACACCGTGCGTTACACTTGTGGGCGATTATCAGGTTGTATGTAAGTCAATGGTCTTGTAAATTCTTTAAAGTTCTAAAAATAAAAGATTTTGCCCTTCGGGGATTTTTTCTTAACTTTGTGTCGCATGCTTTATATTTGATGGGTTGATTTAGATGCATGTTTAAGGGTTAATTTATTTGGTTTAAAAGTAAACGCTAGTTAAATAAGGGTTACTTGGAAACTTGCGAGTTATTTTTTAATCGGTATCACACAGTCGCATACGACGTTTTTCAAATTAGTATCAGAGTGGGTTACGTTAATTTATCGCGTGATCCTGATTTTTTTTCGAGGATTTACTTTCTGATACAATTTGTCTACTCACGTTTTCAAATTGGTATCAGAGCAGGTTACGATAATTTAATGCGTATTCCTATTTTCCGCAAAAATTATGTGATATTGATTTTTTAAAAAATCAGTTTTATGAAAAATCGCAATATTTCAATGGAACGCCCATTTAATGAGGAGCCTATGTTTGAAAAATTTCACGACCGTGCTGAAAAATTAAAAAGTTTGAATTTGAAACTTTGCAAAAGAATTAAAGTTTTGGAAAAAGAAAATTCTCTCTTTAAAAGTAAGATTGAATATTTGCAAGAGTTTCAAACTCAAAGTGATATTTGTCGTGAGCACTTTGGTAATTTGTGTACCGATTTTGATTCTTTAAAACTTGCCAAAAAGAAGAGTGATGAGCGAGTCCTAGTTTTAGAGAAGGAATTGGAGGACTTAAAAAATTCTAGGGTTCCCGTTTGTGCCGTCGAGGATAAAAAATTAATCGATGATTTTACGGCACGCGAAAAGACTCTTAGGAATAAGTTTGTTTTAATTGAGGGGGAGCGTGATAAACTGTTAAGTTTAATTAATAATTTGAAGAAGGCGTCCCTTAATTTGGAAGAGTCTAATTCTTTGCTTGAGTCAAAAATTTTGAAGTTAAAAAATGATTTGACAGACTCAAGTAGGTTTGATAGTGATGGTAATGGCTCATCGTGTTCTCATGCTTCTAATGCTAAAGCCAAAACCATTATTTGTTTTAGAGGGTCAACTAATTCCAAGGACTCTAGAAAATATCACACTTTCGATGTCATCCCACCCATTTACACATGCTCATATTGTGGTAGGAATGGTCACCTTAGGCGATTTTGTTTTGATCTTGGAAGAGGTCCTAGGAATTCGAAGTCTAGTATTTTGTTGGTTCCCAAAACCCCTTGTCGACGTGTTTCATCCATTTGGGTTAGGAAATCACTTTTGGAGGAACTAGATTTTAGACAAGTTGATTCTCGTTTGCTTGCACATGATTCTTCTCTTGCCATATCATATCGATGATTGTGTTTGCATGTTTTTCATACGCTAGTTATGCTTTTTGATATATTTTTGCTAGCGTTGTGACATGTACTTTTCGTATATATTTTTTTTGAAAATTTTTGAAAAATACAAAAAGATTATTTTTGTTGCACCGTGTTGATACCAAAATTAATATGCTGATGTGGACGAATCATACGAAGACACTTGTCAATCTACGTGGTACAATAACAACGAGGAGGTTAATTTCCCCGACCAACTCATGTTTTCTCCGAGCAACGAGGATATACCGAGGAACTTCAGCACTCCGAGGTACTCTAGCGCTCCGAGGAACTCCTGAGTAACGAGAAACTAAGGCGGTCCGAGCTGCATCTCGGCCGAAGTACTAATTGCCAAAATATCAACAGTTCAACTATTCATTGAATGTTTATCGTCTTGACGCACACGCTACATTAAATGTATTACCCTTTCACATGTATGTCATTTAATGTACCAACCCATTCATGTACAGCCTAAGGGCTATAAATACCTTGTATCACCCTCATTCAAAGGGACCGGAATTTCTGGATTGAACTTGTAATCGAGAATTACCAAACACTCAGCAATAACATAACAGTGGACGTAGGCCATTCTTATAAGGCTGAACCACTTTAAAAATCTTTGTCTCATTTTATTTATCTGTGATTGAATAATTAGAGCGATCTAATTTTTTACATCAACAGATTGGCGCCGTCTGTGGGAAACGACTGTTGCTATTGTTTTTCACCAAAAAATCATTTATCATCAATTGCAGATAATCCAGAATCCAGTAATCGAAATGCTGGAAATGTTGGAAATCCTCTGAATCCATCTGCACCTCCAGATCTGGCTGGAATTATGACGAATCTGGCTGAAGGACAAACCGCCATGCAAGAAACAATGAGGCAACTCATTCAAACTCTTCACGGCGGTGCACCTACCCATTCAAGGCAAAGGAGTGATCGTGGGCAATCGCGATCCAGGCGTACTGGGTCATATCGTAATGAAGAATCTAATGATTCTTCTTATCAACCTGGGCGAACTTCATCGATACGGGCTACGGATACAGAACAACATATCACCCTCTCTTCGGAGAGAACTAGCGCCCTGGAAAGATTAAGCAGGGCATCTCCTTTCAGTCGGTTAGGACCAAGGAGAAATATGAGTCCACCTAGAGCCCCATCGAGAAGCTTTCGACCACCATCAGGTTTGAGAGAAGGATCAACACAATCAAGACCAGTTACTCGTCGAGATAGATCTCAGGAAGCTACGTCAGAACAATCAATTACTCGGACTAAGCAGCCCAAGGAAGGAAATGAAGCATGGAAGGGTTCCATTCAGCGATTGGAGAATAGACTTGGAGAAATGGTTAAAGAAAGGAATCCCTTACAGAGAACTTTTGTTCAAGGGACACCTTTTGTGCAGGCCATTGTGAATTTTCCTACACCATAGAAATTTAAAGCACCTGTAGTGACACCTAAATATGATGGAAAGACAGATCCTGTTCTTCATATAGAGTAATACCAAGCTGCTGCCGACATATATGCTGTCCCCGACGAGATGAGGTGTAGAGCATTTTCGGGAACTCTTACCGGATCTGCACAGATATGGTACAATAATCTTCCTCGGGGTAAGATTTCGACTTTTATTCAGTTAGCCGAGTTGTTTATTGGCAATTTCTATTTTGGAGCAAATCCAGTAAAACGAGTAGCACACGTGTTAAGTGTTAGACAAAAGTCTGGTGAAAGTACTAGAGATTACATAACTCGTTTCAATAACGAGAAGTTGGAAGTCATAGATTACGAAGAAAAGACAGCGATCACTGCTTTGATGAGTGGATTGTTGCCTAACAAGTTATATTATACTTTGGCCAAAGATCCACCTAAAACTATGTCGGAGTTGATGGCAAAAGAGGCCGAAATCATGAATGCCGAGGAGGCTATGGCTGCGAAGAAGAATATGGATAAAGAAACCAAGGTGGAGGTTGACAAATCTAAGAAGAAAGAGCAAAAAGGTAATGGTGGTGACAAGCACTCCAAGAATAATAGGACGTCATGGGAAGTCCTGAAGAAATATGATAATTATACTCCATTGAAGATGGGTATTAATCATGTTTTAGAAGAAATCAAGAATAACGAAGAAATCAAGTGGCCAGATAAACTGAGGACCAATCCTGAACTGAGGAATAGGGCAAAATATTGCGAATTCCATAAAGATCATGGCCATACGACCAAAAATTGCATAACCCTTCAGAACGAGATTGAAACGCTCATCCGAAGAGGAAAGTTGTCAAACTATGTAGATCGCAGAGGTGAAAGGAAGAATGATGAAAGAACTAGAGATCGTTCCAGATCTCCTCGTCGGGCGGAGGAGAAAAAGAAAAGAGATCATGAAGATGATCCAGATGAAGATCCCGATCTTCCAAAGAAGCCAAGACAGCCTGAACGAGAGGTATTTTCCATATGTTTTGGGTCAATTTATTGTAATGTTATAACATGAGGAGATGCTGGAGGGGGAGACCTTACTGCAGAAAGAAAGGCCTATCTCGGAGAGGCTCAAGCCTGCTCATATATTCAACGAATAAATCTTGCCGAGGAAAGTAAATAAAGAGAAGCTAGTTATTGGTTTTTCAAAAAATGATTTGGCAGGTGTTCTTTACCCTCACGACGATCCCTTGGTGATCAAAATGAGGATGAAAGATGTGGTGATTTCAAGGGTGTTTGTGGACAATGGTAGTTCAGTAGACATCATGTACTATTCATGCTTTGATAGCTTGAATTTGAAATTATCTCAATTGGAACCTTATCACAGACCCCTTCTGGGTTTTGCTGGCGAGAAAGTTTTTCCACTTGGGACGATCAAGTTGGACATATTCATTGGAACTTGGCCCGCTTGTCAAACAGAAAGAATACGCTTCTTCGTGATGGATAAGAATGTGCAGTCAGCTTACAACATCATCATGGGAAGAGTTGGTTTGAAGAAGTTCGAAGCAGTTCCATCTACAGTGCATCAATGCTTAAAATTCCCAACAAACTTCGGATTAGGAGTTGTGAAAGGTGATCAAAAAATAGCTCGGGAATGCTATTATTCATCTGCCGAGCAAGAGGAGCCTGAAGAATCAAGGAAAAAGACTATTACCTACCAGGTGGAGGAAGGTACAGAAATTGAAACTCTTAATCCCAGGGATGAATCCCAACTTGTAAAAGGACAGGTGGTAGAATCTACAAAAAATGTTATTCTGGACGAGGAGCACCCTGAACGAGTAACCCAGATAGGTTCGTCGTTGGATGCTTCAATAAAACAAGAGTTGATAATGTTCTTGAGAAACAGGAAGAAAACTTTCGCATGGAGTCATGAGGACATGCCAGGAATAGATCCAAACTTCTTATGTCATGAACTCAATGTGAATAAGGAGATCAAGCCTGTGAAGCAGAGAAGAAGGGTATTTAGCCCCGAGAAGAATCAAGCCATACAAGAGGAGGTCGAGAAGCTCCAGAAAGCCCAATTCATTAAAGATGTGAAATATCCAGACTGGCTGGCAAATGTGGTGATGGTAAAGAAGAAGAACAATAAATGGAGAATGTGTGTTGATTTCACTGATCTCAACAAGGCATGCCCAAAAGATCATTTTCCATTGCCCAGAATTGACCAACTAGTGGATGCTACCTCGGGACATGAGCTGCTCAGCTTCATGGATGCTTACTCTGGCTACAACCAGATCAAAATGAAACCTGAAGACAGGGAAAGTACTTCTTTTATTACTCCTAGGGGAACTTATTGCTATAATGTTATGCCTTTTGGTTTGAAAAATGCAGGAGCAACATACCAGCGGCTGATGAACAAGGTTTTCACCGAACAAATCAGTTGCAACATGGAAGTCTATGTCGATGATATGCTAACAAAAAGCAAGAAAGCTGCAGATCATCTAGTTGACTTAGCTCAGACATTTGATCAACTGGATAAATACCAGATGAAGCTCAACCCGACGAAGTGCACATTTGGAGTACGAGAAGAAATGTTTCTCGGATACATTGTCAATCAGCGAGGCATTGAAGCAAATCCAGATAAGATCAAAGCTCTTTTAGGGTTGCGATCTCCAACAACAAAGAAAGAAGTGCAGAGTCTTACAGGACGAGTTGCAGCGCTCAACAGATTTGTATCCCGAGCAACTGACAAATGCCTCCCATTCTTCAAAACACTTCGAAAAACTTTTGAGTGGACTGATGAATGTGAGAAGGCCTTTCAAGACTTGAAAAAGTATTTGGGAGCACCTCCATTGTTGTCCAGGCCAATAACAGGAGAGAAATTGTACTTGTATCTGGCGGTATCAGAGAATGCAGTCAGCTCGGCATTGATCAGAGTGGAGAATGGAGTCCAGAAGCCAATTTATTACACAAGTAAGGCTTTTCGAGGTGCAGAAATCAGGTACCCAAAGTTAGAAAAATTGGCATTGGCGTTAATTGAAGCGAGTAGAAGAATGAGGCCATATTTCCAGGCCCATACCATCATCGTTTATACCGATATGCCATTGAGACAAGCCCTTCATAAGCCAGAGAAGTCAGGAAGACTGATGTACTGGGCAATAGAGCTCGGTGAATATGATATTGTATATGAACCCAGATCATCATTGAAAGGGCAGGCTGTAGCAGATTTTATAGCAGAGTTTACATACCCTGATACCCCCGAGGAAAAAAAGTTGCTCGCTAACCAACCTGTGGATGTTACAGGATCAACAGACATAAATTCGGACCAACCCCGGTTGGTAAAAGGGCTTATGGATGTAGAAGGATCATCAACTTCAAACTCAGACCAGCTCCGGTTGGTAAAAGAGTGAGAAGAAATGATCGACAAGGAGCAAAAAGTGTCAGGGGAGGATGAAAAGAAGCAACAAATATTTCACCAAGGAACCCTGTCAGATAAGGAATTTGAAGACGGGTTACCCATATGGAGATTATATGTAGATGGCTCATCTTGCACAGCAGGTTGCGGCGCAGGAATTGTTTTGAGCACCCCAGATAAGATTGACATGGAATATGCTTTACGATTCCAATTCAAAGCCTCTAATAATGAAGCTGAGTATGAGGCCATGATAGCGGGGTTAAACTTAGCAAAAGTTATGGAAGCACAACAAGTGATGGTATTCAGTGATTCTCAATTAATTGTGAATCAGATGACGGGAATATATGCGGTTAAAGGAGAGTTAATGATCAAATATCATGTAAAGGTGATGAAGTTGTTGACAGAATTTGATGTCATTCGGTTGGTGAGAATACCGAGGATGGAGAATGTACAAGCAGACGCACTGGCCCGACTAGCATCAGCTACTCGTACCGAGTTGCGAAGAACCATACCGATTGAAGTATTAGAAGGTCGGAGCATAGATGAAGGCCTGACAATGAATGTAATTACCCTTGATTTAGGACCATCTTGGATGAATCCCATCAGGGCATATATTGAAGAGGGAGGATTGCCGGAGGACAAGCTCGCTGCCAAGAAACTGAAGTATAAAGCTGCTCGGTATGTGTTAACTAATGGTATTTTGTATAGACGAGGAATTATGGCAGGTTTGCAGAGATGTGTACATCCCTCCGAGGTGAAAGAATTGATTGAAGAAATCCATGAAGGGTCTTGTGGAGCTCATGTAGCAGGTCGAACACTTTTACAAAGGGTAATGACTCAAGGATACTACTGGCCAACGATGAGGGCTGATTGTATAGCCTATGCTAAGAAATGTGACAAGTACCAACGTTTTTCCTCTATCCGACGAACTCCACAAGCATTGTTGACACCCATAACTTCCCCTTGGCCATTCTCCATGTGGGGAATTGATTTGGTGGGACCATTGCCGACCACCCGAGGAAGATTCAAGTACTTCGTCGTCGCAGTAGACTATTTTACTAAGTGGGTAGAAGTTGAACCCCTCATCGACATGACGTACGAGAAGGTATACCAGTTCGTTTGGAAGAATATCATCTGTCGATATGGTCTCCCTCATGCTTTCATCACAGATCATGGAACCCAATTTGATAACGAGGAATTTGCTGCTTATTGTCATCAGTCGAACATTTTGAAGGTCCATTCAGCACCAGGCCATCCTCAAAGCAATGGACAGACTGAAGTGACGAATAGAACACTGCTAAATAGTTTGAAGAAAAGGCTAAGTGAAGCTAAAGCTAACTGGATTAACGAGTTACAATCAGTATTGTGGGCATACCGAATAACTTCCCGAGCAGCGACTGGAGAATCACCATATATGCTAGCATTTGGAAGTGAGGCTGTAATACCTGCCGAGTTAGGTCTCCCAACACACAGAGTGCTGAATTTCAATTCCCCAGTCAGCGACTTGATGAGAAGACTGGATTTGGATATGCTCGAGGAAGTCAGAGAAGAGGCAGCCATTAGGAATGCTGCTGATCAACAACGAACAGCTCTTTTCTACAACAAAAGGGTGAGGAAATGCGATTTAAAAGAAGGAGATTATGTGCTAAAGAAGGTAATTCAGAAACATAATAAATTGGAGGCAAACTGGCATGGGCCTTACCGAGTTACAGAAGTTGTTCGACCAGGAACTTACCGAATAACAACTTTAGAAGGTGACGAATTCAAGAATGCTTGGAATGCTGAACACCTTCGCAAGTATTATCAATGATGTAAAATGTACAACGGTTCCATCAATATGAATAAAACGATGATGTTTTCACCATTTTTCTTTCCTTTTTTTGAAAGTTTTTCGGGGAATACTAGTGTTATACACTACGCTGCTCGACAGCAAAAAGAAAACGAAAGTTCGAAAGAACCAAAAAATATACTCCTTTGGTTAGGAGGCGTACACTAGCGTGACCAACTAAGGTTGGTAAGATAACTAGTGGACAGAAAGTTCGAAAGAACCAAAAAATATACTCCTTTGGTTAGGAGGCGTACACTAGCATGATCAATAAGGTTGGTAAGATAACTAGTGGACAGAAAGTTCGAAAGAACCAAAAAATATACTCCTTTGGTTAGGAGGCATACACTAGCGTGACCAACTAAGGTTGGTAAGATAACTAGTGGACAAGATAGTTCGAAGGAACCTGATAGTTCAATAATCAACTACGGTTGAGGGAAGAACGATATCATTTTGAAAATAGGCCAACAAGTTGGTCGGAAGGTAAAATCATTCCAGAAAATACAAAGAATTCCAAACTGAACCAAGTATAGTTGGTTGGTGATCAACTATACTTAGTCGACGAGGATAAATTATCGACCATGGTTGGTTGGGCACATTTTATGAAAAAAAAATTTACCAAGTATGGTTGGTCGGGGATAAAAACCCATAAACTGTAGTTGGTCGACAAACACAATTTAACAACCTTGGTTGGTTGGAAACATTTTAAACATTTTATACTCATTACTTTATTATTAAGTGATTGAGCAACATTGGTATTTGTAATTTTGATTACTAAGTTGGTTGATGAACAGCGTCATATTGTTATCTTTTTAACAGATACATATACACAAATGTAAAAATGTAAAAATAAACACAAGATAATCGCAATACAAATTTGCAAACAGAAAATGAAACTCTTTCATTAAGATAAAAATGTATTACAAGCTATACATATGTGCTAATTATTACATTGAAAAACCTATTCTATTGGTTTCTTTCCTTTAACTTTTGAAACAGGTTCCTCGCCGGCAGGAGGATCTTCTAAGCAAAGAGGAGAATTGATGAAATTAATATCTCTGAGCATTCTGACGTTCATCACAGAAGGTGTATCCAAGAGATGCTCTGGACGAGATAATTCAGTCTGAGAATGAAGACTATAGTCGCCGAGATATTTTGAAATTAAACTCCGAGGAATGGAACGAGTTGGGATCCATTCCATATCCAATTTGAAAGGTGGCACAGGCAAATCTAGTAACCCTGGAGCATGATAATCCCATAAAAAATGCCCTTGCACCAATTTCAGTACACCCAGGGCGTTCATCCACCCCTGCTTATAACCTTCATTATTGGCATGTTCAATCCGAGCATCTAAATGAACAAGGGCTTCATTGTATCCTGCCATCCAAAATTCCCTGGGCTGTTTATGGAATTGGAAGGTTAATCTATCCAATTGTTCGTGAAGGCTCCTGGCAAAAACATCTTTATCATTCAAAGCAGACTTCATCGCAGTAAGTTGATCCTCCAAGGATAGGTTTTTCTTGGACATTTCAGACAGAGCCCGGTCTTTTTTGTTTAATTGGAATGCTTGAGTTTCTAACGTCGACTGAGTACGAGCCTCTTCAACATTGCGACTAAGAACTCTTGATCGACTCCGAGCAGCGACTGGAGAACTTTGCTCCTCGGCAATATTTTGAACAGCTCTTCCTCGCCCACGAGAACCTCTTCCTCGTCCCCGAGCAGTCACAGGAATAACAGATCTTCTCAGAACGTCCAATTCTTGCCTTAATTTGGCATTCTCAACTTCTAAGAACGAGAAACCTTCATCGGTAACTTGCACTAAAGCAGTGGAAGATGATGCTGCAGATTCATACTGTGCCAGTTTTTTTTTGTAAATTATTGTTCTCTTGTTCCAGAAACTCAGCAATCTGCCTACAAGCCTCAACTTCACCTTTTAAAGTTCTTTCCCTAACATCGTATCCAGCAAGGATCTTTTTATGGCCTGTTTCAGAAGAAAGCTGTTGATATCTATTTTCATATTCTTTGTGCAACAAAGCCATTGATTCATTGTGCTGACCTTGGAGATCTTCTAAAGAATAATGAAGTTCTTCAATCAAGTCATAGTAGGCCACGTTGTTGGCCACAGCTCGGTCAAGTAAATCCTTCAAGTACCGATAAGCCTCAATTGCTTGTTCTGAGGCATCATGGCCAAGGATGTCAGCAATTTCTGATGTACTAAGGTCTGTATGACCAGCCTTATAATATTCATGACATTGCTGCATCAGCTTTGTATCATGTGCAGATATCAGTCCCATTCTAGCAACAAACTAAGGATGAGAAAAAGACAACAATCAACAAAAACAAATCATCAATAACAGAGATGAACAAAGATGTATTTTATTAGATCACAAAAGGATTACATTGTTTGATTACAAATAATGAAAGATAGAAATGATACCGAACAACTTCACACCTTTTCCTTGTCTCCCAAGACTTTCTCGGGAGGCTGGGACGAGGAGCTTGGTTGCTCGGTGGTAACATCAACTTGATCTGCAGGAGTTGAAAATTTTTCAGAAGGAGGAGGCATGGAAGAAATGTCCTCGTTGGCAGCAGGTAGAGAGGTAGGGACTTGATCACCTATGGCCATAGAAGATTCATCAGAGACAGGCTCATCTTCTTCTTCTTCCACAATTGGTGGAGGAGGACCAGGGAGGTGCAACTAGAATAGCTCGGAATCATCCTTGATCTTCAATTCCTGTAGGGTAGCTACCCAGACATCTCAGAAGTATTTCAACTTCCCGTATTGAACTTGGGATGTCATCGCAGCAATCCCCTTGTCCCATCCTTTATCCCAGCCTGCGCTGAAGGATTTTTTAACTGCGAGCTTTCTTCTCAATTTCTCCGAGGAGAGCTTCGCATCCAATTCTTCTTTTTGGCCCTTGATATCTCGCAGGGCGGACAATTCTTCCTCTGCCTTCCTCAGTTTATCCTCAAGTTCTCCAAAATTCTTGAGCTTGTCGTCATATTTCTTATGCTCGACCTCTAAACTTTTCACTTTATTCTCCAAACTCTTGGAGATCTCAGCCAACTTCACCTTCTCAGCTTCAACTATTGACAACTTTTTCTCCCACACAGCCTTGTCCTCACTATACTGTTGGCGAGATTCCTTCAAGGATTGGGTCAAACCCAGCAGAGCATCCTCTACACCTGACGAGGAGCTTGAAGCTTTAATAGCTTCATCCTTCTTCACGATATTATTGAAACAGTTCACCAGCTGAAAGATGAGAAAAACAGTAAAGTCAATACAAAATGCAAGCATTCAGAGAAAGAAAGAAAATTCAGAGTGTGAGAAATTTACCGAAGCAAAATGACGAGTAGCTAGGGATGTCAGCATATCCCTAGAAATTTTTTCATCAATTCCTTGAACCTCGGGTATGATCCAAGTTTTTACCGAGCTCATTGCCGAGCTCGAAGGAATGATGGTTGGAACACCAACACCACCAGCTGGTAGAGAAGAGGCAGTTTCAGCCAAATTGACTGAGGATGATTTCCTCAATCTCCTCAAAGGGACTTCAGCAGCTTCAACCAAGGAAGAACTCTTGGTCGGAGAGATAGCAATTATTTCCACAGGAGCAACCTTCTTGCTCGGAGCCACTGGGGGCTTCTCGGCAGTTTTGGAAGGTGCAACATCCACCTTCTTAGTCCCCTCCGGGACATCAGTTTTGCTTTTCTTGGCCCCGGCAGCAGAAGAAATGTCATCAAATAGAGCAGGAGGAGCTCTTTTCTTGCCCATTCTCTGACTTAAAGGAAGATGAGAATCTGAAGAAGAATCCTCTGGAGTTGAAGCTGGTTCAACAGGGCGAGCGGTATAAGAGGTTGTGTAACTCTTATACTGTAGCAGATATGATGCAGATCTGATGTGCTCGTCTGCAACATTCTTATGCAAACCCCAGATAAGTTTCAGATGCTTAATATTAACCTCTGATTCTTTTGGAGTTTTTCTTTTACTATCAACTGCAAACAAACACATAATGAGATATCAGTCATACATTTTGTCAAACATGATAAAAGCATAATTTCATAAGTAAAAGAAATAAAATGAAAAATAAACCTATCCCATTGCCATATGGGGGGCATCTGGGACCGTTGTATACTTCATCTCCAACTAAAGGGGCATATTACTAATTTTTAATAACTACCCCATGTTCAAAATAATCTCTATTTGAATCAGGGAGGTTAACTACAAGAGCCCTATTCAGAAACCTAGTTTTTAAGTAATAAATATTATCTAGAGTGGCCCATTTATAGCAATACATAATTTTAGGGATCCCTATGCGAGTCCCATGAGTTAGATTTAATTTGTACACCCCATTAATTATTCTCCATGAATTGGGGGCTATTTTTGCAGGGACAAGATCAAAATACTGGCAAAACTCAAGACACAATGGGTTTGGCGGAAAAGAAAATCCACATTCAGCAATGAATAGACTGGGGAACCAATGTCCCTCAGCCAATCGAAAATAATCTAAAGGCTCAGAAAGAACCTCCAGAGTTACCCAGGAAGGAATGGAAAAATCGGAACGAAATTTCTCAACAGACTCCACAATATAAACCATACTGAATAAAAGAGATACAGAAGAAAGGAAGAAGATCTTACAGGAAGAAAGGAGGTATGTTGACAACGAACGAAAACAAGGATGAATGCACAAGAGAGAAGGAGAGAATAGAAAGCTTGAATGCAGGAAATTGGAAAAAGAAGAAGATAGTATGGTTACCTAAGAAGTTTAAATACTTTGCCTTGGGAAGCGGCGAAGGAAATGATTACAAAAAATAAACTATTGAACTTCCGGCGGCTAAAAGGACAAAAAGGGCACTAAGATCAAAGCGCTCTTAAAAGTTCGAAAAAAGGCGGATTCTTTGAATTTGGAAATAAATTCAAATACGATGCTCCTAAAACCCAGGAAGATCATTCAATATTACCATAAACTAAGAAAGAATGTTCCATACTCCTCAAAGTTCGAAATATGAAACATTGGGGGCTTCTGTTGATACCAAAATTAATATGTTGATGTGGACGAATCATACGAAGACACTTGTCAATCTACGTGGTACAATAACAACGAGGAGGTTAATTTCCCCGACCAACTCATGTTTTCTCCGAGCAACGAGGATATACCGAGGAACTTCAGCACTCCGAGGTACTCTAGCGCTCCGAGGAACTCCTGAGCAACGAGCAACTAAGGCGGTCCGAGCTGCATCTCGACCGAAGTACTAATTGCCAAAATATCAACAGTTCAACTATTCATTGAATGTTTATCGTCTTGACGCACACGCTACATTAAATGTATTACCCTTTCACATGTATGTCATTTAATGTACCAACCCATTCATGTACAGCCTAAGGGCTATAAACACCTTGTATCACCCTCATTCAAAGGGACCGGAATTTCTGAATTGAACTTGTAATCGAGAATTCCCAAACACTCAGCAATAACATAACAGTGGACGTAGGCCATTCTTATAAGGCTGAACCACTTTAAAAATCTTTGTCTCATTTTATTTATCTGGGATTGAATAATTAGAGCGATCTAATTTTTTACATCAACACACCGTTTATGGATGAACACTTTGGATAACCGAGTCACAACATCATTCCATTTTTTCATGTGACTATTTGATAGTGTTTTGAGATAATAGGTCAATTCATCTATGTGCTTTATAATGTTTGGAGTCATTAAGATGTAATTAAGTGTTACTTCCTACATGTTTGACTCATATTTCCTTTATTGCACACATGCACGGATTTGTTTGATTATTGTGCTTGTCTTATCACATGTTGGTTGGGTGTTTTCACTTCAATCCTGTCCTCAAAACGAATCAAACGCGATAATTTTTTATAAGGAAATGGTGCATATAAAAACCGTTTTGTGAGATTGTGTGCTTTGTTTAAAAACGGGGAGGGGCTGTGAAAGGTACATATCTATCCTTTGCGCAAAAGCCACCGTTAAAAAGGACCTAAAAAATGGAGGAATTTTATTATCCGGGGTCCAAAGAGGTTTAAAAGAGCCCAAAAAAATTGAAAGGCAATAAAAAGAAATTCATGCAAATTATGGGCCATTTAGGTTTTTGCACCAATTCTCCAAAGTTTGAGGATTTAGATTACCTCTAAAAGAATATATATATGAGGGAGTTTGGTTGGAGAATTTAAAACGGGTTTGCACGTCCTTGATATTTGAAAATGCGTTACTTAGTTTTGGACGTTATTGGTTTGGAAATCACTTTGACTTTCATTTGTTGATTTGCATAAGACGATGTCATCTAAATTCAACAAATTTTTTACACCTAAGGATACTTTTGATGCTCATTCGTTAGGGGTACACATATGCATCGTGCACATATGATTGATTGAGTTGATTTACCTATCGAATGTGTTCACACCCATACATTCCGTTCCCATGACTTGGTTGTTTGAGTCTAAATCCATGGTGTGATTTTGGTATCATGTTTTACATTTTTTTTCAAAATGGTATCTATTTTTTGTATAAAAAATTGAAAAAAATCAAAATAGTTTGCGAAGATTTTTTTTAGCATCTCCTTGCAAGAGCACGTTTGTCATTTGATTGATGCCTTGATTTGTATACCGTGACGTCCCGATTTTGTTTGCTTGTTTGATTCATTC
Source organism: Sambucus nigra (assembly GCA_949130495.1). Taxonomy (NCBI): domain Eukaryota; kingdom Viridiplantae; phylum Streptophyta; class Magnoliopsida; order Dipsacales; family Adoxaceae; genus Sambucus; species Sambucus nigra. Next base: position 236,847,344 of record OX422217.1, on the reverse strand, counting down.
CTCTTATTTATCTATTTGGGGACATCATAAAAAGGGGGAGAAATAATTATCTTATTTTGGGGGAGTTTGAATTTTGGGGGAGTTTTTGAGATTTGACTTATGCTTATCATATATTGGTATCTATGTTTATCTCATTTCAAACTCGATATGTCACTTGGTATTTTGCTTTGTCTCATGTGTGTAGGTACTACATTGATGATCTTTGAATTGCACACCCTGATGAGAAAAGATTTGAGATTCCTGAAGATTTGAAGAACAAACGATGAAGACTATTCATTTGTACCTTTTCCAGTTTTGGGTTCATGGGAGGGTAGATTTGTATAGGCAATTTCATATTTGATAATTCGGATTTTTTATGTATGTACCGTCATAGACATAGGGGGAGATTTGTAAGGACATTTTTCTCATGTCCAACATGTTACATTTATGTATGTCGTACGCCGCTACATTTGGCACGTCACCTCAAGATGTCACTCGACGGCCTCAATCCGAATTCCGAGAATCAAGCATTCAACATCTCCATTAATGTGTCCCACATCTGCCTCAACGACTTCACGTTCCAAGATTTTAGGGACTTAATGCAAGTGGTACGCAAGGGAAGTCAAAACAGTGAAAAAAAGGCACGATAGGAGAGTTCAAGGGCATTTTCGTAATTTTACATCCATAGTTCGGAGGTCTGGTCAACTAGAAAGTTGAAGAGCTCGCCGCAACGAAGATACTAAAAAAAACAGCACCTTAATCCGAGCTACGATGATGGAGTTATGACCTTTTGAAGATAGAGAAAATTCCTTAAAGAATGCTTTTTTTTTTGTACGCTGGATAGAATTTTAGAGTTTTAAGAATGTGGGACTCTTCATATTTTTTTCTATAAATACCAACTTCGGGGGAGTTGTTTTGCAAGACTTTAGAAGACGTTTTTGAGAGTCCAAATTACTCTAGTCTTCATATTTTTGAGTCCCAAGACTCATGTTTTGATTCACACAATTGTCAATCCTTTGTGAATCTTTTTGGTAACCCAAGAACACAACTTTGAGTTTGTTCAACCCTTGTGGAGAAGTCGTTCTCTTCTTCATTGCTGCCCTCCTGAAAAGGGAAAATTCCAGTCGCCGACATAGGAACCGACACCTACGGGTATTTCTCTGTCACACTGTTTCTAGCCGTTGCTTTGAAGGTTTACCGAAGACACCGTGCGTTACACTTGTGGGCGATTATCAGGTTGTATGTAAGTCAATGGTCTTGTAAATTCTTTAAAGTTCTAAAAATAAAAGGTTTTGCCCTTCGGGAATTTTTTCTTAACTTTGTGTCGCATGCTTTATATTTGATGGGTTGATTTAGATGCATGTTTAAGGGTTGAATTTATTTGGTTTAAAAGTAAACGCTAGTTAAATAAGGGTTACTTGGAAACTTGCGAGTTATTTTTTAATCGGTATCACACAGTCGCATACGACGTTTTTCATTGTCTTATTTTTACAATCAAATGGTAAGTGAACATTAAAAGTATCTTTAAAATTTATAAGCACATTGATATGAATCTTGGTTTTGACACAAAATTCATGGATTATTAGTAAAATAACTAGTATAACCTCGAAATATAAAGGAAAATTATTTATATAATTGTGTCGATCTTTAATTAAAACTCTTACTAGCCCACTTGCTTAGTTATAATATGCAGAAGTGAAGAACATAGAAACCTTGTGTCTCATTATTCAAAATATCTAATGTTTTTCTTGTTCCGTTTGGCTCTAGCATCCTTAATAATAGTTCACTGATAATAGAAGCGAGCGCATTGCAAATTATCATAATTAATAGTAGTTCATTTATTATAAATGTTGATACATGAATCTGACACTGAGTATTAGTTTACATTTTATCAAACAATATGGTGCCATTATGTTAGGCTATTGAGAAAGGATTTATCCAGCTGCTTGGGGGTATTGTTGTATCAGTCTTACATTTTGGGTCAGCTTATCAATTTTAAAATTTACTGTTTGAGTATGTTTTTGTTTCCTATGTGCTCTAGGAATTAGTGTGTTTTTGTTGTATCAGTCCTACTGTTTGAGTATGTTTTTTCCTTTTCATTTTGATAGAAATATAATGCAAAGATATGAGATTTTGGCTTAGAAAAATTGGGCTCGAGGGTGGATAATCTTATGTGACAACCTGAGTTATGGGGACATACGGTTGTGCTGCTCTTGAATACTACCGGTGAGTGCTTATTTTGTCTTATATCAAATTTGCAGGTAAATAACTAAACATTCAAATAGTTATTGCCTAGAAGTTGTTTCATAATGACTTAGTCAACAAAATGGTAGAATTAATAGGTATTTACTTGTTAAGACCATCTCTAAGATATTGGTCTCTATTTGGAACACGCCAAGCATTAACCTTGCAAAATGATGATGACATTTTGGAACTCTGAGCCATTGGAAAAATGAGTTTTAGCCTAATTTCAATCCAATGTTTGGGTTATTTTGCATTGTGAGTTCTAGACTGTGAAATTCCTTATTCGAAAGAGACGATCGAATATTTTCTCTTCTTTTATTTTGACATTTTTTTTATTATGGGGTGGTTTACCAAGTTGACAATGAGAATTCCAACAACCCCTGGACTTTAAGGTATTTCTATTTTCATAAAACTCAAGTTTGGGCTATTTTGCAAGTCAAAATGGCTTTAACACTTGTACATGGTTATTTCGGCTAATTTCTGCATTACCTTTTTGATGATCATCATGGAAGAATAATACCATATAATTCAATTGTATCTTATTACTTTGGGTGATTTTGACCTGATCACCTAGCTAATGGTCGAATTTTGACTTTGGTACTATTGTAATTATTTTTAGCCTTGAATACTTTTCATCATCAAATACTGTTGAGGAAATAACCTGACATTGAGGTTATCTTTAAGTTCTTCCTATAACTCCTTGCGATTGCCTTCTGATGTGAAATTATGATGTTTTGATTTTAACTATGTTGATGTACTTGCCACAGTTATGTATATCTTATATTAAGAATAACAGAGTTGAGATTTTTTTTTCTCAAGCTCCATTGTCAATTATCTTTTTTCTTAGAAAAAAATGTACATATGTAGATATTTACATCTTATTTCTATAATTCTACTAAATCTTTTCAGCAATCAAATGGAGTTTAACATAATGTAATTGGAATTGCGTCAACTCCGTTCTCTCAACTACTCTTGATGCGAATGATAGTTCTATGGACACTTTGCACAATTTAAGGATGTTAGCATTGGATCACAACATTATAATATTCTCAATCACTGATCTAATCAGGTAAGCTCTTAAATAATATGTAAATAATTGCAATAAAAAAATAATATGGAAAATAATAAATAGAGGTTTGGTGAGCCATGCCATTTATGGGTCTATTTATTAGGGACTTTTATGACCCATTTACTTAGGGTGAAAATTTGGGTTATCGTACTTGTGCATCCTTACCTTCTCTATATACACTTTCACAACTCAACAAGGATAAATTGATTATTGCAATCCTACCTTATTTATTTTTTCATACGAGAACCAAATATTGTTAAATCACTAAGTACAGAGAAATGCATATTCCGTGTAATTCATTATTTTGAATGATAATGAGATAAATCAACAGGTCCAGTGAGACTCTCCATCTAATAATAGATGGATGGAAGGAATAATGAAAAGTCATATTATGGTTGTCTAAAATCAAGATGAAAGCAATTATTGTCAGGGTTGAGCATCAATTACCTAAAGGCAAGGATAATCTTATTTGACCCTTTTTAATGTGAAATGCAGTAAAACTATCAATGTGTTAATGACTTATATTCCCTATGAGTGAATGAAATAGTATCTAAATTTGTTTGATAAATTGGGTCTTTTTGAATATTATTGAAGTTTTTTTTCTTAAATAGGGAGGATATTCCTATAAACAAAGGAACTCTGCCCAATTTTTTAAAATTGTTTAAAATTATTTGTGTTATATAAAAAATCTTTTCGACTTACAGTATACATAACGTAATACTTTGAAAAAACTAGAATTTATATGTTTTGTTTTACGTTGCACTAGAGATTATATATTTTGTTTTAAACTTATGTAGGAACATTTAATTAGAGACATGTGAAAGGCATGTCATTGTCAGATTAGAGGCATGTGGTTGAATTCTTGTATTATTTGTAGAGTATACAACCATAATCAATTCATTGTGGGGATTTTGTGTTGTGTGCTTAATTTCTTATATTTTATTTTGTAATTGGGATAAAAAGAGACATGGAAATTCATTTGATGAGGATGCTAGGTCTCTAATGTGGATAACTTCCCGACAAACGAGAAATACAGAATATGGAGACGATGCGACCAAGGAAATTGGTAAAACAATTGTGAGTTTCTTTCAAAAGTTAAGGAAACATAATTTTTTTTTATATAATCTTCATAAATTTGTATATATACTACATAAAAAGATTGAAAATAATATGATTTAATAACACTCTTGATGATTTTCTGTATTATAGGACGCTTTGAAGAAGCAAGTCCACAACGGGAGATGATTTGGGGATTTTGAGGTGTCAACACAATTTTGCAAAAGATAACGGAAGACTGACACATTTATGTGTGATTTGGATGTACATTTTTTCGGAGATATTTTTTTTAATGATGTACATAGTGGGTATATCTAGTTATGATTTTTTTGCGAATAATGTAGATGGTGGGTATATCTATTTGTGTCCCACTATTTTTTTTATATGAACAAATGACTTGGTTTGGTGCATTTTAGATATATAAAAAATTTCAAGGATGTTTTTATGTTACTATGAATTTTGATTTGTATTTAGATTTATATTTTTAACTATGACATCAATACTGATTATTAATTTTTTTATTATATGTTTAATTTATGACCGTTTATATTAATTCATCGTGTGTTGTAATATTTTATATGACCATTTTAAATATTTGAAAATGATTTATCGTAACACTTTTTAAATCAAATGTGACAGCTTTTAGAGTATATTATGACTGTTTTGAAAAATAGTCATATATAAATATTAATCTAATATAACAGTTTTTATGAGTATCAATTATGATGCCCATATGCATGACAGTTTGGATTGAAAAATAAATGGCCATAAAAGACATTTTATGACACTAAAAAACATAATAAGAGGCTTTTTTCTTGTAGTGCTTGATTTCTTTCCTTGCTTGATAGTTAGTATCCCAGTGTCTTAATATGGACGGAATAAATATCTATATTAATCTAAGAAGGCCTCTAAGCAGTGTTCTCTAGGCAAAGATAATATTTTTAAAAAAATTCTCAATTTTAACTTATCATCAATAAACTTATCATGTGAAAACAATTTGATTTATAAAATTTTATGTTATTAATCCTATAGCATGGATCTAAGGTGATTAAGAAGATAAAGTAAATAAATCAAACACACCACAAGACACCGATGTACGAGAAAACCACTAAGGGAAAAAAATCTAGGATGGCTAAGCCGGACAATCCACTATGATACGGATTTATACAAGAGTAAACATGACTTACTCAACAACTTGATCACCCACAAGCCTTGACACTTTTCTAATCTTCGATCGCTCCTCAACAACAGCAATGCAGGAACCCACCCACGCAAGTGTCCACAACATATGAGTCCACGTGCACCTCGGTATCCATCAATACAGCCTAACAACCATCTACGAATCGAAACACGGAGTCCACTATCTCTTCTTTGCAATCAGCACGTATGGTGTCCACCGCACGAAAATAATTGTTCAAATAGGGAAAATAAATCCAGGTGCCAAAATCAAGATCTCAATAGCATAAGAATGAGAGATTTGGATATAGAAAACCAAGGATGTTTGTAATTTGTGGAAACTTTCGTAAACATGTGCCGAAAAGTTTTGCGACAAAAGTTCTTGTGATTTCTAAGTGAAGGCATCCTTTATACGAAGGCACAAATTTTGAGGTGGCATCTTGTTCGAACGAAAATTGCACTCGTTCGAACGATAATGTTATCTCGTTTGAATGAAACTGTAGTTCGTTTGAACGGAATCTCAATCTTATTAGCATCGAACGAGTATCTAACAAGTCAAAAAAGTATGCCCTCGATCGATTCTCATTTAATGTAGCCTTCTAACGAGCCTTCGAACGAGAAAGTCCTTTCGTTCGAACGAGAATGTCCTTTCCTTCGAACGAGATTCCCATCTCGTTTAAACGACTTTAGCTAAAAAAAAAATATTTTTAAGTTAAAAATAACCTCGATTTTTAAATCAATTAAAATAAGAACAACTCAGAAAATATTTAAGAAAATACTTTTCCAAAATCAATTTTCAAAGTCCCAAAATATTTTAAGTTTAAAATACATCCTTAATAAAAATACTAGATCTCAAAATTCTTTAGCATTCATACCCGTGAGATCTATGATAAATCCAAGTCTGTGAAGATAATGTAGGCACTAAATGCACCATGATGTCATCTTTGAAGCTTTGCCGTAACATCTTCAACACAACACGTCATGGGCTTTGTAGGATCACAACTCAATCATTAACCTACGACTTAAGCAATTTTTTTCTGAAATTATGCCATTTATAAATAAATTGACTCGATTGAAAATTTTTCCTTACAAATCTCCCCCTTTGTCTATTCCGGGACAAAACCAAAAAATGAATTATACTAGCATGGCCGTCAAGCCGAAAACCTAAGCCTGACCCAAAATTCCAAAATTGGAAATTACATTGGATATAATATAGTCGACCCAACAATATCTCTGAAAACTGTCATCTCACATCTCGGTGTAGCAAATATATTATAAAGCATTCTACACACATGAAATGAAAAATATCTAGTGTAGTATGGAGGAACAAAAATAATATATACACAGTGTTAGTATAAATCACTCCCCCTACATCACATATATCTCTCCTCCTTTATGGTCTGGAATAGACCAAGATTGAGACAAATAAACAATAAAACCCATATCTAGAAAAATGATAAACCTTAAGGCCCTGTTTGGTTGTCCCAAAATTGTAAATTGTATCATTAATAAATTGTTCCATTTACAAATTGACTCATTAATTGTGTTTGGTTTCATTAATGAAATGATTCATTAATTGTCCCATTTTAGCTCATGTGCAAAATCTGAAATTGGATCATTTCACAAAAAATGTGAAATGAATCCATTTGAAATAGAAGTCACATTAAGTGTATGTCTCCTTTCCCCCTTCCTCTTCCCCTCCCCATCTCCCTCTCTCTTTCCCTCCCCCTCTCTCTTGATTTGTTTTTATATTTTTTTCATAGAACCTTAACATCAATTTCAAATTACCAAACATAGTGTAAAATTGGATTTAACTCATTTCAAATTCACTCATTTATAATTCACTAATTCACAATGAAACAATTTACATAATCAAACAATTTGCGCAATCAAACTGGGCCTAATAGAACGGCAAGATAAATATCACGGTAAAGATAGACAATGTAAACATGTTGTGATAAAGGAAACAAATCCAACACATGATATGGATAATATCAAGATGGCAATAAAGATATAAGAAAACATATAATCATTAGAGATGATAAACATGATAAATCCACATCACTATAAAATAACTGCTCCCTAAAATAAATACTGACTGCACAAACATGATAAAGTATCCAAATCCAAACAAATACAAGATGATAAATAAGATAGTGCAGCCTCAGAATAAATGATAATATCATCAAGTTCAAAATAAATCCAAATGAATAATATCCAAGTCGACACAAATAAAAGAGTATACATAATCAACTCTCATCGTCGTCATCATCATCATCATTATCAATCGCAGTGCCATCATCTCGGCATTTCCTGGAAGGACTGACTCCATGTTGCTGCTCCCTCCTTCGCATCTCCTCAAGCAGTATGGTCAACTGGGTCTATTGTATGGACCTCTGCTCTGCCTCAGCGTCGTATCTGGCCATGAAAGCTCAGTGCTCTGCCAACCGTGCCTCATGAACTCAGTAAGTGGCACGTTCCTCTTCCAAAAATTGAATCACCATGTCGAGAGTGATACCTGTCTCTACAGATGCTATCTACGCAGGTACAGGCCTAGCGGATGTAGGTAGGTGGATCTCAGATAGGTGAAATCCCTAACTTCTCTACCTCATCCTGAAATAAAGGAACCATGAAGCCTCACAGATACGTGTCACAAGGACACCAAAGGGAAGTGTAGACCGAATAGGTGTGGATCCCACATTAGGACAGAGGACATGACGTGCATAATAATGGCAGGAAGATCGATGCTCCATCCCTGACTCAAAGCATACATAAAGTGAATGATGTCGTAAGAGAACTGAGTATGGTTCGTCCTGGGATAGACCGATGATGAAGTAAACCAATTAAGAACATGATAGTCGGCATGGAGGCACTGATGGAACATAATAGAAGTACGGGGAGGGATTTCTCTAAAGTAATGGCGAATGATGCCATCGGGATCTAGACTGTCGGTGACACGGCCGGGAAAGACAATGTCCAGATCACCGGGTAATAAGATCCGTGGTGATGATAACCTGCACTCCAAGGACATAGGCAGCAGTCTCGGCTGCCTAAAAATAAAACTCCCGTACAATGTCAGGATGGATGACATCATACATAAAAAACATAGGCTCCCACCCTCGACCATGGATCCACGTTGGGACCTGATACATGGGAAACTCCTCAACTCTAAAGATGTGCTCACGAACAATAACATGGATGTGAAAACTAAGGGAGCAATAGTGCTCATAGTCAACACGCCTCACCCAACGATGGGTAGTAAATCAAGGTCGATTGGCCTGGGCGGCCTATGCTTGTGGGGAGGTAGCATGCTCCAAGTGTGAATGGATCATCGCCGTCTACCACTGGTTATAGTAACAGGAAAAGGAATAGAGTGTGGGTATAAAAACGTAAGAATTAAAACTTAGCCCAGCTAAACAACCGACACAAACTCTAGTAACCTATCTCCATACAAAACCATCCGAACCATCACAAAACCAAAGCCACAAACAACAATAACCGGATATATAATCAGTAATCGTCCATAAATACGCGATAAAAATGTGCAAACCAAACTCGTGTATGTGTCAAAAATATCCAAAAATTAAATAAAAATATTTTTTCAAAATAAACGTAATCTTTGGATATTTTGTGACTCACACAACGCAAGGGGGAAAAACACAATAAAAAAAAAAAAAAAAATAGTAACAACCCCTAAAAAAAATGAAGATATTTGAAACAAAAATTGTTTGGACCAATTTTCATACACATGGATGTAAAAAAGAGTATATAAATATGAAGACATGGCATGAAAATTAAATGTAATACCCCTTATTTATGAGAAATTATTTTTGTATTTAATTGCCTTGTGGGTTAATTATATAAAATGATGGAAGTTGAAATAAATATTACTTTAAGTGAATTAAGAGATAATATGTGCTGAGTTTTTCATATTTACTGTTAAGTGAATGTAAATAGTATAACATTATACTTTGTTGCATCATTGTGCATTAAGCGACGGTTATGACTTTTATTCCAATCGGGTTAGTAGTAAAGAGTTATATGACGTTGGAACATGAAATAATGAACGATATTTCGGATGCCAGTTTAGAGGGCACAGTTAGTCCGGAAATGGTTGAGATAGTCAAAATAAGTGTCACTTGTGTTTTCGGGTTCCGAGGTACTTTTGACTAGTTATAACATAAATGTGATGTTATGAGTCATTTTAAGTATGTAGTAACATTTAATGTTGGACTTAATGTATTTTGGATGCTTTGAGTATTTTACTCTTGTAAGAGCATTTAGTGCTCATTTGTGTATTTCTAAACCTAAAGAGTTAGAGACAAGAGAGAGCTTGAGAAAGAAGAGAAAAAAGAGAGTTGAAGATTTGGGGCTTGGAATCGTTGCAACGAGAAGAAAATTCGAGGCGACAATCTTGAGGCAAGTTTCTAACTTGCATAAATGTATGATTGAATGTGAATAACTTGTATTTATAGTTGGTGTTCTTGAGTTTGAACCATTTATAGATTTTGATGATTTTGTTGTTTAAATCTAAAAGTTTAGGATCTAGACTTGATTGAATGGGTTGTAGTAGTTAAATGTCTTGTGGAAGGGTTTGTAGGTGATGTTGGTTGATGGTATTGGGTTTTAGATGGAAGAAAATAGGATTTGGGGATTTAGGGTTTATATAACCCGTAGCCATAAATGGGCTCCTCGACTAGGGCGAATCAATTCTCCCTCCTCAACGAATCGACTCACGAAAAATGGTGGCTACAGGTCTGAGGAACCGAATCGATTCGGGTTAAGAATGAATCGATTTGGGCTTAGACAAAAGTTTGGTTTTCTCAACCAAATCGATTCACTTTTTGAGCAAATCGATTCGAAATCCAACTGTTTTATGAAAATTTTCCAACTTGGTTTTTATTCCTTTTCTTTTAGATTTGAGGCTTAGGAATCTTCTTATAAGAAGTAATAAAGAGTATTAGGGTCTCACATAAGGGGGATTGATACCATAGGTTTGTAAGGGAGTATTCGGGATTATTTCGGGGACTATTTAGTAGAACTTAATATCTCATTTCATTCAGTAACAAGTCTAGGACTAGGGTAGAGTTGGACAGTATCGGTTTGGACTCTAGGGGGATAGTTCAAGGGTAGTTATGCTTTGTAGCTTATATTTTTATGCACTCATGGTTTTGGAAATAAGAAATGTACATTTTAATTGGCATATCTTGTGATTATGGCATGCATATACATACCTCTCTAAATGCTATCATGAGGGAAGTTATGCGAATGAGGTAAATCCCCTAGCTAGTGATGGTGGGAGAATATAGTCCTCGGGCCATAGGACTGGTGGTTACATTATATGATTGTTTTATTCGAAGTGAGGTAATTTCGGGTATGGTTATGACTCATTGTCGAAGGTATATGCCCGCTTCCCATGCGTTGCGATTTAGGATACCCAGGTGGTCTTGATTATATGCCCTAGAAGATGATAGCATTTAGGGGCGCATCCAGTGGGATGACTCTCGAAAAGATGGTCTTAGAACCATTGTATTACATTACACCAAATCTGTCGAATTGTCATGGTCATTGACCTTGACAAGTTGGACTTGTCAAGGTCAATGATCGTGATAATTCTGGAGGTGACAAATAAAATTATTACGGACGTTTCACGGTCATTGACTGTGACAAGCTTCTAAAAATTGTCACGGAAGTGTCACAGTTATAAACCGTGAAAAACCTATGATATTTTTTAAAACTTGTCATGGTCAATGACCGTGACAATTCTGGGCAGAATAAAAAAAAATCTACTAGGCAGTATGGCAACCGCCACTGCCCAGCAGTATATTTGTACCTGTTATAGCAACATTATACCTGTTGAAACATCATATATCCAAATAAAATAGAGATAATGCAAATATACATTCAAAACAATATGCATAACGATATAATCTAAATATAATTCAAATGTAACAACTTAAAAACAATTCAATTCAACTAATGTCACTACATGTCTGGGTAAGGTTAGCTCTGAGGAGGTGAGTAGGTCATACGATATACGAATTGACACATCCACTAATATAAATCGTGCCGCATTGTTCGCGTAACCAAAAGGGGGAGTTCTCCTTTTCGGGTATCACATGCGTGATGATCATCTTGGACTCAATGTCTTGAAGCAAACGTCCATGAACTGGCATACCCTGGACGATATTCGGGTCCTTTAACCCCTGCCCTATCCCCTGGACATCAAATATGTCTAGTATAAACACGCTCGACCAACCAAGTGTCGAAATCGTTCGATTGAAGGGAGATAAATAGGGGAGTGGATAATCAAATTTTGCATGTATCGGCGATGAAGAAACGAGGTCCACATCCTCTTCATCCTGCACCTCATCCTCCAGCACCTTGTCCTCCACCACCTTCTCCTTCTCCTTCCCTTTTCCCCTTACAGTTCTCGCCCAATGAACGCTTCATGAATGAGAACATATCTTGGACCGTCGCCTCCAAAGGAGATAGCTTCGCGTCATGCGAGTCCACCATTCAAGCCAACCCGGTATCGCTCATCTCCAATCCGATGATCCTAGATTTGACCACCCGTGATCTCACCCCCTTGTTCTCCCCTTGCGATTAGAGCCAAGCACTTGGCTGAGTGCGTCTGTGGACAAAGATGCCTTGTCGGCATCAGACTGTGACTCATGAACTTCCTTAACTTTTGCCTGAAACGAAAAAAAGCACATGATTAGTAAAATAAGTAAATAAAAAAATTATAACGTTATTAACAAAAAGTAAACTATCGGATTACTTACGATCATGGACGCAATGCTCGGGGACACCTCCTTATCCTTACCCTTCTTCGTCTGAATAGACATATAAGTATCGATCATATGTGGCCTACCCCCAGGGCCACTCCCTGTCCCCTGAAATAAAATAAAATAAAATTACTATCGGCCCCGCAAAGTAAAATAATGTAGAATAATATATTTCTGCAGTTATAGAAAAATTAAATCTTACCATCATCCTATGCTCCACCTCGGCGTAAGACGTTCGACTAGAGTAGTGCACGTCCATCTTTTTTGCCCAGTTTTCCCTCCCCGATTGGCGAGATGCCAATTGTCGCTCCCCGATCTCATTGTCAATGAACTGTTACCATTTTGCTAATGAGATCGACTCCTTCGGCGGGACGGATTCACGCATTCGGATAACGGACTCTCGAGTCTTCCCAAAGTATCGGGTCCGCATATTTTTCTTCCACGTCTTGTGTTGCTCCCTCAACTGCTCCAAGACGAAATCGCGTAGCTTTGGATCCAGGCTGAATTGATCCTATCCAACAAATACAATGTTAGTTGCGAATAAATATAAGTATAAAATGAAATTGAAATTGAAATTGAAATTGAAATTGAAATTGAAATTGAAATTGAAATTGAAATTGAAATATAAATACATTACCTGTAGTGCCACCCAAACAACTAACTTGAGCTCATTTGGCACCTCCCTCCAACTAGTGTACCCCTGGCCGATGATCGTCTTTACCAGCTTGAGGGATCTCGCTAATATCCCCGTCTTATTCTCGATGGCCATCCCCAATTTTCCATATTTGGGGAGCCTAGGGGCCCAGGAGCCCCCGTCGTCTCTGCTATCACCGAGCCCAGACGACATCATCATATCCAGTATCATCATCCTCATCTTATTACCTGAAGTAGACATTTGCTGTAAAAAAATCTTGTTATTAGTACAAATCAAAATGAATTAGAAGAAGACATGCAAATATGTACAATTACTATGAATCCAAATGAATTGTTACTATTTAACACCTCAATTCTGAATTCCAAAACAATAACATCTAGCTCATAATATGTACAATTACTACAAATTCGAAATTGAAAAATTGTTACTAAAGTCGTTTAATACAAGATTAAACTATTTAAGTAGCACCGAACTGTTTTTTGAAGAAACTCTTTTCTAGAAATAAAATCAGTTTAATCACAAGAGGTGTTTAAAACTTTGCACGAGATCAGGTCAAGATTTGTTAACTAGTTTTGAAAAACAAAACTAAAATAGTTTTAAATCAGCACACCTATCAGAAAGGGATGAGGAGATGTAGAAAGATTAATGACAAGATATTTTTAACGTGGTAAAACCTCAACCAACTGAGGAAAAATCCACGACTCCCTCTACGGAGTAAAAGGAAAAATCCACTAAAATAAATATAACAGTTACAAACTATATAACACACATGCACACAAATCAGACCTATACAAGTTTAGGAATGTACCCACTGGTGTCCTTATAACTTTTCTGCAGTTCTGATTATTGATGTTGTTCTCCCAGTTTGCTAACTTCATTTTGTTCCAGTCTTTACGTCGACTCTTGTTTCAAGATCTTATTACCAACACTTTAAGTGTTGTTGTGTGTAAGTGTTTGTGATGGTGATCGAACACATGCATGCACACACTCACGCTTATTTTTACAAACAATCCTAGAAAATTACAAATCAGATCTATATGCTATGATTTTCAGTTTCTCTCTTCTTAGGAAACTTTGAACCTTATTTGACCTTTAATATTAATCCAGAATCAACGGCTATCTTGCTCAGAAGACGTATCAAGATCTTAATCAATTTCAGGATTTTAAAAAGATTTTTGAAATTAAAAATGCCAAGTGTGATTCCAACTAGGTCTAAGCTCTTGTTTCAAAAGAACTAGAAACATAAAACATTATTGTTGATTTTGAGTATGAAAACATTTACAGAAAAAGAATCAACAATAGATTTCTCAAGATGAGAAACAATACATGCAGATCTAGGTGTGATGTAACATAAAATGCTCAGATCTAAAATTTCTATGAAACAGAAACGCGGATCTAGCTTAATGCTTAAGTTGGACACAAGATCTTAAAACGAAGAGGTTACAGCAGGAGACCACTATCAAACCACTCTCAAAACTCTCAAACACTTAAGGTTGTGTTTGGTATAAAATTGGTTTTGATAAAAAGGGATTAGGGTTTGAAAAAGGTTTGGACGAATTAGGGTTAGGGTTTCTAACTCTAGTCTCTCTCTTCTTTCTCCTCTCTCTAAATGACGAAGTGGCCAAAGTCTTCAAATGGATGAGAGGAACTCTCTTTAAATAGGGGGCTGAGAAGGATCCAGAAGGTAGAGGCAAATCGAGGGCTGAGATTAAGTCAAGCTATTTTGACTTTCATCCAACGGTTAAAGGTAAGAAGTTGGTTATAAGGCTTGTGATTGGATGATAAGGGTTTACGAGGATTGGGACAACAACGCATGCAGATCATCGATTAACTCAATCCAAGGACTTATAAAACAAGCTGATTTGCTCTCTTAAAAGAAACACAAAATCATCCAATAGGGAAGCAACAAGTGTAAGGAAAACACCGGATAACAAACGCGTGTATAAACTTAATTACATTGGCACCCTGAATTCTCTAGCTCTTTCGGTTCCTACTCAATGTAACATTTCAGGGAAAAAACCAATAACCAGAATTTATATAATGACCCCAAAACTTTTAATTCCAATTTTTAAATAAGAAAAAAATGTTTAAAAATCATTAAAAATTCCCAAAAATTATAAAAGATTATTTTAAGGGAAATTAACACACACAACACACATATAAATAATTTAAACAATGTGTGAATAATGTATACAGTTCTAAAGTGTGTGTGTAAGTGATAGTTAATATACCTTGATCAATCAAACACGAGGAATGAACTGAATTGAAGTGGCTGAGGATTTTTGGTATCTAGGATGGGGACTCAATTTTGTTTGTATTTCTAAACTAGATGAGCACTTATACAATGTAGACTCAAGTGAGTCAAGAGTATAAGGTGCTTCAATCTCCCCCTTTGGAATTATGATACAAAATCTCCTTTGAGTCATCTTGGACTCGTAGGGAAAAAAATGAAAAGGAAAACCTATTCCTATAAAAACATTCTATCTACCCATTTCCTAGAAGAGAAAATTACATAACTCAACTACTTACAATTCAATACTCTATTAAAACTTTGAACATGGCAGAGAATAACTATACAGAATCCTACAAATAATCACTAAGATCAAGCTCTTTAGAATATGTACAAAATAAATGAATTCTCATAATACTCAAATTTCTCCCCCATTTTGTCTCAAATGGACAAAGGGAAAAATTATGTAAATCCAAGAAAATTATTCAGCACACACCATTCTAATTGATTTACGCAAAGAAATGAATCTATTATAATCCAAGGGTTTGGTGAACATATCTGCGAGTTACAAATCAGTAGGAAGATAATTGATTTCTAATTACTTAGTCTCAACTAATTCGCGAATAAAGTGATGCCTTATTTTTATGTGTTTTGTTCGCGAGTGTTGAATAGGATTTTTAGAGATATTGATCACGCTTTGATTATCACAATAGAGATGTAATTATTCCTATTTAATACCATAATCACTTAGCATTTGCTTAAGACAAAGTAATTGAGCACAGCAACTGCTAGCGGCTATGTATTCAGATTCAGCAGTGGATAAAGAAGTGCAGTTTTGTTTCTTACTACTCTAACCTACAAAATTATTACCAATATAGTAACATGCGCCTGACGTTCTCTTACTATCGTCAGTACACCCTGCCCAATCGGCATCAGTGTATCCTATTATAGTGCTAGGAGTATCATTGGTGTACCATAATCCTAAATTTAGAGTGCCTTTAATGTATTTGATAATTCTTTTAACACAAGTTAAATGGCTCTCTTTGGGATTGTTTTGGTAACGAGCACAAACGCAAATAACGTACATAATGTCAGGATGAAAATCAGTAAGATATAATAAGGTTCCAATCATACTACGATAAAGGGTTGGATCTATGGATTTTCCATTGTCGTCCTTAGACAGTTTGACAGTAGTACTCATGGGAGTTTTAGCATCTTTTGCACTCTCAAGGCGGAATTTTTTAATAATCTCTAATGCGTATTTTGATTGCTAGACAAATAATTCTTTTGAATTTTATTTGACTTGAAGACCTAAGAAAAATTGCAACTCCCCCATGAGAGACATTTGAAATTCTTTATGCATAATTTCAGAAAAAGATTTAACTTCATTAGGGGAAGTTGATCCAAAGATGATATCGTCAACATATACTTGAGCTATAATGATATGTTTGTCAAAATGTTTGACAAAAAGGGTTTGATCATCTCCACCTCTCTTAAAACCTTTGTCTAAGAAAAAGTTGGAAAGGCGCTCATACCAGGCTCCATGGGCTTGTTTTAGGCCATGCAAAGCCTTTTTAAGACGCAATACATGTTTTGGATATTTAGGGTCAATGAACCCTTTTGGTTGCTCTATATAGGTCTCCTCAGTCAATATTCCATTAAGGAAGGCAGATTTGTCATCCATTTGGTAAAGCGTAAAATGTAAGTAATAAGCCATGGCAAAGAGAAGACGAATAAATTCTAATCGATTAATAGGAGCAAAAGTCTTGTTAAAATCTATTCCCTTTATTTGAGAGTAACCTTGAGCTACTAATCTGGCTTTGTTTCTAATGACTATCCCATTTTCATCAGATTTATTTTTAAATATCCAACGTGTGCCAATAACCTTTTTATGATCAGGTCTAGGTACAAGATACCAAACATCATGAATGATGAATTGAAGAAGTTCTTCTTGCATTGCAGAAATCCAATGAGGATCATTTAATGCATCATTTACATTCTTTGGTTCCACAAGAGAAACAAAACATGCATAATGAGCATAGTTTCTTAATTAAGATCTTGTACGCACACGTTCACTAGGGTTACTAACAACGTTGTCTATGGGATGGTCTTTAGCAACCCAATTAGGTACTTCAGGTGTCTCAATTGGTAAAGAATCATCTATTTCTGGTGAGTCATTTTCTAAAATATTTTCAGCCTCTACCACAATAGTTGGTTCTCCAATCTTACTCTCTACAGTACTGTCACTTATAATAACGTTTATGGATTCCATTAAGGTCTTAGTGCGAAGATTATATACACGGTATGCTTTACTGTTAGGAGAGTATCCTAGAAATATGGTTTTATCTCCTCGAGTTTCAAATCTGGATAAGTGTTCTCTGTCTTTGCAGACATAACACGTACTACCAATGGTTATAAGGTACTTAAGATTGGTCTTCTTCCCATACCAAAGTTCGTACGGAGTTTGTTTAGAATTATTTCTAAGATAGACCCTATTAATAATGTGACATGCAATATGAATGGCTTCTACCCAAAAATACTTAGGTAAAGTCTTGGCATGAATCATAGCACGTGTCATCTCTTGAAGGGTACGATTCTTTATCTCAGCTATATCGTTCTGTTGAGGAGTCTTAGGAGAACTAAATTCATATTTGTAACCATTATAGTCATAATATTCTATAACACCTGTATCTAAGAACTCTCTACCTCTATTACTACAAATCCCATTTACCTGAGAGTCTTTCTCATTTTCAATTCGAAATAAAATCTTCAAAAAGGTTTGAAATGTGTCAGAATTTTGTTTTAAGAAAGCTACCCAAGTAAATCTGGTGAAGTCATCAACCATAACAAGAATATAACTGTGTCAACAGAGACTAACAGTTCGAGAAGGACCCATAAGTTCCATATGAATGAGCTCCAAGAGTTTAGAGGTAAGAATATCTTTGACTTTCTTATGAGGGGACTTAACAATTTTTTCTTCTTGACAAGAACCACAGACAATGTTAGAAATAGGTTTGATCTTAGGAATCCCTCTAACTATTTCTTGACACGACAGTCTACTAAGATTTTTGTAATTTATGTGACCCATACGATTGTGTCATATCTCATTGTCATCCATTCTGGCAATGTTACAGACCTCAGTACTATTTTGAACAATATAACAATTGTCTGGAGTCCTGAGTCCTGTAATAATGCACTCACCTTTTTCATTTAAAATTTTATAATTATTCTTTGAAAAGGTGACAATATGATTTGAGTCACAAAATTGCGAGATACTGAGTAGGTTTGCCTTAAGACCTTTTACTAGAAGAACATTTTCAAGTAAAGGTAATCCTTCTTCCTGGAGTGTTCCTTTACCAATGATTTGAGATGATACACCATCACCAAAAATAACTTTTCATCCAGCAAAGTTGGGTTTGTTTAAAAGTTTGGTATCATCCCCAGTCATGTGTTTTGAACATCCAAAGTCTAAATACCAACCAGATGGAGTGTGTTCATCTTTTAAAGCAGTAATAACAATATTACAATTTATCTGGGGTAATAGCTCATCTTTTCTAACCCAAACATCTCTTGTTTTCATTTTGCGCTTATTTGCTCTTAATTAATAAAATTTGTGAGCACTAGATTTTTGTTGAAAAATGTTTTGCGCATGAGGCTGAATTTTATGGAAAGTGAGAGCATTTGGTTAAGAAAAGTGTTTAGGAATCCTTCTTGGAAATGATCTTTTACGTTTGATCGTTCTCCTTCTATAGTTAGTGTTTTTGTCTGGTTGTCTAGGAAGAACATAATTTTTACGGCTTCTCCTAGAATAGTTAAAGTTTTGATACACAGGAGAATTAAAGACAGGGTTGACTATACGTATAGAGTAGCATCCTTAAAAGGAATGACCATATAGATCACAGTAAGAGCAGTATAGATTGCTCGAAGATGGTATCTCCTTAGGAATGTCTCTAAACATAGGTTTGATGAGATTTTGATGTTGAACCTTATTCCTAGGAATTATAGTTTGAAAGACAAAATCACTCTTCCTAATGGGTAGTCTTAGGTGGGATTTCACACTTAGAGTAACTTGATTCCCAAATATCAAACTTAGATTGGTTTTTGTCAAAATCATTTTTCAGAGAGTGAAAGTCTGGACAAGTTTCTACAGGTATTTTGCCTCCTGACACAAACTTAATTGATTCAAAGATTTTAGTTTGAGTCTTCAAATTGGGGCAAAATCCTATTCTAGTATGATCATTAGAATTGGTTTTGGAATCAACAACAAATCCATTAAAACTGTTTGAGTTATTTTCAAATTTAGAATTTTTTTGAGAACTGTTGCTGTCTTTTCTTTAGATTGTTCCAATTCTAATAATGTCCATTTATATTTTTTCACAAGAGTTTGATTTTCTTCAATCAAGTTCTTCAATTTTTTATCAACAGTTTTAAATTCATTTTCATGAGTTAGACATTGGCTAGTATACTCTTCAGCATTAAGTTTAACCATCAGACTTAGGTCTTCTAATATGTTAGTCAGATCTTTTACTATTTTTTCTAGTCTAGCGCATTTCTTGAGAGTTTTCGCATAAAGTGTGTGAATGTCATGGAGGTCTTCAGTGTCTGAGTAACTAAGTGAAGTGTGTGAAGTGACCCCTAAGGATTCATTTCTTGAACTCACGCACCCATGGACATCGTCATTATCGTATTCCCTTTGACTCACACACTCTGTGATAGAACTAGAAATATTCTCATAAATTAAAGCATCTAAACTAGTAGCAGCATGATTCACAACAGCAGGAGTAGAGTTACTATCATCATTCTCATACATTGGCATATCATCATTGTATATAATCTTATCAAAGAAAGACGTGAAAGGATCAAAACCCTCAGAAGATTTATGTTCATCATTATCAGAGTCACTTGAATCATTTCATGTTTTGCAAATATTGTCCCTAATATGTTTATTAGCAGTGTTCAATTTCACTCTACAGCCTTGTGCTACGTGTCCTATTTTTCCACATCTAAAACACTCAATGTTCTTGAAGTCTTTGTTGGGTCTCAAGTCCTTGTGATGTTTGTCCTGACTTTTCTCATGAGGTTTGCAGTTGGATTGAGTTGGATAATTTGGCTTGCCTTGTCTGTGTGCCAATTTATTTCTAAATTTGATAATTTTCTTAAATTGTTTTGACATTAAGGAAATTTGATTATCCAAACTATCTATATCACATTCCTCATCAGAATCATCAGCGGAAATAGTAAACTCAAGTTTCATCAACTTAGAAGAAAAACTCAAGTTGGAACTAGTATGTTTCCTATGGGACTAGGTCATTTGTTTCTTAAATTCTAATTCCATTTTCACAGTTCGAATTTTACTACTGAGTAATTCAGGAGTGAGATTTTGATCACACATTTCCTCAATAACATATCTTTTATTATCAAATTTTTGTGGCAATGATCTCAGAATTTTAGATATAATTTCATGTTTGTCATAAGTTATCCCATTAGCATGCAGTTTAGTCACAATGTCAGTTAATTTCATGTAGAAGTCATCAAAGGTTTTAGAATCATACATAATTAGGGAATTATACTGCTGAACAAGCATTTGAGTTTTAGCAGCCTTGACTCTAGTGTCACCTTCATATGCAGTGACCAGCGTATCCCAAGCTTCCTTAGAAGTGGAATATGATGAGATCCTTTTGAACTCATGTTCATTTATGGAAATAAAGATGGCATTCTTGCCCTTGTTATTATTTCGAGAAGTTTGCTTCTCTTCTTGTGTGAATTCACTTAATGCTTTCTTAACCCTCTCATTACTTCCTTCAGTGGATGGTTTTATAGGATAAGTGTAACCATTTTCAACAATATCCCAGACATCATCTCCCAAGGTTCCTTGTATGAAAGCAACCATTCTTACCTTCCAGTAAGCAAAGTTGTTTCAATCAAAGAGTGGGGGTCTGGTGAAGTTATCAAATCTTTTATTTTTCTCGTCCATTATCTTTTAAAAGTATTTCCAAAGCTCTGATACCAATTGAAAAACTGTTACTAAAGCCGTTTAATATAAGATTAAACTATTTAAGTAACTCCGAACTAATTTCTGAAGAAACTCTTTTCTAGAAATCAAATCAGTTTAATCACAAGAGGTGTTTAAAACTTTGCACGAGATCAGGTCAAGATTTGTTAACTAGTTTTGAAAAACAAACTAAACTAATTTTAAATCAGCACACCAATCAGAAAGGGATGAGGAGATGTAGAAAGATTGATGACAAGATATTTTTAACGTGGTAAAACCTCAACCAACTGAGGAAACATCCACGACTCCCTCTACGGAGTAAAAGGAAAAATCCACTAAAACAAATATAACAGTTACAAACTATATAACACACATGCACACAAATCAGACCTATAAAAGTTTAGGAATGTACCCATTGGTGTCTTTATAACTTTTTTGCAGTTCTGATTGTTGATGTTGTTCTCCCAATTTGCTAACTTCACTTTGTTCCAGTCTTTACGTCGACTCTTGTTTCAAGATCTTATTACCAAAACTTTCAATGTTGTTGTGTGTAAGTGTTTGTGATGGTGATCTAACATATGCATGCACACACTCACACTTATTTTTACAAACAGTCCTAGCAAATTACAAATCAGATCTCTATGCTGTGATTTTAAGTTTCTCTCTTCTTAGGAAACTTTGAACCTTATTTGACCTTTAATATTAACCCAGAATCCATGACTATCTTGCTCAGAAGACGTATCAAGATCTTAATCAATTTCAGGGTTTTAAAAGGATTTTTGAAATTAAAAACCGCCAAGTGTGATTCCAACTAGGTCTAAGGTCTTGTTTCAAAAGAACTAGAAACATAAATCATTATTGTTGATTTTGAGTATGAAAACATTTACAGAAAAAGAATCAACAATAGATTTCTCAAGATGAAAAACAATACATGCAGATCTAGGTGTGATGTATTATAAAATGCTGAGATCTAAAATTTCTATGAAACAGAAACACAGATCTAGCTTAATGCTTAAGTTGGACACAAGATCTTAAAGCGAAGAGGTTACAGCACGAGACCACTATCAAACCACTCTTAAAACTCTCAAACACTCAAGATTGTGTTTAGTATAAAACTGGTTTTGATAAAAAGGGATTAGGGTTTGAAAAAGGTTTGGAAGAGTTATGGTTAGGGTTTCTAACTCTGGTCTCTCTATTCTCTCTCTTCTCTCCTTTCTCTCTAAATGACGAAGTGGAGAAAAAGTCTTCAAATGGCTGAAAGGAACTCTCTTTAAATAGGGGGCTGAGAAGGATCTAGAAGGTAGAGGAAAATCGAGGGCTAAGATTAAGTCAAGCTATCTTGACTTTCATCCAATGGTTAAAGGTAAGCGATTGGTTATAAGGCTTGTGATTAGATGATATGAGTTCACGAGGATTGGGACAGGAACGCATGCAAATCGTCGATTAACTCAATCCAAGGGGTTATAAAACAAGCTGATTTACTCTCTTAAAAGAAACACAAAATCATCCAATAGGGAAGCAACAAGTGTAAGGCAAACACCGGATAACAAATGCGTGTATAAACTTAATTACATAGGCACCCTGAATTCTCTAGCGCTTTCGGTTCCTACCCAAGGTAACATTTCAGGGGAAAAATCAATAACCAGAATTTATATAATGACCCGAAAACTTTTAATTCCATTTTTTAAATAAGAAAAAAATGTTTAAAAATCATTAAAAATTCCCAAAAATTATAAAAGACTGTTTTAAGGGAAATTAGCACACACAACACACATATAAACAATTTAAACAATGTGTGAATAATGTATGCAGTTCTAAAGTGTGTGTGTGAGTGATAGTGAATATACCTTGATCAATCAAACAAGTGGAATGAACTGAATTGAAGTGGCTGAGGCTCTTTGGTATCTAGGATGGGGACTCAATTTTGTCTCTATTTCCAAACTAGATGAGAACTTATACAATGTAGACTCAAGTGAGTCAAGAGTATAAGGTGCTTCAGAAACATACCCACCCCCACCCGTACTGCCCACACACACGCACACTACACAAGAGAGAAAGTGATAAAATGCAAATCAATTAAAAGCATTAAAAATGGATTGATAAAGTACAAATTGGAATATTTATTACAAATTGAAAAATTATTTCAAATTCGGGTTATCATAAAAAATGGATTGATATTCGCTAGGAGCAGCCAAGTCATCCACACTACTATTTAGATGCTTTGGCGCATGTAGGATAATTGACCACGGCTCGTTGTTGATATACTCCGATTAAAACACTTGGTTAACCTTTTGAAATGCACAAACAAATGACTCATCGCTCACGTGGTCGTTGCTCTTCAACTTGGACAAGTCAACCATGATAAAATTGGTGTCAGGATCAACTTTACAAGCATTTTTATCCTCAACTCTTACCTATTCACAGTAAAATACAAACGCTTGAAGCTTATATAATCCAATTCAAATATATTTCGGATTACACCATAGTAAGTCATTTCAACTTCAACGAGGTTTTTATCTTTTGATCTTGCTCGAAAGAAAGTAAGAGCCTTGTATGAAATGCCCGAGTTCTGTACATTTGTACTTTCCTTGTACACTTTAGTGCCGAAAATGTAACCGTTCAATTGATAGTTTTTGTAATCTTGTGCCACGAACAAGGGTCCAGTGGCTAGACGAGCAAGCCTTGATGCCGTATCACCCATCTTTAAGAGCTGAGAATATATAAATTAATTACATTAGTTATAAAATTTGAGTGTAAAGTAACGTTATATAACGACCATTTTCATTATAATTACCTCTTGTGTCAAACACAACCTAAATTCGTTGTCTGATTGTACCATTATTTTTCGTCTTTTATTGTTCTCACAAGCTTCATATTTTCTGCATATTACAAAATTAATCATGTATAAAATACTCTAAAATAATGTTAAACATTATAATAATTGAAACTTACGTTTTCCATTCTTCGACATCTTCATGTGTGTCAAATAGATAACGAGCTACTTGTTCATGTTGCAAATTCATTAATTTCACTAGTTTTCCCATCACATGACACCAACATCGACGAACTCATCAGTGTCATAAACGTTGGTCGAGTCAGGCATATATTCCGAATTATAGATTGATGACTCCACGATGATGTATTCCTCTACAATTGATTCTGCAATGTATCGCGTATTCTTGACGTAATCTTTAAAAACTTTCATTAATCTTGCAAACGGATACATCCACCGATATCTAACTAGACCAAAAAGAAGTGACTTGTCACATAGGTGTACCAACAAATGAACACTTATGTCAAAGAATGCTGGGGTAAAGTACTTCTCCAACACATAAATCACTTCGGTCATCGCCAATTTTGCTTCCACTATGTGTTCTCGATTGACTACCTTCTCACACAAGAGTGAGAAGGTAATACTAATTTGCATAATAGCCCTCCGTAAATCCTTATGCTTGGAGAAACAGTGCTTAAACAATAGAGGAACCAATTGCATGATCATATGCCAATCGTGGGACTTACACTTATGTAAATCATGAGTCGTATAATTCACAATCCGTTGTAAGTTGGACGGAAAATTATATGGGCCCTTCAAATTATATATTGTGTCTAAAAGCACCTTCCTTTTCCCACTCGTCAAAGTAAACGCATCAGGGGGAATTATTGTCCTTCCCCTACTATCTTCTTTCAACCATAGTTGTGGCTTAAGTTTCAACGATTTAAGGTCTTTTCGTGCATTTTCTCCATCCGTTGAATGATTCCCCCCAAGGCAAGTGCCCATAATATGTTCAGCGAAGTTCTTATCTGCATGCATCACATCCAATACATGGCACACCGGGTTATTCTTCCAATAAGGCAAGTCAAATAAAATTGACCTCAAAGACCATGCCTTTCTTGTCTCAGTTTTATTCCCAGTTGGGGTCTTCTTATGCTTGACATTCTTAAATTTGGAATTCTTACCTAGCATATTAGGGCCACATTCAGAAGATTTACTTTCAATTTCTGAACCCGAAAGTTATCTCGACAGTAGCCTATGTTCAACCCCGCCCAATAAAAAATTGGAACCTTTCTAAAATTTGAAACTATGAGCCGGGGGTAAAAACCTCCTATGGCAATGGTATACATTTTTTGAGATAAATGATAGATGAAGAGATTCAGTCTCACCTTTATAAATTGGACACCCCAAATAACCATGTACTACACAATCGGATAATGTCACATAAGCTGGAAAATCATGAATTGCCCACATCAACATAGCTTTCATCGTAAACTCTTCTTTTCTAAAAGAGTCAAATGATTGCACACCCATTTACCCTAACTCATTTAATTCTTCTACCAAAGGATCCAGGTAGGCATCGATGTCATCACTTGGTGCCTTTGGCCCATGTATCAACAAAGACATCATTGAAAATTCAGGTCTCAAACACTGTGAAGGAGGGAGGTTGAGTGGGGCTAGGGTCACTGGCCATACACTCTGATTAGTGCTTAGATTTCCAAATGGATTGAAACCATCTATTGATATAGCCAAATGAATGTTGTGTTGTTCTCGAGCAAAATCGGGATACTCATAATTCATCCTCCTCTAGGCTGTAGAATCAATAGGATGACGCATGAGATTACTCTTTACTTCTGCCCTAGCATGCCAAGTCATTGCCTCTGCTATCCATGGTACTGTGAAAAATATCTTTAATCTAGGCCCAACGGGAAAATATTTCAACACTTTTTGAAGCACTTTTGAGCTTTTGCCTTCCTTACTAGTAGATTGGACATATCTAGGTTCATCGCATACCGGACAACGATCGAGATTTTTATACTCCTTTTGGTATAGTATGCAGTCATATATACAAGCATGAATCAATTTATACTTCATTCCCAAACCTTTCAAACTGTCCTTCATAATAGGATAGCTATTTGGAGGCGTATTCTCCTTGGGTAATAACCCCTTCACCCATTTCAAAATTACTGTCACGCTGTTGACAGACAAACCGTACTTCGTCTTCAAACTGTGCAGACCAACCATGGCATGTAAAGTTATTCGATATTTCTCACATCCAGAGTATAACGGTTGGGTCGCCTTAAATTTTAAACTTTGGTAGTCATCGTCAAGGTTTATCGTGATATCTTCACGAGCACTTGAACCTTGTACATCATCAGTAACCTCATTGTCTTCTACTTCATAAACTCCGTACACATCATCAACTAAATCCTCTAACATATTATGATCTACGTCGTCCCCTTCTACATTTATCCTACTTGTTAAAGGTTGTTGTGAAGGTTGTTCGGGGACAAAAGGAACTTTTAATTCACCGTGAAAACTCCAAAATTGATAACTATCTTGCATACCCGATCTTAACAAATGTAGTTCAACTGTTTTCCACTCAAACACCTTACCATTCTTACACCTAGCATACGGACACGGAAACTCGCCATCATTATGACATCTCTTTGCGTATTTCACAAATTCATTAGCACCTCTGCCAAACACTTCCCCCATTCTATTTGTCTCACCCATCCACTCTTTTTATTTTGGATACCCCATCACAGCTACCACAACTAATCACCTATTAAATGTAAGAAGCGTATATTCATGGATTAGTATAAACAAAACTTTGATTTATATTATGTTTTATTTAATTATGTCTTCGATTCTTAAATTTTAAATTTAAATTCAATTTATAATAGAAATTCCTATTTCCTCCATCTACTCTAAAGGGTGAGTGGTCCTATCCCATTCAAGACCGCATATTTTCATAATATACTTAACAGCTCATGCACATTGTTACGATTTGAGAAAAATTCGGCAGCATATTCCCGTAGTTCTCTAAGTACACAATATAGATTGGCAAGTGTGAGTGTTATTTCAATTGATGAATTGAAATAATAGTCACATTTGTCAATCTAGTATGTTCCCAGAGAACATTAGGATACGACTGCAGAACTTCCTCCAAAAGTAACAACTTTAAGACACTAAGAATATTATTATACAGAAATTATTCAGTCGCAAACTATCCAAATGGGACAATTCGAGAGATCTCATTACAGGAGTAATGACTCTCGAACGGGTCTAAGGTCTATTGAATGCGTACGCATAAGAACTAGAAGGCTAGTATCTATGCGCACTATATGTAATTTCAAGTATATATATATTGTTCGTTATACAAAGTAATTTTCAAAAAAAGTTGAAAAATCCCACCCCCATATGGACAATAATCCAGTGGTCATGCCACTTTTAAAATTAACCAACCCAACATCGATCCACTATAATCAAACCTCAATGGCAACAGCAAATGTGTATCCCATACTCCTTCTAATTCATCTACTCAATTATTTCTTTTCCTCAATTAAACTAACAATTAAAGTATACAATTATTAATTTACTAATTTACAATGAGGGGCAATCCTACTTTCATATATTAATTTACTAAAAAAATTAATGATCAATCAATTCGTTTACAAGGGACACTACTTGCATATGAGGGAAAATATCCAATAAACCAATCAAAATTTAATAAAAAAATTAACAAGCCCCACCCCCGCCCCATTTCCCCTCCCCCCACCCCCACCCCCTCCCCCCACACACGCACGCAGCCCCACCCCCCGCGTCATTTCTCCCTCCCACACATACACACAAGTACGTACACTACACACGCGAACACACACACACACACACGTAGCACCCCCACCCCCTGCGCCCCGTCCCCCCACCCACCCCCACCCTGCCCCTTCCCCCCCATCCTGCCGCACCCCTTCCCCCCCCCCCCCACGCACAACCCCACCCTACCCCCCACCCCCCACCACACACACGCACACCCATATACACCCCCTCCCCAGCCGCCACCCACCACATACACACACGCACACACACACACACATGCAGATATACACACACACACACACATATATATATAAATGGAAGATAGATAGATAGATAGATAGATAGAGAGAGAGAGAGAGAGAGAGAGAGAGAGAGAGAGAGAGAGAGATAGATAGATAGATAGATAGATAGATAGATAGAGAGAGAGAGAGAGAGAGAGAGAGAGAGAGAGAGAGAGAGAGAGAAACCAACTTGCAAGTAGAGAGCGAAGGAGAGCAGTGGCGTAGAGAGAGAGAGAGAAAGTGAAGGGAAACAAAACGGTGAGAAAAAAAGGAGGGGAAAGGGTTTTTTGCTGCTAAACTTGTCACGAACATGTCACGGTCTTTAACCGTGATAATATTATAAGAATTGTCACCGTCATTGACCGTGACAAGGTCTTGTCATGGACTTCTCACGGTCACAGACCGTGTTACAAAAACACGTGTTTTTTTATCATGGTCAATGACCATGACAAGTCTCGCCGGATAAAGGGTGCCATTTTGATCTTTTTGGTGTAGTGTTATGATTGTAATTGCTCTCTCGGTTATGGCATTTCACATGAATAAGTTAATGAATCTATCAATAAACATTATGGCATATGATCCCCTATGATAATTTGACTTATGAAGATATTTTATGAATTGGCAAATTAAGCATGTTAATAGAGTAAATTATTCCTCTTAATTCGATGGGTAGTTTAACTTAATGAAATGGTATGGTGATAGGGTGTGCACTTAGATGAGAGGTGAGGATGATTCTTATAATGAAGAGCGAACTTAACCTGTTGATGATGTTAGTATTCATAAACTGACATGCATTTTATTCACACGTATATCATATCAAACCGGGCCCTGACCCGTTTATATTTCTTTTCTTATGTGGTTCTTATTTATGCTTAGGTGCTCCGGCGCAAGGGCATTCGCTTTGATCTTTCCTTCCTAGTGTCAAGGAGCTACAACATTTTGCGAATGTTGTAGGATTTTTATATTAGACGCGTCAATCTTTTGGATAATCAAGTTACGATTTTCCTGTACCTTCGGGTGTGTTGCCCCAGTTTTATTTATATCTATTATAATACTTGGTGTAACCTTTTGTATTAGTATGTTAACTGACAACTTATTCGGTTATGTTTTGTAGAATGGTTATTAAACTATTACATATATTTATTTATATCCACCTTTTGTTGTAAATTGGATTGTCGAAATTGTTTTTATCAAACTTGTAATTATATGACATCCGTTTGCTAAAATACTTGGTGGTGGTCTCGTACTACTATTATTATGCTTCAGTGATGCTAAGAATGGATGAATTATGATTCCTGTTTTTATTGGAGTAACGGGCTGACCACCTCTTATTTTGATAAGCGGGGTGTCACATTAAACCAAATAAGTTTTTGTCCAAAAACCCTCGAAACCAACTCAAAACAATGTAAATCATGGAAATACCTGATAAGAAGCAATTAGGATGATGGAATGTGTAAAAAATCACTCAAAAACCAAGCTCAAATCGGTGAAAATGGTCAAGAATAGCGAAAAGTAGTAGCAGCTCCGTGATGAAGACGATAGAAAAGAGATGTGGAAATATGGCGAAAAACGGATGTAAAAACCTAAAACGCATTTTTAAGCCTCGTTCGAGCGAGAAACATTACACATTTTAAACATAAAAGCAGGTTATTCGAATAAAAGTCGATTTTCATTGGAAGAAGCTTTGAACGAATATCAAACGAGCCAAAACAGTGGTGGTTGGGGAGGGGGCGTTCAATGTTTGTTTGAAGTCCACTTCATATTGGAACCAAAACTTGTGTGAATGAGCCATCATATCGTTATAACACACATCGAAATGTTGAAAACTCTTCTCAAACCATTCAAACCTAGACCCAAAAAGGTAAAACATGAGAAACATCAACCTGACACAAACCAAAAATGAAAAAAAATGATATTAAAACATAAGAGTTACACGCTTATATGGTATCCATGTGCCGAAACATGGAATGGAGTGTATGGGCGTAAACTAAAACAAATGAATCATGACCCAAATACTTAAATATGTTCAAGAAGCTCTAATGGACCGTAAAATATTATCAAAGCTATGGTTTAGTTTCAAGTGAGAATAAAAAATTAAACTTTATAAACAAAACGTTCACAATGCACACAAGTCTAGATTTTAACGATTCTATCAATCAATAGCATCATGACACAACCGTTAAACCTGGGATTCATTGTGCAAACTCGTGGTTCTTTAACTAAAATCCCTAAAAAATAATATTTTTCTATTGTAATCTATTTCATGATTCCTTTGAAGTATTATCTTTTATATTCAATTATTATATTTTAAGTTGGCCCTTTTTCTTGTTTCTTATTGCCTTTATTTTTTCTTGGGCTCTTTTCAACGGTGGTTTTTACGCAAAGTCATCCTATCTTTCGCGGCCCTTTCCTATGTACACTAATATTTTTTTCAATAATAAATAAATATTCTCAGAGGCAATGCTTCTTACATGCACAACTCCCCCTAAGTCATTAATAGGCATAAATGACAAGATTGAGAGGATAATATCTCACCAAACTCAAATGTACATGAGACGTTAAACATTCAAAATAGCTTGTGCATGTGTGTGCAGAGGTATATACATAGTCGAATCCATAATGCATGTCAAGTTCGAAACAACTCCACGAAAATCATGGTTAAGATTAACCCAAGTATCTAAAGTCATAATCAAATGTCTTAGCCACATGGAAGTTGCAAAATGAAGGGGATTCAAGCACACTAATATGCCATACCATAAGTGTAAAACTCAAGATATAAAAACTGCAAATCTTTTTTAATTTTTCTAAAAATATGTAGACCCAAAAAAAAATCTTTTTGAATTTTTCAAAAAAAAATATATAAAAACAAATTCTTTTTGTATTTTATCAATATGACTCAAGAAAGAAAAAAGATAAAAATAAAAAATATACACAACTCATAACCCTAGAAAGGATATATAAAAAAGTTAAACTAGATTATGACAAGCATGGCTAACATGATCAACCATAAGATCTAACATGGGGAGAATCGTGCAAGCAAACGAGAATCGGGAATTCTAATGCTTAAAGCCTCTAAATACGATTTCCTAATGAATAATGAATATGGGTTTTGGGAACCGAAGCGACTCTATTCGTAGAATTCCTAGGAGCATTCTTAAGATCATACCAAAAACGTCTAAGATAACCCTTCCTACCGCAATGAGTTCAAGTATAAACACGACGAGGAGTGTTACCTAAAGGTTGACCTTTCCTAACGTTCCTAGTCAACTCTCCATATACATGGTATTTACTTTAGGAATGGGATCAATACGATTATCGAAGTCAATTCCACACTTGTCATCTTTGATTTTGATGATGCCTAATATTATATCTAACTTTTTCGACTTGGCCTCCAAATAAAATTTGACCCTACTCGAATCTCTCAATCTCTTTTTAATCTCAACTATCCTAGACTCGAGTAAACGTCTAGACTCCTCAAACTTTAGAATCTCTTTCTTCATAGCATCCATTAAACCAAGAAGACTATCTCTCTCACCCTCAACACACTCTAGCATGTCTCGAAGAGTCTTCTCACATGCCCTAAGATCCTCAATCAGTGCATCATTATCATTTCTTATGGCACGTTCTTTCAACCTAGCCTTTAACTTTAAGGTAGCCTTTTTCACCTTTATAGTGTTTGTATACAATTCATGGTAGGCAAATTGCAACGCACTCTTCTCTACTTCTTCATCCTCACTCGCATCAACCTCACTCACTTGAGATTCACTCACTATGGCCTTAGAAGTGTCATACAAAGAAATATCTTTATGATAAGATTTCTCTTCGTCGCTCATATGACTAGCTATGAACGCGATAAAGTTGAATTCATTGGAGGAATCGTTTCACTCCTCCAGATCACTATCACTAAAGTTGACATTATAAGTTATCGGTTTCTTGACATCCTTCCTTACTTTAGTGAAGCACTCATTTACACTATGTCCATAACCCTCACAACCAAAACCCCTCTCCAAGTCATCCCTCTTAACATTATCACTCCGATTCTTAGGGACAAAATCGGTCTCGTGGTTCTTTCTTTTTTCTGAAATCTTTTGGCATCTTTCGATTGTTTTTGAAATTTGATAAATTTCTTAAATTTATTTTCCAACATGGCCACATCTCCGGATTCGATATTCGACTCATCAAACGAAACTTTTGTTTCCACCTTTCGGGCTTTAAAAACAATGCCCTTTTCTTTCTTCATCACATTCTTGGAGGTAAACATGTCAAGCTCATAAGTTTGTAGGTCACCTACAAGCTCTTCTACTTTCGTCGAGTCAAGTAAACCCAAAGAATTGAAAACAATCACTTTTAGGTTAAATATGTCACGGACAACGGCCTTATGATTTTCTTTATCACTCGGTTGTCGGGTATCCTCTCTCCCAAGTTAAATGATGATATAATAATGCCGAAAAATCTACCGTAGAAGTCATCAAAGGTATCACTCTCTAACATCTTAATCTTCTCAAAGTAGGTGGTAAGCTTTTGGAGTTTAGAAGCCTTAACTGCCTTGGTTCCTTTATGGGTAAGTTGGAGTATATACCAAGCCTCTTTAGACGTCTCACACATCATAATACGGTGAAATTCATCCTAAGAGATAGAACACAAAAGAGCATTTAAACTTTTAGAATTATATTGCACTAATTTATGCTCAGCATCAGTCCACGACTCAATAGGTTTTAAATGTATTGCCTCTCCATCTCTCATGACTAGTGGTGTCCACCCTTTAATTATAGCTAACCACACCCACTCATCTATAGCCTTAAGTTCTGACTTCATATGCATTTTTCAGTAAGCGTAATTAGTCCCACCAAATATTAGTTTTCTAAAACCAACAAACCCTCTAAGATTCATACCTAAAGACAAAGGATCACAAACATAGTAATTTAGTGTTCTAACTCTGATACCAATTTAAGAAGGCCCCTAACCAGTGTTCTTTTGGCAAAGATAATATTTTTTAACATTTTCTGATACAATTTGAATTACCAAATTTTATTTTATTAATCCTATAGCATGCATCTAAGGTGATTAAGTAGATAAAGTAAATAAATCAAACACACCACAAGACGCCGATGTACGAGGAAATCACTAAGGAACGGTCAGGCTAGAAAATCCACTATGACACAAATTTATATAAGAGTTGATAGGACTTACTCGACGACTTTATCACCCATAAGCCTTGACGCTCTCCTAATCTTCGATCGTTCCTCCATAGCATCAACGCAGGAACCCACCCTCGCAAGTGTCCACAACACATGGGTCCACGTCCACCTCGATATCCTCCGATGCAGCCGTCTATGAATCGGAACACAGAGTCCATCATTTTTTCTTTTCAATCAACACGTACGGAGTTCACCACACGAAAAAAATTGTTCAATAGGAAGAAAAAATCCAGGTGCCAAAATCAAGATCTCTATATCATAAGAATGATGAGATTTGGATCTTGAAAACTAAGGACGTTTGTAATTCATGGGATATTTTATAACAGGTGCATAAACATTTTTCAACAAAAGTTCTTGTGATTTCTGAGTGAAGGCTTCCTTAAATACGAAGAAACGAATTTCGAGGCAGCGTCTCGTTCGAATGAGAATGTTATCTGGTTTGAATGAAACGAGATCTCAATTTCGTTTGAACCAGTATCGAACGAGTTAGAGCAGTCTACTCTCGATCGATGCTTGTTTGATGTAGACTTCAAACAGCCCTTTGAAATAAAAAAAGTCCTTTCGTGCGAATGAGATTCCCATCTCTTTTGAATGACTTTAGCAAAAAATAAAAATATTTTAAAGTTCAAAACGGCCTCGATTTTTAAATCAAATAAAATAATAACCACTCGAAAAATATTTAAAAAATACGTTTCCAAAATTATTTTTCAAAGCCCCAAACATTAAAAGTTTAAAATACATCCTTAGTTAAAATCTTAGATGTCAAAATCCATTAGCGTTCATACCTGAGAGATCTATGATAAATCCAAGTGTGTGAAGATAATGTAGGGACTAAACACGACAGGATATCATCTTCGAATCTTTGTCGCAACATCTTCAACACAACACATTATAGGTTTTGTGAGATCACAACTCAATGACTAACCAACGACTCAAACAGTTTTTTCCGGAATTATGTCAATTACAAACAAATTGGCTCGATTGGAAATTTCCCCTTACATAATCTAAAATACTTTACAAGCATTGAAATCCCCTAAACTCAGGAAAACCCACGTCATTGCAGTCTCCACGTCATCTGTCATTGATATGCCCATTCATGCAAATCTCCGAACCAAAACCAAGCGATCCATCTGTTGTTTCCATTCAGTTTTTAGAGTAGTTTAGCCGCCAAGCGACCCTTCATCTCTAGCATTGAATCTGAATATGCTCATGAGGTGCTTGAGAAAATAAAATCGACACTTCAATTACCCAAATTATTCACTTACCTCCAGTGCCAATTCAATGCAATAATGATATTCCAGGTACGTATGTGGTAATTGAATATGCAAGGGTAGGTATGATATTTATATATTTTCGTTGTAATCATTTGGATTCTCACAAATTTGTGATGGAACTTCTGATTGCATTATCACAATCTGTTGCAGAAACATCTATTGGAGAATCGGAGCAAGTAAGTATACCATTTCTTACTTTATTTATTTCAATATTTTACCATTTATATGACGTTTAACAGATTCTATTATATTGCCATTCAATTATTGTTTTTTTTAATAAGTCATTCGATGATGATTTCTAGATAAAAAATTGGCCATGAGTTTTGTTTTAGTTTTTGACATGAAACAATTAAAGGAAATCACGAATTTTTATGAGTTCTTTTTTAGATAAATAAATGTTGTATATATATATTTTTTTTTTGCTAGAGTTGGAGAGATTGCACTGTTATTTTGTGTCTGTTATTACAGTAAGAGGTCAGACAAATGTGAAGCACATGTACTTGCAAGAAGAAACCTATCCTCCTATTGATCTAATATGACATTGGAGTTATGTTCATTCCACAAACAATACTATCTTTTTGACAGCCCAATAGGGGTGGAGGTGAATACTTTGTTCCAACTTGACAGAAGTGTAAGTTTATGTATGTTTGGTTATTAATAATGAAAGAAAGTAACTATTTTAAGGTTTAATGTTCCTTTTTTTTGCCTTTGCAAATATAAGTAACTAGAGGTCTTGAACATGTCATTCTTTTTGTAGCATCCATATTGTTCAGTTTAGGTTTCTGGAACCCAATAGTTTATGACTCTCTCCCACTTAGAAATTTTGGATGTTGTATAAAGGTTGTTAAACTCATGTTCTCATTCTTTAATTTGAAAGAATAACATGTCAGTAACTTGAGAACTGAAACTGACATAAATTTGATGAAAGTGAGTTTAATTCATCAATTAGCATGAACATATAATTTGCTCTTTTCACATTAACAATTACTGGAATGCATTGCGCAATCATTATGTTAAAATATAAGCTTGGGACAATTTACACTCTTCTAAACTTTTATTTATAAGTGTTTCATGTAAGCAAAATTCTAAAAAGAACTAGTGATGATCGCCAAACTGAATTTCATAACAATACGAGTCACTTTATTCAAATTGTCAATTTGTTAAGAGAAATAAAAATAATTAAAAAACTATGTGAGCAGCTCTATTAACGAGGAAAAAAAAAGACAACGCAACCTATTGAATCATGTTTCAGCTTTTTTTTAAGGGTATGGGAAAAGCACGATAGAGTAAAGGTTCTGTAAAATTAGTTGTGACCATCCTTGAATGATAGGAGAAGGTAATTATATCATGCAATTTGAACTTTTATAACCTATAATCTATTGGCATATGGCGGTTCTCAATATTTTAAGTAAACTGGGAATTCTAACTTCGGTTAGAGTCTTTGTAATCCATTTTTTTTTGTCTTTAGTAGACTTGGCCATATCTTTATATGTTTTCCCAATCATTTGATTTTCTCAAATACCGTGTTATCCTGTGGAGGCAGAAGACTATGGATTGGGAGATATCAGTTCTCATTTGTGCTCTCCTCTAACTCCATGAGTAATGAGATTTGGCAAAAGCCTCTGACTTGTGATGATGAATGTAGCATACTCTACAGGGTGCCCTTTGCCTTGAAACTTCCATGTGGTGGGGGATAACTAGGGTTCTTGGTTTGTGTACCGGGGCATATTTAATTAAGATCATGTTGAATGAGATTACTCATGCCTAAAATCCTTAGAAAGTTATGATCCTTTGAGAGACAAAAAGTCGATCAAGCCTCTTGGCCTAGTGATATAAGGCTCCATGCTACCAAAAAAGAAGAGAGAAAAAGCCTACGGTTCTAGTGGTCTGGCTCTGGTTGGAAAAACATTTAGTTCATTGGAAGAAGGATTTGTATCTTCTTAATGTTATGGGGTGTTGGACCGCGTATAAGCAATGTTGTCCAGGACAACCATGGGATGTTATGGTGTGAGAACAACAAAAATAATATTATACTTCTTCTTTGGATTCATTCTAAAAAAATTGTTTAGACCAAGCATTTTCGTACCCGCATATCTAGTGATGCCTAAAAATGTGAGAGAGTAATAACACAATATACATAGATTTATATTGTTTCATCCAAGGGTTTTCCGTACGCCCATTGTGACTGAGTATTCTTTCTCATTAGTCAAAGAGGAAGACATTTTTTTCCAAAGTTTCGGGGGGCAGCCTAGGGAAATTCGACCAAAATTTGGTCCCAATATACACATTGGGAGTCCACGAACTTAGAATGAGCTTGCAAATGTCAAGCACTGCTGGAGCTCTAATGGTTAATTTAAGGTATAGAAAAATGGAGTAATTATGGAATGAATCTTCTGATGTATCTAATAATAGGGGTGTAAATTTATGTTTTTTGGTCGGGTTTTGGGTCAACACACCATGAATTCGTATTTTTTACCTGACATGAACACGACGTGTATGGAACACGACATGATTAATATGATTTCTTAAATTTTATGTTCAATTAGGCAAAAATAGACAAGATAGAACGAATAAAAACATGATTGACACACCTCATAATTTTGACATGAACACGAAACCACTTTGTGTAAAAAAGACCCGATACGATCATGACATAAATGTTGAAAAATTGGACAGAATTTTGAGCAACTTTGAGCTCAAATATAGGTGGGACCCACACTACGATAATTGTGGAAAAATATATGAACGGTTTCTCCTCTGCAAGGAGATTAACGTAGTATATTCACATGTCCAACTCATTAAGTTATGAATGATAAATATGTCCCCAAAGTGACTCACAAAGCAATGAAAGTTAATGTATTGGGTATGTCTTAACTCTTGTCCCATATTGGAAGAGTAGTGGAAAAATAATGAGTTAATAAAATTCAAATGATGGACTAAGGATTGGATGCCTTGGGGTATCCCAACTCTTTGAAGGGGAGATGACCTAAGCTATGCACGGGTTGACTTTCGGTCAAAGGTCCACACGCGCTGCCGGCCGACCGGCTTGGCTTGGGCTTACGCTTATAAAAATCTCCTACATTTTGAGCCGAATTAATTTAACTTTATGGGCTTTAATTATTAATTAATTACAAAATTAATTAATTAATTAATAAACTATTGGTCGTTATTGCCAACAGTCAACAGTTAATTTCGTTTAACTATTTTTGTCAATTATTGCCAACAGTCACTTACTTTGCTATAAATATAGATGCCTCCCTCCGTTTTTAAAAAATGAAAAATTTCCCTCCTCCAATTCCTTCCATACCAAAAGTGTTGTCATATCTGTTCTAGAAAATTCTTTTTTCTGCATAACATCCGTTGCATTGTTGTTGAGTAAAAGCCACATAATTTGAGTTCGTTGTAATTAATTATTGTTGTGCTACATAATTAATTGAAAAATCCGTTCTATCTTGGGAGACAATATTTATCAACCTCAGAGCACATTGATTCAATAGGTTGATGAGTACAACTTGTAGTAGCTTGATTTGTCCTTTTAGAAGGACCAGATTCTCGGATCATGTTATACGGGAATTCATTTTCAAAAAATGAAGCGTCCCTCGATTCAATAACCGTATTTACATGAATATCCGAAATCTCAGATTTATAAATTAGAAATCGATATGCACTGCTATTAGTAGCATAACCGATGAATACCCAATCCACGGTTTTTGTCCCTATTCTTACCTTTTTAGGTTTAGGAACCATCACTTTGGCTAAGCACCCCCACACTCGTAAATATATATAGGAAGGTCTTCGACCTTTCCATAATTCGTAAGGTGTCTT
Source organism: Sambucus nigra (assembly GCA_949130495.1). Taxonomy (NCBI): domain Eukaryota; kingdom Viridiplantae; phylum Streptophyta; class Magnoliopsida; order Dipsacales; family Adoxaceae; genus Sambucus; species Sambucus nigra. The sequence continues at coordinate 236,808,985 of OX422217.1, read as the reverse complement.
GTGAGTAATGCAATAAATGTGTTTTCTTTAAATACATTCAAAATGGATATGTCATTGTATGCCTCTATGTTGATGATATGCTTATCATGGGTAGTAACTTGGAAATTATCAAAACTACAAAACAAATGTTGAGTAGTAGATTTGACATGAAAGATTTGGGAATCGCCGATGTTATATTAGGAATTAAAATTCATAGAACATCGAATGGACTTATATTATCTCAATCTCATTACATAGAGAAAGTACTTGAAAAATTCATGAAGTATGATATTAGTCCTACCAAGACACATGTAGATGTAAATTTACATCTAGCGAGAAATAATGGTGAAAGAATATCTCAACTAGAATATTCTCGTATTATCGGCAGTTTAATGTATATCATGAACTGTACGCGACCGGACATAGCATACTCTATAAGTAAGCTAAGTCGATTTACGAGTAATCCATGAAAAGATCAGTGAAAAGCAATATTGAGAGTTTGGGGTTATTTAAAATATACTCAAAACTATGGACTGCACTACTCAAAATATCCAGTTGTTCTTGATGGAAATTGCGATGAAAATTAGATATTCGATACAAAAGACTCTAAGTCTACGAGTGGGTATGTGTTTACCCTTGGAGGTGCAGCCGTATCTTGAAAATCCTCAAAACAAACGTGCATTGCTAGATCGACAATGGAATCTGAACTCATTGCACTAGACAAAGCTGGAGAAGAAGCTGAATGACTTCGAAATTTCTTAGAGGATATTCCAAATTGGTCTAAACTTGTGCCCGCAATATGTATACATTGCACAAAATCACATGTATAACGGAAAGTCACGACATATTCGTCGTCGACACAATACTGTTAGACAACTTATCTCAAATGGAATTATCTCAATTGACTATGTAAAGTCAAAAGATAATATATCGGATCCACTAACAAAAGGTTTAAACCGAGAGCAAGTTGAAAGATCATTGAGAGGAATGGGTCTAAAGCCTATAAATAAATAAGAATCAATATAGTGGCAACCCAACTTAGCTGACTGGAGATCACAAGATCTAGGTTCAATGGGCAAACCGAACTACATTGTATTCAGTAAGCCCTGGTGGAGATTTAATCCTATCCATTCCAAAGATGAGATAGTGTATATATGCCGTGAAATTACGATAAGTTATGATTTTAATGACATCCATATCTTAGTATGTCTAAGTGGGGTATTGCAGGATATTCTTTATGGAAGTCACATACGTGAGTAAGAAGGGGCCACTTCTATGAGAATAATGAAAGGCATATTCGCTAAAATACTCACGGAACCAAGAGGTGTTCATGGCCAAAATGAACATAAACGTGAGAACCAACTGTGTTGAAGAATTATTATATGAATATTATTGTCTAGGTTTACAAAAATGGTTGACGGTTCAAGGACGTGAAGTCTACTGATTAACCAAGTAAATTCGATAGTATATCACGAAGGAAAGTTCAAGGTCACTAGGCTACTTCTCCCGATGGAATAAATCTTCAGTTTTACTCAACATGTGTCTGTATTTGCATTAGCATCTGTTCTGTTTTATTTATAGAGATATATCATTCATGTGGGGGATTGCTGGAAAATTGGACAGAATTTTGAGCAACTTTGAGCTCAAATTTAGGTGGGATCCACACAACGATAATTGTGAGAAAATATACGAACGCGTTCTCCTCCGCAAGGAGATTAACGTAGTATATTCACATGTCCAATTTTATTAAGTTATGAATGATAAATATGTCCCCAAAGTGATTCACAAAGTAATGAAAGTTAATATATTGGGTATGTCTTAACTCTTGTCCCACATTGGAAGAGTAGTGGAAAAATGATGAGTTAATAAAACCCAAATGATGGACTAAGGCTTGGATGCCTTGGGGTATCCTAACTCTTTGAAGGGGAGATGACCTAAGCTATGCACGGATTGACTTTCGGTCAAAGGTCCACAAACGCACGCGCGCGTCCGTCCGACTGCCCGGCTCGATTAGGGCTTAGGCTTATAAAAATCTCCTACATTTTTGGGCCGAATTAATTTAATTTTCCGGGCTTTAATTATTAATTAATTACGAAATTAATTAATTAATTAATGCACTGTTGGCAGTTATTGCCAATCGTCAACAGTTAATTTCGTTTAACTGTTTTTGTCAGTTATTGCCAACAGTCACTTACTTTGCTGTAAATACAGATGCCTCCCTCCGTTTTTCAAAAATGAAAATTTCCCTCCTCCAATTCCTTCCATACCAAAAGTGCTGTCATATCTATTCCAGAATTTTTTTTTCTGCATAACATCTGTTGCATTGTTGTTGAGTAAAAGCCACAGAATTTGAGTTCGTCGTAATTAATTATTATTGTGCTACATAATTAATTGGAAAATTCGTTCTATCTTGGGAGACAATATTCATCAACCTACGAGCACATTGGAGGGAATAAACTGTCTTAAGGATACTGTGAAATTCACAGGGCTCGGATTATCTTTCTATTTCTATTATTGTTTCTGCAAATTCAAGTTTCGTTTTTATTTTCTGTAATTAGATTATAATTCGTAATTCTGTACTTTTGTATTTATTAAACAGTAAACATAACAATAAACACGATAGATTGTGTCAATTTTGTGTCGTTATATGTCATGTTTTCATGTCATTTCTAAGATTTTCATCCCTATCTAATATCTCTTTATATAGGGGAAGAGGACTAACAGTTTTCCCAGATATCAACAAGGATTTTACCCTTACTTATTAACGATGATCAACTCAGTTGGGGTGTCCCAACTCTCGAATTAGTATTAACAGTGAGTTAAACCCCTCTTATAACTTATCCAGCTCGTTCATTACTCTGATTACGGTCTTCTTTATTGGTTGAACTAGTTCAAGGATTCCATCCGACTGATTCAAATCTTGAGCAACTTCATTAGCAAGTTCCTTATATATTACTCATTTTGCATCATCGATAATCTTATTATACATTTTTTTTAAATTATTAGATGGAAAAAACTAGAAGAATTTCAAACTTTGAGTTCAAATCAGTTTCTTCAGAGAAACAAACTGGTAATCCCACGTCTCATAATCGGTGAGTGCAGACATTGAGCAATTTATTATCTGTGTTTTTTTAATCTGAAATTACATTCAGATTTATTGTATATCCTCATTTATCATTATTAATATGTTTATATTGTATATTTTTTTATTTTGATTACAAAATACATTAGTATTATGATTAAAAAAAATTCAACCTTTACATTATTTCACACTAGCGAAATAACTTTGAAAAATGTATGAAGATATTACTAGTAATATATTCGAATGCAGAATATAACAGCCAATTTTAATGCAAAATCACTATCTCATACTGTAAGTTTTAAATAACAATGGGGAATTCTAATGTTAAATATGAATTTCCTTTATTCAATAAAAATTGATGAGATGCCAAGTAATGTGAGTATTGAAATAAATCATTCCATAATATGTTAGTTTATAATGTTTTAAACTTTCGCAATGATAATTCACAATGCGAAATCATAATGATAATTTGCAACAAGAAATTTCATTGTGATTTCGCAGTGCAAAATTTCACAAGTATTTTGTATTTTGTAGTATGAAATTGTGTAATGCTTTGCTATTGAAATTTATGAATTAAAATTAATTGGTTGCATGCTAGTCAACGATTGTAAAACTTTTGCATTTTAGATTAATTCATTCCTTGAATGTAAAAAGGCAATTAACGGACAATCAATAGCTACAATAAGAGCTAAAAGAATTTCTCAGCAAACCGTAATACCAACAGAAGGCTTTGAATGGAAAATTGACAACGTAGCAATAAAACCTCAACAACCACTTGGGAGGTGATGATCATATACCCAAACTTACTATATGTTTGAGACATTATTACAATGAAATATAACTGATTAATTAAATTGTGTGTTTTTATTTTTTGCAGTGTGGATTGTGGAGTATCTTTTGCTATGTCATGAAAAAGTTGATTACACGTGGGGAACTTCCCAAGCTATTTTTTATGGAGAAATTTAGATGTAAAATAATTTATTTTTTAATCAATGACCCACCATTCACATGGTTAGAGGATGAATATTTAGTATCATGGTTACAAGATATACCATTAGTTTAAGGGAAAATAATGTGATAATTATACATGTTACTTTTATTTTCAACTCTTGGTTGTGAATGAATCTTTATGAAATTTGTCCTTACTAGATGAATTGCTATTATAAATTTGATTACAAATGTTTAAAATGAGATTTATCATTTAATATGCGAAATCGCAATGTGACAAAAATCACAAGTCACAATGCGAGCTACCAATGCGAAATTACATAGCGAAAAGGTACATTTTGTATCACTTGTTAGCAAACTCAAACTACAAATTTTTTTGAGAAAACTTATTGCGAAATATAATATTTCTGCCTTACAAATTACAATCATTCCACTTCGTGAAATATTTTAGATCTCATTTTGATATTGTTATTAATCACATAAGATTTTGAACCCTTTAACGAGAACTAAGGCCATAACGTATTCAATGAGACACAAAGTTCAATAAACTTTAAGAAATTATACTTCAAAGTATAATTGATATTAACATTGATATTTAATGCTTACATTAAAAAAAATTATTCCTCACCAGGATTACATCATGCTTGCAATCAGTATAAACTAACTGTTCATACTCATCCATGGAAAAATGCCTCCTATAATTATCATGTATTTTACAAATAGATTCCAACCTCCTGTAACGACCGTAAAACCTAGAGTTTCCAACAATGACTTCAATACGCCATAAGGATTCCTTCTAAAAATTCCAATCCTTTTCAAGAGTTCTCTCATTTAACAAGTTAATAGTGAATTCCCGGTCCCTTGTTGATTTAGTCCGGGCATAAAATATTGTAATAAATGAAATAAATTGCATATTCTTTATTTTTTTTAGAATGTTGAGCTTCATAAATGATCAATATTTCTGAATTAGAATCCTTATCATCTTATTCCTCATATTTTAACCTCCTACCGCAATAAACTGTAGAAACTATACCACCACGTTCAAGTTAGAAACATTTTGTAATACCCCGTATTTTTATGCTATATTTAATTTGGGGATTTATTAAATTTAATGTGATGATTTATTTAATAAAAATCCGAAAATTAATTATGTTATAATTATTAACGTGACTAGAGTTAGTAATTATGGGAAACTTGTTGAATATTACTAATGAGCATAGTAATATATTATATTGGTTATATTGAATGTCATAAGTAAATTAAATGACTATTTCGGAAATTTAAGTCGGGACGTGCCCATGTCACGTCGGGACTAATTATGTTAATTAAAAAGTGAATATTTTATAAGTTGTCTGTATGGTCGTTTTGAGTGCGCCAACGCGTCCGGAAGGGTCGAGATAGTCAGAAAAGTGTACCCGGGGGTTTAGTTCGGGCCTCGGGGTGTTTTTAGGCCTAATTAGTGACCCGGGAGGGCATTTTGGTCATTTTACAAAATAGGGTAATTAAACCCACGAATTTCAGCCATCCTTAGCAGCTATTTAAGTCAGCCTTTTAGGGTTAGAGCATTCAGAACCCTAGAACGGCCATTGGAGAAGAGAGGAGAGAGCTCTCAAGGTGATTCAAGGCCCAAAACACCACGGATTACACCGCCGTCACCACCAACGCGTAGATCGCGAGGAGGAGAACGCAACCACTTCAATATCAGCAGGAAACCAGACCTCTGAAATCCCAGGCAAGTGTTTAACTTGCGTATTTTCGTTGATGCAATATTCATATTAGTGTAGGAATGATTAGGAGTATAATCAATGGAAGAAAACCCCAATTTTGATAGGGATTTGCATGTAGAAATCATTATAACCATATTCTGGAAATATTATGTGAAGTAGATGATTAACCCACGAATTTGTGATGATTTGTTAGAAGGAAATTCTGGAGAAAACTGATTAGAACAAAAGTTAAGAAAACTTTAGGGTTCTTGATGATTAGATGAGATTTTAGGTTGTTTAACCATGTTTAATGATGTATACACGCATGCTGAACGTTAAAGATATCTGGAATCATGTTAGTATGTTAGCAGTAGACTTTTTGGGTCGATTAGTGTTGGAAAATATGAGTTTTGATGTAGAACTTTAATCAATCCCGTCACTGCAATTTCTGCAGAATTTTTGCCCAAACCTGCTTGATCGATCGAGCGAGCATAGAGCTTCGATCGATCGAAGGTTCGATCGATCGAGCCCCAAGCTTCGATCGATCGACCCCTCCTGGCAGACTCCTATTTCTCTTGTTTAATTAGTTGAATTAATTTATCATGGAAGAACCTTTGGGCATTCTAAATAAAATGATTTGGGAGATATTGAGGACCAGTAGGATATATGGATAAATGTTAGAACCTTTAATCTTCAACGAGAATGGTATTTATGGGTTATGTACTTTAGGTTGGTAGATTTATGAAATTTAAGGGTGAGGTGCGTAAGAGAGTTACGTTGGAATCAAATAAAGTCACTTAGTGAATTTCAGATTTGCAAGGATATAATCCATGAGGGTTAGGTAATGAGTGAGAAAACCCTTCGAGTTAAGGTTAGGAATAAAACCTTTTACGTAATTCTATAATTGTGAAATTAAGGATAAACGGTATAATTACGAGTGATGGGAAGAACCTATATTAATATGACATTGGTATATTTATATGATTGTGTGTACATATATTATATACATGTGAAAATCATACTCACGCTACTTACTATCCCTGAGGTTTCCGCGCTGGGACAAGTCTTATCTCGATGGGACCTTTATGGGGGATATTGACTTGTACCCTAGAAGATAGATGTCCTTGGTACAGGCTATCGATGTGATAGTTCACACGGTCCTAAGAGATGCCGGTATGTGCTACCTTCTTAGAGACTTGGAATCTATGCTTCGCCTTAATATTGTTTGTGTATTTATGTTAATACAATTCGAGAGTGATTCCGAATGTATTCCCCTTTATGTGAGTGATATGGGTCTTTGGATAGTGGAAGTATGCACGCACCATAGTTTTATTCGGGGTGCTGTTATATATATATATTATACGAGTAGTTAATATATATATATATATATGAGATTATGTCACTTGTAACTGTCTACTGAATTTGATAAGTAGAACATAGTGTGGACTCTTACTATTAAATACTTGTTTTGAAAAAGTATAACATGTCACGGTAAAACCTTAGGGCTTTTATAAAATTAAAAATGAAGGTCCTTGGTTACTGTTTGGAATATTCTTTTAAAATAAGGTCGTAAATTTGTAAATCTTGCGGGTAAGCTAAGTTAAGTTAAAGCTTTTGGAAAGACGAGTATGTTTGATGTTAAAACAAACCGTGGGGAAGGCTAGTGCGATAGGTGTGCACATTAGAAGAGAGGTGAGTATTTCTTAAGAGAGAGACGAACTAATATGTTGTTGCATTGGCCTGTATCAATTTAAATACTTGCTTATCGTATTTTAAAAATCAAACACACTTTCGGGCCCTGACCCGTTTCTTTCTCTCTCTCTCTCTCCCTTGTGTATATATATGTATATTTTCAGGTGCCCAGCCACAGGGGCGTCTTGCTTAGGATCCTTTGAGAAGAACGAGCTGCAGCTTAGGTGGAAGTTGCAGGTCACTTGAGTAGACGGCTTCTGTTATTGACTCCACTCTTATTACTCTCATTTATTGGGCACGTGTCGCCCCTTTCATCATTTCATTTACTTGTTGGGATTTTTATATTTTCAGTTATTCCAGTATTGTTTCATGGGATTTATTCAGGATAGTTTATGATGTTTGGTTTTATTATGTTGACATTCGATTGACGAATGTATGGTTTTATTTTAGTTCTTCGTGGTGTGATTCTATATTGTAGAAATGTTGTTTTAAGTAAATCTTTTCTTTAATTAAAATTTGGAAGTTTGTATGAAAAATGTTTTTGACACTTAGCTTAATTATTTAGGGTGTTAAATTGGAAAAATTATTTTTATCGACAGTGATGCTGAGAATGAACCAACTTTTTACCTTGATTTAATTTAATAAAGGAGTGATCGCCCGGTATTTAATTAGGCGGGGTGTCACAGGTGGTATCAGAGCATCAGGTTCTAGTGTCCATAGGATCTGTACGGCTTATTTCGCTTTCAGCTTAACGTTATTTCTATAGAGCCCTATTTTTAGGACTGTTGTATTCTTGCTTTTACGTTTAAGTCTTCAGCTATTCGATATTTGTTGATAACTGTAGACTAATAAACTTGTTCACGTTTCAGATGCCTCCGAGACGTGATCCGAAAGATAGGCGTGCCCAAGCCGAGCAGCCAGCAGCTCCGGCACCAGGCACAATGAATGCGAATGAAGTAGCCGCCATAGTTGCCCAGGCGGTGAATGCCGCGATAGCGGTGATTCAGCAGGCTCCACCCCAGGTCCAGGCAGTGGCGCCAGTACCAGCACAGCTTCCATCTGCATGGGAGAGGGTTCGGGATGCTTTTCAGAAAGCACATCCCCCTGAGTTCTCCGGTAGCTCCGACATTGTCACGGTTAGCCAATGGAAGAAAGACATCCAACGGCATCTTCGCATGTATGAGTGCACCGAAGTACAAAAGCAGTTATTGGCTTCTTTTAAGCTGGTGGGAGCCGCATTACAGTGGTGGGATTCCACTACTACTTTGGAGGAGAGGGACATGATCCCTATTCAGTTATTCTGGGAGCGGTTTGACCGCAAGTATTTTCCACCCGCAGTGCAGACTGAGATGAGGCGGAGATTACTAAATCTGAAGCAGGAGAACCTTACGGTAGCTGAGTATGAGGAGGAGTTCACGAGACTTCTCACTATTGTGCCGGATGAGGCACCCACTGAAGGCAAGAAGATTTTGCTGTTCGTCGACGGGTTAGCTTGGAGGATCCGTCAGCACCTTATTGGAAATCTATCCCTGAGTACTTTCACTGACGTACTCAATGCAGCGTTACTACATTGCCAGGATCACCGCTTCCATCTTCAGGGAAGCAAGAGAGCAGGAGAGTCCAGCCAGCAGGGCAGGACCGGGGGTAATAGTGCCGGTGGGGCACCAACTCATGGACAGACTCGTCAGCACGAGCAGAGTTCCCATCAGGGGGACCCTGCTAAGCGATTCCGTTCAGGTGATTCTAGGCAGGGATTCGGAGGATTCAGGCAGGGCCATCAGGGTCAGCCTAATCAGCAGGGCCAGCAGGGCCAACACCGACCGCAGGGACAGCAGCAGGGCCAGCAAGGCCAACAGCGTGCAAATCAGGGCCAACAGGGCCAGTGGCGTGGAGGTAACGGCCAGCAGGGCCGTGGACAGCAGGGTCAGAGGGGCGGTAATTTCAAAGGCAGATGCTTTGGGTGCGGTAAACATGGCCATAGGCGCCCAGATTGCCCAGAGGGCGATAGGGCCCCACAGCAGCAGGGAGCCCGTAATGAGCCGCAGAGACCACTTTTTCCACCTGCCCTTCCAGTTCCAGCCCAGGTGCCAGCCCTACCAGCCATTCCAGCAGCTCCAGTGCAGTAGGGGCAATTGCAGTATGGACGTGTCTATAACATCCACCAGGTAGCAGCTCCACAGGCACCACCCGCGATTGAGGGTATGTTTCCTATCCATGGTACTATGGGAAAAGTTTTGTTTGATACGGGGGCAACGCATTGTTTTATAGCTACGCATTTTGTGAAGTCCTTAGGGTTGTTAGCCACAGCAGAGAGCACCGTGACGTGTGTCGACTCACCACTGGGGAGTGGGTCACTTATATTCTTTATATGCCGTGGAGTAGGGGTAGAGATTGGTAGCTTGGTATTGCCTGCAGACATGCTAGTCTTAGACATGCACGAGCATGATGTGATCATTGGTATGGATTGGCTCGCATCTTATAGAGACATGATTGATTACTTCGGTGGGAGCATTATTTTTGCCATTCCGGGGCAAGAGATGTTTGTAGTGGCGATGCCTCGCCCAGAGGGAGGTTCGACCGCTCATTTATATTACATTGAGGAGGATACCTCTAAGGAGGTTGTGATTCCTTTGGATTCGATCCCAGTTGTTAGGGAGTATTCCGATGTGTTTCAGGAGATACCAGGCCTACCGCCCAGTCGTGAGATAGACTTCGTTATAGATTTATTGCCGGATACGAGACCTATAGCACGCGCACTGTACCGTATGGCTCCGGCAGAGATGCGAGAGCTACGAGATCAGATTGAGCAGCTATTAGGTCAGGGCTTCATTCGTAGGAGTACCTCACCTTGGGGCGCTCCAGTCTTATTTGTAAAGAAGAGAGATGGTTCACTGAGATTGTGCGTGGACTACCAGGAGTTGAACAAGGTCACGATACGGAATAAGTATCCATTGCCTCGAATCGATGATCTATTCGACCAGTTGAGGGGAGCAACTTTCTTTTCGAAGATAGATCTGAGGTCGGGGTACCATCAGTTACGAATTAGAGGGAAGGATGTTTCAAAGACTGCCTTCTTGTCGAGATATGGGTCCTATGAATTCAGAGTGATGCCGTTCGGACTCACAAATGCCCCAGCCATTTTCATGGACTTGATGAACCGAGTATTCAGAGAGTTCTTGGATCAGTTCGTCATCGTCTTCATAGATGATATTTTGATATATTCACACTCCGAGGAGGAGCATGCCGAACACTTGAGGCAGGTTCTTCAGACTCTACGAGAGCATCAGTTGTATGCTAAGTACGAGAAGTGTGGATTCTGGTTGCGAGAGGTACAATTCTTGGGCCATGTTGTTTCTGAGCAAGGGATAGCAGTTGACCCGAGCAAAGTGTCAGCGGTGAGGGAGTGGGGGCAGCCCACGACACCGACGGAAGTGCGTAGTTTCTTGGGGTTAGCCGGATACTACAGGAGGTTCATTCGGGGATTCTCCAAAATAGCAGGTCCATTGACGAATCTGACTCGCAAGGGGGTACCATATGTCTGGGATGACGCTTGTCAGTTGGCTTTCGACGAGCTGAAGGACAAGCTTACTTCGGCACCAGTCCTTGCTTTACCGAAGCCGGGTGTAGAGTACCTGGTTTACACAGATACGTCCTTACGAGGACTTGGGGGAGTACTTCAGCATGAGGAGAAGTCTATAGCTTTTGCTTCCCGCAAGCTTAAGCCTCATGAGAAGAATTATCCCACCCACGACCTGGAGTTAGCTGCGGTCGTCTTTGCATTGAGAATTTGGAGGCACTATTTATTGGGCGATAAATTCCGTTTGTTCACAGACCATAAGTCACTGCAGTACCTTTTCACTCAGCGAGAGCTGAATATGCGTCAGCGCAGATGGTTAGAGTTTGTGAAAGATTAACCAGTTCGATATACAGTATCATCCGGGGAAAGCCAACGTAGTTGCTGATGCGTTGAGCCGTAGATCGGTTGACGATGTAGCGGACATCTGGAAAGCAACGTGGAAGGAGTTGGGTCACCAGGACGCAGTAGCACGTTCTTTCATATCCGTGATGTCAGTCACACCCGAGATTGTTACGAGGGTGATACAAGCACAGACCACAGACCCGTTTTGTCAGGAGCAGATTGTACGACTTCTAGCCGAGGGTGCTGAGTCCTATTGTGTTAGTTCGGATGGAGGGTTGCGGTTTAATGGGAGATTAGTGGTTCCAGAAGGAGCGGAGCTACGTCATGAAGTGATGACTCATTCTCATGGGTCCCGATTTGCATTACATCCGGGAGGCGATAAGATGTACCAGGACATGAGACGACAGTACTGGTGGAGTGGGATGAAGAAGGACATCGCTGAATTTGTGTCCAAGTGTTCTACTTGCCAGCTAGTGAAGGTGGACCACCAGAAACCGTCAGGATTACTTCAGCCGTTGGAAGTACCCGCGTGGAAGTGGGAAAGTATTTCCATGGATTTCATTACCGGGTTGCCTACATCACAGCGGGGCCACGATTCTATCTGGGTGATTGTAGACCGTTTGACCAAGGTGGCTCATTTTCTGCCAGTGAGGACAGATTATACCATGGGTCAGTATGCCCAGTTGTTCATCACTGAGATTGTCAGATTGCATGGGGTGCCCCTGAATATTGTGTCAGATAGAGACAAGATTTTTGTGTCACGTTTCTGGGAAAGCTTTCAGGAGGCTATGGGTACAGAGTTGAGACTGAGTTCAGCTTACCACCCACAGACAGATGGACAGACAGAGCGTACTAATCAGATGTTGGAAGATATGCTACGCATGTGTGTTCTCGATTTCAGAGGAGGTTGGGAGCCACACCTTCCACTGGTAGAGTTTGCTTATAATAACTCCTATCAGTTTACGATTGGCATGGCTCCATTTGAGGCTTTGTACGGCAGGTCTTGTCGTTCTCCAAATTGTTGGCTCGAGGTGGGGGACAACAAGTTATTAGGACCAGAAGTGATTCAGGATACCTCCACGAGGATTGAGATAATCAGGAGTCGTATTCGGGCAGCCCAAGACAGGCAGAAGAGCTACGCCGATGCGAAATGGTTTTTCCGAGAGTTTAATGTGGGAGATCAAGTGTTGCTGCGTGTATCTCCTATGAAAGGAGTGATGAGGTTCGGGAAGAAGGGGAAGTTGGCTCCGAGGTACGTAGGACCATTTCCCATCATCGAGAGGATTGGGCCGGTAGCATACAGGTTGGGATTGCCAGAACATTTACATCGCATCCACGATGTATTCCACATCTCGTCGCTGAGACGATATCTTCGGGATGATATGGCCCATACGCACATTGCGATAGATGAGATAGACTTACAGTCGGATAGCTCTTACGAAGAGAGACCAGTGGCTATTCTAGACTATAGTGAGAGGAGATTGAGGTCGAAAGTAGTTCCACTTGTGCGAGTCCAGTGGGAGCATCATAATGTGGAGGAATCCACTTGGGAGCGTGAGGCAGATATGCGCGAGAGATATCCAGAGTTGTTTTTACCAGGTATGCCTTATTTTCCGAATTTCGGGACGAAATTCCGTTATTAGGGGGGAAGTATGTAATACCCCGTATTTTTATGCTATATTTAATTTGGGGATTTATTAAATTTAATGTGATGATTTATTTAATAAAAATCCGGAAATTAATTATGTTATAATTATTAACGTGACTAGAGTTAGTAATTATGGGAAACTTGTTGAATATTACTAATGAGCATAGTAATATATTATATTGGTTATATTGAATGTCATAAGTAAATTAAATGACTATTTCGAAAATTTAAGTCGGGACGTGCCCGTGTCACGTCGGGACTAATTATGTTAATTAAAAAGTGAATATTTTATAAGTTGTCCATATGGTCGTTTTGAGTGCGCCAACCCGTCCGGAAGGGTCGAGATAGTCAGAAAAGTGTACCCGGGGGTTTAGTTCGGGCCTCGGGGTGTTTTTAGGCCTAATTAGTGACCCGGGAGGGCATTTTGGTCATTTTACAAAATAGGGTAATTAAACCCACGAATTTCAGCCATCCTTAGCAGCCATTTAAGTCAGCCTTTTAGGGTTAGAGCATTCAGAACCCTAGAACGGCCATTGGAGAAGAGAGGAGAGAGCTCTCAAGGTGATTCAAGGCCCAAAACACCACCGATTACACCGTCGTCACCACCAACGCGTAGATCGCGAGGAGGAGAACGCAACCACTTCAATATCAGCAGGAAACCAGACCTCTGAAATCCCAGGCAAGTGTTTAACTTGCGTATTTTCGTTGATGCAATATTCATATTAGTGTAGGAATGATTAGGAGTATAATCAATGGAAGAAAACCCCAATTTTGATAGGGATTTGCATGTAGAAATCATTATAACCATATTCTGGAAATATTATGTGAAGTAGATGATTAACCCACGAATTTGTGATGATTTGTTAGAAGGAAATTCTAGAGAAAACTGATTAGAACAAAAGTTAAGAAAACTTTAGGGTTCTTGATGATTAGATGAGATTTTAGGTTGTTTAACCATGTTTAATGATGTATACACGCATGCTGAACGTTAAAGATATCTGGAATCATGTTAGTATGTTAGCAGTAGACTTTTTGGGTCGATTAGTGTTGGAAAATATGAGTTTTGATGTAGAACTTTAATCAATCCCGTCACTGCCATTTCTGCAGAATTTTTGCCCAAACCTGCTTGATCGATCGAGCGAGCATAGAGCTTCGATCGATCGAAGGTTCGATCGATCGAGCCCCAAGATTCGATCGATCGACCCCTCCTGGCAGACTCCTATTTCTCTTGTTTAATTAGTTGAATTAATTTATCATGGAAGAACCTTTGGGCATTCTAAATAAAATGATTTGGGAGATATTGAGGACCAGTAGGATATATGGATAAATGTTAGAACCTTTAATCTTCAACGAGAATGGTATTTATGGGTTATGTACTTGAGGTTGGTAGATTTATGAAATTTAAGGGTGAGGTGCGTAAGAGAGTTACGTTGGAATCAAATAAAGTCACTTAGTGAATTTCAGATTTGCAAGGATATAATCCATGAGGGTTAGGTAATGAGTGAGAAAACCCTTCGAGTTAAGGTTAGGAATAAAACCTTATACGTAATTTTATAATTGTGAAATTAAGGATAAACTGTATAATTACGGGTGATGGGAAGAACCTATATTAATATGACATTGGTATATTTATATGATTGTGTGTACATATATTATATACATGTGAAAATCATACCCACGCTACTTGTTATCCCTGAGGTTTCCGCGCTGGGACAAGTCTTATCTCGATGGGACCTTTATGGGGGATATTGACTTGTACCCTAGAAGATAGATGTCCTTGGTACAGGCTATCGATGTGATAGTTCACACGGTCCTAAGAGACGCCGGTATGTGCTACCCTCTTAGAGACTTAGAATCTATGCTTCGCCTCAGTATTGTTTGTGTATTTATGTTAATACAATTCGAGAGTGATTCCGAATGTATTCCCCTTTATGTGAGTGATATGGGGCTTTGGATAGTGGAAGTATGCACGCACCATAGTTTTATTCGGGGTGCTGTTATATATATATTATACGAGTAGTTAATATATATATATATATATATATATATATATATATATATGAGATTATGTCACTTGTAACTGTCTACTGAATTTGATAAGTAGAACATAGTGTGGACTCTTACTATTAAATACTTGTTTGGAAAAAGTATAACATGTCACGATAAAACCTTAGGGTTTTTATAAAATTAAAAATGAAGGTCCTTGGTTACTGTTTGGAATATTCTTTTAAAATAAGGTCGTAAATTTGTAAATCTTGCGGGTAAGCTAAGTTAAGTTAAAGCTTTTGGAAAGACGAGTATGTTAGATGTTAAAACAAACCGTGGGGAAGGCTAGTGCGATAGGTGTGCACATTAGAAGAGAGGTGAGTATTTCTCAAGAGAGAGACGAACTAATATGTTGTTGCATTGGCCTGTATCAATTTAAATACTTGCTTATCGTATTTTAAAAATCAAACACACTTTCGGGCCCTGACCCGTTTCTTTCTCTCTCTCTCTCTCCCTTGTGTATATATATGTATATTTTCAGGTGCCCAGCCACAGGGGCGTCTTGCTTAGGATCCTTTGAGAAGAACGAGCTGCAGCTTAGGTGGAAGTTGCAGGTCACTTGAGTAGACGGCTTCTGTTATTGACTCCACTCTTATTACTCTCATTTATTGGGCACGTGTCGCCCCTTTCATCATTTCATTTACTTGTTGGGATTTTTATATTTTCAGTTATTCCAGTATTGTTTCATGGGATTTATTCAGGATAGTTTATGATGTTTGGTTTTATTATGTTGATATTCGATTGACGAATGTATGGTTTTATTTTAGTTCTTCGTGGTGTGATTCTATATTGTAGAAATGTTGTTTTAAGTAAATCTTTTCTTTAATTAAAATTTGGAAGTTTGTATGAAAAATGTTTTTGACACTTAGCTTAATTATTTAGGGTGTTAAATTGGAAAAATTATTTTTATCGACAGTGATGCTGAGAATGAACCAACTTTTTACCTTGATTTAATTTAATAAAGGAGTGATCGCCCGGTATTTAATTAGGCGGGGTATCACACATTTCAAGAATGAAAGGTATCATATACATATGTTATTATATCCTCTGTATCACACACTTATTGGGGCTCAGTTATGTGATTATCCTCATGAGTAAAATTTTAACTTAAAGGTCCTTTTTTTCTTATGCCAAACAAGGTTTACCATAATCTTCCCCAAATTCTTGGATTTTTTAATCTTATCTGCTCTATGAACGGTCCTAAAATCTCTTATTGTTTTTCTTTTCACTCCCTTGGCCACATCCCAAAAATATGTTGTTGATTTTATTTTTTCTCCATTGGTAACATTCCTTAAATCTCTTGAATAGTCTATCTTCTCATCCTTCTTATCATTACTCAATTTTCTCTTTCTTTTTGAGTCTAACTCATTATTCGACCCTCCTTGTGCTTCATACAAAGCGTTTGATTAGATCACGGTCCGATGTAAATTTCTAATGGGTATATCTCCTATGTAAATTTCATCTAGTCTATTATCATTTAAACATAACTTCCTTATCTTTTTTGATATAGGAAGTATGTTCAAAATATCAAAAATGGACAAAAATGAAAATATGTTGATTAGCATGTAATCAATGAATGAGATCAAACATAAAGCATGTAGTTTCTAAGATAAAATATTTCTTTCCATTATAGAAAATGAAGAGTTAGCGGTATGTTCCTAAACGTTTACTAAGTATTTATGGAAGAATGTATAAATCCCACTACTTGAAAAATGATTTGCTCGGGTAAAAAGTAATCATGAAGAATATATAAATTGATGGTAGTATCAATGTGTGTATCTAAGTAATGATTTGTAGTATTAACTACCCTACGAAGTTACATTGCAAAATGACACTTTGAAATAACTCATCTTAATATTTCTCAGTGAAAAATTAGTAATATTCCCCATTACTTACATAACAACGTGAAATATGCAATGCGAAGTTTGCATTGTGAAATATTATTTAATATTTTGGCATTTATTTCAATTAATACAATTTTCTTAGCATTTATTAATATACATTTAACAATTATTAATATAACATTTAAAACTATATTTATTTATACATACTAATGTATATCTACACATGTGTATATATAGATAAATACATATATGTAAGTAGATAAATACATTTATTTTGAAATACTAAACAAAACTTAATTATGGATTTCATTAAATGCATTGAGCATTAATAATAATTATGACAACCTACGTATTTAGTAAGGAAATGCTTAATTCATAGGGAAAAATGGTTGATTCCATATCTAAAAATTGAGAATATCAAGTGATGTGATGTTTGTATTACCAATGTCTCTACACGTCTCTCTCTCTCTCTCTCTCTCTCTCTCTCCTATATATATATATATATATATATATATATATATATATATATATATATACACACACACACACACACACACCAAGTTTAAATAATTGCGGGTGCAAACCTATTTTAATAAATATTAAAAAAAATTGAGTTAAATTTTTTTATGTAATATTTAAACATTTCAAGGGACTCATATAAAAAAAATTAGTTCAAAATAAATTTATTTGCTATTTAAAAAATACGGTCAAACTTTCATAGCTTTTAAAGTGCTTTAAAAAGTGTGAAAATTTGACCGACTTTTTAGAAGTAGAAAAAAGGTTATTTTGAGCGGATATTTTTATATGGGTTCTCGAAATGTTTAAATACCATATAAAAAAATTCAACTCAAAGATAATTTTTTTATTATTTTAAAAAAAATCAGTATGTAAACTTGGTATGTATGAGAGCCTGACTCTCTCTCTCTCTCTCTCTCTCTCTCTATATATATATATATATATATATATATATATATATATATATAAACTACATTAACCTCCATTTTTCATTTACATCTTCATTACATAAATCAAAATACAAACTCTAATATTTATTAATTTCTTCGGTTAAAAATAGGTCAACTTATCAGACGACTGGAAGACTATATGAATATGATAACAAATTATAGGAGAGAACTTAAAATCAATACAGGGTTGCATACTATTAGTTCTTCATATATGTTGGAAAAGGGTGTGTAATATTATCACCAAAACTAATGGCGGGGGTGTCCTTATCAACATCCCTCATTATTGTGATGATTTATGGAGTTTTTATGCCCATCAAGTCATTCCACAATATGAGGAATTGGCGCAAAATAGGCATGGGTCTGAAATTTCTTGATAATGGATGCCAAACATATTCAATATAATAAAAAATATCATACTGTCCTTTGATGATTTTGGGGATGCTTATCTAGAATATCCGGATAGTAGTTTCCCTTTTTAAATTATTTCAAGTTTATGCCTATTTTTTTATTCCTGTTTATTTATTATATTTATATATTGAACAATTATTGGTTTTATATCTATCATATTCGAATTATTCATACACTTGATTTAAAAAAATAATAATGAATTGTATGCCATGTTCGAATTATGATGTAGTATATTCTAGAATGCAAAATTATTATAATTTAGTGTGTGAAATCATAATATTTTGCTTTGTGAATAATTATAATTCATAGTGAAAATGTGTAAATATTGCAATGTGAAATTAGGATATGACAAACATTGAAAAGCATTAGATACACAAATGACTTATTCTAATTTTCATTACTTTCACCCTTAGTTATACCTTCCTTACATTCCTTACATGTCCTAATATTATGAGGGGCAAACCTTTTACATCTATCACATTTAGTCAATATTTTTGCCTTGACTCTTGATGTCATCCATTTCTTCCTTCGATGACTAGGTTATTTCTTCGCAATTAGGGGTAATATGAGTGCATTCTATATCTTGAATTGCAAGTTATACGATTGGTGGAATGTAATCTGTATAAGACATTTGAAAGGTATCAGTGTTGAAATATTGGTCAACATATTTGTAGACATTTTTACCTCTCTTTTACAATGTTGTAGTAACATGAGAATAAGGAAAATTTGTGATCTCCCACTTTCCATATGAGAAAGACCTATGCTCAATGTTAAGTTACACTAAATAACAGGGGAAAAGAATCTCATATATACCAATTGTTGATGGTACTACACCCCATGTATGACCCTCTTTTAGACTTAATTGAAGTATTTTTACCGATCCAATTTCTAGGCCGTGTGCATTTGTTTTGACATCATACTCATCATTTTCATTCTTATATTGACAACCATTCTAGTAATAGGTACATTTCAGGCATCCCGTATCCATAAATCAAATAATTAAGATATGTTGGAATACATCTCACCGTACTATTTCCTAGTAAATTCTATATTTTCCCAGTGTTTTGGATCATAGTATCCACTAGAAAATGCTAAACTCTTTCATCCCCATAGCTTCATAGTTCAATCATTCTATTTTCATATAACTTTCTTATTGGTGTGTATGTTGCATCTTTGAATTGTTGCACCATTGTATCACATAGTATCTCAGAGTATGAATTACCATCACTAAAAAAAATTCTTAGATTAAGTGTTGGATGTTGTAAACGGTATGAGTGGTGACGATGAAGGAAAACCACTAATGGAGCTTTTTTGAATGCATAGTTATGATTCGAAATGAATGTCAACTCTCTATCACAACCAATAACACCAAAATGATGGTTTAATAACCATATCCAATTTTCCTTGTCCTCTGCAAAAACTACAACAAATGCAAGAAAGAACATACATACGAGTTTTTAAATTCGATGAGACTTGTAACATATTTCGTTAAAAAGTATTCAAATATTGTAATGAGAACTAAAATATTTTACAAAGAGAATATGAAATGTTACAATAAGAAATAAATATTTTCTCAATGTAAAATATTTTGAATTCTTAGTGCAAAATTTTGTAATCACATTAACAGGTTTTCTCTCCGATTCCATCCATTAGTTGTCGATGCTCACTGTTGATGCAAAAAACTGGACCGAATCCCATTTTTATGATCACAGATAAATAGATAAAAGCAATCCAATCAAGCACATGAGAGACAAAGATTTTTAAAGTGGTTCGGCTATAAGGAAATGCCTACGTCCACTGTTATTTTATTCCCAGGGGTTTACAATAGCACAATGTGGTAGAGAGAGGGAGAAAAAGGGTGTATCTTGTGTATGGTCTCTCATCGTTATCGGATCTCTTCCCTTTTGGCTAAGGGGATACATGTATTTATAGTGATGGGAGATAAGGAGGTTCATTGTATGTAGACATTTATGTCTACATTCAACGAATCTAATTGTTGAATTTGCTTGGTATGCTATGTGTTGTCATCTATTAATACAGTATAAAAGTACATTAAGGCTCATTAAATGCGCTACCATCTTCATTAATGCACATTAAATGCATAGTTATCCTTTGATCTTCCTGGTTGATATGCCGACCAACTCTCCTCGGGTGCCGACTAACACTCCTCGGGTGCCGACCAACTCTTCTCGGGTACTAACCAACTCTCCTCGGATGCCGACTAACACTCCTTGGGTGCCGAATATTACCACGTATGATGACATGTGTCCTTTTCTGATTGGTCCTCGTAGATGGAGAATTTTTGCGTTAACACTCACATTAATTTTTCATGTTAAATATACCATATAATACAAAAGGAGATGAATTAATTAAAATACATAAACTATTATTCTTCACTACAAAAAATCGGATGCTTTTACAATGATCTAAACAACTTGAAGCCATTCACGAAATTATTAAGCGTACTCAGGGCGACATAATTATATTCCCACTTCATCTCAATTACAATGCTTGATAACTGTTAGGTTTCTATCACTTAGATAAAGATATCAAATGAAAATTTAATCAAAATACCATTGATCCTATCGGGAACAATCCAAACGGATCAAAAACTTTGGGTCGGATAAATACAGACCCAGATTGATTGGGTAGAGGATCGCAGATTGAGATAATAACAAACAAGATTTACATCAGCATGGATCTCGAGGGAAATGAGTATAATAAAGCGACGACTTCATCAACAAGCAAGGGATCCCTTCACGACACCATCTCTTCCTCCCCTATAAATGCGACCCTTACCCTAGGTCAATAAGGCATGTAATTCTTATTATTAGAGGAAAAAGAATAATAAGAAAAGTGAAACACCCCGTGCACATATGCCATTACCGAACCACGTAAATACTTGTGTTGTGAGATTGGTTTTTTCTTTTTGAAATTAATTATTTTGGATAATTAATTATGGGATAATTGCAACTACAATTGACAACGTCTATGGGAATCGAGTTTTCTTTTTCTAAATAAGTTAGATCTAACAAAAAACCATGTCTCTCTCACATAGTGCACCTCTTTCGTTTAATGGCAACTAGCAGGATGGACTGCATTGCCAAGAGTAAGGTCCCAAATCCACCCTAATAGGAATTGAGGCGCTCCTTATGTGCATTATTGCCCACAAAAGAAACATTCTGAGTAAAGTAATGAGAAACGTAAATCCATTCAAATATCACATCTAGTCTCGATGCATGCGAACAGTGGCTCCGGCAGCACGAGGAGGCCACACGCCTACAAGAGGAGGAAAATGGACATCTATAATGACATATAGAATGTATGGAGAGAGATCTCCAAGTAGATAGATGCAAGCACCATGGACGGATCCCTAGCTCTCAGGTGAGTAAAACTAGCAGTCGAAGAAGGAGTTCACGTCGTGATCAGGAGCGCTCCGAGTACGAGAGTCGTTCAACAAGGCAAGATCAAGAGGTGGTACATATTAGACACAATATTCTCAATTTCTTCAGGAAAGAGATGGATCAACACCCCACTAATCATGGGACTAGATCCACCAAGGAACTAGCCAAGAAGGCCCTTATCACCCAAATATAGTCCCCTTTTTAAAGCGCAATTGAAGAGACAAACCCCCCCAAGAATTTTGCAACTCCTAGGTTCAAAATATATAATGGAAAGACTGAACCCATTAAGCGCATACGTCAGTACAGACATGCTTGATCTTGTGGAGTTACAACGATGCTCTTATGTTATGTATATCCCCCTTTAGCCTAGGGGATATCGCGCAAAAATGGTTTGAGAAATTTCCACATAGATCGATCAATAATTTCAAATAGCTCGTTGAAGACTTTCACTACTAAGTTCATCACCAGCAGTACCCATCTAAAGAGAATGGATTCTCTCCTCACTATGAGGAAAAAATCCTAAGAAACCTTAAGAGAATACATTAGGCGGTACTGGAAAACTTACAATGAGGTTGAGGATTGCTTAGAACGTGTCGATGTGGCCTCATTCAAGATAGGGTTTCCCATTATCTCTATGTTACATTAATCCCTCATTAAGAAGGAGGAGAACACCATCGACGACCTCATGCCTCGCACAGAAAAATACGTTAAGGTAGAAGATCTGGTCGTCAATGCCCAAGGTGACAATGGGCGCTCGAAGGAGACCAAAGGCGTTGATAGGGAGAACGCCCCAAAGAGAGGGGAAAAAAGAAAAATGGAGGATAAAAAATATGGATAAGGTAGATCTTTCCGTGGCTTTCCAAGTGATTATAATGAGTTCAAGGAGACAATTTATAAGATCTTGAGAAAAATCAAGGATTAAAAATTCCTCAAATGGACAATAAAGATGGGGGAGACCCAACAAAGAGAAAACACACTTAGGTATGTATACCACAAAGACAAATGCACAAAATGGAAAACTATTGGGGCCTCAAATACCAACTAGAATAATTGGCTCAAGATAACTATTTGAGTGACTATATGGACTGGAAAAGGGCCAAAGGCATCATTGTATTGACCATAAGCCAAATAATGTCCTAGAAGACAAATTAGGACATGAGTTTGATCACTACTAGAAAAATGATAATTAAGTACAACTAATTTTCTATCCCGAAAGCTCATTTGCTATTCCCAATAGTATTTAGGATAGTCATAAGGATATGATGAGCTATCCTATTAGATGGGCATCATAAAAGGCTAAAAGGAAAAAAATCGTTGTCCTTTTTGAGTATTTAGGGCATCATTTACTATCCTTTTAGTTCCATCCTTTTAAATCCAAATACTGCTACATATTTAAAGGACAAATGTTGTTGTCCTTTAAAATGAAGTATAGGGGACAGAAGTAGTTGTCCCAAATATATTTTGGCACATAAAATGTGGCGCCAAATAAATATTTTAAAAGACAGTTGTAACAATCCTAAAAGATATATATTGTAGTCAGCCTATATTCAATCTCTAATATAATAACATTAAATTAAAAAACAAAAGCGCAAAGACATATTATACCAAAATTTAACCTTTAAAATAATAAAAAAAATCAAATAGTATTTGATCACACTTCAAAAAATAAACACCACCACATACTTTCAAATTGTCATTTCCACTTCTAAGTTAGTTACATTAATACATAGTCAAGCATAGTTATCGATAATATCATTTGCTGTTGTTGTTGGTGGTAGTGAGATGCCCGCCTTTCGTATCACATGAGCGATTCGAATCCTAGCTTCTGCTACAGTTTCTCTATTGGCCCTCACGACTCTTTCTTGTATTTCATTTTCTAAATAGGCAAGCACCGTATCAATTTCTTTTTGATGACGATTCTCTCGCGCCTCAACCTCTTCTCAATAACGAGTCTCTCTTATTGGCCTTATTCTCTAGTCTAGCAATCTCATTGTGATAATAATGAGATAATGTGGTTGAACGTTGTAGAGGGGGCTTGAAGGTAATCCTGAGATTAGAGATAATACCCCCATTTACAATGGTGTTTGGGATTAAGGTAACTAAGCATGGAAGCCCAAAGGGACCTTCCAGCGAAGAAGCTGTCCAAGAGAGCTCATCCTTTAGTCCTGTTCATTTAGTCTTGTTATATCTTTTGTTTATATTGACTTGAGCTATAACGATGGTAAATATGTAATGAGTATAATGATTTTGTGGGAGGTTGAATGGTACTCGCAAGAGACCAGGCTTGGCAGGGCCTGGGAGAGCTTTCATGCTCTATCGAATGACCTCGACGTGAGAACTTTAGAGGGAGTTGGTTTAGAGGATTGAGAAGTGAGGCACCATTGGGGCTTGCCCTGGCCATCTTAGATAAACCTGGTAAAACATCGAAGTACCCTGACCGTGGAACCTCGGGGGGAGTAACCTTGTGTTCCATCGGGCGTTGAGAGCCAAATAACCCTCTACTTAATATCACATCCACTTTATCTGATGTTACTAACTAGCTAGACAATGTCAGACCTGCACTTGAGTAAACAATCGTGATATTTGGGGCTGTCAGACAGTTGGTGATCCACCCCTGTGACGGCAGCCCCCTGACATACAGTGGTTAGGCAAAAGACATGCCTTGGTATTTAATGCTAAGGACATGGAGATAACTAGTGCATCAGGTATTTAATGCATGTAAAATAAAGTATGAGGGATGTCTTTCACAAGCATTAATGACTGAGTTGCTCCAGGGGTAGTGTGGGGGGCTATTTAAGGACCCCAACCACCTCTGAGGATGGATCATATTCTTATTGAGAGTTCATAAGTTATTACTAGAGAGATTTATTATGAACCAGAGAGTCTACTCACCCACCATTATCATTTATTACGAAGCTTTAATATTTGACAGAGGTTATTGAGGGTGGTGTGGGTGTTTTGATTCCTACCAAGGTGTATCTAGGGTGCTCATTTTCTCTTTCCCTGTAAGAAAAGTTCCTTTTAAGTTCATTATTACCTTCTGAGTTATACACAAGAGATTTGTAAGTTCAAATAGAGTCTATCTTCACTGAGTTGTGTTTGCATGTCCTATGGTTAGTCAATAGTGTCGTTGTTTAACTTATCATTACCATACTCAAAAGGGGTTACACCTCCATCAAATCTAAAGTACCCTCTTACATTTGGTGACTCCGCTGGGGAGGCATTCTTCTAAGCAAAGAGTATGGCGCAAGATAATGTTAATCGAAGGCTTAACTTTGATGACATTCAATATAACGAAGAACAAGCAGCGAGAGAGCTGGAGGCTTTAAGGGATGGGTTCCTCGGGTAGAGTTACCTCCAGTTTAGCCAACAAAAGGTGTCCCAGGAGCGACACAGGCTTCAACGAGCGTCGGGTTGGGACCATCTCAAGTGACACTCCTTATGAACAAATGTTCAAGTTTTTGCAAATTACTGTGGCTTTAACAGTACTAGGAGGATTTGAAGCCAACTCCTTCGTGACACCAGGGGTAGCCCCAACGGCCCCACCAAGTGAGATCATAACGGGTATTGTCCCAGTAAGTATACCCCCTATTGTAAATCCAATAGTGGGAACCCCAAGAGCATCAACGGCTCCAACTGTGATGATTTCTCCAATTGCAACGTGCACGCAACCTATAGTCCCATTGGTATGAAGCTTCATCTTCTAAAGGTAAGGGATGATATGAGGTAATTTTGTCTAGAGGAAAAAAGATATATCTTTGTCCTTTAAGTTTGATTTTCCTTGTTTAAATATTGAAGAAGAGTATGAAGCTTTGATTTTACGGTTGTTTGAGGCCCTTTTCAGGGGCATGAGTTCACTTTGGATCAAAGGAGATTCTAACTTAATGATCGAACAAGTGAATGATGAATACGCATTGAAGCACCTTAGCCTATCTCACTATCAAAAATCATATAAAAGTTAATTGCTTAATTTTTTGAAGTCAAAGTAGAGAGACATATAAGAACAATGAACAAACATACTGATGCCTATGCTATGAGTGCACAAAAGATATCCATTCCAAATGAGTAAACAACTGTGGTGATCTATCGAAGGACTACTCTATTATCTATGCTCTAGCTCTTTCCCATTTATGATGCCTTACATTGGAGATGATAAATAAGGAAGCATCTAAAAACAAGATATTATTCGTTGAAGATCACCGAATAAGCATAATTCTTTCTTCTTTAAGGAAGACTATATTATAAAAATCTTTGGGGTTGGTTGGTCAGATGCATTGGCCTCGAAGAAGACCAAGGATGATTACAGGAAACTCATGAGAATCATTATGACACCATTGGTATTTCTCTCTATAGAAGAATCCAAAGAGAGGGATATTATTGGACTAGAATGAATGAAGATGTAGTAACAGAGTAGAGAGATTTTGCTAAGTGTCAAATCCCCTTTCAACCAATTGAATAAAACTCAAAAGGAGAGCCCTAAGGTTGTACTAACAAAGAGAGCAGATGCCATAGAGCTTAGAAGGACATACCTAAGGTTGTACTTGCTAGAGGAGAAGCTTTATCGGCGAGGGTATTTTAATAGGACTTTACGATGAATCACCATAAAGTAAGCAAAAGAGGTTCTCAAATAAGGTCATGATCCATCTCATATTGGAGGAGCCAAATTATAGATCAACTTATGACATTGGGCTAATATTAGCCAATGATGGAAAAGGATTCAAATGAGCTCATTCGAAAGTGCAAAGCTTTTCAACTACATGAGAATCTGATAAACGCTCCATCGGTTAATATGCACTCATTGACAACACCTTATCCTTTACATTCCTGGGCATTTGACCTTATGGGGCCAATTAAACCTCCATTTAGGGTCAAAATTTTGATTCTTGTGGCAACTGAGTGCTTTACAAAGTGGGAAAAAGCAGTACCTTTGAAGAGGGAAACTGCAGGAGTGGTATCATAGTTCATTAAAGATTACATCATTTATCCTTTTGACATTCCTAAGTCCATTCTTTCAGATAATGGAACTCCATCATCAATAACGAAGTCACAATCTTCACTGATAAATATTCAATTATTCACCACACTTTAGAGGTGGCTTATCCCAAAGGCAATGGTCAAGAAGAAACTACAAACAAAACTTTCGTCAAGTTTTAGCTAAAATGATGGAGAATTTTCTTAGAGCATAGGATGATAGGATGTCTATAGTTCTTTGGGAATATCAAATAACCAAGAGGAAGCCAATGGTTACACACCTTTCTCCTCGGTTTGTAGATCCAAAGCAATTCTTTCAGTGGAGTTAGAAGTACTGTTTGTTAGATATACCTTGCGAAGTAACATGCTTACTTAAAATAGGCATGTTCAATTGGAGGCACTTGATGAGCACATATATAATGCAAGGAAGCACTTTTAAGTCTACAAGAATAAGCTCTCCAAAGCTTATGAGAATGTCATGAAACCAATAAAGTTTATAGAAAGTAATTTGGTGTTTATGGATGATGTTAATTATATTAGAGAACTTCCTTTGCCCAAATTCGCAGCAAATTAGGAAGGGACACATATTGTCAGAGAGGCACATGATTTAACTTATTGTATGATCTTAAAAATTAAATATGATATGCCTTTAAAAGTTAATAACAAGTGGTTAGAAATTTATCATATTTGGGAAAAGAAACTTGTAAAATTTTCATTTGTTACTCAGTACTTGAAGAAATAAGAAGAAGCACACAAGTTTATAATATGTGTGAATTAAATGTTGAAGCAAGCAACTAAGTATACATGAGATTGAAGAACATAAACATTCTTTATATTTCAATTTGAGATAATTGCAATTTAAAAATGGGACTACTTCCTAGAAATACAAAGTAGTGAATTCATCCTAATAAAAATCTTACGTTAGAAGAAGTGAATAAATCCTCCCCAATTGAGGTAGCTGTATTTTGAACAAGCTTACGTTATTACTCAAACATAGCAGAAATATTCACTTCAACTTTTGTCTTCTGTTTGAGAACAATTTCATGATTTGTTTTGACATCAATCAAAGCCTCCTCTAGTACAGCTACCCTATAATCATACTTCTTAAGTTGAGGAATGAGTTCTCTTAATTTTTCTTCTTTCATTTTTAGGTCCTTCATAACTTTGAGGAAGCTAGAACGGCAGGCTGATAGCCAAAGTCTTTTAGATCCCTCAACTTATTGATCAACTAATAAAAATTATATCCATCCTTCCCCAAAGCTTTTAGGTTGCCTATGAATTGATTTGGCACATATCTATCTAAGGTAAATGGTGAAATAGTCTCACTCTTAACTACAATAACAACGGTTTCTTAGAGGTGATAAGCCATTACCAAGCTGTGAGGTCTCACACAGTTAACAATATAAATCTTAGGGTAAGAAGTAATAAATCTATCAAGAATGGAATAAAATGATCATTGAATGATAGTGCTACGCTCAAGCACCTACTAACAGTACTGGCTTGGTGACACACTTGGCAGAGGAGGCTCAAAGTAAGACTCACTCTCCCTAGTTTGATCATTGGCTATAAAACCTTAGTGAATATGGAAGGATACATGAGAACAAGCCAGAACAACTCGATCTACCTCAGCAGAAGGAACAATAAGAGCAGGTGTTTAGAGAGGGTTTCTCTCTATAATATGTTGCAAGAATAGTTGAAACATAAGGATTATCAAAAACCTTAGCGCTATTGGTGCTAATTCACCAGGAATATGTCTTTAAAATGTTGAGAAAAATCTTAGTAGTAAGCTACTAAGTTGACTTACAAAGTGTAAATTATGTTACAGAAACCTTAATAGTAGGATACTAAGTTGACTTACAAAGTATAAATTTTTAGAAAACCTTAGTAGTAAGATATTAAGCTAACTTACAAAGTATAAAGTATGTTTGAGAAACCTTAGTAATAAGCTACTAAGTTGACTTACAAAGGGTAAATGTTTAGAAAAAACCTTAGTAGTAAGCTACTAAGTTGACTTACAAAGTATAAAATGTTGTAAATAAACCTTAGTAGTAAGCTACTAAGTTGACTTACAAAATGTAAATTTTGAGAGAAACCTTAGTAGTAAACTACTAAGTTGACTTATAAAATATAAAGTTTGAGAAAAAAACCTTAGTAGTAGTATACTAAGTTGACTTACAAAGTGTAAAATATTTTAGAGAAACCTTAGTACTAAGCTCCTAAGATGACTTACAAAAAAAAACCTTAGTAGTAAGCTACTAAGTTGACTTACAAAGTGTAAAGTGTTTTAGAGAAACCTTAGTCGTAATCTACAAAGAACTTACAACGTGTAATATGTTTTAGAGAAACCTTAGTAATAAGCTACTAAATCGATTTAACAAGTGTAAATTTTGAGAGGAACCCGAGCAATAATTGGGTACGTTATAAAAAGGATTATAAAGATTTACCCCATCAACAGAAGGAGGAGGA
This sequence comes from Sambucus nigra, assembly GCA_949130495.1. NCBI lineage: Eukaryota > Viridiplantae > Streptophyta > Magnoliopsida > Dipsacales > Adoxaceae > Sambucus > Sambucus nigra. Next base: position 236,779,907 of record OX422217.1, on the reverse strand, counting down.
ACCATATCCTTTAAATTTTCAACTAGCGCATTACCAAAAGAAGCTTGAGGTTCCATTATTGCACCTAGGGAAAGTAAAGATAGATCAAGCTCAGCTGATGGAGTTGGCTGATCTCTCTCTTCACTACTAGAAGTTTAAAACTCCACAAATAGAAGGAGATCATAAAAGCTTGCTTCAACATGTAGAGAATAATCATCTTACTTTAAAAAGATAATTACCTCAATAATGATCTCACGGACAAGAGGAAGCTTATGTAGAGGAAGTATAATTGTGACCACCACATTCAACTACAATTATAACATTGATTTAAGTATTGATAAGGAAACATACTTAGATGATGTAATAATAAAAATAAAGAAGATTCTTTCCAAATATACCTCAGTTAAATCCGTTGGAGTGTGCAAAATCAGAGGAAACTCTATGATAGTTGAAGGAGTTAAATGAATAGAAGGATCAGTAGTTGTACTTATAGTCACCACTAACTCTTTGGTTAGAGGCATTTTTTGAGCAGCATCAATAACATGCTAAGAAGGAGACCTCATAGAGTATGTAAGTCGAGTCATTGGGGAGCAGACCATTAGCGAAGGTACAACAAAAGTGTATCCAATGACTAGACTTAATTACGCTTTAGGTGGGGGCTATCATCAATGTAAATAATGATCCTCGAAGATAAAGGGGCATCATGTGAAGGAAGAGCTGATAAATTGTTATAAAATATGCTTTTATTTAAAATTAATAAGTTCAACACTTAGAATACTTACCTATTGGGCTGGCAAAGATGGCTCAAGAATGACATCATGCATGGAAACAACTTCCATAGCATCATCAAGTCTATCCTCTAAAGGATGCTCGGAGGAATATTAGGGTGAATGAGTTAGAGTTATTATTATTCACGCCTGACTTAGTTTCTTCCTCATATTTCTTTCGTTGCGGAGGAACAATAATTGTGGGACCTTCCTCTATTGGAACTTCTGGATCAACTTATTTTAAATAAACCTGAGAAACAATAAAATAATAAATAGGGTGACATCTTTCTAAAACAGCTAAAACATCACATGTGCTAATAGAAATAGGATCCATCTTAGACAAAAAACCAACTACCATTTGACATGCTTCCTTAACAAAAGATGGATTTGTGGCAACCAACAACCTCAGAAGAACCACGAGTTACTCTGCATTTTTTGGGAGATTTGCATTTCATGGGATCTACAGCCATTTGGATTTCCTTTTTTCACCGATGACCCCCTTTTAGGCTTTCTTTCCCTTTTTTCCACTTTAACAATCTCACTGACTGTGGGCAAAGGGAAAAAATCAAAAGGTACCTCGAGGTTGGTGGTGCTAAATTTAAACTCCAAGGCATCAATAGAGTTATTCTTGAGACTAAGCTCACTAAATCCAACGCATTCCACAACGGGATAAATTGGCTGGGTCCTTATAAAATATTTAATCTACTTCAGTTGGAACGACCAAAAGTGGAAAGTCCATCTCGTTGAAATATCACCTTGCCTTTGTCTAGAAGGAATAACCATCTTTCAATTAAATTTTACACATAGAGCAAACAGATTACGACTTGTGAGATAAAGGAAAGAGGTGGAGAAGGATCGTGTTTTGGTGTGAGTTTCCTCAGTGTAAGGTCTATCGATAAAATCACTATAGACATCTATCATGTAGGGAAAATCTTTCATACATTGTTTATGATTCCAATGCAATAACCCAGGACATCTAATTAGGAACTTATTCATTGAGAGTTCCACTGGAGGAATCTTAGGGAACCTACTGTAAAGGAACCCCATTAGTAAATATTATGTTGCCAAAATTAGAAACATCACACTTTACAATAGAACAATTCATGTCAAAATGGAATCGGTCCAACCAAGTGTATAAAAAGACTAACCTTATAGTACCTAGAGGAATGATGATTTCGCTAGCCAATCAAACTATAAAATTGATCAAATCACTTCGTGGTTTATTATTAGGTATATTAGGACGGAAGAAATGATTGATTAAGCATAAACTATAGGCAGTTAACTAAGAGGGGTGCCCTTTTCCAGGTCTAAATGGCACATTAGGTACCATTCTCTTCACTTTCTCCTCCTTCATCAACTTTAGTGGAACCATGTAAAAATACTTGATCAGCTGAATGAAAGATTTCTTAGAGTATTCATTTATGCATCGCAATAAAGTTTGTCTAGCTTTGTTAGAGCTTCATCATCTTTAGTATCTAAAGTTTGATCATTGTTTGGAAGGGAATAATAAGGCTCTATCCTCATTAGCTCACACACATCTTTCAAAGTGATTGTGGACTCACCTCAAGATGCCACGAAGATGTGAGATAAATAATTCCACTAAAAGATCAGTAAGTGCAGAACAAAGTTATTTTTGGAAAGGGTGAAATTGCAAAACAAATAAGAAGCATTTGACAGGCCCAATTTAAGAATAACGTCCTCACACTTCTTGTAAATATAAGTTATCCAAGTACAGAAACCTTTAGGTGAACCACCTGGTTCTTTGAACTCAATGTTAGAGTAGGGAAAATCTCCCCTATCCAAATAAAACCTTAAAATACCATAAGGAAGTAGGTTACATCCTTCAGAGTGACTCTCTGGTTCATCAGCCATAATCAAAGGGTCATTCAACCCCTGCAAGTTCACAGATAAATCCTTACCTTACTCCCCAAAATTATCGCCCTCTCAAAAGAATGGAGCACAACGATGGCGATTAAAAATAACGTCCCTTTTAGACAACTCAAACGATGAGGTAATGCCTGAAACTTCGTCGGAAATATCTGTAGCTTTGCTTAATGAGGACATTATTGTGAAAATAAGAGTATAAGCAAAGGAAATGATGGAAAAATCTTAGAGGAAGAGAGCAAAACAAGTGATGATTGCCAAAGAGTTAATGAATAAATGAAGTTTTATTATAAAAAAGAGTTTGTGAAGTGTTAATGGAAATAAGTATTTAAAAGGTATTAAAGCGAGGAAATATAAAACGTCTAGCCATTCACTTACTTTTGACGGTTCATAAAAAATAGGCGATCATTTGAATTTGGGGGGGGTAAAATGATGGTTGAACAAATCAATGTCCTAGAGATTATATTGTGGTTGCGCATGGTAATAGGTGACGGTAGTGTCAGAACTAATGATCTTGGCATTTAATGCGAAGATATACCAATAATCAGTATTACACATGTGAAGTACAAGTAGACAGAAATGAACGCGTGTACAAAAAAGGTACTTTGGTTAGAGGTCCTTCGACAAATGGTAGTTTAATTTTCATCACAAAGGTTCATTGGTTCAAGTTTTAAAATGGAGAGGTTATTAATAATAAAGAGTTATGATTGGAGGTGATTCGATTTAACTGGCCAAAATGTCTTACAAAATCTCCAGTTAATTGAACATTGTATTTCATATAGAAAGTTCTTGCTTATATAACAACTTTCTCTATGAGGGGGAAAATGTAGAAGGGACTAATTTTATAACTGCTTACTCAGAGATAAGTTACTTCCAGAATGTAAAAAAGGAGTTCGCTTGATGTTACATAGAGGAGGTTAATCAAAACACTTGAAATATCAAGTCTTGCTAAATCGAAGAAGGTCAAAGCATAACCGAAGAAGCTCAAGTTCAAGGTTATCGAAGACACTGGTCTCGAGAACATAAAGGCCAAAACTACTCCCCGCTATCAAGCACGTTGTGAAATAACTCACTCGAGTGATCATGTTGAGAGAAACCACAAGCCTGCATGATCAATGATGCCCATGACCTATAAAATTCCACTAACACATAAAGAATTCTCTAACATAAAGTAACATTCCTTTTTCACGTAATCCCTTTCTAAAATAATTTATATAATGTATTGGGTAGTGCGATCAACATTCTTTGTTAGAATAATAATTTTCTCCATGTTTTCAGGTAATTTTATTCCACACTTAATTATTTTATCCCCCATTACATATATGGGTTTGGTTTACCAGCAGAAGTGTCCAAAAGAGAAAAGGGGACTCAATGTCCGAGGAAATAAATACATACTACATATATGTTACATCCTTCCATTGAAGAACATACAACATAATTCAAAGATAAAGTATACACAAAGAGAAGATATTTTGGAATAGATTTCAAAAAACTTAAAGAAATTCCAAGAGAGTTCTAAAAACTGTAAAGACTTAGTGAGATTGAGGGTTTGATTAATAGTTGAGTATAGGTAAACATTGATTTCCATTCTAAATGAATTAAAACTCTAACTCCTATGAACGTAGCCAAAGTTGTTTGAGCCACATTATTTTTGTGTTCCTTGTAACTGACTTCGTCCTCTAATCATATTTCTCCTTTATTATTGAGTTTGTTTATCATCACTCTTGCATAAGTTTATTTTCACATTACCATATATAAGGGTTACACCTCAGTTTTACTACAAACACCCACGTGATGGGAGAAATTATTATTTCTTCACATTACTTAAGCATAAGTGCTCTCTCACATGCTTTGGTGCTTTGGTTCTTTGCCTTGATCGGTATATGTTACCTTTTGTTCGACCACAACCTATGCCTGAGGGTTTGTCTCCTTCTTCCTCCCTTGGTGGAGAACCTGGGTCATGTTCCCCAAATAGCTCATATTCTAAAGGGACATTGGTATTGACTAAGGATGCATTCCATACTTTCTTAAAATTTAACTTTCAAGTGAAATACAATTGTTTTTGGATTGGGCAAAGGACTATATGTACCCATTATCAAAGTCATCATCTTTGGCCTCTGTGAAGACATGAGGATAATCATCCTTAGCCTTCTTCAGCGCATCACGCTCTGTCCTCAACTTGTTAAGCTTTGTCCTTGAATTGTCAACCTCCAAGTTTGTGGACTTTTTCTTGTCCTCATACACATTTTTGGCCGCCACTAAAGACTCTTGAGACTTGTCTAGCGAATTTATCACGTCACTATTGGTCTTGACCTGTTTGGCACCCTTATCAAATATGGAAACCAAGTATGCCATAAACTGCAAAGATAAAACCACAAGTTAACTCATCGACCAAAATAAGGAAATAATCAAATCAATATGTGTTAAACTTACAAAAGATAATGGATACGTAACATGAGAATAGAGATGATCAGAGGTTAGTTTGTCGACCTACTCTCGGTCCAGTGCCAATATAACCCCCTTAATCAAACTAGGGGCCAAAGATGGGTTCTTGGCCACTGATATGATTTGATGGCCCTTCCCCATATTGGGGGCATCCACACTCTTGATTGGAACATCAATAGAAGAAGAGGTAATGGTTTTATCCTTCTTTGCCTTTTCCCTCTCAAGAGAATCTACAAGAGTAACGAGTTGTGATGGACCTCCAACCTCCATTCGTTTGGTGACCTTTGCCTTTGGGGAGATGGGGAGGTAAAAGTCATCTACAAGAGTGTGGTCTCTATTTCTCAGAGCTATATCATCCTAATTAGCATTAAGGATGGTATTCACGTTGACACGCTCAAAAGAGAATGAGGTCTGGGCTCTAAAAGATCCCTTACTTATTCAAGGAACTCGTATCTCAGGAATGGACTCCACATATCTAGCGGTGAAGCGAGACATAGAATTGGAATACTCAAGAAGAAAGGATGCCGACCTGGGGAGATTTGCACCTAAAAGTAAAGGCCTCTTTAGCTTTTAAACATTGATCAACTCCTCGATTAAAATGAGAAAGCTCTTTCTTCTTTCATCTAAATGGACAAAAGAAATAAGAAAGAAAATATTATTATCCGTTTCAGCCAATTATCAACCACCGACAAAATAATTTGAATAAAAAGTATTGTCAACCTATTTTCCTGACCCTAGTAATTACCAAAACCCTTATATGGTTCATCGCCATTAGGAATGGGTGGATGTTGTCAATTTTTAGCAATGTATCCCTGACTCCAATATCCCTTGATAGAATCGTAAAAATTTTCAGCTAAAACCCTATCAACTTTTCTTGCCTTAAAATAAAATACATTTTCAGTCGTCTTTGACCATGAATAGCAGTTCCAGAACTCCTATATGGGTTCCATACATTTCATTTATAATATAAACTCCATTTACGAACCTCTGTGTGTTTGGAAAATATTGGGTTGGAACCATCCGAAAGAATTTGAAAAAATTTAAGAAGAGTTGATAAGGGAAAAACTTTATACCTCCTCATCCACTGATATAGTGTGAATCTAGTGACCCCTTTCAACATTATAGATATTGATCAGAATATCAATATATTCTATATTAACCCAGTTGGAATGGAATACTTGTTCCTAAATTCCACTAAAGTTCTGTCATTCACGACATAAACCATTTTTTTCCTTAAGAATAGAGGGAAAAGCAACAAAAATCAAGAAAACTATTGCAAGAAAAATTAAAGATGCGAAAGTGAAGAAAACTTACACATAAAGGAATTTGCGGGAACCTCCGGTGCTATGAATAGTTAAAGTGATGGAGAAAAATGGCGATGGTAAGCTTTTGATAGTTTGGTTCCAATTTCAAGGTAACTCATCATTTAAAAATAGAAACCAAGGCCATTGATTGGCATAGGCGCTTCAGTTTTAAGAGGAATTTTTACCAGCATATCCCTGGCTAATATGAGAAATTACAAGCACGCCCTCCAAGGGTCCAATGGGAAAAATAGAACAAAAACCCTCATCCAAGAGTAGGAAGACACCATCTCAGGGTGCGAGCAACCACCTTGACCGACCAACTCCCTTCTCGACCTCTGTATCCCATTGAAGCTGCAAAGCTGCGGGAGAAATTATGAGGGAACAATCCGAACAGCCGGAATAACTCGGGTCGGATAAATACATACCCATAATTATTGGGTAGAAGATTGCAGCTCGAGATAATAGCAAATAAGATTTACTTCCACGTAAATCTCGAGAAAAGATGAGTACAATCAAGCGACGACTTCATCAACAAGCAAGAGAGCCCTTCACGACACCATGTCTTCCTCCCTTATAAATGTAACCCTTACTCTAGGGAAATGGGGCTTGTAATTCTTGTTATTAGAGGAAAAAGAAAAATTAAGAAAAATGAAATACTGTGGATTAAGGCCATTGCCGAACCACGTAAATACTTGTATTGTGAGATTAGTTTTGTTCTGTTTGGCATTAATTATCCGGGATTATTTATTGTGGGATAATTGCACCTATAGATATAATAAACACTAATGTAATCACAAAGATAATTTAGCAAATATGCATTGTTGGATTAAAAAATTATGGTGTATTTAGTATGGAACTAATGCATCATTTTTCTTTAAATATGTATACATGAACTACACATGTTTTCCTATCTTCTATAATAAAAAAATGTACATATTTCACTATTGAAGTTTTAAGAGAACATATAATTCAATTAGAATAATCAATTGCTTCATCATTGAACTTGAATATAAATTCCTTTAATGATGACTTCATCAAATGAATCAATGTATGTAATTTTTGTTAAATGTATAATTATTGAAATGTGTATAGCCACAAAGTATAATATTTTGTGTTGATATGAGTTTAAAATTAAGAACCATATTTCAAATTTTACACTGTGATTTCATATACATTTTTTAAAATAGGTACTTTCATTCATATTTCGCAGTTTAATTTCTTAATTTGTATTTTAGAGTTGTATTCCCACATTTCAAGTTCATAGTGCAATGCCACAATGCAAATTCGCAATGAGATTTCACAATGTGATTCCACAATGCGATTTCACAATGCAAGTTCATAATGTTATTTATTAATTAAACACAATATTGTGAACCATTATCAAACAAATCCAAAATATAACACAAACCACACATTGGTTTTTATTCTTTCTAATAGCAGCAAGTAAATTTTGCTTATATCTTTCTTTAAAAAATGTACTATCTAGAAATAATATTGGTAAAAAAATCTTGAAACAGCTGATACATGCCCCAAAAGAAACAAAAAACCCTTTTAACCTCTTTCTCAACAAATACCAACTCAATTCAACAACACTTCCAGGATTTATTGTCTTCACAATATCAAGTACAACCTAAGTTGATCAAAGGAAATATATGCATCATTATTGGCTTTTCAACACCCAATCAAGAAGCACGATGAGACATTTGTATTCTATAATTTGAATTTAATTCCCGAATAACATCGTAATGTCTAGTTTAAGGTTTTGAACATAATTCATCCATAATCAACTCTACAACCATCTCTTATGTAACCCTAAGAAGTTTTGTAGTGCGAACAATAAATTCACAAAATTGATTACCATTAAAAGTCTTTGTAACAAAAAACTATTACAGTTTTCAATAAAAGCATGAAGACATTTACAACTAGTTTCTTCTTTCATTGAATACTGTGCAATGACTCTTTTATTTTCATTCTTCACATAATGAAAATAAAATCCAATTTTAATAACATACTTGCATAAATTCATTCTGAATTGTCCTGCACCACCTTCAAATATCTTACCAATTCTAAGTATTAACTCAGACTAGCCAACTGATAGTAATGTTCTTTTCTAAAACATATTATAGTTGGATTGGATTTCATGAACATTTTCACTATCTTTATAGTGTAATTCAACGTCTCAAGAATTATAACCTTCATTAGATCCAGATTCAGAGTTATGCTTGTCAAGACTCAGTGTTATATCAATTCTAACAAACCGCTAGGATATATATATATATATATCCAATCATGTTCTCAATATCATTCTCATCGTCAAGCATACAACGTGGATTCCCTTATATTATAACTCATTTAAAATGAAGTCGATCTCAACTCCTCCCATTTTAATGGATTTTTTTAACAAAATCCTTATATGAACACGTAGTAGATCCACTCATTCTACCATTCTTTACGAAACATGTAACTAAACAGTTTTCCATCGCTAATGTGGTAAAGAAGATTGAATTAAACCTATTTAAATGATAAGAACCCTAATACCAATGTAAAAATGACAAATGATGAAGGTTTAAGTGTAGCGGAAGATCTTATATAACATATCAATCCTCTACCGTCGTATTGGTAATTATACGTACCATATTTGAGATAATTTCAGAATTTGAAATTGTATTGATTGTCATTGTAATCTCAAGCATTTTGAGAGTCATTGTTAAGTCGTAAGCATGCAAATAATAGTCTTCTCAACTGCTAAAAGCACGTGTAAGAAAAGTTAGACTAGATACGTTTTTTGATTTATAAAAATATTTGTTAAGTCGTTTAAACCCGACCCGTCCATATATCCACTTAGGTAGACTGAGTATTGGTAAAGTTTCCAATCACCTATTTTTCCCCTGACAACGTAAAATGTGGTCCAACTGGAAAGTTATCAGTGTTTTATGAAGCTCCTTGCTTAAGAATGTGGCAAGCCAATTACAGTAATGTAATATATGCAAGTGAAGAAAAACAATCATATATAGAAACCTTTATTTTTGGGCCACACTCACTTGAGATCTCTTCTGTTTTTCCTGCCTTCTCACGCAATCTATCTGCTGAAACATTATGACTCACATTAGTCTTTCTAACTAAAATTACAACCTCTTACCAACCTTACACTGATAGGACGCTAATTGTTTTTCCAACTAAAACAGCTCCCTCTCACCTAAAACCCCACTCTCTCCACCTCCATAAAACGCCCTCTCTTTCTCCAAACATACCACCCCAAAAAAAAGAAAAAGAAAAAAATACATACCACAATAGAAATGACGAACCAGTTTCTATTTTCTCTATCATTTTTTTTACTCCTCCTCACCACGACCCTAGCTCAGACCCTTGCGCAACCACCTGCCCCAGCTGGCCCCACCAATGTGACCAAAATCCTGGAAAAGGCTGGCCAATACACCACCATGATCCGGCTCATGGGAACCACCGACGAGGCTGACCAAATTGACACCCAGCTCAACAACTCCAAACAAGGCGTTACAATATTTGCACCAACAGATAACGCTTTTTCATCTCTCAAATCCGGTACACTAAATTCTCTTTCTGACCAACAAAAGGTCCAGCTCATTCAGTATCATGTCATCCCATCTTATCTCTCAACCCCACAGTTTCAAACAGTTAGTAACCCATTAAGGACCCAAGCCGGAGATACCGAAACCGGTGAGTTTCCATTAAATGTGACCACATCTGGGAACCAGGTGAATATATCAACTGGCATTATTGACGCCACAGTGGCAAACACGATTTATACCGATGGCCAGTTGGCCATTTATCAGGTTGATAAGGTGTTGCTTCCTCAAAGCATATTTTCCCCCCCAGCCCCGGCTGCGGCACCAGTGTCTCCGGCGGAAGCCAAGAAAAAGAAGTCGACTGCAGCCGATAGTCCAACCTCCGATGTTGATGCGTCCGCGGATGCATCGGGTGCCAATTCGTATGGATTGGGAGTGATGGGGACTGGAGTGGCTGTTTTGGTTGCTACGTTTTGTTTGTGACAGTCAAAAAAATGGGTTTGATTTTGCATGCGGTGAGTGTTTTTGAATAATTGCCATTTGCCTCCTCTTTCATCCTGCTATTTTTTGTTGTAAGATTGGATTTTGTGATGAAATTAGAGGCTTTATTTTTTGGGGAGAGTATTGTATAAGGGTGGGTGTTCCATCATGTGTATCTTAAGATTTTGTATTATTTTCGCAAGGAAGAGTTCTAGTTTTCATTCAACGTTGATGTTCGGAAGACCCTCTCTCCACCTCTCTTCCCCCTTCCCCCCCCCCCCCCCCACACACACACACACGCACCCCCCCACCCAAAAACAACCAATCAACTAATTCATGGCGTTGGTAGTATATCTAAAGAGATTCTGTCTACCATTCAAAAATTACTGAAAGTGATTTACTTATTTTACATTGATGGAGCCCACATAATACAATACATATAAAATATTTTTGGTAATAATACTTATAGGTACATGTAACATTTTCCGTCTCAGAACAAAACAAAACCAATTACCATTACAATAATTTTTGCGTGTCGTGCTTCTATAGGGTTACCATATGGTTTTAAGCACCAAAGTATTGCCCATAACACTTCCTTACGTAAACCTAAATCACTAAGTGAGACATGAGGAAGTCCTACTCTCAAACGGACCTAATTTCCCATGTGATATACTTATAATAATACTCACATTTTTAATAATTTCCTCTAGATTTAAGAAATTTGCAGAGAGGTTGGATCTTATGGTATCCAAAATAAGTTAATTTTTTAGGAGAATAGTTGGATGAAATATATGAGATTTTATGTTTTTAGGAAATCAAATATGAACTAGATTCACATATAAATCTATATTTAAACATGATAAAAATTAACATGTCAAACTTACCGACTGTAATAGCCCGTACTTTTTAAGGAACTAATCAATTAAGAATGAATTAATCAATTAAAATACAACTCGAATTAATTATATATTAAAACTCATAAGTCAAAAATTTATTTATGTCAAAATAATTTAAATTGGGTTAACTTAGAATTTAATAGTTAAGTTGATAAATTGACAAAGGCATAGGGGCTAAGGTTTAATTTTATAAAGTCTGGGGTTAAATTGGTAATTATGAGAAGCTAAAAGTGGTTTTTAACTCTTGAATAATTTGTAGAAAGGCTTAGGGGCATTTAGGTACTTGTATATTACTTGGTAAATAAGTAGGGTTTCATCTTCTTAGACTTACTAGAGTTTAACAACCGCAATTACAAATTGAGCCACACTAAGGAGCCACGCCCACGGCACTTTAAGCCGTGTCCACGAATTTTGGAGTCGCACCCCTCGGCAAGGCCTGAACATTGGTTGGGCCGCGACCTGGTCGCAGGTTGCACGAGTTATTTTAATATTTCCCCATATGTTTCTAAAGCCTCAACATTTAACATTTTCTTTTCATTTTGAGTTGCCTCCTTTGCCAAGAAACACAAAACACCAAAATTTCTCTCTCACGCAACCTTTTTACCCTAAATCAAACCTTGGAGATTTTTAGAGTTTCAATCAAGTTTTCAAAGGGATTTTCAATTAGAAATCAAATCAACAAAATCTAGGATTTCAAATCAAAATTTTCAAGTGGATTCAATGCAAACTCTTAAGAAAATTTTCATTCAATTCAAGTTAATTTAATTATTCTTTTCTAGGTAAGTTGCTTTCTACTCTTCTCATTTTATACGTGCTTATGATAAATTTCACCAAAACCTAATTTGTAGGATTAAAATGAGTTAGAAACCCATAGAATTTTAAGGTTTTTAGTGTATGACATTATATAGGTGGGATTGATTATCCTCTCAAATTTTATAATGAAATTTTGTTATTATTATTGTTAGAAATTGAACATGGAACCCTTGTTAATAGAAAGGACATATTAGGGTTTTCGACTTGTTCTTGATTTATGACATTTGATTATATATGTTGAGAAATTGCAACAGAATTATATCATAATTGAGGCTTAACAAAGTGCATACTAGGCAAAGTTGTACCTTTAGCTGATTGAGAAGTACCCCTTTAAGAAAAATGAGTATTAGGGACGGTAAAATTTCATACCTAAAAGTACAAAAATCGTCCCCAAAGAGTATTAGGGACGGATTTTGCAACGGCAAAAATCCGTCCCTTATACTAGGCATCGCAAATAGTTTAGGGACGGATTTTACCGTCCTAAATGTTAATTCATGGACGCTCTACATTTGGCATTAGGGACGGATTTTTCCGTCCCAAATTGTGTTCCCGCGAAAAAATTCCCGCTCCCGCCAATAATACTAGGGACGGATAAACCGTCCCTAATACTACTCAGATTTTGGCAACCCAATTAGGACGGTAAAAACCGTCCCAAAAGGTAATTTCAATTGATGCAAAAATGGGTATTAGGGTCGGTAAAAATCGCCCCAAAAGGTATTCTCAATTAATACAAATAAGTATTAGGGATAGTTTATAACCGTCCCAATTGATAAATAAAAAATTATAAATAGTTATATTATTATATGTTTTATGTTGAAATAATAAATGACGCCTAATTTGCATTATAAATCAAATCATCCGATAATAAACGCAATATATCAACCACATTCATTGGAGCATGTATCCAATAACAATTTCTTCCATTAAACTACATTCAAGTCGAAATATTTAAATGAGTACATAATCATACTAGTTAATAAGATATACAATTGTAAAAAAAAAATCATTCCCATATTAAGATGATAAATATGGTTGTCTTCAAAAACTTCTCTTAGTGTCCCATATAGTAGAAACTCAAAAACATGTCTCTTCAACTTCTTCTGCACAACCTGCAATCAATAAATAATCATTTTGTCAAAATAGTATGATCGTAAAATAAAATATCCAAATATATTAGTTAATCGTATCATCAACTTTTTACAATTTTTAGAAAAATTTGACTGAGTCTCCTTTGTTTATACATGAAAACCAACATGTTTAATCAATACAAAAGCCCGCACGACAATACAAAAAATTGAAATTAAGAATCTCGCACATCAACAATTCTTTATAATTTTTAAAAAAATTCGATAGAGTCTCCTTTGTATATACATGAAAATCAACATGTTTCATCAACACAAAAGCCCGCACGACCATAAAAATTTGAAAAAACTCCCATATCAACAATTCTTTACAATTTTTAAAAAAAATTCGACAGAATCTCCGTTGTTTATAAATGAAAACCAACATGTTTAATCAACACAAAAGTCCGTACGACCAGAAAAAAAATTAAAACAACAATCTCGCATATCAACAACAATAATAAATAAATAATCTATCTGTCGCAAATCATTGCTTCGTTCGTGTGTTCCACGCGAATAAAATATAACCCTAAAATATTACCCTGCAAAAAAAATATAAGAAACAAAAGAAAAAAGATACCAGTAATCAAATAATGTTTAAACCTAAAAGTCTAAATGTTGCAAATTATCGTCGTATACTCAAACCGGGAGTCCCTTGACTATGCGGTCGGTTCGTACGAGTTACATTTCTCCCGTGCGAGGTGCTCGAGCCACTCACTGGACCGTTTTGCAACTATTTTACGTTTTCTTCACTTGACGCCATGTTTCAAACCGGGAGGTCGGAGACTATGCGGTCAATTTGTACGAGTTACATTGGTCCCGTGCGAGGTGTTCGTGCCTCACACGGGGACATTTTGTGGTGGTTTTAGGATTTTATCCTTTGATGCTATGTTTTTATGCCTAAGTCTAAAGTTTATTAATTCTCGTCATACACTTAAACCGGGAGGCCGGGGACTACGCGGTCAGTTCGTATGAGTTACATTGGTCCCGTGCGAGGTGCTCCTGCCTCTCATGGAACCGTTTTGATGCTGTTTTACGTTTTCACCCGTTGACGCCTTGTTTTTAAGCCAAAATCTAAATTTTTGCAAATTCTCATCGTATATCGGGAGGCCGGTGACTACGTAGGCAGTTCGTACGAGTTACATTGGTCTCGTGTGAGGTGACGGTACCGTTTTGTGGCTGTTTTACAATTTCACCCTCTAACGTCATGTTTTTAACCCTAAGTCTAAATTTTACAAATTCTCACCGTATATTCAAATCGAGAGGCCCGGGGACTACGCGGTCGGATCATACGAGTTACGTTGGTCCCGTACGAGGTGATCGTGCCTCTTACAGGAACGCTTTGTGACTTATTTATGATTTTACACTTTCATGTCATGTTTTAAGCCTAAGTCTTTATTTTTGTAAATTCTCGTCGTATACTCAAACCGGGAGGCCGATGACTACGGGGTCGGTTCGTACGAGTTACATTGGTCCCATGCGAGGTGATCATGCCTCTAACGGGACCATTTCGTGGTTATTTTAGGTTTTCATCCTTTAACGCCATGTTTTTAACCCTAAGTCTAAATTTTACAAATTCTTGTTGTATACTCAAACTGGAAGGCCGGGGATTACGCGGTCGGTTCGTACGAGTTACATTGATCCCGTGCGAGGTGATCTTGCCTCTAAGGGGACCATTTCGTGATGGTTTAGGTTTTTACACTTTAACCCCATGTTTTTAACCCTAAGTCTAAATTTTGAAAATTCTCGTCGTATACTCAAACCGAGAAGTAGGGGACTATGCGATCGGTTCTTACGAGTTATATTCGTCCCGTGCGAGGTGCTCATGCCTCTCACGGGACCGTTTTGTGGTTGTTTTACGTTTTCACTCTTTGACCCCATGTTTTCAGGCCTAAGTCTAAATTTTACAAATTCTCATCGTATACTCAAATCGAGAGTCCGGGGAGCACGCGATCGATTCGTACGAGTTACAATGGCCCCATGCGAGGTTCTCCTACCTCGCATGGGACCATTTTCTGTTGGTTTTAGGTTTTCACCCTTTGACGCCATGTATTTATGCCTAAGTCTAAAGTTTGAAATTTTTTGTCGTACACTCAAACTGGGTTGTCGGAGACTACACGATCGGTTCGTACGAGTTACATTGGTCCAGTGGAGGTGCTCGTGCCTTTCACGGGACCGTTTTGTGGCTGTTTTATGTTTTTCACTCGTTGACACCGTGTTTTTAAGCCCAAGTCTAAATTTTTGCAAATTCTCGTCGTATACTCAAATCGGGAGGTCGATGACTACGCGGTCAGTTCGTACGAGTTACATTGGTCCCGTACGAAGTGATCGTGCCTTTTACGGGACCGTTTTGTGTCTGTTTTACATTTTTATACTTTTATGTCATATTTTTAAGCTCAAGTCTAAATTTTTGCAAACTCCCGTCGTATACTCAAACCGGGAGGCTGATGACTATGGGGTCATTTCGTACGAGTTACATTGGTCCTGTGCGAGGTGATCATGGCTCTAACGGGACCATTTCGTGGTTGTTTAAGGTTTTCACCATTTAATGTCATGTTTTTAACCCTAAGTCTAAAATTTGCAAATTCTCGTCGTCTACTCAAATCGGGAGGCCGTGGACTACGCGGTTGGTTCGTTCGAGTTACATTGGTCCCGTGCGAGGTGCTCGTTGATAAGCACCCATAACTGTACAATTTATACCCCAAATAGATGTACTTTAGTTGCTAATTCTCGACAATTTGGGTCTTGTGCGCTTAATTGTTCAATATGAAGATGTAATTGTAGTTGCGGTCCATTCCATAGTCATCTAAACAGCCCTGACCTTAATACCGACCCAACTCGCCCCTAACCAACCCTCCATTCCATACCTGATCGCGGCCTGCGACCATGGTGCAACCACCAGCGCTGACATATCCCCGGTGGCGTCCTAACCTGGCGTCACCAACCTCCGCTGATTTGTCTAGTCCACATCCGACTGTGACCCAAATCCGGAAAACATACCCCCTCGGATCCTAGTCCACCTGGAGACCACATCACCCGATCCCCTTCTCCGGACGGAGCTCCTCGATCCGACCGAACTCCGACGGCTCCAAACCCGAAACCTCTAACAACCCATCTTCAATTTTGAAACCCAAAACAAATTGACCCTTAGTTCCTCTAACCATTTCCCTTCCTACCCGATTCTGTGCGAAGTCCAAACCAAAACAAAGACCAACTTAAATGCCCACATGTGTTTTAAGCCATATAGCCATTTCACCCATTTAACCCAAATCGCGCATCTACCAAACACAAGCCAAAAGCCAAATAAACTCATTTACCCCATGTGCCATAAAACCCCTTTTCCCAATATATCCTTATTTAATGTTATTTATCGTTCGATAGTGAACCTGATCCAATCCCACCCCGTCCATATGAACCCCACTTTGAGGTTCCTATTCATATTCCCGTGATATCCAAAACAATGCCCTAGTCTACACCTATCGAGCTTCACCCTTGTGTTCTCGAGGAACCACTTCATCTTAGGTTAGCTCCGGCTACGAGTGCTCACCATTTTCCCGAGATAGAATCCATGATAGTTTCTACCTATTCGGATATGGATGATGTTATACCATTCTTGGCTCATCTTGAGCCCATTATTTCTCGTGACCATCTATCTCTGATCTTGGTACCTCGTTTGACCCACCCACCACATTCACCGATGCTACTCTTATGGAGAAGTTGACAACTCCATCTTTAGAAACCACACTCCCTTGTGAGTATTCCTTTACTCCTCCCAATGAGTGTGTGTCTCCCACTCTTGAGTTGGATCATCTTCCTCCACCGTTTATCCCACCCGACCCACCCATTATCCTTTCCACCCCACCACCTGGTTTGGATCTTGACTTTACACATTTCACGTTTCCATCCACATTTTTAGATCCTCACCTGAAACCATCATCCACCATCTACGAGAGTATTTATGGTGATACTCTCCACTTCCGTGACACCGAGCTTGTTCCTCTATGCACACCACTCTCTTATGGTGTTCATTTTTCTTCTCAATAGCTCCCTGGCATGTCATGACGCGACCATTATCATCGCCCATTCATAAAACGGTCGTGTGATTTCTCTGAGGCCCACCCCATTCCACTTACCAAACCATTTTGCCTTCCCATCCAACTTGATCACTATGCTTATAGGACCCTTATTGCCCTCACCTTTCGGCTCAATAAGGCCCTTGACCGATACCTTTTCACCATTACCACTACACCAAATCCTGTGAATGGTCACGCCTAGTGGGTCACGGCCCAAGTCCGCGACCAGCTCATCGCAGACTTGGTCCGTGACCCATTCAATATTTGGCGTGACCATATTTATTACCACACCAAATTATTGATGCTCAGGAAGTGTTCACGGCCCAAGTCCGTGACCATAGTGGTCGCGGACTTGGGCCGTGACCAGGTCGTGACCATCTTGGCGCCAAACTCGTGCCAAAATTCCCTCCAAGCTTGGTCGCGGGTGGGTCACGGCCCAAGTCCATGACCCATGGCATGACGAAGAAGAGAATTCACACATTGAGGGTCATAGCTTAGGGCCGTGACCATTTCTGGGTGTGGGTCACGGCTATGGGCCGTGACCAAAGATCATTCAGGAAGTAGGGTTGATGTGAAGATGGTTGCGCATGGTGGGTCACTGCTCTAGGCCGTGACTAGGTGAAAGCTAGCAACACCCTCATTTCATGGTGTGGGTCACGGCTATTGGTCGTGACCAATCCTCATGCAGGTAGTAGGGTGAAAAAGGGTCGTCAATGGGGGGTCACGGCTCTAGGCCGTGACCAGGTGCGAGCCAGAAATACCCTGAGTTTCATTTATTGGTCGCGCACTTTGTGGGTCACGGCTCTAGGCCGTGACCAGATTCATGACTTAATAAAAAAAAACGCTGGTTAGTCATTTGCAATTTGTAAGGGCTGTGTATCAGGGCTGAGGGATTTCAAGCGATTTGGTGTCATTTCTAAGGGCTAAGCGATTTCAATTGGATTTCATTGTGATTAACCCCTGGTATGTATAGATTTGTTTTCATTTCATTTGGATTTCGTGATTTCTATTCAAAGCCCTAAGTTTTATGTGTATATGTGTAGATTTATGTTTGTATGTGTGTGTGTAT
Source organism: Sambucus nigra (assembly GCA_949130495.1). Lineage (NCBI taxonomy): Eukaryota > Viridiplantae > Streptophyta > Magnoliopsida > Dipsacales > Adoxaceae > Sambucus > Sambucus nigra. The sequence continues at coordinate 236,761,531 of OX422217.1, read as the reverse complement.
GTATTGATTTTATGTTTATATGTGTGTGTATGCATAGATTTATGTGTATATGTATGTTTATGTGTGTAACTATGAACAAATAAATTATTTTTTTGTCAATACACCCTATATTGTATGTGTGTGTATGTATAGATTTATGTTAAAAAAAATATTAAGGTTTAGTAAACCCTAAATTTTATCTGTGTGTATGTATAGATTATGTCAATAAACCCTAGATTGTATGTGTGTGTATGTATAGATTATGCCAATAAACCCTAGATTATATGTGTGTGTGTGTATTTTTTTTGACAAAATATAATTAAATGGATTTTTAATGAGTAAAAAAATTTACATCCACCTTGTCGTGATTTTATTGGGGGTTATATGCGTGCCATCATATTATATTGGGGGTTATATACATGTCGTGATTTTTTGCACTATAGTGAGATATTGTTGGCTTGGTTGTTGGATACTATGTTGAATTTATTGAATTGATACTAGTGTCGATAAATGTACATGTTATTAAATTTGTTAGGTGTGCTCTTGATTTGCCTATGAAAAAGTATATCACATATCTTGCGATTAATGTGCATTTTTTTACGTTTATGCCAATAAGCCCTGGTATGTATTGATTCCTTTTGATTTCAATTGGATTTCGTGATTTATATCAAATGCCCTAATTTCGGTGTATGTATGTGTAGATTTACGTTTTTATGTGTGTATGTGTGTGTATGTATAGATTTATGTTTATATGTGTGTGCATGCATATATTTATGTGTATATGTATGTTTATGTGTGCAACTATGAACAAATAAATTATTTTTTTGTCAATAAACCCTATATTGTATGTGTGTGTATGTATAGATTGTATGTGTGTGTGTGTGTATGTATAGATCTATGTCAAAAAAATATGTATAGATTGTATGTGTGTGTATGTGTAGATTTATGTCAAAAAAAATATTAGGGTTTAGTAAACCCTAAATAGTATGCAGTGGAGACAGGTGGAGACCGGGTTGGGGGTTAGAAGCAACAAATAGTCCCTTAAGAATTCTGTAAGTGTTAATTTTGTTCTTGGCCCTGGTATTTTCAATTTGGTTTTAGATTTTTCCTTGTGAAAAAAAAGGAATAGATATATACCTAGTTTAATTAGATTAGTGTTGGTTATATTATGATATACTTGTTATGCCATTTTATATTATTGTTGAAATTGAATAGGTATTGGATTTTGAAATGTAATCAAAATCAATTGTAATATTCTCAATATGCGTGCATCTTATTTTTTTTCTCAGTAGTAATCCTTGTATACGTGAAAGAAAATATCAATGAGGATTAACGAATTTCAGTTCAAACAAGTTTACCACGAGTCAAGTTGGGGCAGTGAGTGACTCAAGAAAATCACACCACACACATAGAACAAGCTCTGGTTTTCTTCCTTTGGTTTTGAATGTTTTTTTGGTTCTACCATTTTTTTAATTGAACATAACTATTTGCATAAAATTCATTATTTTTTCACTATCATAGGATACATTGATGTTGGGGTCGTACTACTATAAAACATAATCTGAAATTGCATCGCTGCTGGCATAGAGAAGGTTCTGATTGGTGTTGGGTGTAACAAAATATCCAGGTAATGGATAGACCTATGATTAACTTTATTTTAAGGTTAAATATGCATTGATTCAAATTTTTAATTATTTTGGGTATGGATCCCATTTATGTCTAAACTCCGTAATTTTAATTCTTTTGTGCCCCCTATAACTTGGGTATTGTTGGCGCATTTGTATCTTGTCACTTCCAGGGGGGCAGTACATAACTTTTGAACAAAGAATAGTTAGGGTGAACACTAGAAAAAGAAGGCACTATCCAATGGATTGGCACTTTCTAGGTTTAAGGCGTGTCAATTTCTCTACAATGGTCCACATTAAACTAATTGGTAACCATTTGTTTATTAGCTTAAAGATATTCATGGTTAGTCCGAGATGAATAGGAGAGATGTGAAAATGGGAATAAAAATTAGTCATGGTTCGAAAGTTATTCTTGGGTTTGCAATTTGTGACCGCTCATCTTATTCACTTGTCGCACGGGACCAATGTGACTCATAGGAACCGACCGCATAGTTACGGGCTCCCGGTTTGAGTATACGACACAAATTTCGAAAAAATTAGACTTGAGCATAAAAACATGCCATCGAAGGGTGAAAACGTAAAAAAACCACAAAACGGTCCGGTAAGAGTCACGAACACCTCGCACAAGACCAATGTGACTCGTAGGAACCGACCGAGTAGTCACGGGGTTTGCGTATACGATGTAAATTTCCAAAAAGTTAGACTTGAGAATAAAAAAGATGCCATCGAAGGGTGAAAACATAAAACAGCCACAAAACGGTCCCATAAGAGTCACGAACATCTCGCACGGGACCAATGTAAGTCGTAGGAACTGGCCGTATAGTCACGGCGCTCCCGGTTTGAGTGTACGACGTAAATTTGCAAAAAAATAGACGTAAGCATAAAAACATGTCGTCGAATGGTGAAAACATAAAATAGCCACAAAACGGTCCCGTAAGAGTCACGAACAACTCGCACGGGACCAATGTAAGTCGTAGGAACAGACTGTGTAGTCACGAGGCTCCCGATTTGAGTGTACAACGTAAATTTGTAAAAAGTTAAACTTAAGCATAAAAACATGCCATCGAAGGATGAAAATGTAAAACAAACACCAAACGGTCCCGTAAGAGTCATGAACACCTCGCACGTGACCAATGTAACTCGTAGTAACCGACAGGATAGTCACGAGGCTCCCGGTTGGAGTGTACGACGTAAATTTGAAAAAAATTAGACTTAAAGCATAAAAACATGCCATCGAAGGGTGAAAACTTAAAACAAACACAAAACGGTCCCGTAAGAGTCACGAACACCTCGCACGGGACCAATGTGACTCGTAGGAACCGACCGCGTAGTCACGATGCTCCCCGTTTGAGTGTACGATGGAAATTTAATAAAAATTAGACTTAAGCATGAAAACATGCCATCAAAGGGTGAAAACGTAAAACAACCTTAAAACGGTCCCGTAAGAGTCACGAACCCCTCGCACGCAATGTGACTCGTAGGAACCGACCGCGTAGTAACGGGGTCCCAGTTTGAGTGTACGACGTGAATTTTCAAAAAATTAGACTTAAGCATAAAAACATGCCATCGAAGGGTGAAAATGTAAAACAACCTAAAACTGTCCCGTAAGAGTCACGAATACCTCACACGGGACCAATATAACTTGTAGGAATAGACGGCGTAGTCACGGGGCTGTCGGTTTGAGTGTACGACGTAAATTTGCAAAAAGTTAGACTTAATATCAATGTTTGGTTTTGGGACTAACAACTAATATACTTCACAAGGACAGTATATGACACGTGAATGATTATAATTTATGGGAATGATTTGTGATGTTGCGATTTGTGAAGTTCTGATGGTTTGATTTTTTTTCACACACACACATGTGAAAACTTTCAAGTTCTATTTTTTCCTGCTTTATCTTTATTTGATTTGGATCTTATTTTACGATTTAAAAGCTCATGCACTTGAGTTGTTGTATCTAATGAGTGTATTTACATATTTTGGATTATATTACTAACTAAAGTTATATTTTGAATTATCAACTCTCAATGGAATGTTTTTCCTACTCTTTATTTGCCGTTATGTTGTAATACGATTTTTTGACTTTAACGTGACTTGCATCTCTGTTTATTTTGAAACCCCTCCTCGATGAAAGAGACATCCCGGTGGAGTTTGTACCGCTTTTGGTTTTGCTCAGCAAGAAGCGGGGATGTATTACCGATGAAAGAGACATTCATGACCTTTCTTATTCTAAGTATTCTATTACATTTTCTACTTCTCACATTTTATTTTCTTGAAAAACTATTTGAGACTTAAACATGAGTTTTTAATTGTCCAGACATGTATTTATTATTGGATCAATGGATGTTTTCAGAATGGACAGATCTCGATGGGAAAATAGACAATGGAATCATAATGGAGCAACCTTTGGGTCAATGGTAAAGATTACCAAAGTACAGAGGAGGCGAAAGAGAGAGAAAACAGAGCTGCTGCTGCAGCAGGTTGGAAATGGAGAGAGTACTCAAGAAGTGGCGTCGATAACTTTTGTAACTTGATAGGTTCATGCCCATGCTGTTACAGGAAAGGTAAGAGTTCAGTTCTTAATATGCTATTTTAGCTCATATATCTTGCTGCTCACATATCACGTTATTATGTTTTTTTGGCATTTGATGTTTACACGTACTTGATTGACATGAGAGAAGGTCAATGGAACTTGGAAGCATAAAATGTTACCGATTGAAGTCAACTAAATAACCAATGTGAGCAGCAAGATTTTGCTGAACACACTAAGGTATTGAACAATGAATCTGAACTGCGAGTTTGATAGCACATACTTGAATGTATAATTAGTACTAAATGGTTTTCTCATGTGCACAATTGGTTGCATGTCATATTAAAGGTATAACTTATTTGCAGTGAATAACTTCTTTCTTAATGTTTAATTTGTTCAGAAGATTAGTTATTCAATTTTTTGGCATGAGTTGTTTTTCCCCTTTTATCTCGATTTAAGGTTGTTCGCGTTTATAAGATTATGGTTGAATATTTAATGCTTTATGCTGATCCGATTTGAAATTAGGAAATATAGGTTAATTGACAGTGTTTCAAACTCCAATCTCATGGAGACTTTGACTTTAGCATCGGATGATGTACGAAGCCTCCTAATACATCCTTACATATGGTTTGTTTCTGATATGCTATCATTATAGGAAGTGCACAATTTCGCAAAAGTTGAAGGCGACCATATCAACTCTGAATCAAGGACGTAATAGTGGTTTTATAAGATGAATCCCAAAATGCTCCACACAGGTACTTACTGTGCTTCATTTACTTTTCAGTGCGTATTAAGAAATCAATTGTGTTGTAGTTGTTTTAGTATCTGGAAACAAAATTTATAGGTTAGTATTATATGAATCGCATTACGGTTTGGGAATTCTCCATCACATTCACCAGAATGAAATTATGGAGCTCAAATCATAGAAACCAACGCTCGAAGGTGTATTTTCTGTGAATTCTCCAAACTCTTGTGCATGATTTTGATCCCATTAGTACGTCTGATCTATTTCAGCTATTTAATTAAAATGTTTATTTCAACTATTTTCAAATAGTATTGATTTGCACACAGTGTGAATTGATACAAAGTAACATATTCAACTAACTTGCTAGCTTTTCATTTACTGTTGATTTTTATTCATTTGAAAGAGGGTGATTTTAAGGAATAAGTTGGCAACTTCAACATTGTAAATTCAATAAGCATATATTATTTTGAATCCTTCCACAGACATAAGACTTTACTTTGTGTCTAGTTTCCTTTTTCTATTTTTCATAAAGGGATGTATACTTAAAATAGAGGTCTATATTTTCAAGAGGAATAGGTCCTGAGCGAAAAAAGATCTCAAAAACATCAATGTCACTGAGTTCAAGACCATCAGACTTGACTGCTGCTGGAATTGAAATAGTTGGACCAATGGTGTAGCAAAAATCTTCATATTTATTTTGATCCTTCATTATATAGTTCTAGGTTTCATTATTTGGAATACTAATGGTGTAGCAAAAATCTACCTTATTTCTATTAATTTATGACCATCTTTATCTTTTCAATTTTAATCTATTAAAATTTCAAATATTTAATGTAGTGTCGGATAAGACTTTAAATATTCACTCCCCGTGTATTTGTATCTCATATGGGAAAACTTAATTAGCGGGTGTATTAAAAGTCAGCTGAATTTGTTCAATGCAGTGGCCAAGATCATACTATGACAACAAGCGTGGCTACTGCTACCCAAAGACATGGAAGCCTGCAGAAGACTTTAGCATTCACGGGCTGCTGCTCCACATAATTGGTATGGTGGATACTAGATTAGTTTTGTTATCTTTTTGTTTAATTTTCAAAATATGGTCCATATTGACTGTCATAACATTTATGCTTACTGAAAGACTTACTATCATAACACACTCCTTATTCCACTGAATCAAATATATACCAAAACCCCCAAAATGCAACTATATACCAAAACCCCCAAAATGCAGAACATTTAATCAATTAGGAAGCTATGCGGACCACTAATGGATCGATTCAGTTAGGCAGCTAGGTAGAACATAACACACTCGCACATAACTGATGCCAATATAGCAGCTATATATGGCTATATAGCAGCTATATATGGCCATATATAGCAGCTATATACGCCCATATATAGCTGCTATATTGGCATCAGTTATGTGCGAGTGTGTTATGTTCTACCTAGCAGCTATATATGGCCATATCTAGCAGCTATATATTGCCATATATAGCAGCTATATATGAGCCTATATAACTGCTATATATGGCCATATATAGCAGCTATATATGGCCATATATAGCAGTTATATAGGCTTGTATATAGCAGCTATATATGGCAATATATAGCTGCTAGATAGGGACATATATAGCTGTTATATATGGCCATATATACCTGCCATATAGATTGAAAACAAGGTGAAGAGGGTGAACCCACGAAACAGCCCCCGTAGGGTCCCGTGAGATCCCCCAAAATAGCCCCCGAACGGCTGCATGGATGGCACCAACACCTCCCACGGGACCAATGTGACTCGTAGGAACTGACCGTGCAGCCTCTGGACTCCCGGTTTGAGAATATGATTGTAATTTGAATATTTTTAGACTTAGGCTTAAAAACATGGCTTTAGAGGGTGAAAACCAGAAATAGCCCCCAAACGGCTGCGTGGGTGGCACCAACACCTCCCACGGGACCAATGTGACTCGTAAGAACTGACCGCGCAGCCACGGGACTTCCGGTTTGAGAATACGACGGTAATTTGCATATTTCTAGACTTAAACAAAACATGGTGTTAGGAGGTAAAAACTCGAAACAACTCCCGAATGTCCTCGTGGGTGGCACCAACACCTCCCACGGGACCAATGTAACTCGTAACAACTGACCGCGCAGCCGCGGGACTCCCGGTTTGAGAATACGACGAATATTTTCATATTTCTAGACTTAGGCTTAAAAACATGACTTTAGAGGGTGAAAACCCAAAATAGTCCCCGAACGGCCCCGTGGGTGGCACCAACACCTCCCACGGGACCAATGTGACTCGTAGGAACTGATCGCGCAACCACGGGACTCCCGGTTTGAGAATACGACGGTAATTTGCATATTTCTAGACTTACGATTAAAAACATGGCGTTAGTGCGTCAAAACCCGAAACAGCCCCCGAATGGCCCCGTGGGTGGCACCAACTCCTCTCACGGGACCAATGTAAGTCGTAGCAACTGACTGCGCAGCCATGGGACTTCCGGTTTGAGAATACGATGTTAATTTGCATATTTCTAGACTTATGCTTAAAAACCTGGCTTTTAAAGGGTGAAAACCCAAAATAGCCCCCGAACGGCCCCGTGGGTGGCACCAATACCTCCCACGGGACCAATGTGACTCGTAGGAACTGACCCCACAGCCACGGGTCTCCCGGTTTGAGAGTACTACGGTAAATTTGTAAAATATAAACTTAAGCATAAAAACATGCCATCGAAGGGTGAAAATGTAAAACAGCCTTAAAACGGTCCAGTAAGAGTCACGAACCCCTCGCTCGGGACTAATGTGACTCGTAGGAACAGATCGCGTAGTCACGGGGCTTCCGGTTTGAGTGTATGACGTAAATTTGTAAAAAGTTAGACTTAAGCATAAAAACATGCCATCAAAGGGTGAAAACATAAAATAGCCATAAAACGGTCCGGTAAGAGTCACGAACACCTCGCACAGGATTAATGTAACTCATAGAAACCGACCGCATAGTCACGGGGCTCCCGGTTAGAGTGTATGGCATAAATTTGCAAAAAAAATAGACTTGAGCATAAAAACATGCCATCGAAGGGTGAAAACGTACAACAAGCACAAAACGGTCCCGTAAGAGTCACGAACACCTCGTACGGGACCAATGTGACTCGTAGGAACCGACCGCGTAGTAACGGGGCTTTCGGGTTGAGTGTACGACATAAATTTGCAAAAAGTTAGACTTACATGCCATCGAAGGGTGAAAACGTAAAACAACCTTGTAGCGAAACTCAGTTAAAAATCAGAACTCAGTTAATCCGGTAAGAAGAAAATCACGGGGAAAATCACGGGGACATCTTGTAGTAGCATCTTGAGGTTCCATTGATAAATCACGGGGAAAAGTGAAAATAGAGAAGCTTCACAGTGATAAATCATACTTGCTGAAACAAAAGATTCAACAAAAATATATTAAAACAAATTCGTGAGGTATACCTCGTTTTTGGTAGCAACGTGAAACCCCCAATCCAAAAACTTAACAAATATGACAGTGTATACATGTTTGTGTGTGTGTTTGTGTGCGTGTGTGTGTGTGTGAGTGGGGAAGGGGGAGGGTACGAGGCAGGGGGCGGGGCGGGGAAGTGTTGCATATATATGCAGTTGCATCTGCATATATATACAACATATGTATATATATGCAGATGCCGCTTACAATCGACTTTTGATGAAGGTTTGCCTGCGTATAGAACGCAAGTTCACGTCCACCTCTTGCTCTTGGTCAATGTTAACAGAAATGTTGTGTATCCAATCCACATTATCAGTAGACCATCCTTGTTGTATAGATCTAATAAATATTTATAATGTGCCTACCTTTATTCAAACTGTCCGAAATTGCACCCTTGTTGTTGTGACAAAGAAATCCACATTGACCGGGGGCTTTATCCTCCACATTTGCCTTTGTGGGTACATAATATCCCTCCTACCAATAAGCACCGAGGGTACGCTTATTTAAAGTAATGAAAAGTAATTATTTGTCACTGAATCGACATACCTGGAAAATAAAACCGAACAATCATGTCAAGTTTGCAATGGGTTTGAAATCCTAAATGCTTTCGAGACTATCCAATATCCTAACAACCTGCAATAATTAAGGCTCTAAATCAATCAACCATCCATAACCGCGGGTGAAAACTCGAAAACTCGAAACATCCCCCTAACGTCCCCGTGGGTAGCACCAACACCTCCCACGGGACCAAGGTAACTCGTAGGAACTGACCCCACAGCCGCGGGTCTCCCGATTTGAGAGTACTACGGTAATTTGCATATTTCTAGACTTAGGCTTAAAAACATGGCGTTAGACGGTGAAAACTCGAAACAGCCCTCGAACGTCCCCGTAGGTGGAACTAACACCTCCCACGGGACCAAGGTTACTCGTAGGAACTGACCCCGCAGCCGCGGGTCTTTCGGTTTGAGAGTACTACGATAATTTGCGTATTTCTAGACTTAGGCTTAAAAAAATGACGTTAGAGGATGAAAACTCGAAACATCCCTCGAACAGCCCCGTGGGTGGCACTAACACCTCCCGCGGGACAAAGGTAACTCGTAAGAACTGACCCCGCAGCCACGGGTCTCCCGGTTTGAGAATACGACGATAATTTGCATATTTCTAGACTTAAGCAAAATATGGCGTTAGAGGATGAAAACTCGAAACAACCCCCGAACGGCCCCGTGGGTGGCACCAACACCTCCCACGGGCCCAACGTAACTCGTAGGAACTGACCCCACAGCCGTGGAACTCCCGGTTTGAGAATACGATGATAATTTGCATATTTCTTGACTTAGACTTAAAAACATGGCGTTAGACGGTGAAAACTCGAAACAGCCCCCGAACGGCCCCGTAGGTGGCACCAACACCTCCCACGGGACCAAGGTTACTCGTAGGAACTGACCCCGCAGCCACTGGTCTCCCGGTTTGAGAGTACTACGATAATTTTTATATTTCTAGACTTAGGCTTAAAAACATGGCGTTAGAGGGTGAAAACTCAAAACAGCCCCCGAACGGCCCCGTGGGTGGCACCAATACCTCCCACGGGACCAAGGTAACTCGTAGGAACTGACCCCGCAGCTCCGGGTCTCCCGGTTTGTGAGTACTATGGTAATTTGCATTTTTCTAGACTTAGGCTTAAAAACATGATGTTAGAGGGTGAAATCTCGAAACAACCCCCGAACGGCACCGTGGGTGGCACCAACACCTCCGACGGGACCAACGTAACTCGTCGAAACTAACCCCGTAGCTGCGGGTCTTTCGGTTCGAGAATACGACGGTAATTTGCATATTTCTAAACTTAAGCAAAATATGGCGTTAGAGGGTGAAAACTCGAAATAGCCCCCGAACGGCTAGGAGGGTGGCACCAACACCTCCCACGGGACCAACGTAACTCGTAAGAACTGACCCCACAGTCGCGGGACTCTCGGTTTAAGAATACGACGGTAATTTGCGTATTTCTAGACTTAAGTAAAATATGTCGTTAGACGGTAAAAACTCGAAACATCCCCCGAATGGCACCGTGGGTGGTACCAACACCTCCCACAGGACCAACGTAACTCGTAGGAACTGACCCTGCAGCCGCGGGACTCCTGGTTTGAGAATACGACAATAATTTGCATATTTCTTGACTTAGTCTTAAAAACAAGGCATTAGAGGGTGAAAAGTCGAAACAGCCCCCGAACGGCCCCGTGGGTGGCACCAACACCACCCACGGGACCAAGGTAACTCATAGGAACTAACCGCGCAGCCGCGAGTCTCCCGGTTTGAGAGTACGATGATAATTTACATATTTCTAGACTTAGGCTTAAAAACATGGCGTTAGAGGGTGAAAACTCGAAACATCCCCCGAACGGCCCCGTGGGTGGCACCAACACCTCCGACGGGACCAACGTAACTCATAGGAACTGACCCCGCAGTCGCGGGTCTCCCGGTTTGAGAATACGACGGTAATTTACGTATTTCTAGACTTAAGCAAAATATGGCGTTAGAGGGTGAAAACTCGAAACAACCCCCGAACGGCCCCGTGGGTGGCACCAACACCTCCCACGGGACCAACGTTACTCGTAGGAACTAACCCCGCAGCCGCGGGACTCCCGGTTTGAGAATACAACGATAATTTGCATATTTTTTGACTTAGTCTTAAAAACATGGCGTTAAACGGTAAAAACTCGAAAAAGCCCCCGAACGGCCCCGTAGGTGGCACCAACACCTCCTACGGGACCAAGGTTACTCGAAGGAACTGACCCCGCAGCCGCGGGTCTCCTGGTTTGAGAGTACTACGGTAATTTGCGTATTTCTAGACTTAGGCTTAAAAACATGGCGTTAGAGGGTGAAAACTCAAAACAGCCCCCGAATGGCCCCGTGGGTGGCACCAACACCTCCCACAGGACCAAGGTAACTCGTAGAAACTGACCCCGTAGCTCCGGGTGTCCTGGTTTGAGAATACGACGGTAATTTGCGTATTTCTAGACTTAAGCAAAATATGGTGTTAGAGGGTGAAAACTCGAAACAGCCCCCGAACGGCATCGTGGGTGGCACTAACACCTCCGACGGGACCAACGTAACTCGTAGGAACTAACCCCGCAGCTGCGGGTCTTTCGGTTTGAGAATACGACTGTAATTTACATATTTCTAAACTTAAGCAAAATATAGCGTTAGAGGGTGAAAACTCGAAACAACCCCCGAACGGCACCGTGGGTGGCACAAACACCTCCCACAGGACCAACGTAACTCGTAGGAACGGACCCCGCAGCCGTGGGACTCCCGATTTGAGAATGCGATAATAATTTGCATATTTCTTGACTTAGTCTTAAAAACGAGGCGTTAGAGGGTGAAAACTCAAAACAGCCCCCGAACGGCCCCGTGGGTGACACCAACACCTCCCACGGGACCAAGGCAACTCGTAGGAATTGACCCCGCGGCCGCGGGTCTCCCGGTTTGAGAGTACGACTATAATTTGCATATTTCTAGACTTAGTCTTAAAAACATGGAGTTAGAGGGTGAAAACTCGAAACAGCCCCCGAACGGCCCCGTGGGTGGCACCAACACCTCCCACGGGACCAAGGTAACTCATAGGAACTTACCCCGCAGCCGCGGGTCTCCCAGTTTGAGAATACGACGGTAATTTGTGTATTTCTAGACTTAAACAAAATATGGTGTTAGAGGGTGAAAACTCGAAACAGCCCCCGAACGGCTAGGTGGGTGGCACCAACACCTCCCACGGGACCAACGTAACTCGTAAGAACTGACCCCACAGTCGTGGGACTCTCGGTTTGAGAATACGACGGTAATTTGCGTATTTCTAGACTTAAGGAAAATATGTCGTTTGAGGGTGAAAACTCAAAACAGCCCCCGAACGGCACCGTTGGTGGCACCAACACCTCCCACAGGACCAACGTAACTCGTAGGAACTGACCCTGCAGCCGCGGGACTCCCGGTTTGAGAATACGACAATAATTTGCATATTTCTTGACTTAGTCTTAAAAACATGGCGTTAGAGGGTGAAAACTCGAAACAGCGCCCGAACGGCCCCGTGGGTGGCACCAACACCACCCACGGGACCAAGGTAACTCGTAGGAACTGACCTCGCAGTCGCGGGTCTCCCGGTTTGAGAGTATGACGATAATTTGCATATTTCTAGACTTAGGCTTAAAAACATGGCGTTAGAGGGTGAAAACTCGAAACAGCCCCCGAACGGCCCCGTGGGTGGCACCAACACCTCCCACAGGACCAACGTAACTCGTAGGAACAGACCCCGCAGCCGCGGGACTCCCGGTTTGAGAATACGACAATAATTTGCATATTTCTTGACTTAGTCTTAAAAACATGGCATTAGAGGGTGAAAACTCGAAACAGCCCCGAACGGCCCCGTGGGTGACACCAACACCTCCCACGGGACCAAGGCAACTCGTAGGAACTGACCCCCCAACCGCGGGTCACCCGGTTTGAGAGTACGACGATAATTTGCATATTTCTAGACTTAGTCTTAAAAACATGGCGTTAGAGGGTGAAAACTCGAAACAACCCCCGAACGGCCCCGTGGGTGGCACCAACACCTCCGACGGGACCAAGGTAACTCATAGGAACTTACCCCGCAGCCGCGGGTCTCTCGGTTTGAGAATACGACGGTAATTTGTGTATTTCTAGACTTAAGCAAAATATGGTGTTAGAGGGTGAAAACTCGAAACAGCCCCCGAACGGCTAGGTGGGTGGCACCAACACCTCCCACGGGACCAACGTAACTCGTAAGAACTGACCCCACAGTCGCGGGACTCTCTGTTTGAGAATATGACGGTAATTTGCGTATTTCTAGACTTAAGCAAAATATGTCGTTAGAGGGTGAAAACTCGAAACAGCCCCCGAACGGCCCCGTGGGTGGCACCAACACCTCCCACGGGACCAACGTAACTCGTAGGAACTGACCCCGTAGTCGCGGGACTCCCGGTTTGATAATACAATGATAATTTGCATATTTCTTGACTTAGTCTTAAAAATATGGAGTTAGAGGGTGAAAACTCGAAACAACCCCCAAACGACCCCGTGGGTGGCACCAACACCTCCTACGGGACTAAGGTAACTCGTAGGAACTGACCCCGCAGCCGCGGGTCTCCCGGTTTGAGAGTACGACAATAATTTGCATATTTCTAGACTTAGGCTTAAAAACATGGCGTTAGACGGTGAAAAATTGAAATAGCCACCAAATGGTCCTGTGGGTGGCACCAACACCTTCCACGGGACCAAGGTAACTCGTAGGAACTGACCCCACAGCCGCAGGTCTCCCGGATTGTGAGTACTACGGTAATTTGTGTTTTTCTAGACTTTGGCTTAAAAACATGACGTTAGAGGGTGAATACTCGAAACAACTCCCGAACGGCCCCGTGGGTGGCACCAACACCTCCAACGGGACCAACGTAACTCGTAGGAACTGACCCCGCAGCCGCGGGTCTTTCGGTTTAAGAATACGAAGGTAATTTGTATATTTCTAGAATTAAGGAAAACATGGCGTTAGAGGGTGAAAACTCGAAACAGCCCCCGAACGGCCAGGTGGGTGGCACCAACACCTTCCACGGGACCAACGTAACTCGTAGGAACTGACCCCACAGTCGCGGGACTCCCGGTTTAAGAATACGACGATAATTTGCATATTTCATGACTTAGGCTTAAAAACATGGCGTTAGAGGGTGAAAACTCGAAAAAGCACACGAACGGCCCCGTGAGTGGCACCAACACCTCCCACGGGACCAATCTAACTCGTAGAAACTGACCCCATAGCCGCGGGCCTCCCGGTTTGAGAATACGACCATAATTTGTATATTTCTGGACTTAGGCTTAAAAACGTGGCGTTAGAGGGTAAAAACTCGAAACAGCCACCGAACGTCCCCGTGGGTAGCACCAACACCTCCCACGGGACCAATGTAACTCGTAGGAACTGACCCCACAGCCGTGGGTCTCCCGGTTTGAGAATACGACGATAATTTGCATATTTATTGACTTAGGCTTAAAAACATGGCGTTAGAGGGTGAAAACTTAAAACATCCCTCGAACGGCCCCGTGGGTGGCACCAACACTTCCCACGAGACCAAGGTAACTCGTAGGAACTGACCCCGCAGCCACGGGTCTCCCGGTTTGAGAGTACTACGGTAATTTGCATATTTCTAGACTTAGGCTTAAAAACATGACGTTAGAGGCTGAAAACTCAAAACAACCCCCGAACGGCCCCGTGGGTGGTACCAACACCTCCCACGGGACCAAGGTAACTCGTAGGAACTGACCCCGCAGTCGCGGGTCTCCTGGTTTGAGAGTATGACGATAATTTGCGTATTTCTAGACTTAGGCTTAAAAACATGGCGTTAGAGGGTGAAAACTCGAAACAGCCCCGTGGGTGGCACCAACACCTCCCACGGGACCAACGTAACTCGTTGGAACTGGCCCCTCAGCCGCAGGTCTCCCGGTTTGAGAATACGACGGTAATTTGCGTATTTCTAGACTTAAGCAAAACATGGCGTTAGAGGGTGAAAACTCAAAACAGCTCCCGAACGGCCCCGTGGGTGGCACCAACACCTCCAACGGGACCAACGTAACTCATAGGAACTGACCCCGCAACCGCGGGACTCCCGATTTGAGAATACGATGATAACTTGCATATTTATTTACTTAGGCTTAAAAACATGGCGTTAGAAGGTGAAAACTCAAAACATCCCCCGAACGTCCCCGTGGGTGGCAACAACACCACCCACGGGACCAACGTAACTCGTAGGAACTGACCCCGTAGCCGCAGGACTCCCGATTTGAAAATACGACGATAATTTGCATATTTCTTGACTTAGGCTTAAAAACATGGCGTTTGAGAGTGAAAACTCGAAACAGCCCCCGAACGACCCCGTGGGTGGCACCAACACCTCCCACGGGACCAAGGTAACTCGTAAGAACTGACCCCGCAGCCGCGGGTCTCAAAACGATGATAATTTTTATATTTCTACTTGGTTACTGATAATTTTAACTCATATATGCAATTTTTCAGCTTGATTAAATTTTTTGTAAAACTACTTGTTTACTGATATTTTTTTTATGTATCCTATCATTTGTAGGATTTTTGCACCCAGAACAAACGAAGAAGGCAATGGTCTACAACATGAAGATTGTTTATATGTTGTGAACATTGAGGATTTTGTTTTTTATGTGTTACAGCCGTGCGGGCTTTTATTGTTTAATTTTATGGTCGTGCGGGCTTTTATAATTTGATTGTTGAATTTTATGGCCATGCGGGCTTTATAATAAGCAGATTTTACATTTACAGGTTTTGGAATGTCAAGAAAATAAAGGAAACTCTGCCCAATTTTTTTTTGGTCTGTGAATTATTAAGATGTGTAATATTTTTAAGTTTGTATATATATTTATTTATTAACAACATTCTCGATTCGCAATTTGTGTTTTTTTTTATTATTTTGCCAATAATAAATATTTCTAACACCTCGTACCTGTCCAACGTTACACGTAGCAACACACGGTGTACTCACATGACCCCCAATTTTAGGATTGGACCAAAAAAATACATTTTTTTTTAAAATTATAGTTAAATATGGTCATGGACTTTGTCCATGACCATTTTTATTTTTTTCGTCACGGTAGTGGGTCACGGACTTGGGTCGCGACCATTTATTTTTATTTTTTTTGTAACGGTTATGGGTCGCGGCCAAAATCTGTGACCAATTTGTCACGGTTATGGGTCACGAATTAGGGCCGCGACCATTTTTTTTTATTTTTTTGTCACGGTCGTGGGTCGCGGACTTTGGGCGCAACCAATTTGTCACTGTTATGGTTCACGGATGAGAGCCGTGACCAATTTTTTTTAATTTTTTTGTCACGGTCGTGGGTCGCCGCCAAAGTCCGCGACCAATTTGTCACAGTTGTGGGTCACGGATAAGGGTTGCGACCCGTCACGGCATGGGTCACGGCCTAAGTCCGCGACCATCTATCGTGACCCCTCTCAGCGGTGAACATTTTTTGGTCACGGACTTGGGCCGCGACCCACGAAAATTGATGAAAATGGTCACGCCCAAAATGGTCACGGCCCAAGTCCGTGACCCACAGCTTTGGTCAGGGATTTTGGCCATGACCAATCGCCAGTTTTGGTGTAGTGTACCTTAATACCCACCTACTCATGGTCCACCGATGCTTTGCATCGTGTGATGCACTTTGCCATATAAGTGCATTGATCCGTTTTATCCTTGATCCAATAAGACTGTCGCTTCAGTCTTATTTGGGGGTGATTCTCATCACCCAATTTTTCGTGCTTTCATAGATCTTATCTTTAGGGTGAGATCCCTTCGGTCCGGCTGAAGACATTAAACTTAACGCTACATGGAGGCAGTCCGCATTTCTTGTACTAGTCTCATCCTGTTTGGGGGTGGTGTTTCACAACACCCTATGCTTTATCATGGTTATAGATTTGTACACCTTTTTTTTTTCGTATCACTTACTCAGGTTTATTCTTGGCTACATCTTTCTACTTTATGAGCGGTTGATTCTGGTAATCTCTTTCCTACCTTATGCTCTCAATTTTAAAAATCATTTCACTTAACATCGAGGACGATGTTCCTTTTTGTTTGGGGGTGGGGAATTTTATCAAAATCGTGCCTCTTTTGAAAAATTTTGATTTTTGAACCTAATTTTTAAAATTTTGTGCAGTTTCTTTCATCTCACTCATTGATGTGAATTTTCAATCATCCATCTTTTTAAGTCTATGAATTAAGCTAGAGAATATTTTTTTCTAAATAGCTTATGTAATACGTAACAAGGCATGTTGCACCATGAATTTCTAGACTCAACCAAATTTGCGCACTTATCACGTCACTACGATTTAGAGTTGAGGAGTACTATAATTCTAAAGACAACCTTAAGGATCACTAGTAGAGACTTTAACTTGTGAGATTTGTGCCTTTCACCCTTTTTGAGTGTTTTACGCAATCTCCGAGTCACAAGTTGATTCAACTTCCTTTGGGTCCGCACTTTAATAGTTGTATGATCTCATTATTCTTCATTTTTGGCTTGATCACTGAGAATGACATTTTTTTTAGTTGTAAGAAACGCGTATCTTAAAATTTGTCCCGAATACTAGATTTTCATCCATACACCTTCCACTTTTTCATATATCATTCCTATCACATTCCCATTCACTTCACCCATTACTTTTCCATATTTCATATATATTCCCCTCACCATCCATATACATTCCCCACTCATTTCATATATCACCCATCATTTTGAGAAAAAGAGTGTGATTTCAAATGTTGAATGTCCATTGTTGGTTTGAAAAGTGAGAGAAACAAAACGAAAAAAAAGAAAAAAAAAAGAGAAAAACATAAAAATAGCAAAAATAGAAGAAAAAAGAGAAAAAGAAAAGAAAAAAAAGAAAAGAAAAAGAGAGAAAATAAAAGAAAGAGGGTTTGTAGTTAGTAATAAAGACATTTGTGCCTAAAGTATATACACTCTTCTCAATCTTATCGCATCCGTCACTCATCACTCATCCATTATCCATCATATCACTATCCTACCTACCTCATCTCATCCATCCTACCTATCATATCCTTCTCATCCCATTTCATTCCCCTCACCCATAATCATCCATATATTCCCCCTAGGTGTTCGGGCAAATGAAAGTCGACGTGGTCAATAACTCGACGTTCTCACTACAGTGGTTAGCATTCTTTCATGAGATCATTTTTCTTTCAAATTGTTCGTTTTTTCTTATGCGTGTGTGAGACGTTTGAACTTGCTTACATTTACTCACCTTCTCACACACAAGAGCGATACACTAACCATAATCTCGAGAGTTCGTTTGAGAGAGTTATACCTAGTGAGATTTGAAGTTGAAGCGTTGATTCTGAAAAGGCAATCTAGGAATTACTCTTATGATTCTCGACCCATTTTGATTGATTCTCACACACACACGTTGAGTTTCTAGGAAGGATGTGCCTTGTGTATTTACTTATCTAAAATTTTTACACATTCTAGCTTGTATTTCTGAAAATATTTCTCATGTGATGGCTTGTGCGATTATTCTACGTGTAATAAGAGATTGACTGCCTTTCAATAAATTTTTGTAAATAAGAATTTTGTGGGTATATTCCCTGCAAACCCTCATGAGACATAACTCGTCCTGTAGGGTAACCTATAGGTTTAAAGTCTAGTTGCACATGCTAAGTGCAATCACAAGTGCCTGCGAAAGTGGTACACTTTTGGTTTCTTATCTTTCTCTTTCTTTTTATCTTATTGCTCGAGGACTAGCAATGCTCTGTTCGAGGGTGGTGTGATAAGCCCCCAAAACTGTACATTTTATACCCCGAATAGATGTACTTTAGTTGCCAATTCTCGATAATATGCGTCTTATGTGCTTAATTGTTCAATATGCAGGCTTAATTGCAGTTGCGATGTCAAAAGCTATATTTCTAGGCAATTTGCAGTTAAAATGGAGCTAATTCCCTCCCCTGTAACCTTACCCGAGCCTAAACCTAGCCTAAACCTACCCCAAATCATGTGTGTGTTTTGTTTGTCCCTTTTTAATATTTTTTAGATTTTTAGTTTGAGTCATTTTTATTTTTAGGATTTATTTTAGATTTATTTAGTATTTTCTAGGTTTTATTTTCTATTTTTCTATTTTATCTTTATTAGTATAATTTTATTTTATTTTGATTTTTATTAGTTTTTAGGTTTATTAGGATTAGTTTTTTTGGAGTTTATTTTTAGTTTATTAGATTTTATAATTTTTTAGAACTTTACTTTTCATTTAAATTTTAAGTTTTTATTTCTTTTTATTTCTTTTAGTTTTTATATAAGCTTAGGATTTTAATTTTTAATATTTTAATTTTTTATTGTTTTTAATTTGTTTTATTTTTAATTTTATTAATTTTAATTGAATCTTTATTATTTAAGGGTCACAATTTAAACACACACACTCATACCTTAATACCCAACACCCTTACCTACACCTAACTAAATCCTCACCCTCATACTACCACCCTACACCCTCCCACACCCAAACCACACTCTATCATTTTCAACCTCCAACCAACAATTTCTCTCTCCTCTCTCTTCCCCCATTAACAAAACCCAAAACCACCATTACCATCTATCTCATCACATAAACCCCACAATCCTTCTTATCTCTTCCTCACCAACAACCATCACCCAACCAAACTCTGAACCTCACCCCCTTTGCCCCGTCGGCCACCAACAGCGACTGCCTCAGCAAGTAGCCCCGGTGCCGACCTCTTTCACCCTAAAGACCCCGCGACCTAAACCCTTGAATCCCGTTAGAAATCAACCCGATCCCATCTCCGAGAGAGCCTAAGCCGCAGGCAGAAACCCCCGTCGCCGGCGCAGCCCCTTCCGGCGCTGATCCGCCCTATCTCACCCGCCCCTCCATCTCTGGTGGCGAAGCCGCCCAGCCAATAACCCTTCCGGCGCTGTTCCATCCGACTCTAAATCCGACCAGCCCCAAGCCAAAACCACTTCTACCATCAAACACCATGCCTAACCTTGAATCCATCCAAACCCAAACCCTTCTTCAACCAAGACCCATTACCCATTCTCCAAGACAAAAAAATGTGACCTGCCAAGTGCCTCACAAATCCCAAGACCAAAACCAAACTAAAGCCAAATAAAATAAAACCCAGATGTCTTTTAACTAAATTTAACCCTAATACCCATTTTACCCCCAACTACCAATTCTAACCCAACTTTCCATTATACCCCTAACTCCATGCCTACTATTTAAAGAGGATGAAGACCCCATATGAAAGGAAGTTTTTTTTAGTTCTAGAAAACCCATTTTGGGTGTTAGAGAGAGAAATAATATTTTAGTGTAGGTTTTTAGGTTAGAATTTTTTTTTTTAAATAGTGAGGGAAAAATAAATTGTTTTGAGAATTAATTTGAGTGAAATATTTGACGTAATTTTGTTTGGATCATTCAAATTGAGGGATGTTGATTTCAACTCTTGGATTGAAGATCAATTAAGCATCAAGAGATTGGGGTTTGATTGTTCTCTTCTCTTCTCATTTATTTTATGCCTTTGATTATTAATTTGTCAAATCTTATACCATGTTAGGCTAAATCCCTTTTCAAGGGGTGGGGGAAAACCCTTATTTGATGTTATTTTAGTTTAATTAGTTTGACTACTTGAAAATTCCCTTTGAATGTTAATTTTGATTCCTCACCCTTAAATTTACGCCTCGAGAGAGGGTAAATAATTTTCGAGAGAAAATCGAAATTCTAATTATAATACCCATTTTAGATTCGAACTAGAGATAGGGGTTTCTTAAGTGGGGTATTATAACTTGAATTTCAATTCTAAATTTATTTTCTAAGATTGACATAAATTTTAATTGATCTATCCTAGCGGGTGATTAATTAAAAGGAGTGTACATCTGTTTTTCTAGAGTTGTGGGGTGTTAAACTTAATTTTCTAAAAGATTACTATTATAATTACACTTGCAACGAGAGTTGGTTTGTAATTTTGATATTAATTTGGGAGAATTCAAATAATTAAATTAATTAATTAGAATAACTAAAATTTGTGGTGTTATCCCACTACTTGATTGTTCTCACAATTATTTACCTCACTTTATCTCTTATTTTAGTGTTAGACTTTATTTTTCATTTTAGTCACTTTCTAGTTAGTTATTT
The DNA here is from genome assembly GCA_949130495.1 of Sambucus nigra. NCBI lineage: Eukaryota > Viridiplantae > Streptophyta > Magnoliopsida > Dipsacales > Adoxaceae > Sambucus > Sambucus nigra. The sequence continues at coordinate 236,740,447 of OX422217.1, read as the reverse complement.
TCATCTCACATTTAGTTTAGTTTAGTTTAAATCATCACCTCACCCAATTATTTTAATATTTGAAAAAGCTAAAAAAAAGTAAAAAAGTGAAAAAGCACAAAAATAAAATAAAAAGTGAATTACAATTGAATTTGTTTCTATCTTACCCCCTGGAAGTGGATTGATACCCTTACTTACCTCTACACTTGAGTTTATATTATTTTATAGGTAATTGAGGTTTTGACTAACTTGGCTTTCAACAACGACATACGTAAAAGTCTAGTTATCACTCGTGCCTCTCACGGGACCGTTTTGTGGTTGTTTTACATTTTCACCCCTTGACCCCATGTTTTCAAGCCTAAGTGAAAATTTTACAAATTCTCGTTGTATACTCAAACCGAGAGTTCAGGGACCACGCGGTCGGTTCGTATGAGTTACATTGGTCCCGTGCGAGGTGATCGTGCCTCACTCGAGTCCATTTTGTGGTGGTTTTATGTTTTCACCCAGTGATCCCATGTTTTCAAGTCAAAGTCTAAATTTTGCAAATTCTCGTCGTATACTCAAATCGGGAGCCCGGGGACTACGCGGTCGGTTCATACGAGTTACATTGGTCCCGTGCGAGGTGCTTGTGCCTCTCACAGGACCGTTTTGTGATTGTTTTACATTTTCACCCCTTGACGCCATGTTTTTAATCCCAAGTCTAAATTTTTACAAATTTTCATCGTATACTCAAATCGGGAGGCTGGTGACTATGAGGTCGGTTCGTACGAGTTACACTGGTCCCATGCGAGGTGATCGTGTCTCTCACGGTACCATTTTGCGGCTATTTTACGTTTTCACCCTTTGACATCATATTTTCAAGCCTAAGTCTAAATTTTAGAAATTCTCATCGTATACTCAAATCGAGAGGCCAAGGACTACACGGTCGGTTCATACGAGTTACATTAGTCTTGTGCAAGGTGATCGTGCCTCTTACAGGATCGTTTTGTGATTATTTTACGTTTTAACACTTTTATGTCATGTTTTTAAGCCTAAGTCTAAATTTTTATAAATTCTCGTCGTATACTCAAGCCGGGAGGCTGATGGCTACGACGTCGGTTCGTACGATTTACATTGGTCCCGTGCGAGGTGATCATGCCTCTAACGGGACCATTTGGTGGTTGTTTTAGGTTTTCACCCTTTAACGCCATGTTTTTAATCCTAAGTCTAAAATTTGAAAATTCTCGTCGTATACTCAAATCGGAAAGTCGGAGACTATGCGCTCGGTTCGTACGAGTAACATTGGTCCCGTGCGAGGTGCGAGTACCTCTCGGAGGACCGTTTTGGGAATGTTTTACATTTTCACCCGTTAACGCCATGTTTTTAGGCCTAAAACTCTTAATTTTATAAATTCCCATCGTATACTCAAACCGTGATGTCGGGGACTACGCCGTTAGTTCGTACAAGTTACATTGGTCCCGTGCAAGGTACTCGTGCCTCTCACGGGACCATTTTGTGGTGATTTTAGGTTTTCGCCCCTTGACGCTATGTTTTTAAGCCTAAGTCTAAATTTTACAAATTCTCATCGTATACTCAAACCGCGAGGCCGGGGAGTACGCGATCGGTTCGTACGAGTTACATTGGTCCTGTGCGAGGTGATAATGCCTCTTAAAGGACTAGTTTGTGATTGTTTTACGTTTTTACACTTTTATGTTATGTTTTTAAGCCTAAGTATAAATTTTTGCAAATTCTCATCATATATTCAAACCGGGAGTTCGATGACTACGGGGTTGGTTCGTACGAGTTGCATTGGTCTAGTGTAAGGTGATCGTGCCTCTAACGGAACCACTTTGTAGTTGTTTTAGGTTTTCACCCTTTAACACCATTTTTTAACCCCAAGTCTAAATTTTGCAAATTCTCGTTGTATACTCAAATAGGGAGGTCGGGGACTACGCGATCGGTTTGTATAAGTTACATTGGTCCCGTGCGAGGTGCTCGTGCCTCTCACGGGACAATTTTGCGGATGTTTTACATTTTCACCCATTGACGCCATGTTTTTAGGCCTAAAAGTCTTGATTTTAAAAATACTCGTAGTATACTCAAACTGTGAGGCCGGGGACTACGCAGTTAGTTCATACAGTTACATTTGTCCCGTACGAGGTGCTCGTGACTCTCACAGGACCATTTTGTGGTGGCTTTAGGTTTTCACCCCTTGACGCCAAGTTTTTAAGTCTAAGTCTGTATTTCACAAGTTCTCGTCGTATACTCAAACCACGCGGCCGGGGACTACGCGGTCGGTTCGTACGAGCTACATTGGTGCCGTGCGAGGTGATAGTGCCTCTTATAGTACCGTTTTGTGACTGTTTTTCGTTTTTACACTTTTATCTCTTGTTTTTAAGCCGAAGTCTAAATTTTTGCAGATTCTCGTCGTATACTCAAATTGGGAGGCCGATGACTACGAGGTCAGTTCGTACAAGTTACATTCGTCCCGTGTGAGGTGATCATGCCTCTAACGGGACCATTTCATTGTAGTTTTAGGTTTTCACCCTTTAGTGCCATGTTTTTAACCCAAAGTCTAAATTTTGTCAATTCTCGTCGTATACTCGAACCGGGAGGCCGAGGACTACGCGGTCAGTTCATATGAGTTACATTGGTACCGTGCGAGGTACTCTTGCCTATCACAGGACCATTTTGTGGTTGTTTTATGTTTTCACCTGTGGACGCCATGCTTTTAGTCTTAAAAATCTTAATTTTACCCATTCTCGTCGTATACTCAAACCGGAAGGCCAGGGACTACACGGTCGGTTCGTAAGAGTTACATTGGTTCCGTGCGAGGTGATCGTGCCTCTCCGGGGATAATTTTGTGGTGGTCTTAGGTTTTCACGCCTTGACGCCATGTTTTTAAGCCTAAGTCTAAAATTTACAAATTGTCGTTGTATACTCAAACCGGGAGGCCAGGGACTACGCGGTCAATTCGTATGAGGTGCTCATATAAATTATCACCCGTTGACGCTATGGACATGACTATACGGATAATACTCGTATGAAGTGTGTGAAGTGGGGCCAAGTTCATCATACACGAAAGGATCGCTTTCGTGATGGAAAATTGGTTGATACTCATAGGGTGTGTAGTGAGGGAACTGATCATGAACGGGTGCACAAGGTTGCCATGACGACTGTTGGAACATGTGAGGATCCACAACATCGGGTTGGGATTCGTATTGCATGGGGGGAGGGGTGATCAGGCCTCCACGAATAACTGGGGTACTCACACAACTCGGTATTATATACATCGGGATAATAGGCTGAGGTGGGTTCTGCAACAGTGTCATATGGATACAAATGCTCCATGGTGGGTTCGTAGGGATATGACAAGTACGGACACTCATGGGACAAGTGACCGGCATAAGAATAATGGGTGCACGACAAGGTACGTGACACGTCGACACTTGACACCGAGGGTGATGGAATAGGAGGTGCATCCAGAGATGGGTCAAGAGTACCAACGGTACTCGTGAGAGAGCCGAAACCACGAAAAATCTCATAAAGAGATGGCTCGGGACCACTCTCACATGTGTCACGTGAGAAAGTAAAATGACCAAAGTAGTCCCGTAAGGGACGTTCTTCGGCTATGAGGAGAAAAATATTTTTTTGGAATTTTAATTTTTTTTTCAGAAGGAAAGAAAATATTTTTGGATTTTCTAAAAAGGAAATAAAGAAAATATTTTTGGACTTTTTTATAAAAATAATAGAAGAAAATATTTTTGGATTTTTTTTGGAAGAAAAAGAAGAAAATATTTTTGGATTTTATAGAAGAAAAGGTGGGGAAAAATATGGACTCTTGAATGAACGAACTAACTAAAACCGATTACCCAAAAATGAATTGGACACACAAGTTAAGGAGAATTCTTAACTAACACATAGCCAATTTTTATCTTTAGATTTAGTGAAAGGTAAATCAAATTTTAATTAAGTCCGCGGGCGATAAAAAATCACAGAATTAATCTGAGTGATCGCCTTTGCAAAATTTTCTCCTATTGGGCTACGTAGTTGATTAATTTTAAATTTAATGATGGCTAGGGTAGCACACAATTAGTAAGCGAGTGAGTCGGGTGATGAAATCCCTTCTCGTGAGTGATTAGGTGTAGGTATTAGCAATTTAATTCATCACACCATTCAAAAATAAATGCAAGAATAAAATCACACAAGAGCACGTAATCACACACAACAATTTACTCGCAAACATGAGAGGCGCGAGGGTTTAGAAATGTACCTCCCACAGTTTTTAGGCCATGAGGTGCCGAAAAATTTGAGTCGACCGGGGGGAGATCACGCCTATCTCAGTCGGCCCCGGGCGTCCTACCGACTCAAGGTAGATAGACTTCTTTTCCTCGTCTTTGGACGCCCTCTCCCTACCTTGTCCAGTTTCCCTATCACGCTTTCTTCGATTATTATAACTTTTAAAATAAAAAATAAAATAAAGGTGTCTCTATGCACCGCAATACAACAAAGGATAAAATCCTAATACAAGCCTTTTAAAAATATAAAAATGGTACAAAAAATAATAAAGTGCAAAAAATAAATGAACTACAAGTTGAAATCCACTCCGAGCTTCACGATCTCAAGAATGGCAACGACGTCATTTGATAGAGATGAACTTTTGTGTATATATTTTCGTTGTTGCTTGAAAAGCTCTTCTAATCAAAATCCTCAAATACCTTCAAAATATAATAAACTCAGTGTAGAGGTAAGTAAGGGTATCAATCCATATCAAGGGGGTAAGCTAGTGACAAACTCAATTGTAATTTACTTTTTATTTTCTTTTTGGGGTTTTGCTTTTCTATTTTTTTAAGCTTTTTCAAATATTAAAACAATTAGGTGAGGTGAGATGAAATAACACTAAACTAAAATGAAAGATCAAATTACAAACTAAAATGGAAAATAAAGTCTAACACAAAACTATGAGATAAGTGAGGTACATAAATATGAGAACAATCAAGGAGTGGGATTACACCACAAATTTTAGCTATTCTAACTAACTAATTTAATTAATTGAATTATCCCTAATTAATATCAAAATTACAAACCAACTCTCATTGCAAGTGTAATTATAATAGTAATCTTTTAGAAAATTAAGTTTAACACCCCACGACTCTAGAAAATAGATCAACACTCCTTTTAATTAATCATCCGCTAGGATCGATCGATTAAAATTCTTGTAAATCTTAGAAAATAAATTTAGAGTTAAAATTCAAGTAATAATACCCTACTTAAGAAACCCCTATCTCTAGTTCGAATCTAAAATGAGTATTATAACTAGAATTTCGATTTTCTCTCGAAAATCATTTACCCTCTCTCGAGGCGTAAGTTTAAGGGTGAGAGATCAAAATTAACATTCAAAGGGAATTTTCAAGTAATCAAACTAATTAAACTAAAATAACATCAAATAAGGGTTTCCCCCCACCCCTTGAAAGGGGAATTTTCATGGGCCTTGTTAAGATTAAAGCTGAGGGCGAGTAGGGCCCTGTAAGAATGGTGCTCAAGTTGTATGGGAAGGCAAAAGGGTTTGGTAAGTGGAATGGGTTGGGCCTTATAGAAATCACACGACGGTTCTATGAATGGGCGATGATAATGGTCGCACCGTGACACACCAGGGAGCTGTCTCGGGAAAAAATAAACACCACAAGAGTGTGGCGGGTATAGAGTAACAAGCTCGATGTCACGGTGGAGAGTAGCACCGTAAAAACTCTCATGGGTGGAGGATGGTTTTAGGTGTGGATCTAAAAATCTATATGGAAACTTGAAATGTGTAAAATCAAGATCCAAACTAGGTGGTGGGGTGAAAGGGACAATGGGTGGGTCGGGTGGGATAAACGGTCGAGGATGATGATCTAACTCAAGCGTGGGAGACACACACTCATTGGAAGGAGTAAAGGAATACTCACAAGGGAGTATGGTTTCTAAAGATGGAGTTGTCAACTTCGCCATAAGAGTAGCATTGGTAAATGTGGTGGGTGGGTAAGACGAGGCACCAAGATCTAAGATAGAGGAATCACTAGAAATATAAGGCTCAAAGGGATCCATGCATAGTGGGACATCATCCATATCTGGATAGTTAGGAACTATCACGAATTCTATCTCGGGAAAATGGTGAGAACTCGTAGCCGGAGCTAACCTAAAAGATATGGACATGTCAGAGACATATGCAATTGGGAAATAAGGTAAAATCTCGGGCATAATTTTAGATATGACGGGAGTGTGAACCGCAATGATGGGTTCATTTGGATATAGTGGAATTTGATCAGGCTCACTCATGAAAGGTAAGTCAACACAATTGTCGACTTGGGACCCGGACCATGGGATGGTCTCAACTTCGAGATTCTCGGGAGGATAGGGTTGGTCACACTCAAAATTCGTGTCACGAGAGGGCACATCATCATCACACTCAGGTGCAACAATGGGTGGATCTATGGGAATGTCTGACTCTCTCTCACACTCCACTTCATTTAACCTTTGTTCAAGCCTTTGGAGAGATTGAGTTTGAATTTGAGTGGCTTTCTCTTGCTCGATGATAAATTGTTGCAAGAGTGCCTCGAGACCGGAGGTGGATGGAGGTGGTGGGGTGACGGGTGGTGGTGGGGGTTGAGGTGGACACAACTCGCTATGGACATGACTATACGGATAATACTCGTATGAAGTGTGTGAAGTGGGGCCAAGTTCATCATACACGAAAGGATCGCTTTCGTGATGGAAAATTGGTTGATACTCATAGGGTGTGTAGTGAGGGAACTGATCATGAACGGGTGCACAAGGTTGCCATGACGACTGTTGGAACATGTGAGGATCCACAACATCGGGTTGGGATTCGTATTGCATGGAGGTAGGGGTGATCAGGCCTCCACGAATAACTGGGGTACTCACACAACTTGGTATTATATACATTAGGATAATAGGCCGAGTTGGGTTCCGCAACAATGTCAAATGGATACACATGTGATAAGCACCCAAAATTGTACAATTTATACCCCGAATAGATGTACTTTTGTTGCTAATTCTCGACAATATGGGTCTTATGTGCTTAATTGTTTATTTTGTAGGCCTAATGCACGTTGCGGTGTTCAAATGCGTATAACAAGGCAATTGTGCATTTTATGGAGCTAATTACCAATCCCGTAACCTCACCCGAGCCTTAAGCTAGCCTAAACCTACCCTAAACCGTGTGTGTGTTGAGTTTGTGCCCTTTTATCAATTTTTAGATTTTTAGTTTGAGTCATTTTTATTTTTAGAATATATTTTAGATTTATTTAGAATTTCTAGAATTTATTTTAGGATTATTTTAGAATTTTTAGGTTTATTTTCTATTTTTCTATTTTATTTTATTTTATTTTTCATTTTTATTCTATTAGTTTTTAGTTTTATTTTTATTTTATTTTATTAGGATTTTAATTTTTAGGATTTTAATTTATTTATTAGTTTTTACATTTTCTTTTTAGGATTTAATTTTGAGTTTTATTAGATTTTATTTTTATTTTTTTTACTTCTTTCTAGTTTCATTTTATTTGAGTCTTTGTTTTATTTTAGAATAAAATTTTAATAGGATTTTATTTTATAATTTTATTTTTATTAATTAGTTTTAGCGTTATTTTTATTAGGGGTTCAAATTAGATACACACACATACACTACACACACCCCACTTATCCTACACCTCCCTAACCCTCACCCTACCTTTCCTACACTCACCCACACACAACCCCTCCCTAAACCACCATAACCACCCTCTCTCTCTCTTACACTTCCATTCCCTCTCCTCAAACTCAACCATTGAAACAAAAAACAACCCACCTCAATACCCATTTCCCAAATACCCATCTCCTACTCCACCATTAACTCCACCACCATTCACCAAAACACCCACTTCCCTCCATCATCCTCACCTCTCTCTCTCCTCATTCTATCACCCCAGGCGGCGCAACACCACCCACGCCCGCAACCTGCAAACCCACTGCCACCTCCGGCGTGGACACGTCCCCCTCCTTCTCCGACCAAACCGCCGGCCTAAAAAACCTCCGCCCGTGATCGCCAAACGGCGGTTGTCCCCACCAGCGCCGACCCTCAACCCGGCAACCTCCTGCCCCTAAATCGCATGTCCGGCCTCTCTCTCTCTCCTCGGTCCAAACCCCGGAATACCCTTTAAATCCGACGATGTCCCCCACTCCGGCCACCATCAAGCCTTTCCAACTCAAACCCATTTCATCCAAATCGTGTGCTGTCAAATATGCAAACCAAAACCCAAGCCAAACAAATAAACCAAATAAAATGCCCATGTGCATAAAACCCACTTATTCTCACTTTTTACCCAATATACCCTTAAACCCATTTAAACCCTATACCCACTATACCCCCAACAACCACTTTTTATCCAATACCCAAAACCACCGCTATGTGCACACAAATCAGATTTTTATTCTCACCCACATGACCTCACACCCCTTATGTGCACATCCTTATTTTACTAATTTAACCCCTTAGCTCCAATTGCATATAAAAGAAGACCTCAAGGCCATTTGAAGATGATCTAGAGCTTTTAGATAGGAATTCTAGAGAGAGAGTTTAGTTTAGAAAATAAATTAGAAAAACGCCATTTGTAAATAGTTTTGTTTTATTCTTTTTTTTAGATATTTGTGAGGATAAATACTGATTGAGATTTAATTGAGTATTGATTTTAATTTCATATTACTTTGATCACTCACTTGGAGGGTTGTATTCTTCAATTTCAAGGATAGAGTTCAAATTGTCAATTTCAAGGAGACTTGTGAAGATTTGTTCTCTTTCTCTACTCTTTTATTATATTAATGCCAATTGAATATTTGTTTATTATGTTTGATACCATGTTAGGCTAAATCCCCTTTCAAGGGTTGGGGTAAAACCCTTATTTGATGTTATTTTATTTTAATTAGTTTAATTACTTGAAAAGTCCCTTTGAATGTTAATTTTGATCCCTCGCCCTTAGATTTACACCTCGAGAGAGGGTAAATGATTTTCGAGAGAAAATCGAAATTCTAATTATAATACCCATTTTAGATTCGAACTAGAGATAGGGGTTTCTTAAGTGGGGCATTATAACTAGAATTTCAACTCTAAATTTAACTTCTAAGATTGACATAAATTTTAATTAATCGATCCTAGCGGGTGATTAATTAAAAGGAGTGTAGATTTATTTTTCTAGAGTTGTGAGGTGTTAAACTTAATATTCTAAAATGTTATTATTAAAATTACACTTGCAACGAGAGTTGATTTGTAGTTTTGATATTAATTTGGGAGTATTCAAATAACTAAATTAATTAATTAGAATAACTAAAATTTGTGGTGTAATCCCACTCCTTGATTGTTCTCACAATTATTTACCTCACTTATCTCTTATTTTTAGTTCAGACCATAATTTTTACTTTAGTCAATTTGTAGTTAGTTTTCATCTCACACTTTAGTTTAGTTTAGTTTAGTTTAAACCTCACCTCACCCTATTGTTTTAATATTGAAAAAGCTAAAAAAAAGTAGACAAGTGAAAAAGCACAAAAAGAAAATAAAAAGTGAATTACATTTGAATTTATCTCTAGCTTACTCCCTAGAAAGTGGATTGATACCCTGACTTACCTCTACACTTGAGTTATTATATTTTGTAGGTATTTGAGGTTTTGATTAGAAGGAGCTTGTACAACAACGACAAAAATATACACAAAAGTTCATTTCTATCAAATGGCACCGTTGCCATTCTTGGGATTGTGAAGCTGGGAGCAGATTCCATTTTGTGATTCACTTGTATTGTACTTTTTTTCATTTTAGTACCATTTTTATATTTTTAGAAGGCTTGTATTTAGGATTATTCTATTCTTGGCTTGTATTGCGGTGCATAGGACACCATTTATTTTCCATTTAAAATTGTAATAATGGAAAAGCTTGATAGGGAAACCGGACAAGGTAGAGAGTGGGCGTTCAATTGGCGAGGGTTTATAAGCCTCTCTATCTTGGGTAGGTAGGACTCCCGGGGATGATTGAGATAGGCGTGATCTCCCCCCGGTCAACTCAATATATTCGGCACCCCACGGCCTAAAAATCATGGGAGGTACATTTCTAAACCCTCGCGCCTCTCCTGTTAGCGAGTTAATTCTTTTGTGTGCTCTTGTGTGCTCTTGTGTGCTCTTGTGTGATTTTATTCTCTCATTTATTTTTGGAATGGTGTGATGAATTATATTACTAAGACCTACACCCGGTCACTCACAAGAAGGGATTTCATCACCCGACTCACTCGCTTACCATTTGTGTGCTACCCTAGCCATCATTAAAATTTAAAATCCATTCACTAGGTAGCCCACTAGGAGAAATTATTTTTGCAAAGGCGATCACAAAGAATTCCGTGATTTTTTTTATCGCCCGCGGACTTAATTAAAATTTGACTACCCTTTCACTAAATTAAAAGATAAAAATTGGCTATGTGCTAGTTAGGAAATTTTCTTGACTTGAGTGTGTGTCCAATTCCATTTTTCGGTAGTCGGTTTTAGTTGGTTCGTCCAAAATCAAGAGTTCATATTCTTTCCCCACCCTTTTCTTCCAAAAAAATTAAAAATTAAAAAATATTTTTCTTTCTTTATTTTTCAAAAAAATCCAAAAATATTTTCTTTCTTTCATTTTAGAAAAATCCAAAAATATTTTCTTTCTTTCCTTTTTAGAAAAAAATCCAAAAATCTTTTCTTTCTTTCCTTTTTAGAAAAATCCAAAAATATTTTCTTTCCTTTTGAAAAATTTAAAAACACCAAAAAAATATTTCTCTCATGGCCGAAGAACGTCCTTTATGGGACTACTTTGGCCATTTTCCATTGACACGCGACATGTGTGAGATTGATCCCGAGCCGTCTCTTTATGAGATTTTTCATGGTTTTGGCTCTCTCACGAGTATCCTTGATACTCTTGACCCGTTCTTGCACGCACCTCCTAGTCCATCACCCTCGGTGTCATTTGTCGACGTGTCGCATCCTTGTGCACCCATTTTCGATCAGTCCCCTCAATACGCACCCCATGAGTATCAACCATTTGTCCATCACGAAAGCGATCCTTTCGTGTATGATGCGCTTGGCCCCACGCCACCCACTTTAATTGAGTGTTCTCCGTATAGTCATAATCATAGCGAGTTGTGTCCACCTCAACCACCGCCACCACCCGTCACTCCACCACCACTATCATCCACCTCCACTCTCGAAATCCTCTTGTAAAAGTTCATACTCGAGCAAGAGCGAGCCACTCAAATTCAAACTCAAGCTCTCCAAAGGCTTGAGCAAAGGTTAAATGAATTGGAGTGTGAGAGAGAGTCGGATATTCCCATGGCCCCACCCATCGTTGCCACCGAGTGTAATGATGATGTGTCCTCTTATGACACGAATTTTGAGTGTGACCAACCCTACCACCCCGAGAATCTCGATGTTGAGACCATCCCTTGGTCTGGATCCGAAGTCGACAATTGTGTTAACTTATCTTTCATTAGTGAGACTGATTCACTATCACCCTATCCTTATGAACCCATTATTGCGGTTCACACTCCCCTCATATCCAAAATAATGCCCGAGTCTACACCTATAGAGCTTCACCCGTGTGTTCCTGAGGAACCAATTTATCCTAGGTTAGCTCTGGCTACGAGTTCTCACCATTTTCCCGAGATAGAATCCGTGATAGTTTCTAACTATCCGGATTTGGATCCTATTCCTCCATGCATGGATCCCGTTGAGCCCGATATTTTTAGTGATTCCTCTATCTACGATCTTGGTGCCTCGTTTGATCCACCCACCACATTCACCAATGCTACTCTTGTGGAGAAGTTGACAACTCCATCTTTAGAAACCACACTCCGTTGTGAGTATTCCGTTACTCCTCCCAATGAGTGTGTGTCTCCCACGCTTGAGTTGGATCATCTTCCTCCACCGTTTATCCCACCCGATACACCATTTGTCCCACCCGACCCACCCATTGTTCCTTCCACCCTACCACCTGGTTTGGATCTTGATTTTACACAGTTCAAGTTTCCATCTACATATTTAGATCCTAACCAGAAACCATCCTCGATCTACGAGAGTATTTGTGGTGCTACTCTCCACTTCCATGACATCAAGCTTGTTCCTCCATGCCCTCCACTCTCTTGTGGTGTTTCTCAACAGCTCCCTGGCATGTCACGGTGCGACCAATATCATCGCCCATTTATAGAATGGTCGTGTGATTTCTATGACCCCCACCCCATTCCACTTACCAAATCTTTTTGCCTTCCAATACAACTAGAGCACCATTCTTATAGTGCCCTTGTTTCCCTAACCTTTACGCTCACCAAAGCCCAAGATCGATACCTTTCCACTCTCACTTTTACCCTAATACCCACCCGCCCATGGGCCACCGATGCTTTTCATCGTGTGATGCACTTTGCCATACTAGTGCATTGACCACCCTTTAGCCTTTATCCAACAAGACTGACGCTTCAGTCTTGTTTGGGGGTGAATCTCATCACCCATTCTTCTGCCGCCCTGCGCTTTCATAGATCCCTATCTTTAGGGTGAGAATGGTTTGGTCTGGCTGAAGATATTAAACTTAGCGCTACCGGGAGGCAGCCCCCGTTTCTTATACTAGTCTCATCCTGTTTGGGGGTGGTGTTTCACATCACCCTATGTTTTATAATGTTATAGACTTGTACACATTTTTTCTTATCATTTCTTATCTAGGTTTAATCTTGGATTCACATGTCCAGTTCATTAGCGGTTCATTCTGGTAATCTCTTTCCTACCTTATGCTCTCAATTTTAAAAATCATTTTACCTAACATCGAGGACGATGTTCGTTTTTGTTTGGGGGTGGGGAATTTTATCAAAATTGTACCTCTTTTGACATTTTTTTATTTTTAAACCTGATTTTTAAAATTTCGAGAAGTTTCTTTCATCTCACTCAGTGATGTGAATTTTCAATCATCCATCTTTCTAAGTCTAGGAATTAAGGGATGTGAATTTTCAATCATCCGTCTTTCATCTCACTTAGTGATGTGAATTTTTAAAAAGTGAATTATATTTGAATTTGTCTCTAGCTTACTCCCTAGAAAGTGGATTGATACCCCGACTTACCTCTACACTTGAGTTATTATATTTTGTAGGTATTTGAGGTTTTGATTAGAAGGATCTTGTACAACAATGACAAAAATATACACAAAAGTTCATTTCTATCAGGTGCAACAATGGGTGGATCCATGGGAATGTCCGACTCTCTCTCACACTCCACTTCATTTAACCTTTGTTCAAGCCTTTGGAGAGCTTGAGTTTGACATTGAGTGGCTTGCTCTTTCTCGATGATAAATTGTTGCAAGAGTGCCTCGAGACCGGAGGTGGATGGAGGTGGTGCAGTGACGGGTGGTGGTGGGGGTTGAGGTGGACACAACTCGCTATGAACATGACTATACGGAGAATACTTGTATGAAGTGTGTGGAGTGGGGCCAAGTTCATCATACACGAAAGGATCGCTTTCGTGATGGAAAATTGGTTGATACTCATAGGGTGTGTAGTGAGGGAACTGATCATGAACGGGTGCACAAGGTTGCCATGACGACTGTTGGAACATGTGAGGATCCACAACATCGGGTTGGGATTCGTATTGCATGGGGGGAGGGGTGATCAGGACTCCACGAATAACTGGGGTACTCACACAACTCGGTATTATATACATCGGGATAATAGGCCGAGGTGGGTTCCGAAACAGTGTCAAATGGATACACATGCTCCATGGTGGGTTCGTAGGGATATGACAAGTACAGACACTCATGGGACAAGTGATCGACATAAGAATAATGGGTGCACGACAAGGTACGCGACACGTCGACACTTGACACCGAGGGTGATGGAATAGGAGGTGTGTGCAAAGATGGGTCAAGAATACCAACGGTACTCGTGAGAGAGTTGAAACCACGAAAAATCTCATAAAGAGACGGCTCGGGATCACTCTCACACGTGTCACGTGAGAAAGGAAAATGACCAAAGTAGTCCCGTAAGGGACGTTCTTCTGCCTAAGGAGAAAAATATTTTTTTGGAATTAGTTTTTTTTTTCAAAAGGAAAGAAGATATTTTTGAATTTTCTAAAATGGAAATAAAGAAAATATTTTTAGATTTTTTTATAAAAATAAATAAAGAAAATATTTTTGGATTTTTTTATAAACATAATAGAAGAAAATATATTTGGAAGAAAAGGAAGAAAATATTTTTGGATTTTTTGGAAGAAAAGGTGGGAAAAATATATGGACTCTTGAATGGACGAACTAACTAAAACCGATTACCGATAAATGAATTGGACACACACACAAGTTAAGGAGAATTCCTAACTAGCACATAGCAAATTTTTATCTTTAGATTTAGTGAAAGGGTAGTCAAATTTTAATTAAGTCTGCGGGCGATAAAAAATTACGAAATTATCTGAGTGATCGCCTTTGAAAATTTTTCTCCTATTGGGCTACATAGTTGATTAATTTTAAATTTAATGATGGCTAGGGTAACACACAATTAGTAAGCGAGTGAGTCGAGTAATGAAATCCCTTATCGTGAGTGACCGGGTGTAGGTCTTAGAAATTTAATTCATCACATCATTCAAAACTAAATGCAAAAATAAAATCACACAAGAGCACGTAATCACACACTAGAATTTACTCGCTAACAGGAGAGGCACGAGGGTTTAGAAATGTACCTCCCACGGTTTTTAGTCCATGGGGTGCCGAAAAATTTGAGTCGACCGGGGGAATCACGCCTATCTCAGTCGGCCCTGGGAGTCCTACCGACCCAAGGTAGATAGGCTTCTTTTCTTCATCTTTGGATGCCCTCTCCCTACCTTGTCCGATTTTCCTATCACGCTTTCTTCGATTATTACAACTTCTAAAATGAAAAATAAAATAAAGGTGTCTCTATGCACCGCAATACAAGCAAAGGATAAAATCTTAGTATAAGCCTTCTAAAAATATAAAAATGGTACAAAAAATAATAAAGTGCAACAAATAAATGAACTACAAGTTGAAATCCGCTCCGAGCCTTACGATCCCAAGAATGGGAACGACGCCATTTGATAGAGATGAACTTTTGCGTATATATTTTCGTCGTTGCTTGAAAAGCTCTTCTAATCGAAATCCTCAAATACCTACAAAATATAATAAACACAAGTGTAGAGGTAAGTAAGGGTATCAATCCACATGAAGGGGGTAAGCTAGAGACAAACTCAATTGTAATTCAATTTTTATTTTCTTTTTGGGCTTTTGCTTTTTTATTTTTTTTAGCTTTTTCAAATATTAAAACAATTAGGTGAGGTGAGGTGAGGTGAAATAATACTAAACTAAAATTAAAGATCAAATTGCAAACTAAAAAAGTAACTAAAATTAAAAATAAAGTCTAACACAAAAATATGAGATAAGCGAGGTAAATAAATGTGAAAACAATCAAGGAGTGGGATTACACCACAAATTTTAGCTATTATAACTAATTAATTTAATTAATTGAATTATCCCAAATTAATACCAAAATTACAAGCCAAATCTTGTCGCAAGTGTAATTATAATAATAATCTTTTAGAAAATTAAGTTTAACACCCCACGACTCTAGAAAATAGATCTACACTCCTTTTAATTAATCGCCCGCTAGGATCGATCAATTAAAATTCATGTAAATCTTAGAAAATAAATTTAGAGTTAAAATTCAAGTAATAATACCCCACTTATGAAACCCCTATCTCTAGTTCGAATCTAAAATGGGTATTATAACTAGAATTTTGATTTTCTCTCGAAAATCATTTACCCTCTCTCGAGGCGTAAATTTAAGGGTGAGGGATCAAAATTAACATTAAAAGGGAATTTTCAAGTAATCAAACTAATTAAACTAAAATAACATCAAATAAGGGTTTCCCCCCACTCCTTGAAAGGGGATTTAGCCTCACATGGTATGAAATTGGACATATTAATAATCAAAGGAATAAAATAAATGAGAACAGAAAAAAACAATCAAACCCAATCTCTTGATGCTTAATTGAACTTCAATTCACGAGTTATAATCAACATCCCTCAATTTGAATGATCCAAACAAAATTACATCACAAACTTCACTCAAATTAATTCTCACAACAATTTACTTTCCCTCACTATCTAAAAAACTAAAATAAAAATTCTAATCTAAAGACCTACACTAAAATGGTATTTCTCTCTCTACAATTCTCTTTACAAATTCCTATTCTAAAGCTTCCTTCAAATTGTGTCTTCCATTTGTTTAAATAGTAGGTATGGAGCATGGGGGTAATTTGAGTAGGTTTAATGTGTAAGACGTGTGTAAGGTGTTGAGTGAGGGTTAATTAGGAAATTATGCACACATGTGCATGGGTTGTGTGAGGTCATGTGGGAAGTAAGGTGAGGGAATAAAATTTGATTTGGTAAAAGGGGTTTTGGGGTAGAATGGGAAAAAGGTTTAGTTGGGGGTAGTTTGGGAAAATGGGTTGAAATGGGGTTTAATTAACATGTGGGGTAAATGGCTTTTGGTTGCATTTGGTTTTTGGTGTTTGCTCTTGTATTGGCAGGTGAGAAAATCGATTTTGGTCTTTGGCTTGGTAAGAGGGAAATGGGTCTTTGAGATGGGTTTTGGTGAGGTGGGTTTGGGTTGGTGTCTGGTCCGAGTTGGATTTGGCTGCAGATGTGGTCGGAGTAGGTGGGGTCACGCCGGGGATAGGATCCGGGTCTTGGCACTGGTGGAGTCGCATGGCAGGTCCCGGGTATGGCCATGGTTTGAGCGTCGCGTCTGGCTAACGATTTTGGTTGGTTCGCGACATGGTAGTGGGAGGTGTAAGGGGTACCGACGGCCTCAGGTGTTGTGGGCTTGGGGAATAGTGGCACCGGATCTTGGGGGATTCTTAGATGGGGTCGTCGGCCGAAAATGGGTGTATGGCCGACAAAATCGGGTCGCCGGGTTGGTTGGGCAGAGGTTTCCGGGTAAGGGATAAATGGTGGATGGGACAGGGGCAACCGGGTTATTGGTTGCAGTGATCAGTTGTGGTGAGAGAGAAGAAGATGATGGTGATAGAGGAGAGAGAAGGAGTGGGTTGTGTGGTGGGGAGGATGAAGTAGGGGGTGTTTGGGTGTATAAGGGTGTAGGAAAATAGGATGAGGATGAGGGGGTGTTTAGGTGTAAGTAAGGTGTAGGATATATGGGTGTGAGTGTATTTATGTGTGTGATTAATTTGAACCGAAAAAATGACACTAACTAACTAATAAAGCTATAAATTAAATCCTAACAAAAATTAAATAAAAACTTAATAAAATTAAAACTCAAGTCCTTAAAAAAATAAACTAATAAAAGTAGAAAAATAAATTCTTAAAACTTATCCTAATAAAATAAAAACTAAAGACCTAAAAAATAAAAACTAACAATCTAATAAAAACTACAGACCTAAAAAAATGTAAATCCAAATAAACCTAAAAAAAACGAATTCCTAAAAAAAATATTCCTAATAAAATAAAATCAAAATTAAAAATCAAAATAAAACAACATTAAATAAAAAGAAATAGAAAATAAATCCTAAAAATTCTAAATAAATCTAAAACAAATCCTAAAAATAAAACGACACAAAGTAAAAAGAAAAAAAATAAATAAAAACACAAACTAAACACACATGGTTCGAGACAAGTTTAGGATAGGGTTTAGGGTAGGCTAGGGTACGACATAAGGGTAATTATCTCCATAATCTGCACAATTGCCTTGAAATACGCATTTGAACACCGCAATGTGCATTCGATCTACAAAATAGACAATAAAGAGCATAAGAACCAAATTATCGAGAATTAGCAACTAAAATACGTCTATTCGGGGTATGAAATGTACACTTTTGGGTGCTTATCATCGTATACTAAAATGGAGAGGCCGGGGACTACACGATCGGTTCGTACGAGTTACATTGGTCCCGTGTGAGGCGATCGTGCCTCTTACAGGACTGTTTTGTTAGCGTTTTACGTTTTTACACTTTTATGTCATGTTTTTGAACCTAAGTCTAAATTTTTGCAAATTCTCGTCATATACTTCAATCGGGTGGCTGATGACTACGGGGTCGGTTCGTACGAGTTACATTGGTCCTGTGCAAGGTGATAATGCCTTTAACGGGACCATTTCGTTGTTGTTTTAGGTTTTCGCCCTTTAACGCCATGTTTTTAACCCCAAGTCTAAATTTTGCAAATTCTCATCGTATACTCAAACTAGGAGGCTGGGGACTACGCGGTCGGTTCGTACGAGTTACATTGGTCCCGTGCGAGGTGCTCATGCCTCTCACAGGACCATTTTGTAGTGGTTTTAGGTTTTCACCCTTTGACCCCATGTTTTAAGCCTTAGTTTAAATTATTTTGCAAATTCTCATTGTATACTCAAATTAGGAGACCAGGGACTACGCGGTCAGTTCGTACGAGTTACATTGGTCCCGTGCGAGGTGATTGTGCCTCTAACGGGACCATTTTGTGGTTGTTTTACGTTTTCACCATTTGAAGTCATGTTTTCAAACCTAAGTCTAAATTTTACAAATTCTCGTCGTATACTCAAACTGAGAGGTCGGAAACTACGCGGTCAGTTCGTACGAGTTACATTGGTCCCGTGCGAGGTGCTTGTGCCTCTCACGGGACCATTTTTGGGTGGTTTTAGGTTTTCACCCTTTGACCCCATGTTTTCAAGCTAAAGTCTAAATTTTGCAAATTCTCATCGTATACTCATACTGGGAGGTCGGAGACTACGCAGTCGGTTCATACGAGTTACATTAGTCCCGTGCGTGGTGCTCTTGCCTCTCACAGGACCATTTTGTGGTTGTTTTATGTTTTCACCCGTTGCCGCCATGTTTTTAAGCCCAAGTCTCAATTTTTACAAATTCTCATCGTACACTTAAACCGAGAGTCCCGTGACTACGTGGTCGGTTTGTACGAGTTACTTTGGTCCCGTGCGAGTTGCCCACACTGCTTGTGGGACCATTTTATGACTATTTTATGTTTTCACCCTTGACGCCATGATTTTAGGCCTATGTCTACTTTTTTACAAATTCTCATCATACACTCAAACCAGGAGATCGGTGATGGCGCGGTCGGTTCGTAGGAGTTCATTGGTCCCGTGTCTAAATTCCCGTGCCTTTTACGGGACCGTTTTGGGGCTATTTTACATTTTCACCCCTTAATGTCATGTTTTAAGCCCAAGTTTAATTTTTGCAAATTCTCTTCCTATACTTAAACCGGGAGGCCGGTGACTATGCGGTCGGTTCGTACGAGTTACATTGGTCCCGTGCGAGGTGCCCGAGCCTCTTACGAGACCAGTTTTTGGTTGTTTTATGTTTTCTTCCCTTGACGACATATTTTAGGCCCAAGTCTAAATTTTATAATTTCTCGTCATATACTCAATACAGGAGGCCGAGGTCTACGCGGTCGGTTCGTACGAGTTATATTGGTCCCGTGCGAGGTGCTCGGGTCTCTCAGAGGATAATTTTTCATCTGTTTTACATTTTCACTCGTTGATGCCATGTTTTTAGGCCTACAACTCTAAATTTTACAAATTCTCGTCGCATACTCAAATCGGGAGGCCGGGGACTACGCGATCGGTTCGTATGAGTTATATTGGTCCTGTACGAGGTGCTCGTGCTTCTCACGCAAAAATTTGTGGTGTTTTAGGTTTTCACACTTTGACCCCATGTTTTTAAGCCTAAGTCTAATTTTTTGCAAATTCTCGTCGTATACTCAAATCGGGAGGCCGATGACTACGGAGTCGGTTCGTATGAGTTACATTGGTCCCGTGAGAGGTGATCATGCCTCTAACGTGACCATTTTGTGGTTGTTTTAGGTTTTCACCCTTTAATGCCATATTTTTAACCCTAAGTCTAAATTGCGCAAATTCTCGTCGTATACTCAAACCGGGATGCCGGAGACTACGCGGTCAGTTCGAACGAGTTACATTTGTCCCGTGCAAGGTGCTCTTGCCTCTCATGGAACCGATTTGTAGCTATTTTACATTTTCACCCATTGACGCCATGTTTTTAAGCCCAAGTCTAAATTTTTGCAAATTCTCGTCATATACTCAAACCGTGAGTCCTATGACTACGAGGTCGGTTCGTATGCGTTACATTGGTCCTGTGCGAGGTGCCCGCACCTCTTATGGGACCGTTTTGTGACTTTTTTACATTTTCACCCTGGACGCCATGATTTTAGGCCTAAGTCTAATTTTTTGCAAATTCTCGTCGTACACTGAAACTAGGAGATCAGTGACTGCGCCGTCGGTTCATATGATTTACATTGGTCCCGTGTCTAGGTGCTCGTGCCTTTTACGGGACCGTTTTGTTGCTATTTTACATTTTCACCCCTTGATGTCATGTTTTAAGCCCAAGTTTAAGTTTTTACAAATTCTCTTCGTATACTTAAACCTGGAGGCCGGTGACTACGCGGTCCGTTCGTAAGAGTTACATTGGTCCCGTGCGAGGTCTTCGTGCCTCTTACGAGACCGTTTTGTGGTTGTTTTATGTTTTCACCCCTTGACACCATATTTTAGGCCTAAGTCTAAATTTTGTAAATTCTCGTCGTATACTCAAACCGGGAGGTCGGTGACTACACGATCGGTTCGTATGAGTTACTTTGGTCCCGTGCGAGGTGCCCGTGCCTGTTACGGGGCCGTTTTGTGGATGTTTTATGTTTTCATCCATTGACGGCATGTTTTTAAGTGTAAGTCTATCCGATTGCAAATTCTCATCGTATACTCAAACGGGGAGTCCGGTGACTACGCCGTCGGTTCGTACGAGTTACATGGCTCCCGTGTGAGGTTCTCGTGCCTCTTATGGGATCGTATTACTGGCGCTTTACTTTTTCACCCTTTGACGACATGTTTTCAAGCCTAAGTATAACTGTTTACAAATTCTCCTCGTATACTCAAACCGGGAACCCCGTGACTACGCGTTCAGTTCGTACAAGTTACATTGGCCCCATGCGAGGTGCCTGTGCCTCTTATGGGACCGTTTTGTGATTGTTTTACATTTTCACCATTATATGGCTTGTTTTTTTGCCTAAATCTAACTATTTGTAAATTCTCTTCGTATTCTCGCTGTTAGCATCATTAAAGACTGTTTTAGGGTTGTTATAGGAAATCTCCTATTATAAGCATGAACACCTAAGAAAATTATCATCGTATCATCGACATAGGATTACCCTAGTTGATTAGAGACATAAGAAAATGCTAAACATGCTATACATAGTACCATTATGTGTCGTGTCAACAAACCTATTGATCATTTCCATGATGGAGCATTGTAGAATATCAAGATAACAAATCTGGTGTAGTAAGTAGCTGCAAAGCAAATAATGGAAGAAACAATTATTATCCAAAGGAAAATTTGGTTTCAAATCTCCAAGCATAACTTACTTTACTATGAACACTAAAATTTAGAATAAATGGATGCAGACATTGTAGTAGAAACTAAGAAATTTCATCGTGATATCCAAAAGTAGAGGGTTGCAAGGTATTTAATTGATTGGTTGATGTCCATTACCTATTCTTTCGTACCTTTACTCCAATTAGGTTATAGTTGCAAATTATCACATCTCAAACATATTGGGCATAGTATACAAAAAAAAAACATTCAAAAAATATATTTGAGGCATTAGGTGGGCACAAAAGAATTAAAATTACGGGTTTTAGAAATAAATAGGATCCAAACCCAAAATAATTAAAAAATTGAATCAATGCATATTTAACCTTAAAATAAAGTTCATCGTAGGTCTGCCCATTACCTGAATAGTTTGTTACACCAAACGCCAATCAGAACCTTCTTTATGCCAACAGTGATGCAATTTCAGATTATGTTTGATAGTAGTTCGCCCCCAACATCAATGTATCCTATGACAGTGAAAAAATAATGAATTTTATGCAAACCGTTTTGTTCAATTAAAAAAATGGTAGAACCAAAAAACAAATTCAAAACCAGAGGAGGAAAACAAGAGCTTTTTCAAAAGGGGCACCCACCTAACTTCTTCATATAGCGCTAGAAAGTGTGAACTTGAAACAACATTAAAAAAATTGTAGTATCTTAAACATCTAAACCATTCAGTAAATGCCAATAAATTAAATTCCTTCCACATCACTACCACATTTATAGAACTGAATCCAGAGCTAGGATTACTTTTCTCTTCTACAAAGAAAACACACAAATTTTGAGGTTAAACTAATTTTTGTAATCATGATACTTCATTTTATCCCGAAAACCCCTTATATAGCACCGTGCGTTAAAAAAATGGGAAGAAAGAGATGAGTATACCTAATTTGCTAAACCATATAAATAAAACTATAATCACCAAATCAGTACCTGCAAAACCAAAACACAAAATATGAAAAATGAACAACTCGAAATGAAAAATCCGTAGCCCTAAATATTTTCAACACAAAATAATTAAATCAAGAAATCAAAGATTAAAAGATGAAAATTGTACTTAGCGGAGGATCTCGATAGAGGTTGAGCCATGAGCAGTAGCACGCTACCTTCGTGGGATCAGGACACCCTGCAGATGGCATCAACTGTAGAGAACCCACCTGACTCTGCAGACCCAAAAATATTGGCATCTGAATTAAAATGTTTTTTAACCTAGAGATATATTGGTTTAATTAATAGCTAAGACATTTAACTGTCAAAATAAATTCAAGTCTCAAGTATATATAGATTAAAAAGTTTGGGATATGTGAAGAAAGCCCATAAAATTTTGTAAGCCTTAATATCAACATATAAAGAACATGTATGCACATATAATAAATAATTTTTTTCGTGACCCCTAAAATGCATTTGATTCATTTACCTTAGCACTAATATATTTTCAATTTATTAACATAGAATATGTATGCACATATAATAAATAATTTCAAACTATACAAACTTATAGTTTTTTTCCATGACCCCTAAAATGCATTTGATACATTTACCTTAGCACTAATATATTTTCAATTTATTAACACAAAACATAGATTAACAAATAAAAAATAAAACAAATTAACAAATAACAATGAGTACATTAATGAATGAATAAAATTATAAAAATTATAAAAAAATGAATGAAATGAAAACAAGTTCTCAACAGAAAAAAATAACACAAATTCTCAGTAGTAAATAATGAATTGAACAAGAACTTCTCGACTGAGAGTGGAGCCGCAACAACAAGCCATCGAAGGAGGTGAGTAAGGTGGGACTAGGGCAGAGCTGAGATGAGATGGCGCAGAGAGAGGGGGATGGGGAGGCTCAGGGGTGCAACGGGGTGGGTGGGTGCACCGGGGTGGGGCGGTACAGGGGAGAGGAAGGTGGACCAACGGAGAGAGAGGGGAAATAAAGATTGGGAGAGAGGGGGGTTTGAGAGCTGCAAGCAAGAAAGAGAGAGAGAGAGAGAGAGAGAGAACAGAGTGGGAGTGAGATGTTAGGTCGTGGGTTGAATTTGGAGAAGTGAAAATATGCGAGGGAAAAATAATCAAAAGGGTCAGAAACATTCGTCCCTTTTAGTATATGAAAGGGAACGAATTTTAAAACCGTCCCTTTTAGCATATCAAAAGGAACGGATTTTAAAAACCGTCCCTTTTGTTATACCAAAAGGGGGTTTTAAAATCCTTCCCTTATATTTGTTTGGAAAAAAGATAAAAGTTTGAGATATACCAAAAGGGACGAATTTTTAAACCATCTCTTTTACTATACCAAATGGGACGAATTTTTAAAATCCGTCCCATTTGGTATAGTAAAAGAGACGGTTTAAAAATCCGTCCCTTATATTAGCCCAGGAAAATTCACCCAAAAATTCTAATAAAATTTAAGGGACGATTTTAATTACCGTCCTTTTTGATACGTACCATAAAGGACGGTTTTTAAAAACAGTCCCTTTTGCAACTATAAAAAAGGACGGTAATTAAAACCGTCCCTTTTGGTATATCATAAGGGACAAAATGACACGACCGTCCCAAATACTCCGGTCCCCAATATTCATTTTTCTTGTAGTGTAACCTCTGATATAAAACACTTGAATTATGAGATTCTAAGTATAAAAATGTATAAATCGGCGCCTATTATCCATTAGAAGAAGTTATGTTTGTTTAACCCATATTATACACTTTAAAAGTTAACTGAGGCTTGTTATTATATATGTTTTTGAAATTCAATGAACTAATTGTATGCGAACTATATTTAGCCATTTACTTCCAAAAAGAAATTTATTCTAGTAGATGATTTAGGTGTACGGGAGGATAAACTTGTGTTGGAATTATTCGGTTAATGGTTGTTTTGACTTGCGTTTGACTATATGATGGTTGGTTATGAAGGTTGGATATTTAAATACTGATTTCCTTAATTTAATTCTTCATAATAAACTTTATCTAATTAATAGTCTTAATGACTACCCTAACTAAATGAAAGTATATCATGAGGTCTTTGTTTGGATTTCATTTTTATGAGACATCCAATGCACGGAGTTTTGAGACGGGTATAAGTAAGCACATATGAACCTTAATGAAATCAATACACCTTTACATTAATACTATGATTTACTAGTAGTTATATGTTAGACTTATTATCCATTTGACTCATATGGTAATGGCATAAGACGTGTCTAAATGCTTGATTTAAAAATAACCCGAGGTAGGGTAATGGGTTAATTATAATATAACAATGGGAAATCAAATATGATCGAAATTGAGAACGCCATTGATAAATGAACATATCAAATGTTGATTATTAGGCGAGGGACGAGAAGGAACATACTTATGTTAATATACTCGATGAGTATGATTTGATATGGATTGTTTTTGCATCAAACAATGTTGTGGAGTTTCGGCACTGCATAATAGGGTGGCTACGGATTTTTCAGCACTGTGAAGCATTTGATTACACATTGTGTGACGGTTTTATATGGGCATACCACATGTTCTTGAGATGGTCGGGGAGAAGGGACTCATATTGATTATGTGTTAGTTAATTAAGAGAATAATTAATTGATTTGATGAATTGAGTTAAATTTAATGAACTTTGAGATTTCATGATATACGCTCGGCTATTATTATTGATTATAAACTATGAGTTTGCCATTTGGATATATGACTATTTCGAGTTTCATCGCTTAGAAACTTGTTGGGTTTTTTTTAACCCATCTTTATTTGAGATGGACCTCCCACTTAGAGTTCCTCCCTCCAACTAGCAGTCCATTCAGTTTCATTCATGGATTGATGTAGTTCCATTCTCTGCGTAGACTTTCATTT
Source organism: Sambucus nigra (assembly GCA_949130495.1). Taxonomy (NCBI): domain Eukaryota; kingdom Viridiplantae; phylum Streptophyta; class Magnoliopsida; order Dipsacales; family Adoxaceae; genus Sambucus; species Sambucus nigra. The sequence goes on along the minus strand of OX422217.1, from coordinate 236,715,179 downwards.
ACTTTTCAATTAAGAGATGTGTATTACTTAAGACTTTCAATTAGCATGTATTTTGATATATATATATATATATATATATATATTATGAGTTCATATTAGAGGACTTTCATATCACATCCTCATTTTTGTCTCATGTTTTTATTTGTTCCTTTCTTGTTGATAATGGTATTTAAATTGTTAACAACCCTTATGATTTATTAATTAAACTTGATCAAATTAAGTATTAAATATACGGGGTGTCATATTTAGTATTAGAGCATGGTCTTAGTCCTCGAGGGGTATAAATTCTCTTTGACTTCTATATAGCATTCTTTCATACGTACCTTTATTTACAATCTTATTAATGTTTTGTTACTAATAGGGTTTCTATGTTGAAGTTTAGATGCCACTGAGGAGAAAAACTCATTGAGCGAGAGACCCTAGGGGGCAGGATGATCCCTGAGCACATGCACCTCAGGCTCTATGTATGCTCGATATTCTAGTGCTTGACATCCATGGGCAGTATCATTTTGGATCGTGAAATTTATCGGAGTGGATTAGCTAGTAAGTCTAGGTCATCTTGGTGGCAGCAAGGTTGGAGATACCGCTCATAGTACCTCACCCCTAGCACTAGTCACTATGGGATGGTAAAAGGCCTAGGGATCGTTCATAAATAACAATCTACCCACCTTCATAAGATCTATCGATCCAATAGTGGTATAGTAGTGGCACTAGGACATCGAACGACACTTGAGGTTGTTAGATTGCACTAAGGTGCATAAGCAAATTTTTTCAACATTTCGTTCGATCGAGGACACTCTCTGGTGGTGGGAGAGTGAGGCATCTGTGTAGGATTGAGTGAGGTTCACTTATGGGGAGTTTTTAGTACAGTTTGATGATAAGTATGTAACAACCCGCGTAATTTTGGGCTATTTTAATTAATTTCTGGAAAATGGAGGAAAATAAAGTTTTAGATAAAATTATTTTATTGCTCAAATATGTTGAATATTATTTTTAAAGGCGAGAATTTCAAACGGTTTAGAAAACGGAGTTAAAACGGATTTTAAAATAATTTTTAAATGTTTTTAACTCTTGGAATTCTAAGTCGGCGAACATTAAGTAATTTTCAAGAGTTGTTTTAACTTCCAACTCTTCATTTCTTTACCTTATTTAAAGGAGTCTTTTGGATTCCAACTCTTCATTTCTTTGCATTATAAAAGGAAGTCGTGGGCAAGCCTTTTAACCTACTTTTGGCACAAATTTTGGCAGCAAATATATTTTATATTCCTCTTCTTTTTATATACACATTGGCCCTTGAGATTTGTAAGTTCCAACCTTAGATTAGAGGTGTTCTTGGGGCTATTTTGTTGGAGGTTCTTCGAGGAGATTTTGTCGATCTTTTGAGTTGATCTTGAGGATGTGATCGTTGGTTTCTCATCATGGTTTGAGGTATGGGGTTTTACACAATATGCTCCTTAAATCTCGCGAGTGTCATTCTCTTTGATTTCTTATTAATTGAACTCATATTTGAATTGATAAATTAATTGAAATCTGGAAAATAATTGTTGAAATTATTTTGATTCAAGTGGTAACATTATATTGTTGATGAGCGCGTTGTCATGAGATTTTAATATGGCACGGATGTTGGGCACCCACCAAAATTCCTGTTTCCTGGGCTATGGCTTGATAAAGCATATACGGATGTGGTGAGGCTTGGTGACCCAGTTAAAGTGTTGTTGAGAAATTATATTGATAAATGCTTTTAGATTTGCATTTTTATTTGAATATTCGTACTCGTGTTGTTACGCTTTGTTCATCGTTAAAATAATTGTTAAGCATCTTTGTTGTCGTATTGTGTACTTCCCCATATTTTCTTTTAGTGGCAGGTTAGCGCGGATTTTGGGGCGCTATGGAGATTTATTTTAGCGAGGATTGTTTGGGAAAGATTTGTATTATTTTGATGTATAGAGCTTTGGAGATTTTTATTTTATTCTCGAGTTAGTTATTGTAATTTTAATTCGAGAGACTTGTTGTAATTGAAAAGATTGAGATTAGTGGATTTATATTATTGTGGGTTTATTTAGATGCTCTATACCTTGTGATTGTGGATTAGTTTAGTTTTATCGATATTAGCGCTCCGTTCGCTCTCCCCGGGAGGGCGGGGTGTTACAAATGGTATCAGAGCTTAGGTATATGACAACCCTCGGGGCTTGGATTTTGGTTCATTGCGTGGTTAGCAATTTTTGGAGATAGAAAATTTTAGCTGATATTCGTGATAAGTTTCGGAATTAGAGGTGAGGAAATTATTTTTGGAGACGAGATTATTTTTGGAGTTAGTATAGTGTCCTGATTTTGAGAGTTAGGCATTCAGCGAATTTCGAGGGCGAAATTCCATTTTTAGTGGGGAAGTGTAACAACCCGCGTAATTTTGGGCTATTTTAATTAATTTCTGGAAAATGGAGGAAAATAAAGTTTTAGATAACATTATTTTTATTGCTCAAATATGTTGAATATTATTTTTAAAGGTGAGAATTTCAAACGGTTTCGAAAACGGAGTTAAAACGGATTTTAAAATAATTTTTAAATGTTTTTAACTCTTGGAATTCTAAGTCGGAGAACATTAAGTAATTTTCAAGAGTTGTTTTGACTTCCAACTCTTCATTTCTTTGCCTTATTTAAAGGAGTCTTTTGGATTCCAACTCTTCATTTCTTTGCATTATAAAATGAAGTCGTGGGCAAGCCTTTTAACCTACTTTTGACACAAATTTTGGCAGCAAATATATTTTATATTCCTCTTCTTTTTATATACACATTGACCCTTGAGATTTGTAAGTTCCAACCTTAGATTATAGGTGTTCTTGGGACTATTTTGTTGGAGGTTCTTGGAGGAGCTTTTGTAGATCTTTTGAGTTGATCTTGAGAATGTGATCGTTGGTTTCTCATCATGGTTTGAGGTATGGGGTTTTACACAATATGCTCCTTAAATCTCGCGAGTGTCATTCTCTTTGATTTCTTATTAATTGAACTCATATTTGAATTGATAAATTCATTAAAATCTGGAAAATAATTATTGAAATTATTTTGATTCATGTGGTATCATTATATTGTTGATGAACGCGTTGTCATGAGATTTTAATATGGCACGGATGTTGGGCACCCACCAAAATTCCTGTTTCCTGGGTTATGGCTTGATAAAGCATATACGGATGTGGTGAGGCCTGGTGACCCAGTTAAAGTGTTGTTGAGAAATTATATTGATAAATGCTTTTAGATTTGCATTTTTATTTGAATATCCGTACTTGTATTGTTACGCTTTGTTCATCGTTAAAATAATTGTTGAGCATCTTTCTTGTCGTATTGTGTACTTCCCCATATTTTCTTTTAGTGGAAGGTTAGCGCGGATTTTGGGGCGATATGGAGATTTATTTTAGCGAGGATTGTTTGGGAAATATTTGTATTATTTTGATGTACAGAGCTTTGGAGATTTTTATTTTATTCTCGAGTTAGTTATTGTAATTTTAATTCGAGAGACTTGTTGTAATTAAAGATATTGAGATTAGTGGATTTATATTATTGTGGGTTTATTTAGATGCTCTATACCTTGTGATTGTGGATTAGTTTAGTTTTATCGATATTAGCGCTCCGTTCGCTCTCCCCAGACGGGCGGGGTGTTACAAAGTATTTCCCCGAGTCAGTTCGAGACTAAAAGATGACTCAGTTTCTTTTCCTTTAACAGGGATCCCGCACTATGATAGATCATGAGATGGAGTTCACTAGTTTTTACCTTATTACCCTTAATGAGGTTGGTACAACTGAGAAGAAGATGAGGTAATTCGTGAAGGGGCTTGTAGGGATCATGGGGTAGTTTATTATTGATAATTCACCTTTTACCACTTATAATCAAATGGTAGATGATGTACTAATGCATTGTCAAGATACGAGGGAGTATAAGAGAAAGCTAGAGAAGGTGGGCTAATTTAACGGATCGAAGGTGAAGGTGAGTTCAAGAGGGGATAAAAGTTGAGTGTAGTGCTACCAAGGACAAGGTCAGCTGATGGATTTTTTACCTAGGTGGGATAAACACCAGCAGTAGTTGCAGGGACCCCCTTACCTCGGTAGGGGCACCCATAGCTATAGCAACCATAAAAACAAATGTAGAAGGGGGTTCTACAACCCAATTCGTTGGAATATGTTTTAGATGTGGGGGTAGTGGGTAATCCTAATTCTAAGATAGTAGAGATAGGGGCAATTGGGATATGACTAATAAATATGGGGCATCAATGTTAGGGGTATATCCAGTAAGGCTTCAGGAACCAACAATAACCTGATCACTCTAAGTGGCTTCCAGTATCGAGTCCACAATCGATAGGGGCACTACCTCATCCCTAGTGACATAACAACAACTCCAACTTCAGTGTGGCTGGGGGAAGGTACAAGCGATGGACAGTATGTTTTATGTGTATAAATCCTTAACTAGTTTTTTTTATACTCCAATGCCACACACTCCTTTGGATCATGTAACTTTGTGGAGACTATGTTTTATTGACTAGTCCTCACATCCCTGGCAGGAGGTCTAGGGGAAGGTACAAGCGATGGACAGTATGTTTTATGTGTATAAATCCTTAACTAGTTTTTTTTATACTCCAATGCCACACGCTCCTTTGGATCATGTAACTTTGTGGAGACTATGTTTTATTGACTGGTCCTTGCGATAAAGTTTTATTGATAGCTACTTTGTTTGGTGTATCTACTCGTATTTTGGAGGTTTGTGATAATGTGGAGATATACGTTGATAAGTTGTATTGACAAGAAGATTTTTTGGTTTTTGATACCCATTCTTATAATCTAAGCTTGGGTATGGACTAGTTGTTAGGTATGAGAATCACATAGACTGTAAGGGTCGGGACATTCTTTCGCGATACTATGACATGAGATGTATGTTGTAGCTACGCCTAGGCTAGAGGGTGGTGCTATGACGCACTTATATTTTATTGATGAGGAGACCCATGAAGAGACGCCCATTTCGTTAGACTCGATAATGATTGCCCGAGATTTTGCCAACGTATTTGAGGAAGTTCCAAGGTACCGCCAACCCGAGTGATTGATTTTGCGATTTACATGGATCTCAACACTAATTTGATTTTAAGGCGCCATACCGGATGATGCCTTTGGACATGGGGGAGTTGATGAAGAAGATTAAGCAGTTGTTCGAGAAGGGATTCATTTGGCATAGCACATGAACATGGGGATCTCTAGTTCTCTATGTGAAGAAGATAAATGGTTTATTAAGGTTATGTGTTGACTATTGGGAGTTGAATAAGGTGATATTAAGGAACATCTACCCTTTATCGAGGATCAATGATTTCTTTGATTAGTTATAGGGTGTTTCATTCTTATTAAAGATAGATTTGCATTCAGGGTGCCATAAGTTGGGGTTATGGGAGGAGGACATGCCGAAGACTACCTTTTTGACTCATTATGATTCTTACGAGTTCAGGGTCATTCCGTCTGGTCTGACCAACACCCTCGTCGTGTTCATAGATTTTATGAATTGGGTATTCGAGTAATATTTGGATTAATTTATCATCATCTTCATAGATGACATCTTGATTTATTCACGAACTAAGGAGGAAGATGTCGAGCATTTAAGAGTTTCACTTCAAATGTTACGAGAGCATAAGTTGTATGATTAGTTTCAAAAGTGTGAGTTTTTGCGATGGGAGGTGTAGTTTTTGGGCCATGTGGTTATGGATTTTGGATTATCGGTGGATACGAAGAAGGTTTCAGTCGTGTTGGATTGAGGAAAACACAAAACACCTATAGAGGTTCATAGATTTTAGGCTTTATCGAGTATTATTGAAGGTTTATTTTAGGATTTTTAAAGATAGTAGGACCATTAACCAAGTTGACTCGGATGGAGATATAATTTATTTGGGCTGAGAGGTGTGAACATGCTTTTGACCCTCTCAATGATAAGTTTACTTAGGCTATAGTTTTAGCTATTCCTAAGAATGGGGTTGAGTATTTAGTATACACCGATTCTACCTGATTTCCTATCTATCTCAGAAGTTAAAACCCCGTGAGAGTAACTATCCGACTCATGATTTGGAGTTAGTGGCAATAGCATTCCCATTACATATTTAGATGAATTGTTTGTGGGGTAAGAAGTCTAGACTTTTTAGTGATCATAAGAGTCTTCATAATGATTTTAATATGAAACAGCGATGGAGGGTTGAGCTTATCAAGGACTATTAGTTTACAATTTGGTCTCACTTAGGGATGGCCAATATAGTGGAAAATGCCTTAAGTCGATGGTCGAGCAATAATTTATCTACACTTAAATTAACTGATGCGGGATCTATTAAGGTGGTTGGTAAGTTGGCCGATGCATTCATGGGGACCGTCATCGTGACTCCAGATATCCTTATGTGGGTGGTTCGGGTATAGGCATATGATGTGATGTGAAAGGAAAAGGTGGTTGAGATTTCGGTCACTAGTATAAAGCTTTACACCGTTGGTCAGATGGTGGATTGCGATATAAGGGGAGGTTGGTCATACCTTTAAATGAGGAGTTATATAGGATCATCATGAAGGAGGTCCGTGGATCGTAGTTTTTGGTACATTACAATGTGGATAAATTGTATGAGGATATACGAAGAAAATATTAGTCGATTGGGATGAAGCTAGGCGTTTCTATGTTTCTGTCCCAATGTAGCACATGTCAGATGGTGAAGATGGATCACCCGCAACCATCGGGTACACTTCCACCCTTGACCATTCCAGAGTGGAAGGGGGATACAATATCAATGGAATTCATCATCAGGTTGCCTTTTATGTCGAGGTATCATGAATCCATTTGAGTTATAGTGTCCCACTTAAGAAAGGTTGAAAATTTCTTGCCCATTATTACAAACTTCATAATAGAAAAATATGTCCACTTATATATGGCCGAGTTTATCTAGTTACAAGGGGTTCTTTTTTTACCATCTCAGATAAAGATAAGATTTTTGTATCACACTTTTGTGTAAGTTTCCAAGAGGTTATCGGAACTAAGTTGCAATTAATTACGTCATACTATTTCTAGATAAATGGGAAAACCGAGCAGGTGAACCAGATTTTGGAGGATATGCTTCAGACGTGTGCACTGGACTTCAAGGGTAGTTGGGAGGCACATTTACCTTTGGCATAGTTTTCCTAAAAAAATAGTTATAAAAAAATGGATCAGTATGGCACCGTACGAGTGACTGTATAGGTTATTGGTGTGTTAGTTAGACCCGAGTTCAATCATAAGACCACACAAAATATTAAGATGATTCGAGAGTAGGTCAAGACTTCCCAGAATTGGTAGAAGAGTTATGCGAATTTTGAGAGAAAGGATGTTGAGTTTCATGTGGGAGATCAGGTACTTCTTAAGGTGTCACCAATAAAGGGGGAATACTTTTTTTGAAGAAGGGAAGTTACCCCGATATTTGTTGGTTTATTTATGATCATGGATCATGTATGGCTGCTTTCATATCATTTAGAACTTTTAGACCATCTATATAGTGTACATAATGTGTTTCATACTTCGATGCTTTGTTGATTCTTATGGGGTAAGGTCATATAACATCATACTAACTTAAAGGATATTCATTTAGATGATGATTTTTCTTATAGTAAGGAATAACTCATATTTTTGACTGTAGGGTCCAAATTTTGAGGACTAAAGAGATCTCACTAGTTACTGTTCAGTGGGGTCACCATAGTGACGATGATTTAAATTAGGAGCGAAAGGATACGATGAGACCTCAATATCTGTGATGATACTGATATCATGCAATGGATTCACCAATAATTTTAGTATTGCACAAATGTAATTGGCGAGTAAATAATCAAACAAACTCACAAAAGAGATGAGAAAAAATAGATGAACACGGGTGCTTTAGTGATTCAACCTTGGCTTACATCCACTATAATAAGTATGAGACCGGTTTCACTGTGATGGGGATCTAATGGCCATGGAAGACATATATCTAAGTTTTCTGTCTAGTACAAGTTTGACAGAGTAATAATAGGGTTTTTGGAATTCGATCCAAGTAAAGAAGACGTAGTGTGTCTTATATAGGCCGGGGGTGCACAGAATTACCCCAAGCATGCATCCGACACCGACTAAGGTCATAGCCAATTAGAAAGTGACAACTATTTGTCTATAAAGTAAAGTCTCCCACATGGGTTATTGATCTTTGATAACATTTTTGTGTAAATATAACTATAGTTCCCTTCTATTGCTTTCTGTGCTTATTAAAACGTATCAGAGGTAAGAGGTCTCGACTGAGATGAGACTGTAGAAGGCCCTGCTCTATGTTGTAGGCTGAGGCGAGACTGGTTGGTCATTCATGAATGATGAACCCATATCAGAATGAGGTCGATGTCTTGTTATTTTAGTGTGTTCTAAGGCCGATACCCATGGTAATGTAGGTGAGGTAGGTCTTCGCTTTGAAACGAGACTAGGGGGCCTGGTAAATTAAGCGGATATCATCCAGACGAGTCCATTATGGGATGAGACTACTGTGGGATGAAACCACTCATATGGGCTAGAATGAGAGTGTTGGTCTATTATGAGGGATGAGTTTATAATGGTCAATCTTTATATATATCATCTGGATGAGACCATACTTATGTATATAATTTACCCCTAGACCTTAGCCTTTGATGTCAGTAGGGTGCTGAGGTTAAAATGTGGTACACTATGGTTATAAGATGACTCCTTTTGTTATCTCATATACTATTGATGTACAGTTCACAAATCGTGACCTTGGTGTTATTGATGTATATTAGATGTCACTCATACCTTGGGGACACAAAGGTTAGGTTGTCAGATATAACGATTATATAACACCCACGTGCTTTGGTTTCATCCACTTATGAGGCGTTAGCCAACTGTCGACCACTCATTGGTTGTACCATAGGCGATACGACTTCCCAGACGCATCTACTCCATGCATGCAATGTTTAAGTTATTCTAAACCTTGGAATTTGTGCCAAATCATTTCACCCATTTGAGTTGAATGGGTGTGGTTTAGGTGGGCAATTCACTTTTACTATTTCTCTCACATAATCGAATAAGATCCAAACGCTGCCCAAATTTTCTCTCTCTAGTCTTTCACCTTTGATCCTCATCCAATCATCTTTCCTGGTGCCTTTTTTATCCTCAGGCTATCCCCCTCTCTTCCAGGTACTCCCGATCACCATTGTACTCTTTTCTATTATTGTTTGATCATTTTTTTCCTTTTCTATTTTTTTACAAGAATTCTTGGGTTTGCACCCACTCTTGTGGTAATTCTTTAGTGGTAGTTCTAGGGGTTTAGATGGTTGGAGGTATTTTTTAAATAATTAGGGATTTTAGCAAGGATTATGGTTATTTTAGAGCTCATCGATGATTTTTTCAGTATAAGCTGTCAAAAATTGGGTTTTCGGTTCTTGAGTCTTCTTCCTTATAATCATCATTTTCCATTTTTTGATACTTTATATATAGAAACTCTTTCAAAAAGTAGTTTATTAATGTACCAAAGTCTATACGAGACTTTATTAGAGTTACTTCGCCTTCACGATTATGTCCGTCGAAAGAGGGAAGAGGTCTATTCTAACCTTAATCGATAGAGGTCGTCGATACCTCTGACCATAACACCTTTGGTAGTTGTGAAGCTTTCCTTGTGTCTGAAAAACTTCCCACACTATGACACTGCTCTTGGCTCTCCAAATTTTATCAACATTATTAGTGATACCATGTTGTCTTCCAAGGGTTACAGTCCCTATGGGCGCTTAAGACTTCGCGATGATAATGCAGATTCTGTTTTTGACTCTTTTGAAGAGGACATAAGGGTAATAGTGGATCATCTGGGAGTGGATGAAATGAAGGACTTTGCTAAATCGAGAAAGAGTAGTCACTCAAGTACCTCATCTCATTAACAGGGGGATCCTGAGCCTCCAGTTTATGCTAACTCGGACGACGAGATAAGAGATGCCATTCCTCCACCTCCTAAAATGCCTCAGCCTTTGACTGCCATGACTGAGGTAGAGTTTTAAAGATGATATCCTCATGGAAAAGATACTACTATTAAGGATGAAAAGGATAAGGAGGCCTTTAAAATTGATACAAGTGTTGTCTCATTTTACCCGAGTGATGTTTGTGAGACTAATCATATTATTTTGTGACACTTGGACATTCTCAACTCATCCATTAACACGAGGGTTCCAACTGTGAACGAGAGGTTTACGATCTTAAAAATAAGGGTGATATTATTGTCTATAAACAAATGTTCAAGGTCGTCTTTTTATCCTTCCCTTTAATTCATCCATCATGGGGATACTCTCGTTATCGATGTTGCTCCCACTAAACTAGCCCCTAATGCTTGAAGAATCCTCACGGGGTTTACCATTCTATAGAATATATCCTATAAGGAGTACTTACCTCCATATGTGTTTCTAACATATTACTTGGTTGTTATAAAGAAGTTTAACCCCTGTTACTACAATTTTTTATCCCACAGACCATATCACAATCTCTTACATGTAAACCAGACTTCCACCACAAATGAAAGTCTAAATATTTCTTCAACTCGAACTTGTGGGAGTTCGATGGCTATGAGTCATTAGACTTTAAAGAGATTATGATTCCCTATAAGTGGGTCCGAATAATAGGAAGAACATATAAAACTTAAGGGGAACTAATGGTATGATTCTCTTCGAGGAGTTAATCCCACCTGAGATCATTCAGCTTGCTAGGATGGGCTTAAACCCATTGGTGTACCTTCATTAGATTTCATAAATTATTATAAATTTTATTGTAAACTTATTTTATCTAAGTCGATACTAATAATTGACATTTTTCATATCGTCCTGTAAACATGTCAGACCATATTTGGGAGATGGAGTCCCCCATGACTGACAATATCTTGGCAAAGCTTTGGGGCAAGACAACCCATTCGATAACCCTAAGGTAAAAAAATGGCAATCGGTCCTAACATAACTGAGGGATTAAAGAATAGGAAGGATGATGGTGGGTCTGTAGTCATTCCTATCCAGTAGAAAAAATCAAAGGTTCCGCCGAGATGACCCCCTACTCCCTGCATCCCCATCTCGGACGGCATGTTGGTCGCGACACGCTTGGCTATGAACCCTGACTCTCTTCTTGGGAGTCAAACTAAGGTTAAGTCATTACCTTAGTTATCCCCTCTTGTAACAATCGAAGCTTTGAGGTTGAGAGAATTAATAGGGTGTCAGGCTTTACCCTACACAGGGCCACCCAAGTAATAATTTCCACTTAATTTTTTTTGCAAAGTGTTGTCTTATCTTGTATTTTTCTTGCTTCATACTGATTTTTACTTCTCGTATTTCTTTATTAAATTCTATCATTGCTCTCTAACATGTTCATCAAGCCCAAGTTTAACCTAGCTGAAGAAGAAGTATCCAAGTTGTTGATATGAAAAAGCAGATGGCCGATCAGAAGGCTGACCATGATGATGAGATGAAGAACCTTTGAGAAAAATATAGGGAGCACCTTGCTACTATGAAAGATAACCATAAAGTGAAAGTAACGAAGCTCAAGAAGACTCTAAAGTAGCATGAGGAGTATAAAAAAGAGCGTTATGGTCGAGTTCAAGGAGAGCGAGGAGATTGTCGGGTATGTTATCTAATAATTGGACAGGGGCCCTAAAGAAACTTGCATACGAGTTGTCAAATAATACTTTGACCTTGTTTATAAGTATCCACAGCTATACAAGACTCTAACTCTTTAACCTTGGTCGATCCAGAGAGTATTGATGCTCTTTAGGAGATCCAATCCAAAATTGACAATGTGGTGGTCGTGGAACCAGAGGTGGCTAGGGACGAAACAACCCATATTAATGATGAGGAGTTTGCAACAAAGACACCACTACTACAATACAAAAGGGATCGATCGTCCTTGAAGCCACGACTACATATGTCGTGGTGATCGAGACTTGGGTTCTAATATTTCTTCTTCTTGGGCGACCTACTATAGTCTCTAATGCCCTCTTGTGCATAGTAATTGCTATTATCATCCCACTTTTAGGATTAACAATTAGTAACATCAATTGTTAACACCCCTCTATTGGGGTGTTTTTTTTGAATGTTTTCTCTTCGATACACTTTCTTTTTTTCTCTCCAATACACTCTTCTTTCCTCATCATATAATCCTTTTCATCTCCTCAAGTGTAGTGTTTTCCCTTATATTCTCCATAAAAAATGATGTTCAATTTTCCCACCTCTCATGATTTTTAGTGAGATATGTTTAGGAGAGGAGATTCCAAACACTCTCGTACCACTTAGAGAGATATTTAAATTTAACTACTTGTAATACCCAATATTTTTATGGCATTTAATAATCAGATTGGTTAAATTAAATTGGGATAAAATAATTTAATATTAATTCGAATTTTAAAATAAATATTTACTAGCGTGACGAGAGTTAGTAATTATTGGTAAGAATTATTTTGAATATTACTAGATGAGTAAAGTAATATATGAGACTGAATTTATTAAAATTGTCGCGAGTGAATAATACGACAATTATAGAAATTAAGTCGGGATGCGCGTGTGTCGTGTTGGGACTAAATTAATGGAATACAAAGTAATTTAATTATAATTCGCCCGTATGGTCATTTCAAGTGTGCCAGTGTGTCTGGAAGGGTTGAGATAGTCAAAAAAGTGTACCCAGGGGTTTAGTTTGGGTCTCGGGACGTTTTTAGGCCTAACGGGTAACCTGGGAGGGCATTTTGGTAATTTTCAATTTTAATATCGATTGGGAGTTAGAGTCCTTGAGGGAGAGAGGCTAAGGAAGAGAAAAGTCTTCCAAGGAGGAGAGCCAACAACCCTACACCACTCTCACAAATTCCATCACCAATGCGTAGATCGGGGAACGAGGAGCGGGATCATACCCATCATTCTTTATGATTCAGACTTTAATTTCCAGGCAAGTATCTAACTTGTTGTTCTTTAGTTGATAACATATCCATGATAGTGTATGAATTAATTAATTTATGTCTTCAAGAAAATAATGATGTTGGGAGATTATTATTGAAATTTTGGAGTAGAAACCGTGTTATGATGAATATCTTGTTATATGTAGAACGTTATCCACGAAATTTGATGACCAGTAGAGATAGAAATCTAGAAATTAAATGAATTCTTGAGAAAATTTGATGAACTAGGGTTAAATGATAGTTTCTCGAATTAACCCATTTGATGATTAATCTTCAGGAATTAATGAATATTTTATGTTAGAAATCATCTTTATTGGTTTATATAATGTTCATGATGTTTGGTTGGGAGTTTGGGACATGTTAATGGAGTTTTGATGATTTAAGTTGGAAGAAACCCGTAAGCTTAATATGCAGAATTTGGGGAAAGACCTGCGTGGTCGATCGATCGACTCAAGAATGTTGATTGATCAAGAATGTCTATCGATCGACTGGATCTATTGATTGACCCCCTTTCGTCGATCGATCGACTCCTCCTGGAAATGGAAACTTCTTTCCCTTTTTAAATGTTAATCCAGTCCCAATGTGTAAGGACCCTTGGTCATAATTTAAATATTATAATGGGACTTGAGGAGGACCAGTAGGGTATAAGTAGGGTCTGGGAAAGACGATTTTATATGAGATTTAATCATGGGATTTCAGAGGTATAAATTGAATGGAAAATCGTGCGTACGTTAAATTAGGTCTTGCGATAATTTAGAAAGACTTAGACCAGTAGGGTATTGAGTGTACATCTACTACTTTTATATTTATCAAGAGGGTAAACTTCGAGAGTCGAGAAGTAATTTAGGATTTGCGGTAATTGAGAAAATAAAAAGAATTATTTATTTATACATAGAAATCGGGCATAGTTCGCATGTATTATGTATCGTGGGTATACCTAGCTGAATAATGTGAATATATATATATATATGGGTATTAGTGTATATATATGATGTTGTATAATTGTGTGTAATCATACCCGCGCTACTTGCTATCACGGAGGTTCCACGCCGGGACAGTCTTATCTCAATTGGACCTTTATAAGGGATATTGACTTGTACCCTAGAACATCGCATCCTTGGTACAAGCTATTTGAGAATGATAGTCAGACGGTCCTAAGAGACATGAGGGTATGTGCTGACCTGTTAGTGACTTGGAACTATGCTTCGCCTCCATTATGTGTGTTTTTTGATAATACAGTTTGAGAGTGATTCCAAACTAGTATTTCCCTTTTGTACGAGTGATACGGGGAGTTGATAGTAAGTATGCTAGCACCATTGACTTATGTGGGGTGGCCTACTAGTATATATATTATGGGTTATAAATATATGTACCTGTGATTAATCTACTATGCTTGTAAGTAGATAGAATTGAGTAATTAATATTAAATGAGATAAGTGGTTGAGAACTTAAGTCTAAATTGTAATAAATATAACTGGCTTGGAAAATTTCTAATAAAAGGGTTATCAGATATAAACTATGGTTATGCGATCACTTGATTGGGCTTAGTGAATGAAAATTGGGTTAGACTAGTTAACTCGATTAGACTTAACTAGATTAATTCGATAGTACGTTAGTCGTGCGCACTAGTTGAGAGGTGAGAATTCTCAAGTGAGTGTCGAGGTACTAATATGTATGTAATATCAACTGGTAAGAATTTTAAATACTTGCTAAACTATTTTTAAAGATGTTTTACACTCGGGACCTGACCTGTTTCATGTCATTTCTTCCTTCCCTTGTGTGTGTGTGTATATATATATATATATAACTAGTCCTCATTTTAAGAATGCGGACCGGACATGTGTCACCTAACAGTGTGCCTAGAAATTATTGCCTAAATTATAGGCACACTCTCTCTCTTTTCTGGTGTCACCGCCAAGGGGTCCGCACTTTGAACTGAAAAGATTAGAAATCCAATCTTGGAGCATGAAATTGGGTTCCCAAACATGGAGTTTCAAATTAATGATAAGTATAAATGATTTGCAACTTCCGTGCACTCCACTACCAAGGCAAGTAAAGAAGAGATGTGATAAAAATAAAATAAAATAAAATTATGAAATGTTTTTATGTTTGGCTCTTATCGCCAACTGGTTTTTCTCATTTAACTGTTTCAATACATTTTCTTATGGTTTGGCAGTTGAGAACAGATTCTAGTATTCAATGGAATGGTAATTATTATGAAAAGCAAGGTTACAGTGGTGGTGGGTATGGGTACAATACGCAACAGAATCAGGATCCAAACGTGTATGCCACCGTCTTGAATGGGTATGGAAATCACTAGGAGCCTACAAGCTGAACTTACTGAGTAGACTTATAATATTTGAGTCATGAAAGATAATCAAACTAAGAAGACATTTACTTTTCCACCCATATTGCTTTTTGTTTTGACTTTTGAGGAGTCTAAATTTATATATAAGATTCTTCTAAGACGTAGTATATTGACCATGATTAAGGACAAGAAATCAGTGATGCTGGCTGGGCAATAGTTACTTCAGGTGTTTGAGAGGGCAGGGGACGATATCGATACATATGTCTATCAAGACAAAACTGAAGTATACCTTTTTTTTCTACATACAGAGATATACTAACAAACAAGAAATTATTCCCTTGTGCCATTGTTTTGATTAATTTTCTATCGCAGATCTTATGTGAACAAGTTATCATAGATGTTTCCCATTGGCTTAAGCAAGCAGAGGCTTTATTTTGAAGCCACGGGATACTGATTTCAGAGATATGGAGGGGTTTGGAACTTTTTATCTTTGCCCTTCAATATTGTCATCTCATTATTTGCAATTTGATTTAATAATACTAATTTAGTTATCTTTCTTCCATAGTACCTATGATTTGGATCGATATAGGTTTCACGAGCTCTTGAGAAATTCGAGGATCTTTCGCAAGATGGGAGGTAATTCTTTTTCTTTTTGATAAGAAATAAATGTTATTTAAATGAAAAAATAACTACGTTATGGGGGCAAGAAGTTCACCTATAAAAAACAGTAGTAATATATCCAATGTCCCATTATATTGATGAAGCTCGTTCCTTTAGTGATGATGTTAACACTGCCATTTTACTACACTGCATTTCTTTGAAGGGGGTGGAGGAGAAATTGTGGAAAGATGTTAAATGTGGCATTGGTGCCAGTTCTAAAAACACTTTTGATTACAACTATTAGCTTGTGCCTTACACTAGATTGTCTGAATATCTTAGGTGCAGTTGCAAGGCATAATTTGAATAATGTAAGTGAAACTCAACTTTTGTAGCTATTATTACGCTTAGGCTGAATTGTATGTGAGAATCTTGTGCTTTGTAAGTTATTGTATATGGGACTTGGAGAGAACCCTTTCTCATTTATTGGACAATTATGCATTCGTGTGGTCTACCTTATGTAGGTGGAATTCCTGGATGGACATTACCAGGGGAAACATATATGTCTGGTTCTCACTCACAAGGTCCCCAGTCCTATATGCCAGTCATCCTTTCTCCCTCTCAAGGCATGGTACCTGTCCGAGGCTAGAATACATACACGGTCAGTAAATATGCCCATAAAATTTATAAGACTGTTAATATGAGTACACGGTTAGGATTTTTCTTATATCTTAGCCATTTTTGGTTAATCATTTACTCTTAGATATTTGGGCTATGTGTTTTTATTTTATTATATTTTTTTACTTCCATTTCCTATTCCAAGTGTTTCTTCCCCTGGTTCAAAACTGCCGAACTGCATCCGCTTGTGATTCATTAGTCACTAATCACCCGAGTCAATAAGGATATATTTTGGAGAATGAAATTCATGCCTTGGAATTGGAATTGAATTCATATTAATTTACAATTTAACTAGTTATTGTTTCGATTCAAAATTCAAGGTATGGATTTTATGCTTCAAACACAACCTGAACTGAGTGCTTACCAAATGTATTATAGATTCACTAAGCTATGTAGGCGTGAAAACCAGGCCTTTGCTAGTTCATTAAACTACTTAAACTGAAATTGAGAGCTTTGTAGACCAAGCCATTGCATTCTGAAATGTTCATATGATATGTTACGATTTAAGTTCTCTTTTGTCCTTTTGGTGAGTCATATAAACATAAACTATTAATATCACTCTAATATGCATATTACAACAGTTAACTGTAATATGATATGCTACGATTGAAGTTTTGTTTTATTGAAGTTGATGTTTATAATCTTAGTTTGAATGATAATAGTGTGTTACTTAATGGAGTTAATGATAATGAGAAGTGTGATTATGAGAAATCAAATGAACTTTTGAGTTTATCTTCTTCTGAAGACTATTAATATTATACATTGTAATATGCATATTATAGTAGTTAACTGTAATATTATTACAGCAGTAATATCATGAGTATTACAATAAACAGTGAAATGGGCACAACTTTAACAACTAGTTTATATGTGAAATTTCCTACTTTTAAGTGCTAATGTAAAAGTGTGATATTATAAGTTCACATACTAGTGCAATTAATTTTACTGGTGGATAGTTTTTTGTACTAAATAAATTTTGTATGACTAAATGTTGACATTATAATTAATATGATAATTTTATTTTGTTTGACAAAATGTCATTTTTGGATCCTCATCAAGTTTCTAGCGTTACGGGTTGCGGCGTTGATGGCGATGATAATAGAACGAAAGTTGATAATCAACAACAACGGGCTTCTTTTTTATATTTT
Source organism: Sambucus nigra (assembly GCA_949130495.1). Classification (NCBI taxonomy): domain Eukaryota; kingdom Viridiplantae; phylum Streptophyta; class Magnoliopsida; order Dipsacales; family Adoxaceae; genus Sambucus; species Sambucus nigra. The sequence continues at coordinate 236,697,486 of OX422217.1, read as the reverse complement.
ATTTGATTGGTTATATATAAAAATATCTCATTTGGGGATGATTGTATTAGGATGTTATATTGGATGCTTTTATTAAAATAATGTAACTTTCGGGGAGATTGTATTATGATGTTTCATTTGTTTGGTTCAAGTTTCTTTTGTAAATAAAAAGTGAAGGCTTATATAAATGTAAATATTAAATATAATGTCGTTGTTTTTGTAGACTATTTTTGTCTATGTTCTTAGGATTTAAATAGTGTGGTAAGAATAATCAGGATATTGGATCTTGATTTTTTAAAAATATGTATTAATATTACTAACAGAATTTTACCGTTACTATTAGTAACAACATTTTACCATTACTAATTCTGAATTTTACTGTTTTACCATTACTATTAGCAAAAAAATTTTACCATTACTAGTTCTGAATTTTACCATTACTATTAGCAACAGAATTTTTCATTAGTAATTCTGAATTTCACTGTTACTATTAGCAACAGAATTTTTCGTTACTAATTCTAAATTTTACCATTACTATTAGTAACAAATATTTTTAGTAACTGTAAAATTATGTTACTAATGGCGTGTTTTGGTGTAGTGCCATGTAAACCTTTAATTCCTAAAAAACTTTTTCACATTCTTCATCCAGACAATGGCCTTTCTCTTAATTTTAAAGAAGAGAAAACACTTGTCAGTCGCCCCGAGAGATGAAATGATTCAGGGTTATCACTTTTCCTATCAATGTATACACATCTTTAATGGTCTTTGGGGTTCGCATCTTGATCAGTACTTTTATCTTTGCGAGATTTGCCTCAATTCCCCTTTGATTCATAATAAAACAAAGAAATTTACGTGTGCCAACCCCAAAGAGACACTTTTTTAGATTCAGCTTCATCTTATGCTTATCCATCGTGTCAAAGGTTCATGTAAGGCTGACCACATGCATTTCAGCCTTTAAGATCTTAGTCAACATGACATCTACATATAGCTCTTTTGTTTTTCCAATTTGATCATAAAATATCTTAGTGACCAACCTCCGGTAGATTTCCCCTTCATTCTTTAGTTCGAAGTGTATTTTTTTACAGCAGTAGGTTCCTTTATCAGTGATAAAGGAAGTCTTGTCAGTGTTTTCTTTGTGCACGAAAACATGATTATACCTTGAGTATGCATTCATAAATCTCATAAGCTCATGTTCAGATGTGGCAACAATCATCTGGTCAATCCAAGGTAAAGGAAAGTTACCTTTTGGGTAGGCTTTGTTTAGATTCATGAAATCAATACACATTCTCCATTTTCCATTTTGCTTTGGCACAATGACGGCATTAGCACCTCGTACCTATTTCTAACAAAGGTTCTGAACCTTTGCTTTACCTTCTTTGCATCCTTGTTAATATTGAGCCATTGGAAAATAATTTTGAGGACAATCCTTGCCATATCCCCATGGATCTAGGCAAATATTCTATGTCTTTCTCCGGGGAGCTTCACTAATACCTCTTTTACTTCTACTTTTAGGGACAACCCAATTTGGATAGTTTTTTTCGACTCATCCTCGTTAAGGATAATGGATTCTAGCTCCTCGACGGGTTTTCCCTTATGAATCTTTCTCTTGTCTCTTGGGTACCATATGTCAATATTATTGGAAATCATCTTCCTCTTTTGAGAATCTCTCTCCTCGATCGATGTGAAATAACATTATCGAGCTTCAACTTAGTCACCCTGCACTTCCCATACTCCATTGGGAGTTAGGAATTTCATCATCTGGTGCACTCTGAAAGGTACACCCTTAAACTCTTTCAGTGTTACTCCTTTTAATTAAATGTTGTAAGCCAAGAAGACATGTTTGTCTATCTTAAAAAAGATAACTTTCTTGATTAAGCACCTCATCCAGGTAGCCCATACAGACATCCATATCATATACTCTCAGTGGATGTACTTTCTCTCCACTAAGGATGATTAGTGGTTGATGGTATGAAACTAATCTCTTTTTGCTTAATTTTAGGCATTTCAAGCCCTCCCAGAACATAACATTGGTTGAGCTCCCCACATCATCCAGGATAAGATACACATCATAGCTATGAACTCACATACTGATGACTATGGGGTCATCGTGTGGAGCCAATAGTCCCTTAAAATCCAACCTGGAGAATCCTACCACAAGGTTGTTCATGTCTACCTTTTTCAACTTGGTCGGCTTTGCCTCAGTCTTTGCAGAGTTTACTTCTATCCTCTTTGATGTTGCCTTTGCTTCAACTACGTGAGCCTTTCTATTAGTCGGCTTAGTGCCTATACCAGCTAGGTCGCCGCATATCATTTTCACATCAAAGGATATCATATAAAAGGATCCTTTAACTTTCAATTTTTTTTCTAGAAGGTTAAGACCCTCATTTACACTGTCATCAGGCTCCTCTTAATTTTTATTTGCCTTTACTTCCCTTTTCAGCTTGTTATCCCTTCGCTCATTTTATCTTTTATTTCGTTCATCTTTCCTAACATTCTCTCCATATATTTTTTTTTTATTTTTCCTTATTTGAGAAACTTCTCTATCTCATCTTAGAGGAAGAAACATTTGTCAGTCGTATGGTCGTGGTCTTAACAGAACTCACACCACGTCTTTTATCTCTCATGTGGGGTGGATACTTGAGCTTTTCATGAAATTAGAACTCTCTGTCGACTTTAATTTCATTTAGGATCTAGTTTGAACTTATAGTTAATAGAGTATATCTGGTAAATTTGTTATTATTTGACCTTTTCCTCCCCTTTTTATCCTTAATCTAGCCGAACTTTTAGTTACCAGTTTCCTTTGTGTCTCCCCTCTTGGCTTGATCCTCCCAGCCATGGCCAGTAGTTCTGTTATGGTCTTTGGAGGATCCTCTGAGAGTTTACATAAAAGTTTTTCTGGTTGCAGACCGCTGATAAGTGTTGTCGTCACAATGTTCTCATCATAGTCTTCCACCTATAATTTTTCCTTATTGAAGCAAGAGTTATACTAAATCAGAGGTTCATTTTTTCCTTTCTTAACATTCAAGAGGTGTGTTATGCGCTTTGGCCATTTCATGCCAAAGAAGAAATTATGAATGAACTTCTCTACTAATTGTTTAAATTATATATAGAACCTCTCGGCAAGCCGGTGTGCCATACATGTTCCACGCCAATAAGAGTACTTGAGAAGGATCGACACTTCATATCTCCAGGGGTTGAATAAATTTCGGTTATCGACTGATTCATTTATATGTGATGCACATGATTTGTGCTCCCTTCATATCATGGTGTTACACTAGGTAGTTTGAGCTTAGATGGGGTAGGATAATTGACAATCCTCAGCACAAACAAAGACCCTTACTTCTACCCCCAACAGCTAAGGTCTCAGCTTTTAATCAGATTTTTGATCTTATCCTCTAAGATTTGTATAGAACTATTTCACGAATTCTCTTCCTCCAGTGCATTTTCTCACCCCTCTTTATCTCCACTACTTTAGAGACTGGCTCTCGACCGACGGTTCTTTTTCGATTGTTGACTTCTTTTTGGTCTTCCCTTTTATGATCTTGTCTCGACCTCTCATCTTTATAGTGACCTTTTCCCCTCACACCACCTATGTTGTGAGATTGGGAGTGTCGATCTTACCTTCTTCATCTCTAGAGACGAGAAAATCAAAGTCTGATTATTCACTGAGATGATCAAAGGTCAATTCTCTGCTCAACCTATCAAATGTCGAGCCTCATTATCGACTCCTGGGAGTATGCAGAATGCTATTAGCTTGGTAGGTTTGTGTCGCTATTTATCTTGGGAAGCATGTGTCCCCTGAAATTTCATACCTCTCCCAGCATTCTTCCTCATTAAAGTCTTGGTCATCTGGGCACCCATGAATCTTCTTTCTAAGGAAGAGACACCATGGATCAGTAATGTCCCTCCACCCATGGTGGTGTTTTGCTTCCTTAACTAGGGTAGGGGTGGTCCCCTTACAGCTTCATCTTCCACCTCTCTGGTCATCCGCATTATGATGTTCATCGTTGGATCCTCAATAATTTAACCCATAATGCTTTGAATGAAGGCTATAAATTGATGTTGAATTTAGTATTGATAGGCCACCAGAGATCTCAAAGCCTCATCCACATCAACCATTTCTAGCTAAGGAGGCGATTAGCTGGACCTATCTCCCTCGTTACATGGTGGGTCAGTTGTCATTTCAAGTGAGATTAATCCAAAACAAAGATGTAGAGGACATGGAGCAACAAAAAACTAGAATTTAGTTAATCTAGAGAAAGCTTGATGAGCACCCAACTCAAGCTCTTTCAGTGGTGATTTAGCTTTAGCAGAGGTGGATCAGGATCGTAATTTGATAGAGTAACAGTAGGGTTTACGATAATCAATCCTTTGAGAAGATGATGGACCATACTTTTATCGTGTTATGGTTGCACAGTGTCACCCCTAGCACGCAACCTGTGTGGATGAGATCAGTGAACCAATGAGAGAGCTACAGCTGCCCGATAAATGTGCATTACATGATGAGAAAATATTACCCTCACGTGGGGCTAATTTGTTATAGATATTGTGTCCACGTGTTCCATTGATGCCTAGCTCACATGTTCCACGCGAGTTACTGATGTTGGCTCTGTGAGGTCTCGGCTGGTCGAGACTGATGAGGTAGCCTTCCATGTGGACGAGGCTGAGGGTGATGCCTGTCACCTAAATGATGCGATTGATCTCTACCTGATGTTGTTGTATGGGGACATCACATGATAAGGACCAAACTTGAAGATGTCATAGTTTAAGTATAACAGTAGCTTTTATGAGAAGCAATAGATGTTCTCTGGAATCGGTCTCACAGGCCGAAACTATTTGTAATGGCCATTGTGACTTAGGCCCATGTGAGGATGAGTCTGAGGTAAGCTATGAGGGTGCATGCTACTGGGTTGAGTCTTGTCCATACGGGGTCATACTTATATATATCACCATGTTATACCCTTTAAAAGTGAATTCAAACTTATTATTAAATATATTCTTTGAATTTAGTACACTGATTGTATGTGAAATATCTTGATCCCTTTATTTGCTAAAGGGAACTTATTCTAGTAGATGATTTAAAAGGAGCATTAGATAAATTTGTGTGATATTTTTGTGATGATGGTTGTTGCGGCTTACTTTAGATATATTATAGTTGGTTATAGAGGTTAGATATTTAAATAGTTACTACCTTAAGTTACTTTTTCATAATAAACCTTTAATTAATTCATCGTCTTAACAACTAGCCTAACTAAATAATTGTGTATTGAGGGAATTTCTTATTTGGATTAGAAATAATTACATATGAACCTTAATAAAAACCAATACACATTTACTTTAATATTCTGATTTACTAATAGTTACATACTAGACTTCGTATCACTTTGATTCCTATTACAATGGAATAAGACGTGTCTAAATACTTTATTTCATAATAACCCGAGGGTGGGATAATCAGATAGTAACAATATAACGGTTAGTGATGAAATATGATTGAAATTAAGAATGTCATTGATAAATGAACAGATAAAATGTGGATTATTGGGTGAGTACCAAAAAGGAACACCCTTATGATAATATACTTGATGAGTATGATTTGATATGGACTGTTTCTGCATCACACTATGTTGTGGAGTTTTGACGTTGCATAATAGTGTGTCTATGAGTTTTCCAGCACTATGAAGAATGAGGATACGTGTTGGGTGACATTTTTGTGTGGTCATACCGCATGTTCTTAATATGGATGGAAAGAAGTTGCACATGTTGTTTATGTGTTAATTAATTAAGAGAGTAATTAATTGATTTAGTTTTAATGCACTATGAGCTTACGGTATATACCTTGGAGTATTATTATTGATTATAAACTATGAGTTTACCATTTGTATATATAACTATTTTGAGTTGCGTTGCTTAACAACTTGTTAGGGTTTTGACCCATATTTATTTATGGTGACTTTCAGGTGATAGAGCCAAACCTCCTGCTTAGAGTTCCCCCCCCCCCCCCCCCCCCCCAGCTATCACATAATTCCCTTTTCCAGTGCATTTAACTTAATTCACAAATTGATGCAGGTTCATTCCCTATATAGACTTTTATTTATTTTTAACTTAAGAGAGATATATTACTCGAAACTTTCAGTTAGCATGTATCGTGGAATAGTGATATTGGCATGTATCATTTTGAGATTTATATTGGGACTTATATTTGAGGATATTTTGTTTGAATTCTCTCTTTCTCTCTCTCTCTCTCTCTCTCTCTATCTCTCTATCTATCTATCTATCTATCTATCTATCTATCTATATATATATATCTATTTTGGTTATGAAAACTTTATTACGAGTTTCACATTAGAGGACTTTCATATTGCATCCTTATTTTTGTCTCATTTTTCAATTGTTCCTTTCATGTTGGGAATGGTATTTGAATTATTAATAACATGTATGACTGAATAATTAGACTTGATCAACCAGAGTATTAAATATATGGGGCTTCACAATGACCAAACTAAGGAAATTAATATTGAGCCTTGCATTTCACACAATTTCCTTAAGAAACATTCAACCCCTCATCAGTACCCAAGGTTTGATGAACGCTTATCTATTAAGATAAAATGACATTTTTGTCTATATAGAAGTAAAATTTCAATCCATAAAATTTTAATGAATCCAATTTCTATGTTGTACTCTGTAACAGATTAACTCGAGAAGAAATGACAAAAAAAGTTAGAGATTCAAGTCTTAAAAATTATTTTATTAAATGGAGGAAGGGTGGTCTATCTATAAAAAGACATATACCCTTCCAAATAGAAACATCCTTTCATGAATAGTTATGCCTTTTCAAAACGATCATGAGACATCAGAAATGGTCGCGACATTTCACGAATGATCATGACCCTTATGAATGGTTATGACAATTCACAAAGGAAACAATTTTTCACAAACCATGTGCGTATTCAAAATTTTACAACACAATTTTAAACATAATCCTCGTTCCATTAAAACATTAATATAATAAAATAATTTCCAACAAAAATATGTGGCCATTTTCAATTTGGGGTATTGACATCACCTATAAGGTTACCCCGAAACCTTTTAACGACTATGAAATCATGTTGGTAGCCATCAATTATTTTCCCAAATAGGTTGATGTTGAATCTTATACTATTTTAAATGATAAAAGGTAGCTCAATTGATACGCAAAAAATCCTCTGTAGGTATGGTGTACCATTTGAACTGGTCTCAAACAATAGGATGCATATCAAAAGAGAAGTCACATGACTCATAAAAGAATATTGGATCCAAAAGCAAAAATACTCCCCTTACTATTCACTTACTAATGGTTCCATTGAAATTCCAAGGAGAATTTGAAGTTTATCCTGAGTAAGATGATCGGAGGGGCTAAGAAAATACCATATGCACTATAGGGATATCAAATCTCAACCAGAATGCTTATCGGGCCTAGCCTATACTCCCTAGTCTATGGGATAAAGGTTAACTACCACTAAAAATGGAAATTCCTTCTCTATGGGTAATTCTAGAGAATAAAATTACATAAGCTGACATGATAAGAAGATTATACAAGGAATTGTCATTATTAGATGAATGTCGACTACATGCTTTCTATCAGGATATCATAGATGCATAACTAGGTTATTAAACAAAAGATTCAAAGATTGAGGGTTCCAATAAGGATACCTAGTACTAAAAGAAGTCACAAAACTCCTATGGGACCCCCGAGGAAAATTTCACCCTAATTGGACATGGCATTATATCATAAGAAGATCCTTTCAGGAGGTGTAACTATCCAAGTCCACCTCGATTGAGTTGAGTTCGATAAAACAACCAATCTATATCATCTCAAGAAATAATATATATATATATATATATAAAAGAAAATATACAAAACGATTGTGTTTTATTTCGTTAATATGAACTACGTATAACCTAAACCTCCATATAGGAGATCGTTAATTTATTCGAGACATTTTTCTATTTTGAACATCTTTACCATTTGATGGAGGTACATAGGAAAAGCTAAGGATCCAGCTAATATCCTATAAAATTTTCAATGGGTAATATTTTCTTTCACTTTATCTCATTTAAGGTCATTAAGAAATCAATCATAAAGTCCTGAGATGATAAAGAAAGGTTTGGATCCTGTAAATGGACTCACTTTTCGTTTAATTATAACTTTCTATAAAATAACATAATAGAATGTAAAATCATGATCATTAATTCACAATAACAAAATATAAACTTTTACAAACACACAAGGATATTAAAAGAGAGTTATTGTTTTCACTTATCGGTACATCTATATCCATTTCCTCTAAGAAAACTGTATCTTCTATGCCACTACTTGCATTGACTATCGCCTATTCTACCCATACATATTCAAGGATGTTTTTTCCTCGATCCTGTATGTGATAAATCATTGAATTTCCCATGACCCAGGGGAAGTTTTCTCGAATAACCATCATAGATTTGATTTCATAAGATCCACATTATCCCTAATAACCTCCCATAACCATAAGATATACTCCTTTAAATGATGAGTCTCCATGGTACAAAAAAAAACCATCGGTACAAGAAAGAACAATGGAACATCACTCATCCAGAAGTCAAAAGCCGTGATTACCATGTAGAGAAAAAGAGGCTCTGTATGATACAATCACCCTGTAAGAGGATGAATGTAAAAGGACGTGTAACGCAGGGATAAAATCCTAAAAGAAGTGAAAAGACCCATAGACAAATGGGGTACCATAATCCCCCACCAGAGAAGGAACTAGTGAATATGGGAATACGCGAACTCAAGAAACCAACACACCAACTCTTCCTTAGTCTCCATTAAGTGTAGAATTGGTTCGCATAACATAAAGTCAGATAGTTGGTAATGGATAAATAATGGATCCTCGATTGAGATCAATCTCTCAAGACAAAACTTATACAAAATAAACGTGATTCCCTATAGACACAAGAATTCTGGATAATGATGAGCATAAAGACCATTGAACATATTAGAAAGAATAAATGACACTAGGGTTCTTCCTTACTTAATTTGGAAATAAAAGTCTGCTTAATGGAGGTCAGCACAAGTAAAACCCATAACCAAGAGGTATTGGGTCACCAAGGATAAGGTCATCGCTCCTCAATAACCAACTCTGTGCCTCTTCTTAAAACATCATATAGGAAGAACACTATTACCACCAAAGGTCATCAACTTCATCCATGATGAAATCATGAGCAGTAAGGTAATCTAATTCTAATAAATCAGAGATATATAAAATTCCCCTTGATAGAGGTAAGTATCTGCGATAACTTTATCGACAACATACCCAGTCAAACAGTTATAATATTTGAATGTTGGAGAAATTTCCTCGAGAGAAAAGTTAAAGAGGTGGTCTTTTGAGTACTAAAAATGAATTCCAGCCTTTAAAAAACTCCAATCTATAGTGATGGTCTCCCAATACAATAGAGGTATCAACCATGGTTCTCCAAACCAAAAGTGACCAGTCATCAAAGTTGTGAATGAAAGATTGAAGTTGATGACCAAAATGACCTAAATATTATAGTTTCGAATGGCCATTACAGAGGCAACAAAGAGAAAAAAGAATTGCTTGACAAGAAATCGAAGGTATGAGATCCTAATCTCAAAGTCACTTCCTATTTATAGGAGGACCAAGGGAACATGACATGAACCGATTGGTCCTGGATAACACATACACGTTCCACACCCTGCTACTTGCATACATGAAAGCATGACTACATTTTACTGCACCAATATGGAAAAATAATAAACTGTTAGGAATGTTTGGGGCCATTGAAAATGACCTTTCCCCATTTTGTCTTATTTTATCTCATAGACAATTTTCTTATACTAATAACATATAGTTAGCCAATATAAATATGTAAGAAATAAAAATAATATCCAAGTGCCAAATCCACTTTCTCTAATTAACATTTTTATACATTATATCTTCATAGGAAATAAAAGACAAACCTTTTTAAATCCTTAAAATAAAATAAAAAAAGAACAAAAGTAAAATTAATCTCCTAAGACCTTCTCCCTAGGTGGACGATCCTTTATTCCGACTGACCACTATACTGAAGATCCAATATAGTAATTGGACCTCCCTAATGGAATATACATGACTTAGATTCTTAAATTCATCTTCCACGTCTTTCACCTTATTTGGTACTGACTTCCTTCACTTTTTCTTGATTGTATGGCTCGTAGGATCGATATGTATCTAGTGATAAATAATATTTAGGTATATTACTAACAAATCATAAGGTTTCCAAGGAAAGACATTGATATTATATTTCAGGAACTATAAAATCTTATTAACCTCACTTCGAGAAACTCTCGAATAATTTCTCCATTTATGATGGATTAAAGGGAACCATTCATAGTTCCTCATGTGCTTGGTCAAAATGGGACATTTTGGTCTCTTCAACCTCTTCGAAAGATCCTTTTAATTGATCTTTGGCATAGTCAATTTCAGATTCACCATCCCCCTTGTACCTCTTTAACAGTTCTTCCTTATAGTTGATGGATAAAACCAAACAAATCTATGATCTCTATTATGCCCTCGTTGGTATGAAATTTAGCATTTTAGTAAAGAGATTAGTGGAACACTCTCATGGCGTAAGCCACCGCTACTAAAGATGGAGTTCTGAATAGACTTGGATCCGATATCATGGAAATATATCTCTTAGTATTTGGGTCCTAAGTGATGTAGTTGATCTTATAGAGAAGGTACACATACATGATTTGAGAAGAAATTCCTTGATCCACCAAGATCCTCTTCACATCAAACCTGGTGGCCTTTAAAGTGAGTACCAAAACATTGTAATGAGGTAGTTTTACCCTAAACATATCATCATTAGAAAACATGATAGATTGGTCGAGATCAATCTCTATGTGATCCATTTTGTTGAACATCAGTTTGGACACATTTACCTAAAAATTTTAATGAATGTTGGATAAAAGTTTGATACTCTCTTAAAGATTTCTTCATGTATAATAAAAGGGATCGAGTTACCCTTGAATGGAGATCATCATTTAGGATGGAGTTATCCCTTCCTTTTTTATTTTAAAACTCATGACTTAGCCTACTACCTTTTTATACTCTATAATAATAAAGTCATTTGGATGAATGTCATGAAATAAGTATTTCACGTGTCATTCCAATATCTGGAAACTTTATGTATTTTGATGATTACCTAAGCGGTAAGTGAAGTTAAACTTCTACAATGTTGTTTTTCATATCCCCTATATTGGTTGAAATTTAAAAAAATGGTTTATATTGTAAATGTGCTCTTTGAAGATAGCATCGACCCCTTGATAGGTGTTGAGGATACCACATTTAATTATTTAAGTATTACAAGGGCTACCAAACTATTACTCTCCTTCACATACATGATGTGGTCCCAAGGTCTACGAGAGACCTTTGCTAAATGATTCCTAATCCTTACTGACCACGACTACCTAGAAAAGTATACCCGAATAGGGTGAAGGACATACCAACATTATCACAACTACCAATCACTCACTCGTGCGTTCAGACCTCAAAGACTAAGTTCAAACACCTCGAAATGAAGAACACCATACCTCAAATAAGTTCAACAAAACATTACCTAATAAATACTGATCTCTTCCTAGTTCTTAAATTCTTCTTTAGGGATAAACTCCCCCTTTTGTCAAGGAAATAAGCTCATACTATTCCAAAGTCACTATAACTACCACTAAATATTTCATATGCCTGAGAAATCTCTCAGAGCTAGTCTAGAGGGTAGGTTAAAGGTACAAACATTATTCTATCTACCATCACTAGTTGCTCCTATTAGCATTTACTAATCTAATACTCATATAAACTACCTTACACCACCTCGAATCCTTTCATCAAAACTCCACCATGTTACTATAGTCATTAGAACTTAGTGTCTCTTCCCATCCTGCTTTAGTCTACTCACACGCTTTCCAAGGGAGTGCCTATATATTGAAAATTCATTAAGGGTTGAAGATCATTCAGTTATCATTGTGAATCTATTAGAGTAATTAGAGAACCTTTGTATCCTAGTAGTTAATCATTTAGTATTAGCTAAACTAATGTTAGTTATACTCTCAAGAAGGATTGGACCTTTTCCATCCTTCACACTCATATCTTATGTTGAATCCTAAACTAGGCTGAGAAATCCCTAGAGAAGTCCATTGGTTACTCATAAGTGTCTCTTAATCTAGTGATGAAGACATCACAAACCTTTTATCCACCTGTCTAAAACCCAAAAGTTCTATAGTTTTTAATACTCTTAATTACAATATCATATACAAAGAAACTTTGTTCATAATGGATGTAGGATCCTCCACAAAGGTTTCAAACCACTTTATATCCCTGTATCTCATTTTGACACACTTCTTTACTATCTAGTGTAAGGTCCAAGGAGGAGAATGTGTTGTAGCTGAGGCATCCAAAGACATTTCAAGTACCATTAATTTGTCACTATTTATGGGAGTGAATATTACTTAAAATAAAAAAATCATACACAAACTATATTCTTATCAAAATGACGACTGATGCCAAATTAGATTGCTCTATAATGAAAATGGAGACTTATTAGAGTGAGATTCAAAACCTGCTCAATGATGTTATTCAAAGACTTCCCTTGACCCCTATTGTAGAAATATAATTTGGGTTTGATTAAATTGTCAAAAAGAGAAAAAAGAACCTAAGAAGGCATGCCCAGGTTAAACAGAGATTCGTGACTCGTATCCCCGTCAGATATCACTTGTCACTCCATGTAGACCAGGCTTATAGATGTTATAGGGTAGTAAGTCCCTTAGAAAATTAAATCAAGAAGATGCAAGATAGGTTGGGGAACTTAGTCAACCAATACAAGACACAAATTCCTAACACCATAAAGTTGTCTCTCCTGAAAATTCTGTCTCCATTCTAATAATAAAGTTCAACATTTTAATCTTTCCCTTAACTATAACATTTAGTCCTTCACTATGTCTAGTAGACATCCCATCCTAGGAACCCCTTAAGCACCTATTTAGGCCCATAAAACTCATCAACTCACCACAAACTGTAGGTTATACTCCGAGTACTAATCTAGAGGTCACTGGGAACTCTCGAGCACCATTTGACTCCAATCAACTATCCAACCTGAGTGGAGCTCAATGAATCCTCGAAGGCCTATAAATCCCCCATTCACTACAGAAAAATTATCTTTTGAGCCGAAAGATTTTGAGCCGACTGATATTTGGGTCTCTAAAACTCACTTTTTGAGACGGGTTAAATTAACTATCTAAAAAACTATACTTTTTAAGACCGCTTTTGTTACCCGTCTCAAAAAGTACTGCAAAAAAAGACTGTAAAGTAGTAGCCGTATCAAAAGTAATACCTTATGAGATGACTAAAACAAATTTTGATTTCCCTCTTGTCAATTTCTAGTATCCCACCTCTTTTATACCCTAAGAAAATTAAAAAAAAAAAGAAAGTAAAAGCCCCGTTCTCCTCCTTCTTCACCCGCACACCTTTGTCACCATCGCCCTAGCCCTAGACCTACCCATTACACCCTCGCCCATATCGCACCAGCCCTTGCCATTGCTGAGGTAAGTCAAGATTATCATTTGATTATTAATGATGATACATAATCATGTGTAATATAGACCTTTCTTTATTTTTTTGAATTGTCACTATTATCATATGAATGTTTGTGATTATGATTTGAAACCTAATAAAATTCTTGAATGAATTTTCTGTGTGTGTGTTGGGGGGGGGGGGGGGGACCTAACTTAAGGTGTTTTTATTTCCAGTAATTTGAGGTGAGATTGTTTGGAATTGGTAAAAACTGGAGAAATTGGGGTTTGATTAGTGAGAAATTGGAGTTTGGTGATGAGGATTTTGTTTTTGGATGGCGAGGATTGATATGATGAGCTTGGATGGGAGTAGAACTCGTGGACACGTTGAAAGAGACATTGAGCAAGTATTTTTTATTTTATTTTGTTTTGGAATTTTTGTGATTTTGTTAGATGTTTTTGTTGATGTTAATAAAGTTGTGAAGTTAGATATTACGTTAGCGCGATAGATTTAATGAATGTACAGTTTGAGTTTTAGGCTTAATGTTGAACTCTGAATGCTGAAAAATTTGTTAATGAATTGTTGTATATAGACCTCTCTTTCTTTTTTTGCTTTAATTATCATTTGAAGCATATTGTAGAGGAATTAGAATATAAATTCAAACAAATGATACATAATCATGTTTAAGAAATAGTAAAATTGTAATGGAAATACTTTATAAATGGATAGATAAACTAAGTTCAGTTTGATAGGATTGATGTAATTTAACAAATAAAGAGAATGAATGGAGGCCAAAATTCCCTAATATTGCATCCTAGACTCCAATATTCATCGTGTCAAATATTTTCGCTTTATTGTCCAGTGAATATATAACTTTAATCTCAAAGGTGTTAAGCTGAGATAAAACTAATAAGGTTGTAATTTAGTTTATTGAGGTTAAGCGAGGTAATAAAACTAATAATTTTGGGTGCCATATTATCAATTTCTATTTATTTTTGTTGAGGATTTGGCATATTGTGCTTGTTATAGTATAGTTTTAAGATTGATTTATGAAAATATTTATATACTTTTTTGCCTGAATTTTCGTTAGAATTATTGTTGTTATCTTATGCATTATATCTTCAGTATGTATGTGTCCCACATTCTTTCCAAAGAAACAAGCACAATCACAATCGAATTATTGTTCTTCTTCTTTTTGGTTTTTTCTTGTGCTTGGTAATAGACTGAGAGTAATGGTTTTTATTGGATTGGTGTTTTTATTTGGATTGTGAAAGTTCAAGTGTTCCAGGGATTTTGAGTGTAAGTAGGTTGCTTCATTGTTCTTGGTCCAAGTCTTTTTTCATTCAATCAGTGTTATGTTTCTTAATGTCTAACTCGACTTGATTAGGCTTAGTAGTGCTCATATTAGGTTGAATTTTACCTTCTGAATTATTTTCAAACCATTGAATTATGTTCATCACTTGTAATGTTTTCCAGCTCCTTGGTTCCTTCTACCAGTCTTTTGGATGATCTATCAATAGCCAAAGAAAAATCTACCAGTACTCATCATCACGGTGTACATAATTTGACTATCACAGCAACCATAAACTACTATAATTTTAATTAGGTAGGGCAGGTGTGATGCTTAATATATTTAGGTTCCAGCAAAACAATAACCTCTAAGACGTACTTCTTGGATAGTTTCTTTTAGTATTCTAACAGTGGGTTTAATTCCCACCCGTCTAGTATTCCAAAAAAGTATTCTTATTAATGAGACTAATTGGACAAAGAAGCTTTTATAATTTGGGAAGCTGATCTAGTGAGCACGGTATGGTTTGAAGGCACATTTTTTTCCCAAAATTCTTTTTAACATTTACAATACCATTATAAATTGGGTTTTGCAGAAAAGCATACCGAGGAGATAATTTGTTAGAAGACTCCCTTGCCTTGGATGATGGAGTAATAATTATTGCATTCCATTTCAGAGTCATATATAAGTACAAATGCTCAATCATTTTTCATATGATCTTTTGAAGCAACTGAAATTTAATAGTTTTACACAATATAATTTTGCCCATTGGTGTTTAGGAGGAAAAGAAGTTAGAAATTTGGGAGAGGTTATTGTAGAATTTTATAAATAAGATGAAATAGAAGAATTTTATCTCATGATCAATGAGGCAGTACATGAGAGAATATATACGTAATGAGACAAATATATACATAATGAAGTAGTACATAAGAAAATATATTTGCACTCAATCGGAGGCTGCTGCAGCAGCATTTATTTTTACTTGAATCCTGGCATTCTCTTCTTATTGTTTCCTTTATAATATTTATTTTTCACAATGCCTCTTAATGGGATCATCCTTATCACCTTTATTAAGGTGGATAGTTTGTTTTGCCTTTAAAATAGTGTTTGTAAAGTGACTCTTTAGCATAGCTGCACGAAGAGCTTATTTCAGGCACAACTGAATATCATCAATAAAACCACATGTTTCACTTCCAATAACCATGCAAATCCATTGTTGCAATATCAGTTTTCTTGACATATTGGAGGGTTGGTGTGACAACCCGAATACAATTATGATAAATTATGTTCAAATCATGATTAGATTATGTGATATGTATAATATATTATTAGTATATATAATGTTAAGTCATTATATTTAGTCGAATCCTAGCGTCATAAAGCATGAAATATTGAATTAGTTACAAATGTGAAATTTTGAAGTTTTCGGTAGGAATGTTCATGTTTAAGACTAGTTTTGACCTTTATGACATAACAATTGACTTGAGGTATGAACTAGATATTTGTAGATATATGAGTTAAGTTTGTAACACAACAAACGGTCCATGGAACGGACATCCGAGTGGGAAGATATTGTCTTTTTACGAACAGGGGCTAAAGTAGTCATTTAACCTTAAATGATATTTTGTTTTATGTGATGCCACATGTTATAAATTGATTGGTTGGAGGTGGAGGTTGGTTTGTCTGACTTAAACCCTTCAGATATCCTCCTTTCTTCAGCAAACTCAGTCTGGGAGAGTTTTAAATTGAGGAAAAACAATTGTGAGGGTTAGGAAGAAGAAAGTGAGGAGAAACATTCAAAAACATTCATAGAAAATTACGTAAAAGCCCCTAAGGTAATTCAAACCATGAATCTTGTTATTTTTCTTGCATTTATGATTTATATGATATAAATCCTTGATTGTTTATTGACCATTCATGCTTGGGTGCATATGTATGGATATATGCAAGTTTAAGTTAAGTTGAATGTACAAAACCCAAAAATTGCTTTGTTTAGAAACTTTGTTTATTAAAACTTTGATATATTTTTGTATACTTACTTAAATTAATTGATTCTAATTGTAGATTAACCAGGACTCATATATGTATGAAATGTCAGAAATCCATGTGAAAATACCAAGAAATGAATCTTTGGTGAGAGTTTGAAGTTCGAGTATGAAATCTGCCCTAAGGGTGAAAGTATGCCCGCCATGTGTTCGATGTTTTGCTTGACATAGCAAATGGACCTTAAAAATTATGAAACTTTAATTTTGTATTGTTGAATATTTTTAATCATATTGGGTGAAATATCATAGAAATTTATGATGTATAAAAATTATGACAATTCCTGGAAGTTGAATGAACGATAAAAGAGCCTATAGGGCAGATTTGTTATGTGGTAAAGAAATGGTCATATATTGCTCTAGGAGACTTGAAATGATGTACCGTATTTTGTATTGGAATACTAATATGACAAGGATTGAATTACCAAGAAGTAATGAATGTATATTTGGTCTATGATTTGGATATGTTAAATATATTAACCTGGATTTGGATGGAACTTCACTTGTGATAAATGATTTGAATGGAATCATATGATGCTTATGGATTGAATTATGTTTAAATCATTCTTTAAATTATTGATATTCTTATGATGATACTAATATTGTAAGAATGATAGGAGGGGAAGAAGAGCTGATTGAACAAATACCGGATAAAGGCAAGGGAAGCTAGTTAAACAGTCAATGTGAATGTAGTTATGATTGTTTCATATATACAAATATATGAATATATCTCTAAGAGAAGGATTTGTTTGAATACTTTGGTATTCAGGATTTGTTTGGATATTAAAATATCCAGAATTATTTGGGTCTTATGATCCAAGATTTGATATTGCCAATGGGCAGAATTATTTGGGTCTTATGATCCAGGATTTGTTATTGCCAATGGGCAGAATTATTTGGGTCTTATGATCCAGGATTTGTTATTTCCAATGGGAAGAACTATTGGATCTTATGATCCAGGATTTGTACATACAATAGTTTCTTATGATAGCATATACTTGAACATCAATTTGTATGAAAACAAGTAAATTTCAAGACCACATTGCAATTGTGTTATTAAGTTTCTTGTGATAACATATTCATTATTTACCTTATTCTTATCTAGAGAAACATTAGTCCAGAAACATACTACCTTGTTCATTGATTGTGGCAGGTATACTTTTCTAATGTGGCAGTTATATACTTCTAGCTTTACAGATTCTAAATACTAACGTGTTTACTTTCTTCTTTTAATCTTAATTTTATATAATTGTGGCAGGCATATTTTCCATTGATAAGTTAGTATATCATATATCATAATTGTTGCTCATATGACTTCTACTTTTCTAGCAGTGGCTTTTCTAAACAAATGGACAATACAATAACCATGGTAGAGAAGCGTCGACGTCGATTGAATATGTGTGATCTTATAGCAAAGGAAAGACCACTTGAGAAACAACCACTCACAACCCCAGTGGAAGATGATAGGCAGGATCGATAACCCAATTACAATTTCATGTTTGTTTCATGTATAATTAACGTGATTAATCCCTCTCTCAATTTTATTATTATGTAATTAAGTTGATTATGTATGTTATATGTACGTACACAGATCCATGGCAGGAAAATGTCAACATTTGTTTGAATATGTGCGATATCATTATTAAGGAAAGATCACTTGAGAAACAACCATTCACAACACGAGTGGACGACTATTTAGAGACACATATATCGATATCCCACCCGAGTGGGGTGTTGTAACCCCAACATACGACCCAAGTCACACCCAGTCAGAGACGTCAATAACCCATACCGACTAGGTAATAACCCATCTTTATTTTATTTTTATTATTTATATGATGGAGTGTTAGGTAGGATATATATTGTGTCTATTCAGCCCTTAGTTGCTTATAATGTTGTGGCTATTTTTTGTCATTTGTGAGTTAATTTTTATATTTAAACAGGTTAATTTTCATGAATAAACAAAGGAGACTCTATCAATTTTATTTAGAAATATTAAGTTTTTAAAATTTAATATTATGAAGATATACAAATTTGATAAGGCTTTTAAAGATTGTCATCTATAGGAACTATTAAAAACGATTACTTCTTTGTTTAAGGTAATTGACACTAAATATATTTTATTACATGTCTAAATCTTTTGTGTACAAGGCAAGTCATTGAAGTCGTTGTGATGGAGGTCGTATGCTTGAAGATTGCGAGTTTACTTTCCTTACATTATTTTATGTTAGGAGCAGACGGGGTTTTATGTATTTTTTCTAATGAGACAAGTGAAATTTTGTAGAGATATTTAGTTGGGTGGGCACAATGTTGAAATTGCCTATTTTATCTTTGTATGGGCTCTAATTTTTGTTGAATGAAAAATTGTGTGTTATATTTGTTGAAATGGTCTGTCATATATTATTTTAAAGAGTTTTTGTTTAAAAGTATATTGATCATATTATGGAATGGGTGAAATTTTAATTTTGGAGCAAAAATTATTAAAGATGACTTCTTTGGTATCTCAAAAGGATTCCAGAAATGGGGACCTTTTGAGATGACATACACCGTCTCTAAAAATAACTTTAAAAGATGGCTTTTATGCCGTCTCAAAAGGGTCCTATAAGCAATGACCTTTTGAGACAACGTATTTCCTAGCTTAAAAAAACTTTTGAGGTGGCTATCACCGTCTCAAAAGGCTTTTAAAATGGGGTCTAATATTACACCCATTTGCCATCTCAAAGGCATCACAAAAGGTTTCAGAGACGGCCATAGTAATTTTTGGGACGGCTGGAGCACCGCCTTAAAAAGCAATTTTTTTGTAGTGTTTCCAACAGTTCATTTTGTACGTAAATCGGCCTCATGGTTCGCACGAACGGTCCATTCCACTTCGAGTGTTGATTTGGAGGCCATCATGAAGTCTCATGCCATATTTTCACTCTAGTAAACTATACAACCTGAGCAAATCTCAATGAAACCTTGAAAGGCTCTGAATCCCCTTTCCAACAGTCCATGTTGTGCGTGAGTCGGCCTCACGATCCACACAAATGGTAAATTTCATTTTGAGATTATTCTAGAGGCCACTGGGCACTTCTGGGCTACATTTGAAACTGGAAAACTCTTTAAGATGAGTGAAACTGAATGAATCCTTGAAGGTCTCTGAATGCACAAATCGACCTCACGATTTGAACAAATAATTCGTTTTACTCTGAAGGGGCATCAAGGATTTATAGGACCTGTTTGACCTCAATCAACCCTACAAACTAGGCCAAGATCAATGAAATCTCAAAGGGCTATGAATTCCTTTTCCAACAGTTTATGTCGTGCACAAATCGGCCTCATGATTTGCATGAATGATCCATTTTCCTCCAAAAACCTCTGGTCTAAAGGACATCTGGGGATTTAGATCCCCATTTGACTTCAAATAACTCCCAAACCTTGGAGTGGGTCAATGGATTCTTAAAGGGCTTTGATTAACTTTTCAACGGTCTTGGTCATGCACGATTCGGATTTACGATTTTCATTTTATGCCCATTAAAAAAAATCCATTACGGACTGCCTATAGGTACCGTAGACACCCTGCCTATCAGCAGGGTGTACTTTTCCTTGCCCATCAAGGCAAGCTTTATGCCGATAGGCTTTTTAGGGGCCATGCAGATCGACACCCCTTAAACCCTAAAATCCACTATAAAAGGGCCATGACCTCACCCTTGGAAATGGGTCCCTTTCAGCAATCAGAAACATTTTCCTCGTAATCATAGAATTCCTTTTCCCAAGAAAGTCCATTTTCCAACATTCTCTAATCTCATTACCCCATGTGGTTATCCACCTCACCCTACCACATCACCTTCATACCACTTCAAATCAGAATACTTACATTCCAAATTTAGCAATAAGCATCCGTAAGGAGGTCAATTTTTCAACCCTTATTTTTAGTTTACTCATTTTTAGTGTTATTCATCTTATTTTTATTTTGTGCTTTTGTTTCATTATCTCACATCAACTTGTCTGCACTTTTTATTTGTAGTATTGCACATAACCTATTTTCATAAAACCCCAAATAAGACAAAAATAAGGTTTATCTATAAATTCCAAAAATGAGACTTCAACTTTCTTACATTTTCACTCTTAAACACATTTTCCTCAAAAACACATAGAAGGAGTCTTAGATTTAGATTTATGAATTTAACCCCAACGCTATGTTATTTTTGAACTACGTGGATTTTGATTCCCCCTTGGGCTACATAGGCATCTTGGGCCAATCCCGGGATTCAAGTCCTCCCTTTTTTATTTAATATATATTTTATTTCTTATTATATCTATTTTGTGAGTTGTAGACTGCTACATATTTGTGTCTCACCCGACGTGCACATTCTCTCTTTTATGGCAGTTTTTGATTCGAGGAACACTCATATATTATGTTTATGATTATTTTTTGGTAGACTCATACGGATGAATCCACTCCATTCATTCTAGGGCACAAGTTGGATACTTTCATTATCCCATTATTTATATTTTACACATGTACACACACATCATGGAGAAAAAGGAGAAGATTAACATAGGCCATGAGAGAACAAAAAGGCGGAATTGGTGTTTAACACCATTCCATTTTGTAACCTGATCCTCGAACCTTCAAATCATTGGTTTCGCACGCATCAGTTTGACCTTGATGCCATTCTCTCGAGGCGGAGACCTTTTTTTTCCATATATTGAGGAAAATAGGCCGACGACTCTATCTCTTCCAATTGACAATGGTCAACTTTATATCCAAGGCTGGATCGCGAAGACGACGACGTGAATGATGGAACAAGTCTCAAATCCCCGCACGTGCATGGCTAAAAAATGGAAGAGAGGAAGAGGGAGGGAAGGAACCTCATTCCTTCATTATTTCCCCCATCATCCTGACTTCGAGGCCCGAGGACCATAAGGTACAAAGACCCCATTGACCATTTATATACCTAGACATCTCTTATTATCGTACACAACTCCTTAGATAAGGTCTTGTGTCGAGAATTTACCGACCCTCTAAGGGGAACATATAGGCAATGGTTTTCCAAGATCATATCAGCAACTATTGGGATCTTCACTAAGTAGGTAAGATATTTTTCCATCCATTTCATCAGAGCTCAAAAGATGAGGAAAAATTTCACCTATCTACTTTACTTTTTAATAGAAGTTAAGAGAAACTCTCATATTGGGTTGGAGGATTTGGTGAGGTCTTTCAGTACAAGACGCTCTCGGTCCATGACAAAGTTGTTGGAGAGAGTTCAGAAATATATAAATTCCGAAGAGGAATTCATAGTTAGGCAAATCGTGACCTTCTCCCAGTAGTGGAAGCCAAAAGACGTGTTCTCTCTCCTGGAACACTCCCCTTAATCCATTAAGGCCGAAAAAAGAATAATTGTCGAATAGAAAAATATCACCCTAAAAGAAAAACATTTCACTTCTTTCACAGCTACCAGTTAATAGGTTTTCTTAGATGTGTAGTTTAAAGATCTCTTACCTTCGCCAACTCCCATGAGATCTCCAAAGTATAGGAGATGTAACTTGAAATACTATTTATTCCACAAGAACCACGGCACAACACAAATGCTTGTTTTTTTCTAAAGGATACCATCAATAGAGTAATTAAATGGGGTTATCTCAAATATTTTATGACCAAAGACGTTGGTAAAGCTCAATAAAACAATAAAAATAAGGATAGCGTCCCATTGATTAATGTCAACACCATCTCTGAAGATTTTAGAAGAGGTGAACCTTTCTCCATCGCCAGAAAGGATCACTCGGTGAGAATGCAACAAGACGAGGCTTAACTTAACCAAGGGAGGATCCTATGATGATCTTCCCATACACTGACCTCATAGGGGTTCCCCCTTCTCTTACTAACCCATTTGTCATCACAGTAATAATTTTAATGAAAACATGAAAAGACTACTTATTGATAGTAGGAGATCATCTCACATTATGCTCATAGACACTTTCAAGGCTATGAGCCTCGCCATGAAGCACATGTTGCCCATCACAACTCCATTTATATATTTAAATGGAGTAATAACCTACCCGATAGGGTATATCACTCTTCCATGCAGAATTGGCTGAGGAAAATGTTGATATATTATTTAGAGTAGATTCTTAGTGGTATACCTACCCTAAGTTTACAATGTCATTCGGGAAAAACCTTGTTCAATAAATTGGGCATGGTTGTGTCTACTTGGAGGATGGTAATGAGGTTCCCAACCCCCATTAGTGTGGGAGAAGTCCATGGAGATTCAAAGAAGGCTAGAATATGTTAAAACACTTCTATGAGAGAGAAGAAAAGACCTCTGGAGACGGTCTAGAAGTTTCTAGAGGTTTTAGGAAGCTCTTATAAAAATACTGAGGTCTTTATAGTGACTTTGCACTCCTCATCTCCCCTAGGATAACTTCAGCATAATGTTGTTGAATGTGGACACTATAAATCCGCAAGATAAAGATAAAGAAAAAATAGGTGAACATGTTGGGGCCCTCATCACCATTAGTATTAATAAAGCTAATTCAACAATTGTAATCCATATCGGAGTTGGTCTCAGCTCCTCCCTTAGAGTTGAGTTGATCAAGATTTTGAGAGAAAATAGAGATATGTTCACCAGGGTCCATTCAGACATAATCAGAATGGCTTTAGAGGTCGTGATCCACCACATTAGCATGGATCCAAAACGCATTTCGGTGCACTAGAAGAAGAGGTTATTTGGCCCTAAAAGAAATGTCACTGCTGCCAAAGAGGTTAATAAGCTCTTAAAGGATAACTTCAATAAGGAAGTGAAATATCCATAATGGTTAGCTAGTGTGGTAGTGGTGCCCAAGAACAACAAGAAGTGGAGGATTTACGTTGATTTCATTTATCTCAATAAGGCATGCCTAAAGGATAGTAATCTAGTTCCCCGCACTAATATTTCAGTGGATTTTAGTGCTGAACACGAGATCCCCTCCTTTGTGGATTCTTACTATAGTTACAATCAGATGATGATGGCTCCTATAGATGAGGAAAATACCTTATTCATGACTAAAATAGATTCCTATTATTACAAAGTACTTCCTTATGGATTTAAAAATATAGGCATCACTTATCAAAAGGCGGTGAGTACATTTTATATGTATGTAATAGGCAAATCTATGGAGGTATATATTGATGGCATGATAGTCAAGAGTCTGGAGGTCCGAGATCACATCCATAATATTAGGCTTTATCGTCACCAGACATGGAATAGAGGCTAACCTAGAAAATATTCAAGCTCTCCTGGATATGAAGTCTCATTGAATGAGCAAAGAGGCCCATACATTATCCTGAAGAGTTGATGCCCTTAACAATTTTATTTCTAAAGCTATAAATAAGTGCCTATATTTTTCAAAAAATTAAATAAAACTTTTTAGTGGACTCTAAAGGCAAGATAAGCCTTCTATAACATCACGAAGTATCTAAGGTCTCCTACCGCTTTTTACTAAACTCTCACACGTGAGGACTTGTATTTATATATTTATATCTCCCCTACTATATATAACACCCCGTAATTTTTAAATGGTAATAATTTAATTTAAATCTGAACCCGAAAAAATAATTTTTTTTGGATTTAATTATGTTTAGCAATTATGTTGGATTTTATTTATGAAAAATAGAATTTTAATTGGAATTGAAATGGCGGGAGAAATAGGGTTTTTATTTACATATATTCATTTTTGGGGCGAACAACGACCTTGTTCAGGTTCGAATCGATTTGGCCTGAAGGGAAAATCGATTCGCTTGGGATAGTGTTGGCAGTTTGTTTGATTTTGTTAGAGTTTGAGTTAATTAAAATTCTTAATCTTTTCTAATATAAAAAATAACTCGGAGTCAGACTTTTCTAAACATTTTTTCACAAACTCTTAAACTAGAAGTCTTCCTCAACTTTACCACCTCTTATTTACAAACCCTATCCCAAATTAAATTAAGATTTACCCCAAATTTTGAAGGCTCAAATCGTGTTTTCTCAAGATCGTTCAAGATGAGTCTTTATTGATTTGTCAAGAGGAACTCAACCATCCAATCAAAATTTTCAACCAACTTTTCTATAGGTATGAATATTTATATTATTTCTCTTTAGTATTATGTGTGTTAAATATCGCCTAAGCATTACATTATATTGTTTTCTCAAAATAAGCTATAAACCTTAATCAGGGAAAGTTAAAATCTATGTTAGGACTGCTTTAATGAAAAATCTTAATATGAATTAAGGCCTATAACTCTTGTGTTTTTAGGGTAGAGGTTGGATGTTTATTAATATGGATGTAGAAAATCATAGTAGATTTTTAATTAAATGTGACTTGTGAAATCATATAAAAATTATTTAAGTGTAAAATAAAAGAAATTATTATTGTGTGCACCATAAACTTGCATGAAGATGAAATTATATTAATTAGATAAAATAAGTTGTTTATTTATTAAAATTAATTGAATGGATGAAATGAGATTTACTTGTGATCTTATGAGAAATTGGTAGGATTGTTGATAAAATGTCTCATGTGACTTATTGATTTAATTATATTTGACACTGCAAGAACGATGGGGTCTTTGGGTAGTTATGGTCTTACCTTAATGTTAGGAGTGCTTACTAGGTATGAGATTAGTTAGTGTACTACATCAATAGAGATCTGAAGGGGGTTGAAAGTAAATATCCAAAGATAGAGAAACTATACTTTTGTTTGATTACCTTATCTAGGCGTCTCATGTCCCACTTCTAGTTTCACACCATAGTTGCCATGACATATCAACTACTCGTCTAGATATTACATAATCCGAACACCTCGGTAAGGCTAACAAAATGGTATGTGGAGTTAGGATAAATTGACCTCAAGTACCAATCGAGGAATTCCATCAAAGGTCAGACCTTACCCAAATTTATAATAGAGTTAACAACCTAAACAAGGTTGAGGAAAAGTTTCAATGCTCAAGGAAAGAAGAAACAATGCCTAAGTATACCAAGCTCCCCTTGTTCTAAGAAATAACCGCAACTTCCTAACATAGGTATTACAAGTGGATCGGTCATCCAATAGCTCAGGAAGTGGTGCTGGTCTTCACCTTCTAATTTGAGAAGGAGGCATAATTTATCTTGCTCTTCACTATAAATTCAAGGTCTCTAGTAATGAGGAAAAGTATGAATCCTTAGTAGTTGGTCGATGATTGGTTATCCATCTAAAAGTATAGAAGGCCTGATATGTTAGTGACTCGTAACCAGTGGTTAATTAGTTCACTGGGGTATATAAGGATAATGGTGACCTCATGGAAGGGTATTTGGCAACTGTCAGAGATCTCATCCATATAATACTAAAATTCGACATAATAATGGTCCCTAGGGTAGAAAACTCATAAGTTGACCATCTTAAAAAGGTTTCCTCCTTATATGAGATTAAACTAACTGTCTTGACGGTCACATTAGACTAGCCAAGCATTACCCAACTTGAAACCAACATGATAATATAAGAACATTTCATAAATTAAATAACTCCCATTAAGGGATACCGCAGAGATGGAAGTTTGTCCAATGGCGATCTTGAATATCGATGACTGAAGTCCTTAGCATCAAGATACTACTTGGAATATAGGATTATATTTAAGAATGTTTTTTACTTAACACCTAAATAATAACTTCGTCCATAATGGTCTAAAGACCTTAGTTTATAAGGTTTTGAGGTAGGGATACTTTTATGCCACCTTAGGCAAAGAAGAAAAAGAGTTAGTACATCACTGCAATAAATCCCAGATGTTTGCCATTGTACTAAAGCATATAGAAAATAAAATGTCTCCAATTATAGTTTATGGCCCTTTTCTCAATGTGGGTGGACTTGATAGGGCCTGTATCTCTCAGTAAAGTTCAGAAAAAATTCTACATTGTAGTGAATGCTTATTTTAAAAAATGAGTTGAGGCTAAGCCCTTGGACACTATGACAGAGATAAGGACCACCAATTTTTTGGGGGGAAAGTTATTTATAGGTTTGGCCTACTGAGGGTCGGGTCATTATCTCAGAAAATGGGAATCAATTCAACAACCTAGCCTTCGTATAGTTCTAGTCAGATTATGAAATTAACAATCACTACTCTTGTTCTGTATGTCCATAAGAAAATGATCAGGTCGATGTAACAAATGAAACCATATTCCAAATTCTGAAGAAGAAGAAGTTAGAGAAAGACAAAGGCCTATGTATTGAGTAGTTGCCAAGAATATTATGGGCCTATATGACCACTGTCATATGTCCTATTAGGGAAACTATTTTCTTATTGACTTATGGCACTAAGGCTATTATTCCCACTGATATAAAAATCCCAACCTAGAGGGTATCTCGGTTCGAGCCACAAATAAATAATGAAGGGCTTAAGAGGTCCTTAGATTAGATGGAGTAATGTCGTAAAACTTCCTTGATCAAGATAGATCCCAATAAATAAAGGATGTCTTATTACTTCAATAAAAAGATAACTATAGAGAATTCCAAGTGGGTGACTTGGTCCTGAGGGAAGTCACCATTGCCACCAAAATTCCAAGCATGGGAAACTTAGGCCCTAAGTGGGAAGTATCCTATGTGGTTTCTAATATATCTAGGTCAGACTATTATTAGTTAGAGGAAATGTATGGATATGAGCTTCCTCACACTTGGAACAACTATTATCTCAAGAATTATTTCCAATGATGTACTTTTTTTAAATAAATTGAATGAACACACACTTTTTTCTACCTTTATTATTCCAATATAGTGTGATAAAGAGTTAAAAGGATCCAATCCTTAGATCTGAACTAAGCCTAAGGTCTAAGGATCTAACAAATGTTTCAAAGCATTCATCCGTGGCTTTAAATAAAAAGGGTTGAGGTCCAAGAGCCTCATACTCAAAACTCTATGGATTACAAGACTTTTATCCTTGGTTCTTAAGAAATTTAAGGTCTAAGTACCTAACAACTATTTCAAGGCATTCACCAATAGCTCCAAAAAATTATCTAAGATCTAAAGACACAAAATAGATAAAGGGAATCACTAAGGCTTATATCCTCGATTCTACGTAAAATGACTAAGGTTTAAGGACCCAAAATATTTATTTTAAGGGACTTTGCATGTGGATAATTTTTGTAAAGTAAAAAATTGTAAAAAAGTCCTTCAAACTGTTTTAAAAACAAAAAAAATATTAATCCCATAGCTGAAAAATGTAAGTTTTAAAACCTTACCTCTCACATTTTTTTGGGTAAAAATTTGCGCAAAAAATTATTAGACTTTCGTTTTAAAACAAAGTTATAACCATATCGTAAACCAATGAGGCTTTCATGCTTAGTTAGTAACAATTCTAAGGTATTGTAAACCTTTACAAAGATATTCTTTTTAAACTTCGAAGGCTTACATCCTTGGTATATTTCAGTTCTATGGTTTTATGACCCTTAATAAACTTCCTTTTTCAATTTCCAAGTCTTTCATCCTTGGTTGATTTTTGTTCTAAGATGTTATGGCCCTTGACTTTGGTTTCAAATATTGATGCTTTCATCCTTGGTTGGTTATAATTATAAGGTCTTATGACCCTTAGTAGAATTTTTTAGTTATCAAAGGCTGCCATCCTTAGTTAATTTCAAATGTGAAATCTCTAGACCCTTATAACTATTTGACATATGAATATAAATTTATCATATTGACTTACCAAGAAAAAATAGGGGGATAGATGGATACCTCATAGGCCTTAAATAAGAAAAATATTTTCCTTTGCGAAGAAAATAAATCATAACCTATGAAAAATCTCAAAATAAATAACTCGCATTCATATTAAAAAATTTCCAAGTCCATCAACAAGTCCATATGAACAAAGAAGAAAAAAAATACATTTTTTCTAAGATCCTTTTAATGCTTGGGGTTTTTAACATCTTTTTATTTCACAAAAGGTCTTGATAGGGTTTTCTCTACATGACTAAAGAAGCAGGGGATGCATCCTTAGCTTTAAAGCTTGAAGCTTCAGCAGTTCACCACCACTACTCTCACTCTTAGAGTCTTGTAATTTAGAGGTTAGATACTCAATAATAAGTTGAAAACATCAACATTAGGGAAGATATATTGGACTTTGGCCTTACAAGCCTTAAATCCCGAGGAATAACTCTAGAAAATGAACCTCTTGTAGGCATCAAAGCTTACATAAGTGTTAATCTGACACATCACCACAGAGTCCAACTTCTATAGAATCTCAAAACATTTTACTTGAATTCGGGATAACCCTCCTTGAAGATTTAAGTCTTATTCCATCATACGATTCCCTTAATAACTAAATCCAGAGACTTGATTTTTCAACAAATCATTATCCTCAGCCTTGTGTTGAAATTTGTCCTTTTCACTCTAGAGCTTTAATATCTCATTTCTGAGGGCCTACATGGTCTCTTTATAACGGGATAAACTATTAACATTTGACTCTTTAGTCTTTGATAGGTACTTCTGAGCAGAAGACATAAGATCCTTAGTTTCATGAATGGATTTTTAGTATAAGAGATGGGATTGATCTAAAAAATAAATTTGATCTTTGAAGCTCTTCCTTGTATCCTACATAGTATCCACTTCGATATGTTGAAATTAGACTACCTCATAAAGCTCCACCTTTCCTAAGTCACACTACTCTACCATTGCCAAGGATTTCGTCCAAGCCCTATTGCCTTTAATGACATCAGCTATGAGGGTGTTAGTGAGGTGCTGGGAACGAAACATACAAAGAAGGACATTAGCAAAAATAAAATTAAGAAAAAATATTCCCAAAAAATTCGTAAGTGCAAATTTACCTTGCCAAGAATATCGAGCAACTCCTCCAAATTATTAGAGGTTCCCTACCCCTCAACACTGATACCATTTATAATAACTTGTTCTAGTTAGCATCGTCAGAGACTTAATGGTTGATTCATAGGAGTTCCTATCTTTAAAAGACATTTTCCCAGAGTATTTGTCCTTCTTAGAAAACCTCATATGTTCTCCTTCTTCCCTCTTAGCATGATCCATTGCTTAGTTATAGATCCTAGGTCGATCAAATAATTTTGTGGAAACTCCATATGTGATTCTCTCCTTTATAGTATACCCATCATATAAGTTCAAAGGAGTCCCCATAATTTCCTTTCCTTTTCAAAGGGGAACCCCAATCTTCTAGATAACAAATAATGAGACTAGGGACGCAACTCCCCTAAAATATAAGGGGCCCTCTAGGTTTCCTAGAGGACCCACCCGCCTCTAGTATTACTTGCAGTAGAGGAAGGATTTTGATAATTGTCTTGAGTGGAATATCCTCCTTTTTATAATGCATTTGATTAAGCTTAGCCTCCGGTTTTACCAATAGAACATGTCTCTCTATGGGAGCATTTAATTCGATGCACTTAATGGCATCGAATCTCTTCCCCTTCACCATAACTAGTTGGGCAAAGGTCTACTTAGGCTAATGCTAGGCCATCCTCCTTTGTTAATGTTTATCTACTAAGCCCTAAACACCAAAGAGTTAGTGAAAGAGGTTTAACAAAAGAAAATAGAAAATGAATAAGAGTTTAGCAATATTATATTATGATCAATCATCATTAAGAATGATTAAGCCTTCCATAGAGGAACAAACCTTATTGATTCTTGGGGGGAGATTTACGACCATATTAGCTCTCGTATCCTCTCCCTCACTAGTCTCAGGCACCTTAGAGGAAGTATCTGGACCCTCATAAGCATCAATGGTTATCACCTTATGCTAAAATCGTAAGATAAATTTAACAATGGTTGGGGGAGTACACCACATAATATGACATTTCAGCTTCTTCATAGGGTCGGGGGTATCCTAATCCTCACTAATGAAGATTAATCTCTCCTTTAATTTCTTGGAGGCACTGTGCTTTTCCCCCATAAAGACATCTCAATCCTTAAGAGTGGATTACTTAAAGACGTTGTCCTTGGGCATAATCTGCATCTAAACATGGTAAACACTGGATAATTAGGTTAGGGAGATATCAAACTTTCTTCCACTCGACTCACTATGAGCCAAAATAGTGTCCATAAATTTCCTCTAGGCATTGACCACTGTTTGACTAGGTTCTACCCCTAATGAATAAGATTTCCACCACTAAGAAAGGCAACGGATTCTTGGCCTCATAGTCCAAGAATCATTCATCAATGCGGGCATGTTGGGGGACCTTTGAGAGAGCCCTCTCCTCAGGACTATATGCCCTTAAAATCACATTTTCAAGTATTGGGTACCTTAAACAAATAAATTCAAAATGTTTTTCATCAATTCTCGAGGCTACCTGAGCCTCACTAGATAAGCTGGAATCTTTAGGCCCTAAGTACCTTATTACTTAGGTCCCCGTAAGAAGCCCTAAGTTAAGGCATAGAAGAAGTTCCATCTCTTTATTCAAGGGTGGAAGGAAAGGGGACAAAGGCACCATAACCAAATGTGGAGTAGTAGTAAAGACCTTTAAAGTAGGAATGTAATCAAAAGACATGATTTGAACAAAGATGAAGAGAGAAATTAACTAATTATAGGAGGAATATCAAGAAAGAAAAATATCTCAGTGATTATAGAAGCAGTGAGAGTTTAAATTAGACCAAGAGGTTCATTTATGACCACTCTAGTTCTTGCACGCTATGAACCTTCACCTTCTACACTCGATACATGATCCTTCTGAATGCAATTTCATAATAACCTAAATTTTACTAGGTAGTTATGTTGTTATCTTTTTCATTTAAGAGAATAAGTATTTCTCATTAAATTATTTCAAGAGACAATAGGGGGCTTCCGATGATAACACGTTTATCTCCATGAGTATTCCATGTTAGAGAAGTACATGAAAACCATGCTTTATGTAATAGTTTTAGTTATGGATTCGTTATTAAAATAAAACCAGTTTTTCCTATATTGAGGAGGATCATATATGGACATAATGTGTGCATTATTTTATATATTGTTAATGTCTTTTATTTTGCTGAGTAGGTGTTCTAGTGTGTAGATTATGGCTTATAAATAGAGGATCAAATCACCAATTCTTGTAGAATATAATTTTTATCGTTCATGGTCTTAGATGGAACTGGACGCACCATTAGTAGGGTTGCAGTATAGTATTTTAGTAGGTCTATCTTGATTACGGGAAACTGTATAGTTTAAACTTATTGTGCTAGTACACTTTATGATTATTGAATGGGACCACCTTAAGCTCATCGTCTTTATACTTATTTTATAAGACAATGTAAACCTCTTGATTATTAGGTTTACTTAAGGCTCTTAATCCTGGTACGATTGATGGACACATGCACTAATTATTTATTGTTTTGACCTTTCGAGCGATATTCATTATTGGATAGATAATCTTGATAGATTGGGTAATGGTGATAATTTTATGGAAAAAGTATTTTATGTATGGAATCCACATCTCGGTATAGAGACTGGTGATACCACCTTAAGATGCTTATAAATTTTGTATATGTCAAACCCTACAGGTGGATTATGTTAATTCGACACTATAAATAAGTTAAGTTGGATCGCTCAAGGACTTAAAGAAGCTAATCAAAGAAATTATCAATAATTTATTTTATTAATGGGTATGTATAACCTTAACGTGGGGATAATTAATTAATTAATAATTAGGAGCTCGAAATAAAATTGTGAGTTAAGGAGTTGAGTTCTAATTATAATTATTTAGTGGTATTAGTTATAATTAAGGGACTGAGATGAGCATCCGAGAAGGATTAGGTTTTCTCAGGCCCATTAGGATTCACATCCTTATCTCTCCTTAGGGTCCCTACCGTAGCCTATATATATATGTACCTAAGTCTTATTCTTTCTTAAGCTAGTTGTCACTCTTTGATACTCAAAAGATCAATGTTCAGACTTGTGAGTAAGAAATACAACAAAGAGGAAAGAGGAGAAAAAAAGTGGTCACGAAGGAAGATCCCACACTCTGCTCGTGACTTTTTGTATCAAGAATACAGTAGAAGACCGGGAGGTGCATCGGTCCTGCGTTCTTGATAAACTGTAATCACATACGGTTTGTGCTAAGACGAGATCAAATAAAAGAGATCTCGAAGGTAAATACTTATTCCTCTTTATATGATTTTTCTCGTGTGTAATATTTTTTATTAGTTCAATATATAATCATTTTCAATAGACCCTTGGACTTTCGCTCCAACATTCCAAAGTCTTTTAGCCCATTTATCTCATTTACATAGGGGATGAGGCCCCAATGTCTACGAGAAACCTCCTTGAAGTGATTATTAGTCCTTAATTACCATGGATGCTGGGGTAAAGGATCCTTGAATGGTGTGAAAGAAACACAAACATTATAAGAGCTACTAGGCACTCACTTGGGCATTTAGAGATTGAAGACAAAGCTTAGAGCAATGAACATCACCAGGCATTCGACTAGTTGGGCAGACCTTCTCCAAACATATGATGACCTCTGCATGGTTCTTATTTTATTCTTTAAGGAAAACCTCCCCCTTTTGTCAAGAAAATAAGCTTAGACTATCGTAATTTCACTATATTCTTCAAGGACCACTTCCATCCTTAACACTTGTATATTCTATTGAGTCATAAAATAATCTAAAAATATCCCTTTAAGTCTCCATTAGTTAGTCCTAAGTGGATATTTAGCTAGCAATAAAGACCTCAGAAAGATTAAATACTCTTGGTTAAAGCCAAAGAGGCCTGTAGTTTGTCATACTATTATTTACAATTTAATATATAAAGCAACACTCTTCATGGTGGATGTAGGATTTTCATCAGAGGTTTCAAAACAGTCTATTTCATTGTATCTCATTTTGACACACCTCCTTAGTACCTAGTCTAAGGTCCAGTGAGGAGCATATGTTGGACGTGAGGTCTCCAAAGAGATTTCATGCACCATCATGTGTTTTTATTGGTTAACATGTCTAGATTTCTTCTAATCTTATCCTACTTGGCCCCTTTCTACCTTTTTCTCTTTTCTCATATAAGAGTATAGTATAATCGATGTGCTCAATATAATAGATTGTCTAAATTTCTTAACAAAAACATATTTAAGTCTTTGTCCAAGAGATCACTGAAAAGCTTCATCAACAAACCAGATTTATTCAAAGCCAAACCTCAAGTAGGCACCACTTAAGAAATGTATAAGACTTAGCTGACTTAGATTCACACTAGTTAATCTATTTCTATAATTGGAAAATATTTTTAATTAACTTTGGTTTTCTAATTTTATCAAATACACATGAAAATATACTTTTCATGCAGAAAAATCTATTTTATATAGAAATTACATCCTTTTATATATTGTAAGTATGGGTGTTCTTATGTGGGATAAACATACCTAGAGTTTTCTTAAAAATATAATTTGAAATTTTTTCTAAGGTAAACTTGATAAAATTCCATGGACAACTGCGCAACCTATCTCATTGCAATGATCTCCAATGATAAACTTCTTTGTTGTAGTGACAGTGTTTTGCTAGTCTTCATGTCTCGTGCAAAAATCTCGGGAATTTGTTGTTACAAGGATTTCTTCAGGCTTTCTCCAGTGAGGAACCTCCTCATTGTAGTGGAATTATGGCTAAATGCATCTAACATCACTGAAAGTCATTTTTTTCATAAGATCTTTCTTAAAGATCTTGTTGGTTAATGTGTCAAGTACAACCTTTTGGATGACTAAGACCCTAATATGACTATTTGACACCACAAGAGTGTGACACCTAACATTTGATCCTTTAAGACTTTGCAAATTGTAAGGCTATAAGTTATGTGTCTTTTACTCTTCCAAACCAAGAGTGAGAGCTTTGAAAAAATATTTTTACTGATCAAAATATTTAATATACTTGAGAGAACATTTTTTCACTCCTCTTCTTTGTGTTGTTTCTAAGGCATTGTTTATAATAAAGGTATATTTAATCACCTTGTGCTTAAAATCTATTTTTATTAGGAATTAAATATTTTCTCTTCCTTGACTTAAAAGACCTCGTTTTGAGATTTAAAGCACCAAATCTTTATTAACATCCCAACACACATATCTATATGATTCCCTAAAAATCCTAGGGGTGGCATTTTGGTTGCTTGAAGGTTCCTTCTAGTAATAAAAGTTTAACTTTAAAGAAAAAAGTTTTGGCATAAGATTTGAAGGAATTGGTTATAGACCAAAGCCTTACACAGTTGTGAAACCTTGTCCAGTCGTTGGTGCTCTCTATAGAGAATATGGTAGGAAAGAGTGTCTATTAAATAATTGCATTGTGAGGATGTTGTAATACCCCGTGATTTTAATGACTTTTAAAATGGGTTATATTTTAAATTAATGGATTAATTAGATTTTAATATTAATTAATTCATTTGGGTTTTATCCGAATTATGGATATTAAAATGAATGATTCTAAATATTACTTAATGATATTTAGGTAATATATGAATGTGATGTAATTGATATGGCTGTGTGATATTAATTCAGTAATTTGAATTTTAAGTCAGACGCGGTATGGGACGTGTTGGGACTAATTTGTTAAATTAAAAAGGAAACTTATTTTTACATAAACCTTATAGTCGTTTCGAGTGCGTCGTTGCGTCCGGAAGGGTTAAAATAGTCAGAAAAGTCTATTTGGATGTTGGTTTTGGGTCTCGGGTCATTTGGAAATGAAAGGACAACCAAAAAGGGCATTTTGGTCATTTTTACAAGGGGGATGAATAGTGATTTTGGATTTTGTCTTATTATAAGTATTTGGAGATTAGTTGAACATGGGTTCATTCATCTCTTCTACACAAAATTGAAAGGTCATCTTCTTAGAGAGAGTGAAAGGTTGCTTGGGAAGAGAAGAGCTTGCTTGGAAAGGAGGAGAACCAAAAAACCAAAGGTCACCACCACCAACCACCACCGAAAGTTGGCCGGAGAAGGGTAGAACCACATGTGATATACAACCCCAAAGGATCATACCTTCATTAGAGGTAAGTGTTTGATAATTGCAATCTAAGTTTGTATATAGTCCATGTTAGGATAGTTATACAAAGATGAGATTTTTACATGTTTGGAAGATAATGAAGAGTTGTTAATGGATTTCTGAAAAATGGAAGTTTATAGGAATCAAACTCATGTTGTAGGTAGATAGTAATCAACGAAATAATCATAAATTTGTTGAAGAAATGCTGAAAATCAATGGTGTTCTTGAAGATACCATGTTTATAATTTTCTAAAAAAACATAGGATGAATATATGCTTTAAATTCAAACTCTTGATGATTGTAGGATGTTTAGATCATTAGAAATCATTTATATACGTTGATATATCATGTAGTAAATATTATAAGTCATTTGGGTTGTTAATATGAAGGTTTGAATGATAAAAAATGATGAAACCTGTAGTAGAAGAAATGCAGAAAAACTGGGCTGATATCTGGGCGATCGATCGATCGACCCCCTGCCTTCGATCGATTGACCTCCCCAGAATCCTTGAAGTTGTTTCTTTTTAATGCTTGTTCGTATCCCAAACCTTTTGTAAATCTTTGGTGATTATTAATTGGATATAATGGGACTTAGGGAAGATCAGTAAGCCCTAGTTAAGAATCGAATTAATTTGATTGGGATTTAATTGATTAGAATTATGTTAATTAAATTGGAAGAAATTTTGATTGCTAGATTCATGTGTTGGATTCTAATTTGTATGCATGAGGATTAAGGATAGTTCCAGTATGGGAGATTTAATATAACACCTGGGTAGCCTTAGGGTTACAATTTGAACATCAAGGACTGAGTTTAAGATCATTATTAATTGCGCAAGGACTGAGTGTAGTACAAGCGCTTAGTGGTATGACTCCTGGATAGAGATGGGAATTCAGACCACATTTGGTTGAAAGAGGGGATGAGGTTATCCGGATTGCGTATTTGAAGTTGACGGACCTCCACGACTGACAAAGTTAAGTAGTAGTGTATTGGAGGGGTTCCTTGTTTGGATTTCGCTTTGCGAGACGCTCCGCGCATGAACTTTAACGACGTCGGGAGTGGAGATATGTTATAGGATGCGAGAATGTTGGTTTTGTTGATAAGTCATATAGTGTGAATGAAAAACTATAGACTATGGGCCATGTGATGATGGTATTCAATCCTAGTTGATAGAAGATGTGTTTATAAGAGATCTGAAACTATCGATTTTAACCCTAATTAAGGGGAGAGTTTAATTCTTAGTAATTCGGAAGATAAGATGAGTTGTACCAGTAGGATATTAGTGATTTCTTACTGAATAAAAATATTAAGGAAAACCTATTTAAACCTTGGGTAATGAGTGTGACTCTTGAATGATTAAATTAAAGAAGTAAAGTGGTAATTTTTTAATACGTAGGATTTGAGAGATATAATGCTACGTATGGGAATTATCTGAGGGTAGTGCAATTACATTGTTGATATTGTATTGTAGGTAGATGATAATGCCTATTTGATTGATTGATGATTTATGTGTATGACATACCTAGCTTACTTGCTATCGATGCGGAGGTTTGCGCGTGAGGGAAGTCATATCCTGATGAATCCATGGGATTTTTGATTTGTCGCTCAAGAACATAGGTCTATGAAAGACTTATCGGGGAGTTGATAAGTCCGCTGACTATGGGAACGTAGGTATGTGCGTGGACCGTGGGTATGAGAACTATATTCACCTCCAATTTATATGTTGTTGTTTGTGGACCGTGGGTATGAGAACTATTCGGCGACCTGCGATATAGGGATGTGATAACAGATTAATGCATGCACCGCAGCTGTGACTTGGGGTGATGTATTATATATGTATATATATATAGTGATGAATTAAATGTTTGTGTATATAGTGGTTAAATCATCTACTGTGTGATAATTATAGATAACGGTGAATTGAGAACAAGAATTGAACTCAGTTAATGAATAGTTATTCTTATAGAATTGAAGAGATTAATTCATATTAATGAGAAACGATTCATATTAATGAGAAACGATTCATATAAATGAAAAATGTATCTGAATGATTATACTACGTATGGTATGGGACATACGGGTTATGATATGGGATAGAATCATATTATGGAAACTAATTAGGAGGAACCCTTAACTAAGAGGTTAATAGAAAACGTTAAGCGTGCACTCTAGATGAGAGGTGAGAATATCAAGTGAGAGTCTGGATACTAACATGTACATAATAAATTCTTTATTGCACTTGTTAAATACTTGCTGTTTTCAAAATCATTTTCACATCAGGCTCTGACCCGTTTCCTTGCATATTCTATTTTCTATTGTACCTTCTATATCAGGTGTCCAGCAACAGGGACGCCAACCTTAGCGGATTATGATGAGCTATGGAATATTGCTTAGACGCTTATCTTCATTTGATTCACATTGTGTAGTGTTCTTTTAGTTAGGGCATGTCGCCCAAAGAAATTCAGTTTTCTCTTTTCTATCTAAGTCAAATACTCTTGTATTCGTGTCATTTTAATGCATTTACTATTGTTAGGATTATTGTATGGGATAATTATTTGGAAATGTTTATTCCAATTGCATTTAAATTCTTTTGACTTATCTGTTCGGTTATTAGTGTTGTAGAATAAAATGTGTAGTGTTATTCGTAAACTAAAAATGGATTTTGTTGAATTAAAATTTGGAAAGTTTTTTAACACCAGCTTAATTGGGTATTGGGTAAGTTGTAAATGTTTTCGATAGTGATGCTAAGAATGAGCTAGTTGTATATGCTGTTTTAATTTGGTATGGGACTGGCCACCCGGTATTTAATTAGGCGGGGTGTTACAGGTGTAAATTTATATCTTTTGTCGTAAAACTTTACCATAGTCCATTTATCATTTTTATCAGCTCAAGTTTTCCCCATTAGTGGGTTTTTTCCCTCGTACATTCGGTCTCCTGCCTAGTTTTCTCTTTTTGCATCTTTTAAAATCAGTGTATTCAATAATAAGATAAAACTTGAAGATGCTAAAATTTAGTAAAATGTTACATGAGTTTTGGATTTTTAAACCATTTCTAATAATAAATTAACTAACCTTTTTCTTGAATTAGGGGAATTAATATTTATTTGGGTAGCTATCATCGAGGGACACACTCTCATCTTATAATCTACATTCTTTCTTTTTTTAGTGGATCAATCATTCTGGTCATCCAAATTGAGGTGATCATACTCCTCCTTAGAGTACTTATCGATGAAATCCTTGATTTCGTCCATCGAAAATATTGGTTTCATTCGTAGTGATGGGCACATATCATATGATTAGGAAATTCCAAACTTGAATGACGAGACTACATATTTCTCGTTAATATTATGAATATCATTGAACAACTCCCAATACCTGTAAGTATAATTTTAGACGGGCTAACCAGGCTTTTTGAAAAGGGAGATCAGGGATTCCACCTCCTTAATGGACTTGTTACCGGTGATAAAGTAGGTAATGAACTACTCAGCTAATTTCGTGAGTACAGAGATTGACCCAGGGGTGGGTTTTTTAAAAAAATAGTCCAATCTCTCCCGATTTGAATGAAAATTGCAATATGTGAATGCAATTTTATTTCTCCATAAGGACATAAATTTCTTATAATGCAAAATATGATGATCATGATTTGTATTACTATTATAATAATAATTTTGGATGTAAGAATGTCCTTTGTCTCTCCATGCTATCAATATCAAGTATAAACAATCAAGTGAATCGAAAATTCAAATCCTTCCTCACTAGGTAATTGGGGGTGGAAACTTTTTTGGCATAAAATTGGTCTTCCAATTATCATTTGATGAATTTAGATTATCCTTTGTCTAGAATTATGCTCAATAGTGGGGATATAACAACTCTTATGGGCTTTTGCAATAAGTTGATCAACCATGGGGGTTGATTGGTGGACTAGAAACCATTTATCATGCCATTTTTAGGTCAGTCTTCTCATGAAATCATATATCTGAAGGCCTTACTTTTGTTATGAGGCATCGAAGTCTTGGGAGAATGGACTTTCCTTATCTAGTGACTATCTATTCCATCCGTTCTAGATCTATGGACTTGTGATTTACCACTCAACTATATATTTAGATGAGCATTCTCATTAGTATATTTTCAGATCTCATCATCTCATTTTAAAATCCTCTCTTTATACATGTTGATCAAATGTGATGTGATGCTACTAACCGATGACTCCTAAAAAGGCATATCATGGAAGAAACTTTGGGAGTTGGGGAATAGATGTTGGACTAAAAATTACTTATATCTGGCATCTCTAGGTTTAGGTAGAGATCTAGTAGGGGAATAATCTCACCTCTCAAACTAGATTTTCGAATTGATCAAATTCACTTTATGAGAGTGGAACGATTAGTGAGGACTCATAATGTTACGTTTTAAAAAAGTATTTCCCATAAATGATGCCAAGTTATAGGCGATATGAAACTTTAACAATATAATTTACCAATTTCTCCTAGAGTGCTAGAAGAATGTACAACGGAAAAACTATACATAATATGGTTCAATAAGTAATTCTTATCTATGTCCACTGGGAAATATAGTAAGAGATGTTTTATTACAACGGAAAGAACTTAAAGCAATAACATTGCTAGATGAAAATCCATGCATAAGTTATAAATATATGTAGTATGACATATTTTAATAATGTTCCCTCCTAAAATGGGGTATTGTTTATACAATTATAAAATCCTAACTCTTTACAATTATTGTAGAGTTCTATCTCTACATAGTTCACTGTAGTTAAAGTGCATTTTCACTTTAGTGGTTTGCGTTATTCAATGAATTTTATAATGGAAGTTATCTTTTAGGATTTGTCATAATTGTGATGATTGGTCATGATTTGCATCTAGTCGGTCGAGCTTCCTATGATCAACCAAGTGTCACGGATATGCTAAGTCAGTGGCCAATTTGCCTAAGGGGTATTTAAGGGATTTTTTACGTATCCTTCCTGTCTGAACTAGTAAAATCAACTTCCTCCAAGAATTAACTAGTGAAAAAAATAATAATGATTGATATATTAACTTATTTTCCAAATCTTAGCTTTATGCAATGATGATGTTAAGAATCACGATATCAATTATATGTGTTGCTCAAGATCTAGCTATGTTAATAACGGAGGAAATCACAGTAATATAAATGTATAGAAAAGGGGATGAGAAAGAGATTGAAGGCACTGAAATTTAAGTTATTTGGACTTTTCCTACTCCACTATGCAAGGTGATTATAGTTTTGTATTTTTATAAGGCACTAAAGGCCATTTTTACAAACACTCAAGCTTTCTCTCTCTAGATTACAACTTAGCATATTTTCAGTAGGGTTGTCAATTGTTTGATCCTTTGAAGATGAAGTTAGCTTTTATAGTATTGAGGGTGCACAATTCCACCCCTAAGCATGTGCCAGGCATGCATGTGGTCAATGAACCAATATGAGTGAGCTAGCTATCTTGTGCATATGTACACATGATGATGAAATATTCCCTCATATGGGATGTTGATCTTCTATAGCGATTTAGTCCACGTGGCTTGGTGATATGCACATCACATGTTTCGTGTGAGGTATTGAAGTCGGATACATAGGTCTCCACAAATCCAAGTTTATGGGGGTAGTCTTACAGAAAAATAACACCGAGACTGCTGAATCCCGTGAGGGAACTGCATGAAGTTTATAATTATACCTATTCTGATGATGACGTCTCGGAAGCCGAGACTGGATGACATGGTCATCCAGACTGATGATGAGGTCTAAGAGGTCTAGAGTGGTTGAGATGGGCCTCCATGTTGTGGTCCCATATGAGGATGGGTCAGACTGGCTATTGGATGGGGTCATGAGGTTGGATGGAGTCGCATCCATACAAGATCACATTTATGTATAAACTATTAAAAAATGACAATTAAGGACAACTAATTTGTTATCTCAAAAGCCCATTTGTTGTCCCCAATAGTATTTAGGGGAGTCATAAGGATAGGATGAGCTGTCCTATCAGGTGGGCATCATAAAAGACTAAAAGAACTACTGTCCTTTTTGAGTTTTTATGAAAGTAGGAAGCCATCATTTTAGCTCTGTCATTTTAAATCCAAATACTAATATACATTTATAAGGACATATTTTGTTGTCCTTTAAAACGGAGTATTAGGGACAAAAGTAGATGTCCCAAACAAATTTTGATGCATAACATGTGGCGCCAAATTAATATTTTAAAAGATGTTTGTAGTTGTCCTAAAAGATAAATATATATATATATATATATATATATATATATATTTTAAAAAACTATATTTATTATTTGAAAAAAAATCAGGAAAATCAGCAAATTCCAAATATGAAAGAAAAAATATTTATTATTTGCGAAAAAAATAAATAAAAATCACAACTTATGAATGTGACACGTTATTGACGAACTAATGTATATACAAACTTCAAAATAATACAAGTCTTAATAGTTCACAGAAAAAATGATCAGAGTTTCCTCCGTTTTTTGGACATTCTAAAACCTATTAATATAGAACCTACGTAATGTAGAGCCTCCTTGGCCATAACATTAATAATAAAATTACAAAAACCTGCATGGCGATAAAATTAAAAAATAAAATTACAAAAGTCCACACAATCATAACACATAAAAATAGAATTAGGAATTTCAACAACAATAAAAAAAAATCCTCGTTGTAAACCATTAACTTCTTCACATATACAACGCAAATAAAAGTTAACAATAAAATATTATAGTATAAAAATACGATATAAAAAAGAGAAGATATCAGTAATCAAATAGTTTTAAAAAAATCATATTCAAGATGAAAAATTGCATATACTTATCATCATACGAACAAATTATCATCATATTCTCAAATCGAGAGTCCTGTGATAATGCGTCCAGTTTCTACGAGTTACATTAGTCCCGAGCGAGGAGTCCACACCTCTCGCATGGCGTTTGGAGGCTGTTTTGGGGTTTCTCCCTCTAAGGGCATGCTTTTAAGACTAAGTCTAGATATTTTAAATCATCATTATATTCTCAAATCGAAAGTCCCGTGACCATGCAATTAGTTCTTACGAGTTACTGTGCAAGGTGTTCGTGGGCTTTTTGGTGGCTGTTTTGGATTTTTGCCCTCTAACGACATGTTTTTAAGCCTAAGCATGAATATTTTAAAATTATCATCATATTCTCAGACCTAGGGATGGCAACGGGGCGGGTTTGGGGCAGGTTTTCAAAACTCCTAACCCGCCCCATTTAATAAACGGGGCGGGTCGGGGCTCCTACGGGTTGCGTTAATTTTAAAAATAGTAAAATTAAAAATATTACATTATAGTCTTAGAGGTATACAATGGCTCGTATTCCAATAAGTGAGACAATCCCCCAATTGTCAATTCATATTTTCACTTAAATCTTTTACAAAATTAACATACATATAAAGATTTTTTTTTAGTGTGTGAGTGTGTGTATATATATATATATATATAATTTAATTATAATTAACATACATATAAAGGATATTTATATAAGCATAAGTTAAACAGGGCGGGGCGGGGCGGGCGGTTTTATTTCAGCTAACTCCTAACCCGCCCCATTTAATAAACGGGTTTTTTTCTTAAACCCATACCCGCTCCAAATTCATTAATCGGGTTTTAAAACCCGCCCCATTAGGGGCGGGGCGGGGCGGGACTCCTACGGTTCGGGTTAAATTGTCATCCCTACTCAGACCGAGACTCCCATGACCACGAGGTTCATTTCTACAAGTTACATTGGTCCCGAGCGAGGTGCTCGTGCCTCTCACAGGGCCATTTGGGGGTTATTTTAGGTTTTGCCCTCTAACGACATGTTTTTAAGCCTAAGTCTGATTTTTTTAAAATTATTGTCATATTCTTAAACCAAGAGTCCCGTGACCACGCGATTAGTTCCTATGAGTTACATTGGTCCCGTTCGAAGTGTTTGTGCCTCTCACGCTAGCATTTGGGGGTTGTATTGGGTTTCACCCTCTAACAGTATGTTTTTAAGCCTAAGTCTCGACATTTTCAAGTTATCGTCATATTCTGAAATAGGGAGTCCCATGACCATAGTGAGAGGTGTTTGTGCCACTCACGGAGTCGTTTGGAGGCTATTTTGGGTTTTCGTCT
The DNA here is from genome assembly GCA_949130495.1 of Sambucus nigra. Taxonomy (NCBI): domain Eukaryota; kingdom Viridiplantae; phylum Streptophyta; class Magnoliopsida; order Dipsacales; family Adoxaceae; genus Sambucus; species Sambucus nigra. Next base: position 236,653,549 of record OX422217.1, on the reverse strand, counting down.
TCTAACGACATATTTTTAAGCCTAAGTTAAGATACCTAGATATTTTTTAATTATCATCATACTCTTAAACTGTGAGTCCCGTGAACACACTGTCAGTTCCTATGAGTTACATTAGTCATGTGCAGCGTGTTCATGCCTCTCACGGGGTCATTTTTGGGTTGTTTTAGGTTTTCACCCTATAACAACATGTTTTTAAGCCTAAGTCTAAATATTTTCAAATTATCGACATATTCTCAAACCGAGTTCGTGACCACATGGTCAATTCCTATGAGTTACATTGTCCCTGCAGGAGGTGTTTGTGCCTCTCACGAGGCCGTTTGGGGGCTTTTTGGGTTCTCGCCCTCTAACGTCATGTTTTAATCCTACGTCTAGATATTTTTAAATTATCATCATATTCTCAAACCGAGAGTCCTGTGACCACGAGGTCAATTCCTACGAGTTACATTGATAGCGTGCGAAGTGTTCGTGCCTCTCACGATCCATTTGGGGATTGGTTTGGGTTTTTTTTCCCTCTAACGACATGTTTTTAACTAAATAAGCACATAAACTAAGCCATCTTACGTTCTGCTGCTTTTTACTGCTATTTCAGGCCATTTTCCCACTTAACGCTGTAATTTTTAAAGAGAATTTGAGACTTTGAGACTAACCATATTTCATTTAAATTTTGATAGCCACCCGATGAACTCTCCCCACCATAAATTCTCAAAAGTTTCCCGTTTTGCTTGAATAATGTCATAAAATTCTCATATCTTTTTATTCTGAGCAGCGTTTAGTTCTTCAAGTGATGATATCTTATCTTTCAAGTTTCTTAGATCTTCATTATGAGATCAGGATTATGCTATGACTGTTGAAATGTCAGAGGGCTTTGGATCGACACCAAATCCTCTCAAATATTATGACTTCCTTCTAAGCACCTCAATGGTTATCTCCTTCTGTGATATCTAAACTGCGTTGGGCTCCTTCAATCTCGCATCTAGCTGTAAAAACTCGTCCTACATTTTTTTTATAAAGTAAAAAAAAAAGAAAAAAATAATACATATATATATATATATATATATATATATATATATAAGGTAAAATGAGTTTTTCATTAAACTAATGTTAGGCAAACAAACATTATGAAGACAATAAGACTTATATGAAAAGGTTTGTCTTATAAAATATCAAAAATGATAAAAGGGGGAAATAACTGAAACATACATTTGTCTCATTGCTATTATCGTACATCCAATCATCCTTTCTTTGACTCTAATGAGATGTCTTGAAGAACTCCATGATGCCAGGTTTCATGCCGATTTCATGCGCTTAAATTCAAAATTAATGCATGTAAGAATATAATCATACTACTCGATCATGCTTGTGAAACATGTCTAATATGCACAATGTCAAGAATATTATTGTGACACATAAATTAAAATCAAATTTAGTAATGGTAAAATCATTTTGACAACTATATAATAATTTAGAAATTAATAAATGCATCACTTGGATTGATATCGCGGCTACAAATGACCATGATCCGCATGCATGATTCTAAAGAAAATGCGAATGCGCTTTTTGTTTTGGTCTGAACGGTCCTTAAAACATAAATAGGTAAGGTTATACCAACCATAATTTATAAATATTACGATGGTAGTACGGTACTCACATTAAATAAAAAATGTAAAAATTGCATGTTGAAGATTATCAACTGTGTGCGTGGGATAATGTGACGAAGTATCAAACATCACATGGGTTGCATCTGCCTCATCCATGGGTGTGGAAGAAATATATGATCTTCTAACAGGGGCCATGAATGAAACCTGAAAAATAATATATAATAAATAATTATTAATGACATTCATAATAGTTGCTAAGAGTATGTATTTTTAGAGTTTACCTTCAATATTAGCAATAAAATCAAATTTAAATGAACTTTCTAGCATAAGATACCTTCTCCATTTGAGGATTAATACACTCATTATGTGTATCATCTCCGATATACAAAAGTGAAATAAACATGCATTATAAAATGCCATTTTTGCAATTACTAAAACAAAAGCGAAATAAACGTGCATTCTAAATAAAACACATGACCAATTAATAAATTATTCAACCACGACTAATTATTTAGCTACATTATTGTTTAGACTAAAACACATACAAGACCATTTAAAATACTATTCAATAATGTGATGCTATATCTCAAGAGTGATGATTAAAAAGTGGATTACAAGATACCATTTAAATAGAAGATTACACTTATTCCAAATAGCATATTCAAATGAACTAAATTTTAATGATATATTGATACAAACCAAACATACATATTGTTCTTAAATTTTAATTAATTACAATGCTTAACATTGTTAAGCATTGTAATTAATTACTATAATGCTAATGAGAACAAGTAATGTCTTGATTTTTTTAATATTAAATCTTACCTAAGGTTATGCTTATGTTGTGTATAATAGGACAAATTGAGGTTACCTAAGGTTGTACTAAACAAACCAATGCCCAAAAGTTATAATAACATTACACACTCGATTTTTAATGAACAACTCGATTTTCAATGGACTCACTAATTTAGACTAGTTAAATAGTTCCAATAAAAAAATATACAGTTTATTTAATGATTTTAATTGAAACAATTATATAGTTTATTAAACAGGATTGCTTATCATATTAACTAGTGCCTGATGGAAAAAAGGACCCCTAATTCTATCAAATTGCTAGAAGAAACTTCAATTAGAAGTAGTAAAATTACAATGGTTGATCTACATGAGGGCAATACTTGGTAATGGCAGTGTAAAGAGATTTAGAAATACCGACATTGATATTGAAGAGATCATCAAGGGTTATGTCAGGATTTCTTGGTACACCAGCGGGTATGATGACAAGATCACATCCCTCAAGTGCTTTCCTAAATGATCTTCACCCATGTATCCATCCACCTATAATATTAACAAGAAAGAACATAAACCATAAGCCTAGAGAGAGAAGTAAAAGAACATACGAGTTAACTAAACAAAGGGATGTAAAACAAAATCTTGTAAGATATAGAAGAGAATAATAGAGGCAAGGGTTAAGTTGTGTGTATATGAGAGATCTGGCGTTGATGTAGCTGATGTCAGCGGAGACACCAGGGGTGCCAGCTATATCGTAGAGGGAGAGGTGAGCGGGGTTTTAATTTTGGAGGTTAGTTTTTGTTTTTTTTAACCCTTCATCTTAAAGATTGGCATTGTGCTCTCCTTTAATAGTTTTATTTTAAGGGACATTATTATGTCCTTTTAGAGTTAGTACTAACATATAATTTGCATGATGTATGGGCGATATACATTAAATAAATATAATGATAATGATAAAAATTAGATGTATCCTAAATTCAACATCTTATTTTAAAGCAATTATAAAAGGTCAATTTTTTCATAAATAAATTTATTTATTATTTAAATATTTTTATTATGTAAAAATTAATTTTTTATAAATAAAAATTTCAGAATAGCTATACGTATTTTATTATAAAAAAATACATATATTTTTTTATTTTAAATAAATCTATGTCATTTATAAATACAAAACTTAAAGTTTTTTCTATAAAGAAAACGTTAAAAAAAATTTATAACCAAATTTTGTTTACATTTATATTAAAAACAATTTTGAAATTTTGAAAGCCTTTTTTTTTACTTTAAAACTATTTTTTATAAATAAAAACTTTCAAAAACTTTACAGTGTGTGTGTGTGTGTGTGTGTGTATTATTTGTTTTTAGTTTAAAATTTTTTGAAGTCATTTACAAATAAAAACTTAAAGTTTTTTCTATAAATATAATGTTAAAAAATTATACATATTTTAATGGACGACATTGTGTCGTACTTTTAGAGTTATTATAAAGGACAACGCATTTTAAAGTTTCCTTAAAAATATTTATCTTATGGTATAAATGGCGGGAAAAAAGTTATTATCCTTTTAGAGTTATTATAAAGGACAACCAAATTTTTTTGTACCTTATACGTTTTTAAAAGGACAGCTTAAAAGTTATCCCTAATGCATGTGTCCTTAATTGTCATTTTTGTGGGAGTGATATCAATCACCCCCAGACCTTAATCTTCAATGTGAATGGGACACTGAGGTGTATAGTCGTCTAACCCGCTATGATGGAATGTCTCCTCAGTATCAAAGGATGCTTGGAAACATGTACGGGTTGTATAGGTGTTATAAGCGTCATTTTTGTGTCATAGACAGACGTGACATTCGAATGTCCTTAACTGGACACATGTCTACAAGTGGATGGGTTCGCATGCAAACAAAGAAGCTGTTGTAGCATATGTGTTTGAAACTGGTGCCCTAATGATGTGGGCGTAGGAATTCGTGCGTAATCAGTACTTTATTTAAATAGCAAAACAATTTGTTTTTCTCTTTTTTCTCCAAACCACATTCTTTTTCTCTAACTCTTCCAAATGAAACCCAAGCTTGCATTCTCTATCTTCAAACTTCTCCATTCTAGGCGAGTTCTAGTGTTTCTTTTTTGTCCCAAGTATTCTCCTCCTCCCAGGTAACCGATTTTCTTAATCTTGTGCCTTCGTTTTCAATTCTATTAGTTGATTTCTTTTCTATTCATTTTTTCGGCGATTTTTGAGTTTTTCAGCCACCATTAGTGACTGTTATAGGGTTTTTTCTAGTGGTTTTATGTTGTAATTTAGGTTGTGGGAGGTTAGAACATTAGATTTTAAGGGTTTGATGTAGTTTTGGGCACTATATAATCTTTATGGTGAACTTTTCGATCACCTTCTCCAGTAGCCATTTACACTGTTCTTGATTGGTTCTTTTAAAATACTATTTAATATCCCTCCTTGATCTTGTAGTCAACCCTGATCAAAAATTGTGTTTTTTTTGAAGTTCCAAAGACTATACGAGCTTGGTGAGTAATACCCACACTTAAAGGAAATGATATTTAGATATATTTGTAAGGCTAAGGCTGAGGGTCAAAAAAGTTTTAAGGTTGTGTCTAGACTTCCAATTCACCCAACCCCCTTAGCTGTAGTTCATCCTCCTTTACTTCTTACTTGTCCTACACCAGTCGGGCCTAGGGTCTTCAAAAGAATTAGTATTGATACTATGATTTGTACTTCTTCTAGTGGTTCCTCCTCATCCAAATAATTTGAGAGACCTGACTCATTAAGGAGGTCATTCATATTTCCGAGTCTCGTATGGACGGATCTAGTGTTGCTAAGTAGAGCAATATGGGAACCCCAAATTACCCAAAGTTCACAAAATATGGGATGATAATGAGCCGACAACAGAGGTAGCCTTTAAATAACCACCAATGGCTATTCCCATATTGGTCATGATGGACATCGAGTTCACCACTAGATATCCTGGTGGTGCAACTGCAGTTGATGATAAGGATGATGATCACGAAGAACTTGACACTTCCTACACCTCAACCTTTCCTAATAATATTCGAGAGATATATTTGATCATGTGGAGGTAACTTGATGGGATAAAGTCCTCTATTGATATAAGAGTCCCATCGGAGTATGAGAGAGATTATAATAACAAAGAAGGGGAGGTCTCCGGATATGAACATATGTTCAGGATCGGCTTTAGACTGTTGATCGACCAAAATTCTAGAGCCATCCTTAAAAGCATGGGGCTTTCTATAGCTCAACTATGTCCCAATGTGTGGAAGACCATTCTCGACTTTATCCAACTGTGGAAGCTAGCTTACCAAGCTGATCTTTTTTAGATCTTGCTAACATGGTCTCGACATCGAAATCTCAGCCCTCGTACTTTCATTTTGTATCTAGGAAATTCGATAAAAAGGTTATGATGGTGAAAAACTTTAAATCATGACTGGAAGCCCTAATAATTCTTTGTATCGGGTGACTAGGAGTTTGATACCAATGTTCCCTCTAGTACCAACGAGCCGGGAGTCCCCCAAAAATGAGGTAGAGTATCAATGTTGGCTAGGATTGATCCCACTCAATAAAATATGGTTGGGAAAATATATACCACTTACGGTCCTTAGGTAAGAAAGATGGGCTTATCGTCTATCAACAGCTGACTGACCCATCACTCTGGGTTGAGACTGGCCTGAGGGTTGACCCCTTTACTGAGCTATATGAGTGAGAGATTATTTTGTGAATGTTAATGTTATCTTTCATTTATGATGATGATATTAATCACTTCCTCTAATTGCAGGTCGTCCAACCGATACCCCAGAAAAGATTTGGAAGATGGTCGCTCTTAATCTTGCCAATATGCTAAGTAGGTAGGTAAAAAACCTTTTGCGCCTCTAAAAAGATGACTGCTGGGGGAGCTGACTCATGCCAAGAATTCCTAAAAATGAAAATATTTTCCCAAGGATGCTGACACCATCCCTCCTCCCCTTAGGAAGAGAAAGAAGGATCTTTCATCCAAAGCTACTGATAACACTGCTTTCCCTATATACAATGATATTGTTGCTACAGTTTAACTAGCCTAACTTGTAGTCACTACTGACTATCTGCTTGGCTGTAAGATTAGGGCCAAACATGATCGGTCATGGTTGAGTCTGATAACCGTTTTTTCAAACCCAGGGCCCTCATTGAATTGGTGAATTTTCTCTTCATAGGGAAACTCAGGTAACACTTTCATTAATTCTTCATAATTTAATTTTTACTTAAATATTGTATTGTCCTTTTCTAACTATGGTTTCTGTGTTTTGTAGTCTGCGCTCTCTCTTCACCATCTAAACCAATAGGTTCAGGAAATTTCCCCTAAGATCCTGAGAGTTGAAGCTACTATCAAGGGCAATGAGGAGCTGTAGAAGAAGCTCAATGATACTAAGGCAAGCCACAACAATGCAATTGTCGAGTTGAAGAAATAATAATCGAAGGATCTGCTATTTTAGAGGATGAATCATCGGGACAGGATGGACAACCTCAAACTTCAACATCAGGATGATATAAAAAATATTGTGGTCTGGGATATGAAGAAGGCGATTGATAATTTAAGTCATCTGAGGAGTTTATCAACTATTCCCTCCAGTATTTGGAGAGGGGCTAATACACCTTATCACTGGGTGTTGACCAAACATACATACCTCGGTAAGGTCGAGCTAATTCTTTCTAAGGACTTGAAGTGTTTCGACTTCTCATACCCCGAGGTTGTTATTGCCCTCGGGACTCCATCGTCAAAATGACTATGGTCAACTAGGATGGGACGTTAATGGCAGATGGTGTGAATAATGAAGTCCAGATAAAGTTCTCTGATATTCCATCATCCCTTGACATATCTGCTAAAGTCAAGAAGCCAAAGAAAATTAAACTTCTTTTTAAATGGGTGGCCGCCTGTGGCCTTATATTCCCTTTGATGTAACAACTCCAAACAATATTTTGTTTCACCTCGCTTACTTTGGATTTTGTAACACTTTAACATTTGAATCATCTTTATACAACAGTATTTATATTTTTGACATCATTGGCAATTAATTTTCTCTTGTGATCTCAACTATAGTTTTTGCATTTTATTTTTTTACCACCATTGAATGATGTTATGAGTATGATGCTTGTTACGGTTTTCCATCATTTAATAATGTTGATCCCCCTCTCAGCGTTATTGAGAAGTTATGAAGGAGACGAGACTCCTCATATACTCTCGTATCGCCGAGATAGAGTTATAATTTCATTATAAATTATGTTAAACAATGATGTAAAGCGATTTTATAATTTGTCTTCACCATAAGAGTGATGGTATAACACTAATTTCCCCTCTCGACGTAATTGGGAGGGTATGAGTGAGACGAGACTCCTCATACGCTCTCTTGTCATTGAGATAGAGTAATAATCTCACCATAAAATGATGTGAAACAACTATGTAAAATGATTTTATAATTTTTCTTCACCACTAGTGATGTTATAACACTGATTCCCCGTCTGGCGTTATTGGGTGGGGGGGGGGGGGGGGGTATGAGTGAGATGAGACTCCTCATACTCTCTCTTATCATCAAGATAAAGTTATAATTTCACTATAAAATGATGTTAAACAACCATGTAAAATTATATTATAATTAATCTTAACCGCAAAAGTGATGTTGTAACACCGATTCTCCCTCTTGGAGTTATTGAGAGAGTACGAAGGAGATGATACTCCTCATACATTCTTGTCGAGATAGAGTTACAAACTAATTTACCATAGATGATGTTCTTCAGTTTGATAAGGTTTAGACCATGCAATAATTCATGACGATAGACAAAACAAATATGAGTCAACACTTTCACTTTTCATTTATAACTTTGTCATACACTTGGAAATATATTGATAAGAAAAAATTCAACAATATATATACAAATAGGTCTACTGATAACATCTCTTCAAATGGTCATCGTTCCAAGGGTTGGAGAATGGATTTCCTTCAAGATTTTCCAACCCAAAAGTTCCCAGCACAACCTCTCTAGTCACTCTATACGATCCATGCCAATTAGGATGAAGCTTGTTAGGATTTGGTATACCTTCTTCAACACTAAGTCACCCATGACTATCGGCTTAGCCTTCACTCTTTTGTTGTAGTATCTTGCAACTATTTGCTGATAAGTTGATTGTCTAACTGTAATATCCTCTATTCTTTCTTCAATTAAGTCGAAATATAACCTCCTATCTTCCATATTGGCCTCTGAGTCATAGGTCGGGACTCTATGGTTGGGAAGTCCAAGCTCGATAGGAATAACTGCCTCGGACCCATATGCCAACATAAATGGCGTCGCACCTATCGCCATCCTCTCAGTCATTCTATAAGCATATGGTACCCCGTGTAGCTCTTCAGTCCACGTGACCTTATTATCTTCCAACTTTTTTTATTCTCGTTAAGTATCACCATGTTATTAACCTCCTTCTGACCAATGGCCTCGGGTCCGCCCAGAGCAGATAATAAATGTTTAATGTTGACCTTCTTATAGTAGGTCTCTAATGAATCGTTCTTGAATTATTTACTGATATCATGGTGCGGGGTTGGATATAGTGGAAGATGATGTCCCTTCAAATTAGTTTGAACATCTTCATCTTCGTGATGGTCACCATAGTTTCATCATCCACTCACTTTGAGAAGTAATCAGTCGCTACTATGTAATACTGATAATTTTATGTTTCTCTTCTAAAAGGGCCGACCAGAATAATTCCCTAAATTGAAAAAGGCTAGGGTGTTATCATGGACAAGAGAGGTTGATGAGGTTGATGAGGAATGCTTGAAAACCTTTTACATTTGTCACACTTGTTCACATATTCATTTGTGTCCTTGGAAAGTAATGGCAAATATTATCCTTAGGTGACGATCCTCTTTTCCAGAGACCAACCACCTATGTCTTTTGCATAATAACCTTTATAAACGTCTCTGAGGATGTATCCCATCTCGATGGGATGAAAACATCTGAGCAACGTGAGCAAAAATACAATTTTGTAAAGTACGTCATTGATGGTGGTGAACTTGGCAGTATGGTATAATAGGTTTTTCCTCTCATCTTTAGACTCTAGGATCTCGTCATCTTGAATGTATTTGATTAGTGGATTTATCCAGGACTCCCTCAAGTTTAAATTTAGACTAAACATATGGTTGTTGTTATCTTTTTCAATGCTCGACTTATGTAGGATTTTAAGAGGGATGAATCATCGAATTTCAGTTCGTATAGCCGATGATAACCTAGCCAAAGCATCAAATCAACTATTTTAAATTTGGGAATCCTTATAGTCTTGACTTCTTTAAAGTCTGTCATCATCTTTAAGATTCTGGCCAAATACCTGGCCATCTTCTCGTCTTTAGTTTCGTAAATACCCAAGATTTAATTAACTATAAGTTATGAATAACTTTAGGCAATCACTTAGCTGACGTTCAATGCTTTAGAGAGGAAACCTTGCTAGTGGGTCCTCATAATCTAACTTATTGTTCGATGCCTTGAAGCTGAATTACATGGCATACTCGATATTTTATCCATCTGGGGTCGATAGTATCAACTAGACTTGTCAACGGGTCGTGTCGGGTCGTGTACGGGTCGGGTTAACAGGTTAAAACATTCTTAGCGTATACACAACCCATTAACATTAATGGGTCTAATGATAATACCCAAACACGATCCATTAATATTAATGGGTACAAGACCCAAATCGTAACACCCGCTAATATTAACAAATCAGTTTGGTCTAAATGAGTAAGAAGTTTGATAACTCTATAGTACCCATTAGTCTTTGTTTGTTTAAAAAGAATGGATTTTAATTGTTATTCTTATTGGGTATGGGTTAGGTGACCCTATAGTACCCATTAGTCTTAAAGGATTTAGAGATAATGGTTTTTAATGATTATTATTATTAGGCACGGGTTGGGTAACCCTATAGTACCCATTAGTGTTAACGGGTACTAACAAGTTGAAATGAGTAAAAAATGGGTACAAGTAAATTTCCAAATCCAAACTGTTAGCGTTAATGGGTATACTGTGTTGACTCTTTAATGACCCAAACCCAATAAAGGTAAACCCATTAACTTGTAATTTCATGTCGGGTCGTGTCGTGTTAACGGGTTATCGTGTTTTTTGACAGTAACTATCAACCCCACGTCGCAACCATCCTCACAGGACAATCCATATACAAAAAAACTCTAGATTGATTCTCCCTCAAAGAAATAACCTGCAAATAAAACTCCATTTTTGAATTTCAGCACTATTAGCCTTCATAGTGTCTGCCAGAGTAGTATCTACCACAACCTCTGTTGGTATGATCGTCGAGGTTTCTACTATTTCAATAACATTATCAGTTTTGGCCCATGTGAATTCTTTGATGAAATATGCTAAAGATTGCCCCTCGATTGCATTCATGGGTTGATAGATGATGTCAAACTCACCTAGCTCAACTGACCAGAACATCAACCACCCAATTTCTTGGGTTTATGAATGACCTGCCTCGGAGGAGTGTTAATGAGCACAATTATTATTTGTGCTTAATAATACGACTTCATTTTCCTTGAGGCATTAATCAGCGCATAGGCTAGTTTTTCCATATTTGGGCACTTGAGCTCTGCCCTTGCAATGATTTACTATTAAAATACACTGGCTTTTGTACTCCATCATCGTTTAAGATAATAGCTATACTGATACAACTAAATACAAATAGCACTTCTCCCCTGAATTAGTCGAGACAGTAACATTGGAGAACCCAAATACATCTTTAACTTTTAAAAATATTTCTCGCATTATTCATCCTAGGTAAAGGCTTTTCTCAAGATCCTAAAAGTGGTAGACATTTATTAGTCGGTTGTGAGATGAAATAGTTGAGAGCTGCGAATCGTCTAGTAAGCTTCTAAATGTCTTTGATTATTTTCAGTGTCTTCATGTCAATTATGCCTTAATTTTTTATGGGTTTTCCTCTATCCCCCTTTGGTTTATAATGAAACCTAAAAAAAATTTAGAGACGACCCTAAAGACACACTTGGTGAGATTCAACTTCATCTTGTACTTATCCATCGTGTCAAAAGTGCGCTCAAGATTGGCCACATAATCCTCAACATTCAAACTCTTTGTTAGCATGTCACATACGTAGACTTCCATTGTCTTCCCAATGCGGTCCTTAAAAATCTTTTTGACCAACCTCTGATAAGTTTACCCTGCTTTTCTTTAAGCAAAATGGCATTACCTTATAGCAGTAAGTTCTTTTATGCATGATAAAGTAAGTCTTCTCGTCGTCGACCTCATGCATGAACATCTGATTATAACCCGAATGATCATCCATAAAACTCCTTAGTTTATGCCCAGCCATGGCATCATCTATCTGATCAATATAAGGTAGTGGGAAGCTATCTTTGGGGAAAGCTTTGTTCAAGTTAGTGAAGTTCATATAGATCCTCCACTTCTCATTTGACTTGCGCACTATGATGACATTGGAGAGCCAATCTGCACATTGGAACTCTAGGATGAACTAGGCTATCTAAAGCCTTTTCAACTCATCTTGAATAACTTTGTATCAATCCTTCGCCAAAGCTATGTGTCTATGTTTGATGAGCTTCAGTTTTTCATTAATATTCAATCGATGGTAGATAATGTTGGGGTCAATCCCTAACATATCTCCATGGCTCTAGGAAAAAATACTTCGCCTTATTTTCAATAGCTTTAGTAATTCTTCCTTGATTTGAACCTTCAGGGATGAACCGATTTGGACAGTTTTTTAGCTCATCCTTATTGAGAACGATGGATTCTACCTCCTCAGTAAGTTCACCCTTTTTAACTTTTTTCCATCTCTCGGGTCAAGAGTGTTAATGTTGTACGAGATGGTTTCTCTTCTATGGGCTTATTTATCCTTGGCAGAAGGGAGGCAGCATTCTCTAGCCTCCCCCTGCACTTCCCTTACTCTATAGGGAGTCAAAAATTTCATCATCTGGTGTACTGTGGAAGGCATAGCCTCAAACTCCTTAAGGGAAAATATTCCAAGAATTATATTATAGGCAGATAATATGTGTTCCTCCATGATAAAAAAAAAAAACTAACCTTCTTGCTGAGGCATCTCGGCTAGGTGCCCATGAAAATGTCCATCTCAAATACCCCCAATAAGTGAATGGTTTCCTCACTGAAACTGATTAATGACTTGTGATAAGGTATAAGGTTCTTCTTTATTAATTTCAATCCTTTAAAACATTTCCAGAGATCCACGAGAATACGGGAAACATCGTATCCATGGGTTCTCGTACTGATGACCAAAAGATCATCATGTGGAGCCAGGATTCCTTTAAATTCCATTCTGGAAAACCCAACAATTAGCATGTCCATATCTAATTTCTTTAATTTCCCTATTTTTGCCTCGGTCTCGGCGGAATTTTTCTATAACCTCGTTGGGGATGCTTTTGCTTCTACCACATGCTCTTTTTTATTAGTCAACTTTGTATCGCCACCTGCTAGTACACCACTGATCATATCTTCACATCAAAGGAGATCATATGCAAATGATCCTTTACATCAGGGATCTTTACTAGGAGGTAGGGGTCATCTCCCCCACTATCATCAGACTCATTGTTGTTCTTATTAACCTGAACGTCTCGTATTAGCGTATCATCTTTCCACTCATTGTGATATTTTTAGACTCATCCTTATCACCACTCATATCCACATACTTTTAGTGTTTATTTTTTTTCTAGCAACTTCTTGATCTCATCCTTCTGGGCAAAGCACTTATTTGTCCTGTAACCATAATCCCGATGAAATTCACACCAGTTACTCTTGTCCTTCTTTTTAGGAGGGAACTTAATCTTTTATGTCGATCTAAGTGCTCTTTTGTCCTTAATCTCATTAAGAATCAAGTTCAGAATCACTATCAATGGTGTGTACTCAAAAAATTTATCCTCATTGGATCTCTTCTTTCCCTCTTTGTTTTTGGCCAGACTAGATTTACTAATGTTATCCTCCTTTGTGTCTCCCTCCATGGATGTTATGGCCTTATCTGCATTCATGATTATCCCAGTTATGACTAGGCATTCTATCATGGTCATTGGAGGATATCTGGAGAGTTTCTAACAAAGTTTTCCTCACTTCAAACCACTAATGAGCACTGTCATTTATATACTTTTGTTATAATCCTCCTCCTCTAATTTCTCCTTGTTAAAATGAGAGATGTAATCCCTTAGGGTTTCAGTCTTTACTTGCTTGCCATTGAGGGGATTATTTACCTTCTTCGGTGGCTTCATGTCAAAACATAAGTTATAAATGAACTTCTCGACTAGATGATTAAAATTCTCTATGGAACCTCTCGGCAAGGCAGTGTACCGCATGTGAGCCACACTGTAAGAGTGATAGAGAAGGCTTGGCATCTCATCTCATCGAGCATCGAGTATATATTGGAAGCTAACTGATATATCTATATATGGTGAACCGACTTTAAACTACCATTGTACCTCGACGCCACAGTCGGAGGATTGAACTTTGTAGGGGTAGGATAACTTACAATTTCTGGCACAAATAGAGACACTTCCGTGTATCCTTGGTAGCTTAGGTCTTGCTCTTAATCAGGTTATCGATCTTTTCTTCCAGCCTTTGCATGGAACTATTCCAATGCTTTTCTTTTGCCATTTCATTATCTCCTTCACCTTCTATAGGAACTAACATTGGTGTCGGCTCTCGAGCAACAGTTCTTTGTTGGTTATTTACCTCCCTCTAGTCATCTCTGTCTTGGCTCTGCCTTGGGCTTTTATAACAATGTCTTCCATTTCCTCTAGATCCACCAAAACTGTGAGAATGAGAGTGCTAATCTCATCCACTTTCTCCTCTGGGGCCAAGATGGTCGAAGGCCAATCCTTTGCTTAATATGTCAAAAGTTAAAGCTCTCTGCCTACTTTTGGGAGTGTGCTGAACACTTTTTCCTTAGTAAGTTGGGTTGATATCCCTCTAGGGTCGACGCTATCACCAGAAATCTCACATGTCTCCCAATACTCCTCCTTGTCATAGACTTGGTCGTCTGGACAACCTTGGATCTATTTTCCCAGGCAAATATGCCTAGGATCGATGACGTCTCTTCGCCTACGATGATGTTTCACCTCCTTGAGTGGGGTCGGGGGTGGTCCCCCTATCACTATATTCACCACTTCTCTAGCGACCGAAGTAATCATCTCCATTGCTGGGTCACCAGGATCTATCCCGAGTACACCTTTTCTAAATGCTATAAAATATTCCTACATCTTTTAGTGGCGGGCCATTAAGGATTGCAGCGCCACCGCCATAGCATAGATTGGTACCTCGAGGACATAGGTCAGTGAAGGACTTATTGAGAAGTTAATAAGTCTGCTGATCATGGGAGCGTAGGTATGTGCGTGACCCATGTGATGTGAACTATGTTTGCCTCCATTTTGTGTGATTGTTGTTATTTGAGAATGATTCCTGAGAGATTCGGAATGCGTGATCCTTATGTACGTGATGTATCGGGATTGGATAGCAGAGTATGTGTGCACTGCAGCTTAGTCTCGAGGTGCTAGTATTGTATATTTATGTTGAGAATAATATACTGTAAATTGAAATGAACTGTAATGTATAAATGTGAGTATCTATAATATCAACGTTTTGTAAAAGATAAAATGGAAGATCTCTAGTGATTAGTAGTACTAAAATGGGAAACTGTGTAGAAGAGAAAAATACTCTGTTTAAAATAAGATGTCGGGAATTAAATCGTGAATCGTATAGTAACGTTAGATTTTATATTGAACCAGTTAGATACGGGCATAACTAGATTCGATTACGGATACGTTAGGAGTGCACAGATAGTCGAGAGGTGAGTATTTCATGTGAGAGCACGTCCTAACATGTATTTTGCATTCATTGTTTTATGTCATTAAAACACTTGCTATATTTTAAACTGTTTTCCACAATCGGGCTCTGACCCGTCTGCTTTCAAATATATTTTTGTAAAAACCTTGTAGGTGCCCAGCCACAAGGACACCATGCATAGGAGTTCCATTCAGGTGACGGACTGTAGCTGCCGTGGAAGTTACAGGACTTTGACAAGATGCCTCCACTTTCGATCTTGACTCTATGTTACTAAATTTTCCTCATCTGTTGGGCATGTCGCCCCATTTCTTTTAGACACTTTATTTATCCAGTTATATCAGATTTTTGGGTTGTAATTAATTTAGTGATGCAAACTCAGTATTTGTTTATTCCTGTATTTGGATTGTTGTGAGGAGTATCCCTCTAGACTCATTACTATTTTATGGTTATTCCATTGTCATTATGTTGTGGTGGTTATGTTAACATTTCATAATTTAATTATTGCATATTAATCGAATTTAATTAAAATTGACAACTCACTTTTTAAATATTAGGTGGCTAGTAATTGATAAAACATTTTCGACAGTGATGCTACGAACTGAACCAACTTGGCATTTTGTATTAATTTAATAAAGGAGTAGCTACCCAGTATTTAATTAGTCGGGGTGTCACAGGAATCAAATAATATCTGACCCAACCCCCGGTACTCATGCCACCATAGCCTGATCTCCCCTTGATTCTATACCTAACCATGACCGACACTTCAGTCGGGGCTCTGCCAACCCAATACCTTGAATATTCCCGCAAAGAAAGAGCCATCTATTATGTCAGTCGCAAATTGTCTGAGTATGAGTTCAACTACACCGCTTTGGAAAAATCATGTATCACACTTGTTTGGGTCACCTAAAAGTTGTGGCACTACATGCTCACCTTCCTTATAAAACTTGTATCCCGAATGGACCCCATCAAATACCTGCTTAAGAAACCCGCCTTATCCAACCGAATGGTCCGATTGTTGATTCTCCTAGCCGAGTTTGATATCGTGCACGTCATGCAGAGAGCCATGAAAGGAAGAGCCGTCTCTGACTACCTCGCTGATTACCCCGTAGAAGAAGCCAATATTTGGGTCCCTGAATTCCCAGATGAAAACATCCTTTGCATCGCTCAAGACACCCGACGATGGAAAATGTTCTTTAATGGTGATGCCAATAAAAAAAGGATATGGAATTGGGATACTTCTGATCGCCCCAGATGACTCCCACACTCCCATCACCATCAAATTGGATTTCCCTTGCACCAATAACATGATTGAATACAAGGAATTCACAATAGGCCTCAAAATTTCTCTCAAGAAAGGTATTCAATGCCTAGATGTCTACGGGGATTCCACCCTCATCATCGGTTAAGTGCTCAGAAAGTAGAAAGCCAAGGATGAGAAACTCCAACCCTTCCATGACCACTTAGAAGAGCTAGCCTCCCAATTCCAAGATATCACCTTCCATTACCTACCTCGAGCAAAGAATAACCTAGCCAATCCTCTCGCTGCCTTGGCCTCCATAGTCGACATTCCCGAAGGAATAACTATGACCCCCTTCCTAGTTCAAAAGCAAGACAAACCAACCCACTGTTACCACATTGAGCTTGTCATCGCAGAAGATCCCGAGCTAGCCAATTGTTGGTACCATGATATCTGGCGCCTCCTCAAGCATGGTAGGTATCCTCAGGGTTCCAAAAAGAAAGATCGAGCAACCCTTTGAAGAACTGGTTGCCCAGTACATCATCTGTCTCAAAGCACTTCTCAAAAGGAACTTCGATGGAACCCATCTACACTGCATCGTAGGGGCTGACATTGAAAAGATAATGCAAAAGATCCCTAGAGGGGAATGCTTACCTCACATGAACGGTCACATGCTTGCCAAGAAGATCATCCGATAAGGTTACTACTGGACCACCATGACCTAGGATTACACCGCCTATGTCCGAAGGTGCCTCAAATGCCAATAATTCTCTAACCTTCAGCATCTGCCTCTACGCGAATTATACAACATGACCTCTCCCTGGACATTCTCCACCTGGGGCATCAATATTATAGGGAAGGTTACACCGACGGTTTCTGTAGAGGGGGCTTGAAGTTAATCCTGAGATTAGGGATAATCCACCCATTGGCAACAGTGTTTGGGATTAAGACAGTGTGGAAGCTCAAGCAAGGCAGCTCAAGCGTGGAAGCTTGGCGTGGCAACTCATACTTTATCTTGTTGATTACTTAGTCATATTGTATTTTTCTTTATACTGGCTATGATCTATAACGATTGTAATGATGTAACGAGAATAATGAATTTGTGCGAGGTCGAACGGTACTCGCGAGAGACCAAGCTTGGCAGGGCCTGGGAGAGCTTTCATGCTCTATCGAACGACCTAGCCGTGGGAACTTTAGAGGGACTTATTTTGGAGGATTGAGATGTGGAGAATTGTTGGGGCTTGTCCTGACCGTCTTAGATACACCTGGTAAAACATCGAAGGACCCTCACCGTGGAACCTCGAGCGGAGCAGCCTCGAGTTCCATTGGGTGTTTAGCTATGAACCAAACAACCCTCTACTTAATGTCCCATCTACTGTAGATAATGTCGCTAGGCCAGCTAGACAATGTCAAATCTGCACTTGAGTAAACTACCATGGTATTTGGGGTTGTCAGACAGTTGGTAAGCAACCTCCGTGGCAATAGCCCCCTGACACACAGTGGTTAGGCAAAAGGCATATCTTGGCATTTAATGATGATGATGTGGAGACAACTAGGGCATCAGGTATTTAATGTTGGTGACATAAAGTATAAGGAATGTCTTTCACATGCATTAATGACTGAGTTGCCTCGGGGGTGGCGCGGGGGATATTTAAGGACCCCAACCACCTCCAAGGAAAGGATGTTCTTTTCTGAGAGTTGAGGAGTTATTGCTAGGCAGAGTTATTACAAACTAGAGAGTTTCACCCACTCACCATTGTTATTTATTACAAAGCTTTTAATACTTGACAGATATTCTTGAGGGTGTTTGGTGTGTTTTTCTACCTGCCTACTAAGGTGTATTTAGGGTGCTTACGTCTCCCTCCCTCCAGCTAAGTTATTTCTAAGTTTCATTACTACTTTCTGAGTTATACAGGAGAGATTCGAGATTTTTAAACTGAGTTCATCTCCATTGGGTTTGTGTTTGTATGCCCTATCATTAATCCAAGGTCATGGGCTAATTAACTTACCATTACCATACTCTAAAAGGGGTTACGCCTCTATCTTACTTAAACTACCCTCTTACAGTTTCCAATGGGCATGAGTTCATCCTAGTTGCCATTGATTACTTCACTAAATGGGTTAAAGCTGAGTCATACGCAGTGCAGAATGCCAAGAAAGTGGCCAAATTCATCAAGAAAAATATCATCTACCGATATGGGGTCCCGCACGAGCTAGTATCAGATAACGGGTTACATTTTGAGGAAGAAGTCACAGAAGTGGCCATTGAGTATGGGATTCAGAGACACAAATCTTCTCCCTACCGAACTCAGACCAATGGTGCAGTTCAAGTTGCCAATAAGAACCTCAAAGCCATTATCAGCAAGATGATCGAAAGCTATTGAGATTGGGCCGACCAGATCCCGTACACCCTTTGGGGCTACCGAACCTCAATTCGAATCTCTACTGGGGCTACCCCTTACTCTCTAGTCTAGGCATGGAAGCAGTCCTACCCGTGGAGTTGGAAGTACCCTCGCTACGCGTCATGCTTGAAATTAAGGTCAGTGAAGGAGACTGGTGCCAAAGCTGTCTTGACGAGATGACCCTCCTAGACGAAAGGAGATTGAAAGCTCTATACCACATACAAGGCTACCATCGTCGAATAGCGCGATCATTCAACAAGAGAGTCAAGGACCGTGGTGTTTGAGAGGGAGACCTAGCCCTCATAAAAATCATAGAACCCATCTGGGACCCCATAGGGAAATTCAAGCCTAATTGGAGCGGCCCCTACATTGTCAAGAAGATGTTGTCCAGCGGTGCCGCCATGCTGACTAACTTAGATGGGGAAGAGATGGCTCATCCAATCAACCTGGACCGTCTCAAGAAGTTATACCCCTTGTCTAAAATCTCGGCGCGCTACAACTCTTCTCATCTCCCTCCTATTCTAAAAAAAAATCTCTCTTCATTTCCTTCTACCCAAAACTACGTGGGCCTGATCCTCTGTAAATAACCATTTTCAAACAAATTATAAACTTTTCAAAAACCCTAGAGGTACGTAGGCAGCTCATACGCCTTACATGAACACGACCCTTTCTTTTTCACAAAATACTATTTCTTTTCTTATCTCCGAGAATGACAGTCAATTCCAACATATATTTAAACAAAAGGTTTATGTATGCCTTAGCGATCGGTATAGATAATTCAAACAAACACAAAACTCATCAAAGGCACAGCTGGATGATCAGAAACTTGTTTATTTCACTAATAAGAAATTACGATAAATATTACATAAGAAAATGAAAGGATAACTCCCTTCCCCCTACCCTCTTAAAAAAGCCAAATAAAATCCCCACATTTATTCCCCACAACAAACTCTCCAAGAGTCCTATCCACAACTACCAGAGGAGCCTGCTCCGTCATCATCATCTACATCCTAGGGTCCCCAAGTTTTCCCTGCCTGAACATAGTGTCGTAGACACTCCATGGACCGATAAGCTCGAACCATCTTCGAATAAACCACAACACCTCCCTCCATGGTGTCAAAGGAAATAAGCCACTTTTGTCCAGTCTCCACTACCAACTTCTTGCTAACTACTTTCCTCCACAACCACTTCATATAATTCGCAGGGATATGCCAAACTCTCCCAACAGATTGAGAAGGATGGTTCGACGGACGTTGATTCTCCCACAGAGAGCCAAGCCGCATGCGCAAACGCTCGGTCAAATCCTCTACCAAAAAGAAATTTAGTGTCTGAGGTGGCACGACCTATGCCCAGCCAAACTGGCACATAAGTTTCCAAGGGAAATAAAAAGAAGTCTGGCGGAGACCAACCAGCCGCACATATGAGTATTCTCTTAGCTCCTGAACAGGAAGAACCTGTCCCCACCAAGGCACTGACCAGTACAGATTCTGAGCCCCATGCCCCACAAGCCAATTCTCCTAGCTCGTAATATCCAAGCCAACGTAGAAGAAGTGATGCGAAAAGAAGTTGGGTACAGTCGACAAAGGATATTCTGGAAGAGTCACCAGGCGGAGTCTTTCAGACAAACACATGAACAACATCATGGGGATACCCCGCAGGAAGTCAGAACGACCTTCTCGCCAGGCATCCAGACTGTTCAGGGTCTCCGCCCGTATCACCACCATAGGATTACGACGGTATGACATCCATAAAGTAATGGCTGAAAGTTGCGGATTCGCCCGTAGTTCCCCAGTCACCAGCAATAATTTTGATACTAAGCCTAGAGAAACGGCTCGAGCATAACTAGCATCGCCTAATTCCCGCAAATGCATGGACTGCAACACCGTCGAGAGAGAAATCATTCCTCCAGCAACCAATGTTCTAGTGGTCGAAGGAAAAATGCGAAGAAGACCAGCCAACAAATCCCTGGGAGAACGGGAAAATTTGGGTAAAGCCACAGCAACACTGGGATTAATCCCCAGTATGGCAAAAAAGTCCTCGTAGGTAGGACAAACTTTATCCAACCCAAAATAGAATACGTGGTTTTCGGGGTACCAAAATTGTACCGCCGCCATTAGCATGTTCCACTAAATGGACCGATTACACCACAAAGAGACTCGACGCATGTTGAAAGCATCATAGTAGACGTTATAAGAGCACATTGCTTCCAAGGCTTTGAGGTAATTAGCAAACTCAATGCTGCCAGGGAGAGCCATCTTGCAAGACTAAGAAAAGTAGACAAGTGAAGGTGTGGTGGAAACATTCCACCCTTCCCCTTTTTATACTTGAGAACCCGAACAAAGGACATAATCCCTGTAGAAATTGGAAGGAATCCTACCCCACTAGGTACAAAAGGCTGAAGAGGGCACAAATCAAAAGATTTGAATTGATGGGACTGGACTTAACTGCCGATAGGCAGGACAAGGTTCTTGCCGATCGACAACCCCCCATTTTTGGAAATTTTCCTTTTTCCCCTTTTATCAAAATCAAAAGCCTAATAAAAATTAATTGATATTATCAACAGAATTTCAAAAATCCTTTACCATCCTTAGAAGATTTCCCATTTTTATCATTCCTTTAAAATCCCAAAAACATTTCTTTTTACGGTCTCAACAGTAAAGTAAAAAATGCACGCATGCATTCATCATTAAAAAAAGATAATAAAAAAATCCCATTGCATCGCATATATATTTGTTCTCTGTGTTACATCAAATTTTACAGGAAATAAAATAAAAGCAAAAAAACAACGGGACTCAGATCAAACCCATATCTCCTCTCTCTCACCTACCCTTCACCCCTAAGGGCTTCCACCCCTACGACGCGCTCTCTTTCCCCTATGGAGAGACAACGTACCCCCACTAACCGAGCCAAAATCCTCCCCTTACAAAGCAGACGGTACCGAACAAGAAGGAACCGGGACCGCATCCCGAATATGGGCAGTCACCGAAGAAATACAATCTCTGATGTCCCTCAGCCAAGTGGTCGACACCTGGACTTGCTGCAAAGTAAAAGGCAAAATCAGTATCAATGAGGGATCGAAACAGAAAAGGAACCAAAAAGAGGAAAAGAATAGAAAGGTATACCTCAAGTCGAAGAACCTTCTCTGTCAAACCCAACTCCTCCGGATCCATAGCATGAGGATGGTGTAACATAGGCACCATCCCTCCATCAGCTCACCGAATATTGTACGAAGGAGTGTGCAATCGCACGAAAGGAACCTCTGAAGCCGTCAACATGACCACCGTCGCTGAACCACTGCCACTGTGGGAGGACCCCGTCGCCCAACTTGAACTCGTAGGAGGGAAAGGCAAGGCATCATATATGTTGGGCGCCATCAACCGGCTCGTTAAAAAGTCCATATAATCATATGATGCAGCCGTATCAGTGTACAACAGGTAGGACTCATCGATCATCGCCGTAATCCTCGCATCCTCCGGTAGCAGCCGCTCCCGCCTTATAGACATAGGAGGCTGCGCGGGTGGCAACACCACCTCCTCCTCAGCAATCTGCCGAACCACTCGCTCCCCCAGATACTAGGAATAGCCGAACTCATGTGCCAACAAATGCCTCGTCTGCGCGTTCACCCCGGTCGCCCCCGTATCCTGAATGGGTGTCCCTTAAGGGTAAAAAGTCACCTGAAAATCCCAAGCTGGAATAAGTCAATAAAGAATCAGAACATGCCAAAATCAAGGCTGAAAAAGAAAGAGTCTTACCCTACCACTGGTAAGGCCATTCAAGACCTGACGCACTGCCTCTAGAGAGAGAGATCCCTTCGACTGCCGACTGTCCTTCCGCCTTCTATACAATCGATAAAATTCCCCAACAGTATCATCCTTTAGAGCGATCAGCGGGGTATTACACCCAATCACCTCATAGAACCACGTCTGCCAAAGATAGGAATTCACAATAAAAAAGAGACGCATAAGGAAAATGCGAGTGCATGAAAAGAAAATGCGCAAAATTAAAGGATACCTCGAGGAGATACGTGGCTCCAGTAAAAGTTTGTCGGCAGCATCGACTGAATGCATCCAAAGAAAAATAGAGTGGTCACTAAATTCAAGCTCCCCCAATCATAGAGAGGGATGTTCGAAAACATCCTCAAGTACGGAAAGAATCACAAATGGACGACGTCACCACTCGACGCCACCATGAAGCCTCCTAGCACCAGAAAAATGAACAATCGGGCCATCTGCCTGACCTGCAGCCTGTCCTCCACATCAACCACCCTCCTCAATAGATCGTCCTTCAGTAAGGACAATCAAATGGAATCCCCAGAAACTATCTTCCCCACATCGCCGAGCGCCACTCTCATCGTCTCTGGCCTCACCCACAAGGAGCGATCCACCGCTATCTGCTCCCCATCGCAATCCAGTCCCAGTACCTACTGCACGTCTATGGGAGTTATGGTCATATCCCAAAAATTGAAATGGAAGGTGTGGTTAGTATCCCACCATCTCTCCCCCAAAGCGCACAAGATCGCTATCGACCGAGGCGTCTCATCTAACACAGACGCCAACCTCCCAAAACCTGCTGATGATACCACCCAATGCACCACAGGTGGAAGATGCTCCCAGACATCCTTAAGCCCCGTCGTCCCGTGAGCACGCATGTTCTTCATAGAGATATCAGACTGTCAAAAGAAGAAACCTTGTCAAAATTCAAGGAAGAAAGAAAAAATCACCAAAAAGAGAAGAATGCCAAGAGTCAGGTTACTTACATAACCGCCAAGGTTCACCACCGTCGAGGAGCGATGATGCGACGACTCTCGTAGCAAGGTCTGCTCAGGCGTAATCGGCTCGAATGCATCAAAGGAGTTCTTGCTCCCCAAAGTAAGAGGCGCCCTGTCCCTCCACTCCACGTTCGCCCAGTCATCAACAGTCAACCATTCCTTATGTGTTGCAATGCTCATGAAGGCGGCCATTTCTTGGAGATCAAAATGCTAGAATGATTTGTAGAGGAAAATCGCAGAAATAAAGAAACCAAGAAGCTGTGAAAAATAAGGGGAATTTGACCCCTTTATATAGGATGCTAAGCGTCATAACGATCGGCATTGACCCCCCACCCAACGATCATCATTGTCTCCTTACATCCCCAAGGTTGTCCAAAAGTCCGTGCCACTACCGAATGGCACCCTCTGAACCGTGCCGACCGGCACCGCCTTAAAATTTTGTACAAAAATTCTCAGAAAATACCAGAAAATTTGGAAAAATCCTCAAAAAATTCCTAAAAATCCCGGAAAGAATTTAGAACGTTTTCACTAAGAAAATTTCAGACTCCCTCAAGTGAAACCTCCATTTCCCTACTGGAACTCTCAAAAAATGAAGTGAAACTCCTCTCGACAACATCTTTGGAGGATCTCTAAGGATCACCTCCTATCCCCCAAAGGTCTTGAAATATGTCCAATCCCTGAACCACCTTATCGCTTCCCGAGTGAAGTTTATGGCATCAAACTTGCCTTTCCTCCACGAAATCCCTAAAATCACAAACCCTTCCCCAACAATCAGCTCCTCGGCTCAACACAACATCACGAGATAATTTCCCCAGCAAAATTCCGAAAAGTCATTTTCCCCAGCTCATTCCCCAACGGAACCCAAAATCCAATCTTCACCACTCTTAGGTCAGAATTGACCTCGGTCTTGGATCGTCACCTTAGTTAGGTCAGAATTGACCTCAGTCCTCGGTCGTCACCTATCTTAGGTCAGAATTGACCTCGATCTTGGATCATCACCTTAGTTAGGTCAAAATTGACCTCGATCCTCAGTCATTACCTTTCTTAGGTCAGAATTGACCTCGGTCTTGGATCATCACCTTAGTTAGGTCAGAATTGACCTCAGTCCTCGATTGTCACCTCTTTAAGTCAGAATTGGCCTCGATCTTGTATCGTCACCTTAGTTAGGTCAGAATTGGCCTCGGTCCTCGGTCGTTACCTCTTTTAGGTCAGAATTGACCTCAGTCTTTGATCGTCACCTTAATTAGGTCAGAATTGGCCTCGGTCCTCGATCATCACCTCTCTTAGATCATAATTGACCTCGATCTTGGATCGTCACCTTAGTTAGGTCAAAAGTGACCTCGGTCCTGGATCGTCACATTAGTTAGGTCAGAATTGGCCTCGGTCCTCGATTGTCACCTCTGTTAGGTCAGAATTGACCTCGGTCCTCAGTCGTCACCTCTTTTAGGTCAGAATTGATCTTGGTCCTGGATCGTCACCTTAGTTAGGTTAGAATTGACCTCGTTCCTTGGTCATCATCTCTCTTAGGTCATAATTGACCTCGGCCTTGGATCGTTACCTTAGTTAGGTCAGAATTGACCTCGGTCCTCGGTTGTCACCTCTCTTAGGTCAGAATTGACCTCGGTCCTGGATCGTCACCTTAGTTAGGTCAGAATTGGCTTCGGTCCTCGGTCATCATCTCTGTTAGGTCATAATTGACCTTGATTTTAGATAGTCACCTTAGTTAGGTCAGAATTGACCTCGATCTTAGACCATCACCTTAGTTAGGTCAGAATTGGCCTCGGTCCTCGGTCGTCACCTTTGTTAGGTAAAAATTGACCTTTATCTTAGATCGTCACCTTAGTTAGGTCATAATTGACCTCGGTCCTCGATCTTTACCTCTCTTAGATCAGAATTGACCTCGATCTTGGATCGTCACCTTAGTTAGGTCAGAATTGACCTCGGTCCTCGGTCATCACCTCTCTTATGTTATAATTGACCTCAGTCCTAGATCGTCACCTTAGTTAGGTCTGAATTGGACTCGGTCCTTAGTCGTCACCTTTATTAGGTCAGAATTGACCTCAGTCTTGGATCGTCACCTTAGTTCGGTCAGAATTGACCTCGGTCCTCAATCGTCACCTCTTTTAGGTCAGAATTGACCTCGGTCTTGGATCTTCACCTTAATTAGGTTAGAATTGACCTGGATCCTCAGTCGTCACCTCTCTTAGGTCAGAATTGACCTCGGTCTTGGATCGTCACCTTAGTTAGGTCATAATTGACCTCGGTCCTCAGTCGTCACCACGCTTAGGTTAGAATTGACCTCGGTCTTGGATCATCACCATAGTTAGGTCAGAATTGACCTCAGTCCTCAGTCGTCACCATTCTTAAATTATAATTGACCTCGGTCCTTAGTTGTCACCTCTGTTAGGTCAGAATTGACCTCGATCTCGGATCATCACCTTAAACCCTCAGAATTGGCTTGAACTCACAGAATTGGTCAAATCAACTTTAGCCCTCAGAATCGGCTTCCACTTGCAGAATTGGTCATCTCAACTTAAGCCCATAAAATTGGCTTCGACCCTCTGAATCCGTCATCCACAGCACCTCCTCAGGAATTGGCCTAAACCTTTCCTCCAAACCATCCTTTAGGTCCTCAGAATCGGCCTTAACCCTCCGAATTGGTCATCCTCCCTCAAAAGCATCATGCGGTGTCTATTCGACGGCTATCATTCGTTCCAAAATCACCCATCGAGGGGATCTATAGACACCCCATTTTGTTACCCCCAAACTCTACTTAGGTCCCTAGCACCTCCCCTCGTCTCTACAGATCCAGGTCATACCTTGAGTAGTAACCTAGAAACCATCGGGCACTCCTAGGCTCCGTTTGACCAAAATTCAAACTCTTCAGGTCGACTTAGGCTCAATGAATCTTCAAAGGGCACTGAAACCCCTTTTCAATGGTCCATCCCATGCACGATTCCGACCTACCATGTGAACGAACGACCCATTTCCCCCGAAACTCAATCATGAGGCCATCGGGCGCTCTCGGGATCCATTTGACCAAGTTAAGTTGTTTAGATCGACCGAGAGTGAATGAGTCTTCAAAGGGCACTGAAACCCCTTTCCAACGGTCTTCTTTGTGCACGATTCCGACTTACAGCACGGACGAACGATCCGTTTGACTTTGAAAGGTCACCGAATGCTTCCAGGGCCCTGTTGACCAAAGTCAACTCCCCTAACCTGATCAAACTCTTTGAAATATCGAAGTACATCTCCTAACCTTTCCAACGGTCCACCCTGTGTACGATTCAGACTTACCATGAGGATGAACGATCCGTTTGCGTCCGACGATTCCCCATCCAATGGACTGACAAATGCTTCTGAGACATATTTGACCTAGAGTCAACTCCTGAACCCAAGAGATGTCCAAAGGACTTTCAAAGGTCTCTGAATTACCTTTCCAAGGGTCCACCTCATGAACGATTCTGATCAACGGTTTGCATTCTGCGGTCGATTTTCCAAAAAGGCTTGAAAGACACTACCAAACGGCAGGTCCTAAACCCTACCTATCGATAGTGTGCCTAAACGCACCTTCCAAAGGATAAGAATAGGGTTGTGCCGATCAAAAATTCCCTGGGCCTATAAAAATGAGGACTGACCTCACTTGCATGGGGATCCCAGATCTGATAGATATCACTCTCAGCAAACCCCGAAAACCTCTCTCGAAGTGAGCGTGATTTCCATACCCAAATCCCTTTCCAACCTTCACTTTTCATCATCCTTTTCATCAAACTTGGTGAATCCACTACCCTCCATCATCATCAGAGTCTAAGGGTTGCTCTCCAACATTCAAGATCAAGCTCAAGATCTTCAAGAAGGTCCAATTTTCTCAACTCTCTCCTTAAATTCTCATAAATTTGCAATAACTTGTTTTATTACTTAGTGATTTTATTACCTCATCTCACACATCCTAATATACTTTTTATTTAGTATTATTGTACATCTCTTATTTTCATATAAATAAAAAACCCCAAAAATAAGAAAAAGGGGGTTGACTCATAAATTCCAAATGGGAATTCTCATACTTCTCTTACACTTTTCTCACAACTAAAACACTTTTTCTACACACACACACAAATAAGAGAATCCCCGGTTGGATTTATGGGATAAAACCCACCCCTCATTTTGTATGCGAACTATGTGGATGCCTCTATAGGCTACGTAGGCGTCTCAGGGTAAAATCTGAGACTCGAGTTCTATTTTTACTTTTCCTCTCATTTTCTATTTTCTCCAAACTCCATTCTCTTGTACTATATATATACATATATTTGTTCTTAAGGGCGTATTATTCCATATACATTATCGTTCCCTCATAACGATTAACCTAGTGATAATCACCTAAATCCTATTTTCTAATACTTTTATACCTTCCTACAGATGACTCGCTTTACCTCTTCCATGGTACAAGTCGATGATTCCTATCTCCACTACATATACACATGCACACATATCAGGGGGAAAATAAAAGGAAAATATTAAAAACCCATAAGAGACCGAAAGGGCGGAATGGGTGCTTAACACCTTCCCATTTCGTAACTTCCTCCGGACCCTTTTCTAATCACTTTGGTTTCGTATGCACCAGTATGTCTTTTGATACTGTCATTCTGGATGGATTCCCCTTTTCTTTTGTCTGTTTTGAGTAAAATATATTGGAGACACTAATCTCCCTATATTTTTCACCTCACCTCAAATGACGCCAACCAAAGCGCTCCCGAGAGGGACGCATGGGACCCAAGGACCCTCACTCTCGCCCGGCCCACTCGCCGCGAGGATCTGGATCCGGGAGGGGATGTCCACACAACCTAGGTGCACCTATAATGAAATAGCTTTAAATAGTAGATAATGGTGAACATATAAAAAGTTTTTCTAAGGCTTCAATCACAATTCTATCAATGACGCATTTTTTAATCCAATTATGATGAGAAAGGGGTTTTGCGGTTCAGAGATGACTTTAGATAGAACAACCAGTGTTGTTTTTCCCTTATGAATCTGTTTAGGATGTCCATGGTTCGTCTTACCCTTATGGTCAAAGTTTCCATCAATCCTAATTCTATCTTAAGGTAAGGATAGTCTTAGATAAATAAAAAGCTCTCTAAGATGACCCTTGTTATGGAAATATGTACAATAAAAATTTTAAGATCTATGGAAACAACTAAAATTTTAAGTTGAAAATTCTTCAAATTGAAGAAAAACTTTCTCAAGTGTCTTTCCTTATAATAAAATGAACACTCGATGACAATGTTAGCCGTGGTCTTAATGCAAGGCTTGGTAGATAATGGTGCTTTTACGGTAGGTAAACAATATGCTTTAATGTGGGGTTCACAAAAATTATTTTACTACTAGTAAATGTACCGTATCTATAAAATCCTAGACCACTCTTATCTTTAAACAATTTTCTAGGATCCACCAACATTTTATCGATGTTTTTGATACCTCTCCATCACGTCTAATTTCAAAGTTGAGACAAATATAAGATCAATATCAAGTTTATAAATCTTATTACTCAAGGCTAACATAGAGTCTTCTGATGAGTTAAGATCTTGCCATTATACCAAAATCTATAGTTGTTCGTAAATGAAAAAATGTATTCCTATATACGCAAAAAGGTGAATCTCCTCCATGGATCCTAATCCAAGCGAGCCTTAACCTATTTAGGTTAATGGGTCAAGGTCATACTATTGTACCAAAAGATACAGTTTTGAGTTAAGGAGAAACATTATTCCAATATACACCATAGGAGAGTCCATTAATAGAGCCTAGTGATAAGCACCCAAAACTGTACAATTTATTTTTCTAGAGTTATGAGGTGTTAAACTTAATATTCTAAAATGTTATTATTAAAATTACACTTGCAACGAGAGTTGATTTGTAGTTTTGATATTAATCTGGGAAAATTCAAATAATTAAATTAATTAATTAGAATAACTAAAATTTGTGGTGTAATCCCACTCCTTGATTGTTCTCACAATTATTTACCTCACTTATCTCTTATTTTTAGTTTAGACTTTAATTTTGATTTTATTAAATTTTTAGTTAGTTGTTTTCATCTCACACTTTAATTTAGTTTAGTTTAAAACCTCACCTCACCCTATTGTTTTAATATTGAAAAGGCTAAAAAAATTAGAAAAGTGAAAAAGCACAAAAATAAAATAAAAAGTGAATTACAATTGAATTTGTTCCATTTGCTTTACCCCCTAGAAGTGGATTGACATCTTGACTTACCTCTACACTTGAGTTTGATATATATTTTGTAGGTGCATAAGGATTTTGATTAGAAGGAGCTTGTACAACAACGACAAAAATACATACAAAAGTTCTTTTTACCAAATGGTGTCGTTGCCATTCTTGGGAGCGTGAAGCACTCGGAGTTGATTCAATTTTGTAGTTCATTTAATTTTTGTACTTTATTATTTTTTGTACCATTTTTATATTTTTAGAAGACTTGTATTTAGGATTATTCTATCATTGCTTGTATTGTGGTGCTTAGAGACACCGTTTATTTTTCATTTAAATTTGTAATAATTCAAGTCAACCATGATAGGGAAACCGAACAAGGTAGAGAAAGGGCGTCCAAAGGTGAGGATTTATAAGCCTCTCTATCTTGGGTCGGTAGGACTCCTAGGGCTGACTGAGATTGGTGTATTCTCCCCCCAGTCGACTCAACATTTTCGGCACCCCACGACCTAAAAATTGTGGGAGGTACATCTCTTATACCCTCGCGCTCTCTTGTTAGCGAGTTCATATCTTGTGTGCTCCTCCGTGCTCTTGTGTGAATTTAATTCTTACATTTAATTTTGAATGGAATGATGAATTAAATTGACTAAGACCTACACCCGGTAACTCACGAGAAGGGATTTCATCACCCAACTCAATCACTTATCCTTTGTGTGCTACCCTAGCCATCAGTAATTTAAAATCAATTAACTAGATAGCCCCATAGGATACGGTGTTCGTAGGCCCCTTTTTTATCATTTTGACTTGTAGGATAACCCGTAGAGTCCTCTCCACCGGGAAAACCCTCGAACGGTTCGCTTTGTGGCACGGAAGTGTCCAGGGAAACTGGGTTTTAAGTGCGGCCGCCCAGTAAAACGGGTTTGTGCTATCCCCAACGTTGTACTGGCCGATCATTTCGTCGTAGTAGCCTTGTGGAGAATCTCTGTGGCAAGCCTCTTGGCATCTTGTGAGTAAAGTAGGAACACACATTTTTCAAAAGGCGATCACTCATATAAATTCCGTGCTTTTTATTGCCCGCAAATTTCATTAAAATTTGACTACCCATCTCATTAATTTTCAAGATAAAAAATTGGTTATGTGCTAGTAGGGATTTTTCCTTTACTTGTGTGTGTCCAATTCCTTTTTTCGGTGGTCGATTTTAGTTAGTTCGTCCATTCAAAGAGTCCACCTATTTTTCCCCACCTTTTCTTCCAAAAAATCCAAAAATATTTTTCTTTATTTTTCCAAAAATCCAAAAATATTTTCTTTCATTTTTATAAAAAAAAATAAGAAATCCAAAAATATTTTCTTCCCTTATTTTTAGAAAAATCCAAAAATATTTTCCTTTCTTTTGAATTTTTTTTTAAAAACTCCAAAAAAATATTTCTCTCCTCATGGCCGAAGAACGTCCCTTACGGGACTACTTTGGTCATTTTCCATTGACACGTGACACGTGTGGGAGTAATCCCGAGCGGTCTCGTTTTGATATTCTTCATGACTTCACCTCTCTCATGAGTACCGTTGGTACTCTTGACCCATCCATGCACGCACCTCCTATTCCATCACCCTCGGTGTCAAGTGTCGACGTGTCTCGTCCGTTGTTGTGCACCCACTGTTATTATGCCGATCACATGTCCCATGAGTGTCCATACTTGTCATGTCCATCCGAACCCACCACGGACCATGTGTATCCATATGAAACTGTTCTGAAACCCACCTCGCCCTATTATCCCGTTATACCTGATCCCGAGTTGTGTGATTACCCAAGCTATTCGTGGAGGCCTGATCACCCTTCCACGCAATACAAATCCCAACCCAATGTTGTGGATCCTCACACGTCCCAACAGTTGTCATGGCAACCTTGTGGACCCAGTCACGATCAGTCCCCTCACTACGCACCTACTGAATCTCAACCAATTGTCCATCACAAAATAGATCCTTTCTTGTATGATGTACTTGGCCCCACCCCACACACTTCCTTTGAGCATTCTCCATACACTCCCGATAGCAGCGAGTTGTGTCCACCTCACCCACCACCACCACCCATCATTCCACCAACACCTTCATCCACATCCTCTCTCGAAACCCACTTGCAAAAGTTCATCCTTGAGCAAGAGTGAGCCACTCAAATTCAAACTCAAGCTCTCCAAAGGCTTGAACAACGTTTATATGAATTGGAGTGTGAGTGAGAGTCGGATATTCCCATGGCCCCACCCATCATTGCCACCGAGTGTGATGATGATGTGTCCTCTCGTGACACGAATTTTGAGTGTGACCAACCCTACCACCCCGAGAATCTTGAAGTTGAGACCATCCCATGGTCCGGGTCCCAAGTCGACAATTGTGTTGACTTACCTTTTATATAGTGAGTCTGATCCAATCCCACCATATCCATATGATCCCCACTTTGAGGTTCCCACTCATACTCCCGAGATATCCAAAAATATGCCCGAGCTTCTACTTTATGCCCCAACTGCCTATGTCTCTGACATGACCATATCTTTTAGGTTCGCTCCGGCTACGAGTGCTCACCATTTTCCCGAGATAGAATCCGTGATAGCTCCTAACTATCCGGATATGGATGATGTCCCACCATGCATGGCTCATTTTGAGCCTCATATTTCTAGTGATTCCTCTATCTCTGAGATTGGTGCCTCGTCTTACCCACCCACCACATTCCCCGATGCTACTCTTGTGGAGAAGTTGACAACTCCATCTTTAGAAATCACACTCCCTTGTGAGTATTCCTTTAATCCTCCCAATAAGTGTGTGTCTCCCACTCTTAAGTTGAATCATCTTCCTCCACCGTTTATCCCACTCGACCCACCCATTATCCTTTCCACCCCACCACCTGGTTTGGATCTTGATTTTGCACATTTTAAGTTTCCACCTACATTTTTAGATCCTCACCTGAAGCCATCCACCACCCATGAGAGTATTTGTTCTGCTACTCTCCACTTCCGTGACACCGAGCTTGTTCCTCCATGCCCACCACTCTCTTGTGGTGTTGATTTCTCTTCTCAACAGCTCCCTGGCGTGTCACGACGCGACCATTTTCATCGCCCATTCATAGAACGGTCGTGTGATTTCTCTGAGGCCCAACCCATTACACTTACCAAACCCGTTTGCCTTCCCATACAACTAGAGAACCATGCTTATAGGGCCATAGTTGCCCTCACCTTTCGGCTCAATAAGGCCCGTGACCGATACCTTTCCACCTTCACCGTAGCCCTTTTTCCCACCCACCCATGGTCCACCGATGCTTTGCATCGTGTGATGCACTTCGCCATACAAGTGCATTGACTCGTTTTAGCCTTTATCCCGCAAGACTGACACTTCAGTCTTGTTTGGGGGTGATTCTCATCACCCCATTTTCCTGCCACCCCGCGCTTTCATAGATCTTATCCTTAGGGTGAGAATGGTTCGGTCTGGCTGAAGACATTAAACTTAGCGCTACTGGGAGGCAACCTGCGTTTCTTATACTAGTCTCATCCTGTTTGGGGGTGGTGTTTCACATCACCCTATGCTTTACCATGTTATGGACTAGTATAATTTTGTTTTCTTCTCATTCAGGTTTCATCTTAGCTTCACATATTCACTTCATTAGCGGCTCATTCTGGTAATCTCTTTCCTACCTTATGCTCTTAATTTTAAAAATCATTTTACCTAACATCGAGGATGATGTTTCTTTTTGTTTGGTGGTGGGGAATTTTATCAAAATCGTACCTCTTTTGAAAATTTTTGATTTTTGAACCTGATTTTTAAAATTTTCGTGCAGTTTCTTTCATCTCACTCACTGATGTGAATTTTCAATCATCCATCTTTTAAAGTCTAGGAATCAAGCTAGAAAATATTTTTTTCTAATAGCTTATGTAATACGTAACAAGGCATGTTACACCATGAATTTCTAGACTCAACAAAATTTGCGCACTTATCATGTCATTACGTTTAGAGTTGAGGAGTACTACAATTCTAAAGAGAACCTTAAGGATCACTAGTGGAGACTTTAGCTTGTGAGATTTGTGCCTTTCACCCTTTTTGAGTGTCTTACGCAATCTCCGAGTCACAAGTTGATTCAATTTCGTTTGGGTCCGCACTTTAAATCGTTGTATGATCTCATTTTCTTTCATAAAATTTTGGTTGATCACTGAGAATGACGTCTTTTTCGAGTTGTAAGGAACACGTGTCTTGAAATTTGTCCCGAATACTAAATTTTCATCCATACACCTACCACTTTTCCCCATATCATATTTCCATTACATTCTCATGCTTTTCCATATTCCCTACATCATCCATATACACACCCGATTCCATTCCATTCATACATCATCTTTCATTTTCAAATAAAAGAGTGTGATTTCAAATATAAATGTCTTAAGTGTTGGTTTGAAAAGTGAGAGAAAACAAAAAAGAAAAGAAAAAGAAAAAAGAAAAAAAATAGAAAAATAGCAAATTATAGGGAAAAAAAGAAAAAAAAAGAAAAGAAAAAAGAAAAGAAAAAGAATTTGTAGTTAGTAGTTAGTTATGAAATAAAGATATTTGTTCTTCATGTTCTATACACTCTTCTATCATATACAGTCATCCATCATCCTTTATCATTCATATCACCATTATATCCTACATACCACATCCATACATCACACATCCATCATACCATCCTACCTCATATCATATCCTTCCCATTTCATTTTCCCCTCACCCATAATCATCCATATTTCCCCTAGTTGTTCGAGTAAATGAAAGTCGACGTGGTGAATAGCTCGACGTTCTCACTATAGTGATTAGCATTCTTTCATGAGATCACTTTTCTTTCAAATTGTTCGTTCTTTCTTATGTGTGTGTGAGACGTTTGAACTTGCTTACATTTACTCACCTCCTCACACACAAGAGCGATACACTGACCCATATCTCGAGAGTTCGTTTGAGAGAGCTATATCTAGTGAGATTTGAAGTTGAAGCGTTGATTCCGAAAAGGAAATATAGGAATTACTCTTGTGATACTCGACCCGTTTTGACTGATTCACACTACACACGTTGAGTTCTAGGAAGGATGTGCCTTGAGTATTTACTTAGCTAAATCTTTTTACACAATTCTAGCTTGTATTTCTGAAATTATTTTTCTCATGATGGATTGTGTGATTATTCTACATCTAATAAGAGATTGACTGCCCTTCAATAAATTTTTGCAAATAAGAATTTTGTGGGTATATTCCCTGCAAACCCTCACGAGACACAACCCCTCCTGTAGGGCAACCTATAGGTTTAAAGGCTTGTTGCACATGCTAAGTGCAATCGCAAGTTCCCGCGAAAGTGGTACACTTTTGGTTTCTTATCTTTCTCTTTCTCTTTATCTTATTGCTCGAGGACTAACAACGCTCTGTTTTGGGGTGGTGTGATAAGCACCCAAAACTGTACAATTTATACCCCAAATAGACGTACTTTAGTTGCTAATTCTCGGCAATATGGGTCTTATGTGCTTAAATGTTTATCATGCAGGCTTAACTGCAGTTGCGGTGTTAAAAACTACATTTCAAGGCCAATTGCTGTTAGAATGGAGCTAATTCCCTCTCCCGTACTCTAACCCGAGCCTAAACCTAGCCCAAACTTACCCCAAGCCTGTGTGTGTTATTTGTGTCATTTTATTTTATTTTTTTAGATTTTTAGTTTGAGTCATTTCTATTTTTAGGATTTATTTTTGATTTATTTAGAATTTTATAGGTTTCATTTTCTATTTTTCTATTTACTATTTTATTTAGTATAATTTTATTTTGATTTTTATTCTATTAGTTTTTAGTTTTAGTTTTATTTTATTTTATTAGGATTAGAATTTTTAGGATTTTATTAGATTTTGCATTTTCTTTTTAGGATTTTAATTTTAAGTTTTATTAGATTTTATTTTATTTTATTTTTTTATTTTTTTATTTCTTTTTAGTTTCAATTTTTATTTATGTCTTTGTTTTATTTTACCTAGGAGTTTATTTTTTTTAGGTTTTTATTTTATTTTATTTTTTAGTTAGTTTTATTTTAAGGGTCACAATTTGATACATATACACAAATACACCACACACACCCCACTTATCCTAGACCTCCCTAACCCTCACCCTACTTTTCCTACACTCACCCACACACAACCCCTCCCTACTTCATCTTCTTCCCTACACCCATCTTCTCTCTCATCCAAAACCACCATACACAATCACTCACCAAAAAACCCCATAACCAAACACCACAACTCTCAACCTTTACAGAACCTAGACCCATTTCCAGTGACCCCTAACTCCGGCGGCTCTCTCCCTCAATCCGATCCGTCGCCGACAGCGACAACCCGCCGGCAGCTACCTCTCTCTCTCCTCGATCCAAACTGCAATCTCCACCTTCTGTTCAACCTTATTCTGATCCGGACCTTCGACCCATGCCCAAGTTCCACCTCCATACCCACTTTCACCCAAGCCAAGACCCACATCCCATTTCAATCCATAGTCTCAAACCCATTTCTAACCAAAGAAAGCCACGATCTGCAAAAATAAAATAAAACCAAACCAACTAAAACCCAAACCCCACATGCCAAATAACCCACTTATCCTATTTTTACCTAAATACCCCCCAACTAACCACTTCTAACCAAACACCCAAAATACCCCTCAAACAAAATCTGAATTTATTCTCACCTCACACCCTCATGCACATGTGCTCTCACCATTCCCATATGCATACTAATGTCCAATATACCCCTTATCCCCCATGCTCCATGCCTACTATAAATTGAAGAAGAGATCATGAAATAAAAAGAGCTTTTAGATAGGAATTTTAGAGAGAGAATTGTAGGAAAAAATACCATTTGTAAATAGTTTTGTTTTATTTTTTTTAGATATTTGTGAGGTTAAATATTGATTGAGATTTAATTGAGTGTTGATTTTAATTTCATATTACTTGGATTCTCAATTGGAGGGATTGTATGCTTCAATTTGGAAGAGTTGAGTTCAACTTTCTCAAAGAGATTTGGTTTGCTTGTTCTATTCTCTTCTCTTTTATTTTAGTAGCCTTGATTATTAATTTGTCATGTTTAATATCATGTTAGCCTAAATCCCCTTTCAAGGGGTGGGGTGAAACCCTTATTTGATATTATTTTAGTTTAATTAGTTTGATTACTTGAAATTTCCCTTTGAATGTTAATTTTGATCCCTCACCCTTAGATTTACGCCTCGAGAGAGGGTAAATGATTTTCGAGAGAAAATCAAAATTCTAGTAATAATACCCATTTTAGATTCGAACTAGAGATAGGGGTTTCTTAAGTGGGGTATTATAACTTGAATTTCAACTCTAAATTTATTTTCTAAGATTGACATAAATTTTAATTGATCGATCCTAGCTGGTGATTAATTAAAAGGAGTGTAGATTTATTTTTCTAGAGTTATGAGGTGTTAAACTTAATATTCTAAAATGTTATTATTAAAATTACACTTGCAACGAGAGTTGATTTGTAGTTTTGATATTAATTTGGGAAAATTCAAATAATTAAATTAATTAATTAGAATAACTAAAATTTGTGGTGTAATCCCACTCCTTGACTGTTCTCACAATTATTTACCTCACTTATCTCTTATTTTTAGTTTAGACTTTAATTTTCATTTTAGTAAATTTCTAGTTAGTTGTTTTCATCTCACACTTTAATTTAGTTTAGTTTAAAACCTCGCCTCACCCTATTGTTTTAATATTGAAAAAGCTAAAAAAATTAGAAAAGTGAAAAAGCACAAAAAGAAAATAAAAAGTGAATTATAATTGAATTTGTTTCATTTGCTTTACCCCCTAGAAAGTGGATTGACATCGTGACTTACCTCTACACTTGAGTTTGATATATATTTTGTAGGTACATAAGGATTTTGATTAGAAGGAGCTTGTACAACAACGACAAAAATACATATAAAAGTTCTTTTTACCACCTAGACCTAGCGAGCCTCGGCCCATTTTTATTAAAATATGATCCTTAATCATCTTAACTATCTTTTAGGGAACATCCTAAGAATTCAACTTTGATGTGAAGGAGTACATTGTTATTTCTCTCAAAATTAAGTTTTTTAACAAATAAACTTATTGGGAATCCAAATTTCTCCAAGATTTTTATCCAACCATGTCCATTTCACTTTATAGTATATCCGATGCAGTTGAAATATCAACATTACACTTATAATGTTTGTGAGACTCTCAATATTTTGATAATTGTCTGTCTTGATCTCATATTCATTATCTCACTGGAATAAAAGGAGGTTGTTGAATAAGGGAGTGTGTTTTAGTGCAAGTGTTCACCTCACATAAATTTAAAGGGAGGGGGGTGAGTAGATTTTAATGAGAAATTACTATTTTTGGAATTTTCTTGGTCAATTAAATGAGAGATCTACAAGATCCACACATTTGTACAAATGTTTCAATTATATAATTAACAAAACAAAGTTGATTTTAAGTTTAATTTGTCAATTAACACTTTGTAAGCAAACCTCAGTAAATTTGGTGAATTGACTAGATAAAAGCCATGATTTCAATTTAATAATGGACAATGTTGGATCCATATTAGATCTATGTGCGTGTGCGGGATAAATTATGTATATAATCAATAAATGACAGTGGAAAAGGCCCAAGACAAGATATACAAGCAAATACCCGAACTAGGGGTAAAAAAACATATCCTACTCTCTCATTCTATTTGAAAATCAGTTTTACACAAATGCAAGAAGGTACCTCTCTATTGTTCTCATATATATATATATATATGGACATCGAAACTCTCCCACATTTGAATAAGTGATATATGCAAAACTCCATCAAGATAACATGGAAGTCACGTTCTCCATTCTAAGATCTCACCATAAATCAACCCCAGTAACTAATTCTCCTCCTTTAAATATTGAGTTTAGATATTTAAATTCATATAGAAATTGGTAGAATGAATGTAGGTCAAGTGTTTATTGAAATTAAAACACTTTAAAATATCATAATCAATGAATCAAGTATGAATTGAAGGTTTTCTCTCAATGATGTGAAGATCGATTAAAATTGAGTTTTGAAAAGTATTTCTTTGATCACATGGCTAAAAAATACTCTCTCTAAATATGAGAAGTACTAAGAAAAATGATCAATTAAAATAGGAGGGAAAAACCCATTTTATAGAACATATTTCAGATCTATAAGCCTTGTCCCCATGGCTAAAAAGATCTCCATGCGCATGATTTTGAGAAGTGGACAAATTCATGCAAAAAGCATCACAAATGTGCGCCGACACAGTTTTAAGCCGTGAGCATAGTCTTCTGGAAAAAAAATTAAGCCAAAAAATATGACAACGGCGCTGATGGTGCTATTTTATTTTCATGTACATGGTTTTAGGTGGATAATTTTTCAGTCTAAACCATTTTGTTGTGTGCACATGTATCAAATCAATCCATGTGCACACATGTTGGTTGTATCAAGGATACACCTGAAGATGCAAACAAGGATTAGCAATTTTGAAAAATTTGACTTAATCCAAGAATTAAAAACATTTTCAAATTAAAATGGAAATGTGTACACGTGTGTTTAAGCCTTTATAAGATTCAACCAAAAGTAACCACAAAATAATATGTTCTTCAATCTTCAGAGTAGCATGAAGAAGCTTTGGCATAGAGATGTCTTAAATGATCTTCAATTTCAATGTCAATGGATTTAAATGAATAAGACTCTCTTTATCGATTGTCTATCGACGTAATCAATACTTTTTACTCGATTTGTGCAAAACTCAATGTTTTGTCCCGTGAAGTATCTACCCTAACCATAAGATCAACCTATTATAAACTCTATTACATCTTCAATTTAAACCTTTGGTTATTCCTTGGAAAAAACAAAAATACCCAAAATTTATGGATTTTGACATCCAAACTCACCCCACATTAGCCATATATTTCTGTAGAGGTAATAATTCCGAGATAAAATCTCTAATGCCAATTTGAGAATGCGTGATATCAATTATTTATGGGGTTCAAAAATTTTCAATTTTAAAATTATTTAGTTAGAGTTAATCTTCAACCCGAATTAATTAAACCCTAATCATGCAACTATGTGGCTAAATCAAATATGCAGTAAAAAATTAAGGGACAAGCAAATTTATGAAAATAACCCCTTTGGGGTTATTTCACTATATAACGTAAATTGAAACTTACAAATTACATAAAGAAATTTGCAATGAATTTCCCATAGAAAATTCACATAGACCACAACCTTGCACCAACAAAGATTCCTTCAAGAGCCACAACTCCTCTTTCAGCAGTGAATACCCATGAGTATCCCTAATGATCGCAGTTGTTAGCAAATAGCCCCCGCAAGAACTATAAATCTAGCAGTTGAGAAGTCTCCTCTATAAGAGAAGCTTTGACAATAAGTGTTTTAGGTTCCAAACGATTCACAAACGCATATGGGATCTTTTGTGTATATCAAAAATAAAGTTTTGTGTGCTAAAAGTGAAGATTAAAATTCTAAAGATTTGCAATTTTCATTTGGCAAAAGTCTTAATGAAAAAGTCTTCCAAAACAGGTATTTATAGAAAAGAAAAATATTTGAGGCGACATAGGTCGTTCGAACAACATTCCCATGTCATTTGAACAACATTAGATGTCGTTTGAACGACTGTAAAAATAACTTTATAAAATGCAAAATAGTACGTGGTCGTTTGAAGTACAAAAGGAACAACCTATCTCGCGACCTATAAAACGACATGTAATGTCTTTAGAAGGGGTCATTTGAACGACATATCAATGTCTTTTGAAAGACATTGCTTTGTCGTTTGAATGACATAAGCAGAAAATTAATATTCTAAATAGCGCGCCTACAGGTCTTCAAAAAAATATTTTTACTTAGAAAAATGCCTCATTTTGATAAAAAGAAGTTTCGAAAAATATTCCAAAACTATCGTAAACCAAATTTGAAATTTAAACACAATCCTTACAAAAATCAATCTTGTAGATGTCCGTTGTTGAAGAAACTTGATATTCGGATCCGTGGTCATGAACAATTGATCGTGAACTTCCTTCGATACTTATAGCAGTTGAAGACATACTTAATTTAAAGTCGGAACTACGGAAATTTCATCTTACAAATATCCCCCTATGTCTATTCCGGTACAACATAAAAACATTTGAATTATCAATAAAAATGTCCAATACAAATTTAATGCCCTCCCATGAACCCCAAAATGTAAAGATACTAAAAAATGTAAGTCTTCAGAAATATTCAACTTTAAATCTCTTCAAATCAAAGTCCTACCCACAATAAACAAAAAAATACCTTCATGACATATCGAGTTTGAAATGAGATAATATAAAAATCAAATCAAGTCAAATCAAATCTCAAATCTCAAATCTCCACCATAATTCAGACTCTCAATCCCCCATAATTCGTAATTAGTTCTCCCCCTTTTTATTTGTCTAAAATAGACAAGGAAAATAATAAACAAAATAAATACGGAGTGTCACGACCAGCATATAAAATATAAATCAATTACACTCATGCAAGGATATACTCAAAAGGATCCACAAACTCTTTTCGAGTTTTCAAAATTTTCAAACAAAGATAATTTACAAAAACAAGACACACACCATGTATTTTCACTAAGATAACCAAATTGTGGAAACGGGATGAATGGGTGAACAAAGTTGATAGAAAA
Source organism: Sambucus nigra (assembly GCA_949130495.1). Classification (NCBI taxonomy): domain Eukaryota; kingdom Viridiplantae; phylum Streptophyta; class Magnoliopsida; order Dipsacales; family Adoxaceae; genus Sambucus; species Sambucus nigra. The sequence goes on along the minus strand of OX422217.1, from coordinate 236,611,967 downwards.
ATTGACTCAACAATTCATAACATATGTGCACGATGAATATGGATACTCCTAAGGAATGAGCTCAAAATCGTCCTTAGGTGTAAAAATTGTTGAATTCAAACGACATCGACTAAATCTAATAAAAAAAACTAAAGTTTAAAATGGTTTTCACACCAATAACGTCTAAAACTATGTAATCCTTTTTCAAGACTTTTTCAGGATGTGCAAACCTGTTGATTTCCAACCAAACTCCCTCAAATATAAAAATGATCATATTTTTATTTTCTATTATTTTTCTTTTGAATGATCATATTAAATTAAAATATTTTGGCCTTGGCTTCTTTATACAATGCCAAACATTTTCAGGCTCTTTTAAATGGTGGTTTTCACGCAAATGTTATTTGCTCTTCTCATAGACCTTTCCCATGTATACTCGTCATTTTTTTATATTAAACAAATTCCTCACTGGAAATGGTTCTTACATGCACTACTTTCATTGTCTAGTTTTATCGCATTTAGTTCATTTTAAAGACATGATTAAGATGAAAACACTTCGACCAACATGTAATAGATAGTATAATAATCAAATAAATCTGTGCAAGTGTGCATTAACGGAAATCATGAGACAAACACGTGGAAAGTAATCTCAGATCTCATCTTAATGACTCTAAACATTGTAAAACACATGGATGAAATGATGTATCATCTCAAAATACTATCAAATATTCACATGGATATGGAATGATGTTGTTACTTGGTCATCCTAAATGTCCATCCATAAATGGTGTAAAACGAAATACAAAAATATTTTGGTTTTTTTTCCAAAAAATTTATCAAAAGAAAATCTTTTTGGCTTTTTCATTTTTTTTTCAAAGAAAGTAGAGCAACTTTTTTTATTTTTCCAAAATTTTTCAAAAAAAAAATCTTTTTGGGTTTTTTGAAAAATATATAAAAATGGAAAAACTAAATACAAAGGTGGTACACACTAGCAATAGGCATATAGTATCATCATGAAAAACATCATATGCTAGAAGACAAGTCTAAACCTCAACCATTATGCGGGGGAGTTTTGACGAAATACTCAACTTGCTCTCTAAATTGCTAAAAATATCTCCTGTGATGTGCAGAAGCATGTGAAGTATCATGTGTGGGTGTACGTGTGGGAACATGTGTAGTAGCATACCGAGGTAAAATTTTATGAGGCATACTACCTAACATAAAGCAAAATTACCTAAGGTGTCCGCTCTTCTTGTAATGGTAACAAACATAAACGGGTCTTGGAAAACCTCTCTCAAAATGATGAGGACACGATGTGTTATGAGGAAACAAATGCCTAGGTGGGTTAGGTAGAGAGCCATATGTATCTATCACAAATTCGAGAACTATCCCGGGATATGGGAAGTAGATGCATTGTCATAACCTATTCCTAGTCTCTCAACATTCTCCAAAGCAGAACTGAGGAATCCTCTATAGTAACCTTAACATCAAGGCACGTTCGAGGTCTCTCTCTAGTTGGGACACACGTGATTCAAGTCCACTATTTTCCAGCCTAAGACGATCAATTGCTCACTTAAAGAAAACTTAACCTTCTCGACTTGACTCGCCAACTCCTCACATCCCCTCAAAACTTCTATCTCTCTCTCCTAATCTAACACCTTAATACGTAAATCCTTATTTAACTTCTTCATTTTTAAGGTCTCATCGTATAAATCTCTAAGTGCTTTTTGGAGATCGCTTCCACCCTCACTTTTAATCTCACTCTCACACTCACTAAAAATAATCAAATCATCATCGGGGCTCTCATGTATACAACTGTCCTCATCGTCATGGGGTAAACTATATTTTCTCACGTGATTATCCAAAAAGACAACACATATATCATGTGAAGATTCATCCAAGGAATCATTCACCTCAACATCATTATCGCTAAGAGTGGTCGGCATGGCCGTTTTCTTTAGAATAGTGGGACATTCAAATGCTTTGTGCCCTTTGTCCTCTCACTCAAAATATATTACCTCTTATTCTTTCTCATCCCTATCCATGGCCTCCTCTTTATTTTTATTTTTCTCAAAAATCCTTTTATTGGAAGAATTTTGTTTGGAAAACTTGAGAAATGTTTTAAATTTTTTTGGAAACATGGCCACATCATAAAAATCAAACTCTCCCTCAGACTCAGACTCACAAAATCTCTGTTTATTCTTCTTCTTCTATGCTTCCTCACGTTTTATAGATTGTTCCCTAAGTGCAAGCCCTCTATCCGTAGGCTTTACGGCTGTGGGGCAAGTTTTCGATCTCATAAGTTGAAATGTCTCCCACGAGTTGTTCTAACATAAGTGTATCTAATATCCCCAAAGAATTTAAAACAGTGACCTTAGGAATAAAAATGGATGGGAGTGACCCCAAAGTATTTTTAACAACTCTCGTATCATTAATTTTCTCACCCATATTAAAACTCGTATTGACTAGGTCTGATAACCTAGCATAAAACTCGTCAAAACACTCGGACTCTGACAAGGTGATAGTCTCAAACTGCGTTGTCAAATTTTGTAATTTCGATGCCTTAATTGCGTTGGTATGCTCATGTGTCAACTAGACGATATCTCATGCCTCTTTAAATGCGGTACACATCATAATCCGATGGAACTCATCAAGGGTGATGGATTCAGAAATAGCGCTAAGGCCATGGGAGTTATAAGTACTCCATATATAATCATCCTCAGTCCAGTCAGACACAAGTTTGGGATTGGTGATATTTTAACGATAACAGTAGGAGGAGTCTACCCTCTTTCACAGACAACCAAATGCGTTCATCGATAGCCTTTAAACAAGATCTCAAGCGGGCTTCCCAATAGTCATAATTTGTTCCATAAAAAATGGGCATCCGATGATATAAGTTAACCATCGAAAAAATTACGATTTTTCAAAAATTAAAATTTTCAAAACGATTGATATCATAAAAATTTTGAAAAAAAAATCACTCAATAATTTAGAGCAACTGGCTCCAATACCAATTTCACGACGTGAGTAGTCAAAAGGTATTAGTCACAAAAACAAAAAAATAAAGATCACTCGATAACTTGGAGCAACCTGCTCTAATACCAATTTGTACAGGTAATAATCCTGAGCGAAAAGCTCTGATACTAATTTGAGAATTCATGATATCAATTATTTATGGGATTCATAAATTTTGAATTGTAAACTTATTTAATTAGATTCAATCTTCAATCCAAATTAATTAAACCCTAATCATGTATCTATGTGGGTAAATCAAACATGCAGTCACAAATTAAGGGACACACAAATTTCAGGAAAAAAAAACACTTTCAGGTAAAACCTTTTATTTCACTATAAAACGTAAATCGCAACTTACAAGTAACATCGAGAAATGTGCAATGAATTTCCCACAAAAAATCAGCATAGAGCACAACCTAGCACAAACAACGATTCCCTCAAGAACCTCAAGAACCGCAGCTCCTCTTTTAGCAGTGAATAAACATGAGTATCCGCAACGACTGTAGTCATCAATAAATATCCCCCATAAGAACTATCAATCCAGTAGTAAAGAAACCTCCTCTACAAGAAAAACTTCGATAAGAAGTGTTTTTAGGTTCCAAACTATTCATAAACATATATGGGAGCTTTTGTGTGAATCAAAAACAAAGTTTTGTGCCCTAAAAGGGAAGACTAAAATTCTGCAGATTTGCAATTTTAGTTTGTCAAAAGTCTTAATGAAAAAGTCTTCCAAAACAGGTATTTATAACAAAGCAAAAGACTTGAGGCGGTGCAAGTCGTTTGAATGACATTAGATGTCGTTTGAATGACTCTTAAAATGACCTTGTAAAATGTAAAACATTATGTGGTCGTTTGAAGCACAAAAGGAATGACCTATCAAACAACATGTGATGTTATTAGAAATGGTCATTTGAACGACATATCATTGTCGTTTAAACGACATTTCCTATCGTTTGAATGACAGAAGCGAAAAATTAATATTTTAAACAACTCCCCTACAGGTCTTCGAAAAATTATTTTTACTTAGAAAAATGCCTCATTTTGATAAAAAGTAGTTTTGAAAAATATCCCAATACTATCGTAAACCAAATTCAAAACTTAAACACAATCCTTACCAAAACCAATCTCGTAGATGTTTGTTATTGAAGAAACTTAATATTCAGATTCGTCGTCTTGAATAAATGATCATGAACTTCCTTCGATGGTTGTAGAAGTAAATGACATACTTAATGTATAATTAGGATTTTGGAAATTACGTCCTTACAATTTCAATACACATAGATTCTGAAAAACTATTCACAAGAAATAAGTAGAGTCCAAATGAAGGTCTTTGTTCATAACATCATGGCTATACCTAAAAAATCTTAAAACACAACCAAAATATCGTGGAAGTATTACATGCACAAAAGATAAAAGTCCCCATGCCTTATGAATCCTCATATAACCATAAACCTAAATCTATAAAACCAAATGATACAATCTAGCGAGATCTATAAAACTAGAAATAATACAAAACTAAATGTATACAGAGTAAATACAACTCCAAAATATTATAGTATTAATAGAAGAAAACCAAATCATCTAGCATAAATATAGAATGAGTAAATAATACATCATTAAAATATCAAAACTATAAAGATAAACATAAAATCTATAATTCTCCTTAGATCAATCATCTATAAGACTCAATGTATCCTTAGAGCTAGCATCATCAACAACAATAACATCCTCACCTAGAATTGGAGAAAATGCACGAATTGGAGCAGATCTCAAAGAATCCACAAAAGATATGACTCAGCAATCTGTAGCTGAAATCATTGTCAAGATATGATTAATGCTAGTCTCAAGCTAAGAAACTAGTAATCAAACCAATTAGACACTACCGTAAACAACATATCAACAAGGTCAAACACATTTTTTATGACAAAATTTGGAGTCCATATACTCTCTTGGTGACTGATGAACTCGAGGGGAAAGTATGGTTGTAACAATAATGGTCGGAATGACCATGAACTACATCCTCATTATCTTGATCTAACCTTAAAACTGAAATCTAACATGTTTTCTACTCCTCAGACTATGCAGTAATGACTCTTGTAATAAGACCAAGAATGGTAGTTGATTGATCAAATCCTAATGAAAAACATAGAGAATAAAGGTATCATGTAACTATACTATCAAATGAAACCTCATCCTGAGTCGCATCAAATTCTCCTCATCTCATAAACTTCAAGAAAATATAAGGTTAATAAATGGCTTACCTCATGGAAATAGCATGCACTGGATGCCCTATATAGCAACAGAAGTTATGAGATCTTCTACGAGGAATAATGTCTTATATTACAGCAAAATATATAATCGATAGCCTATGATGAAGTCACGTCTACTAAAATACATTACATACTCATAACATCTCTCCCCTCACAAAAAATGTGGCCAAATCATGATGAGATAAAATACTCTCGATGTAAGATGTATAGATTGAACTATCCTCTCAAGCTTAATCCTAATGTGTAGTAAGCCCATCCTTGGTCAATAAAACATTAATGCCCTTAACAAATGACGTGGAAATCAAAGGATTCTTAGAAGTTACAATCATGTTTGCATAAAACTCGTGTACAAGGGTAAAATTAATTGACTCTTATGGGATAAGAAAATTAGAGAATGGTAAATGAGTCTTCGTATGGAGATACAATCCCTCTATGGTGCACTGGAGATGTATCAGATCAACATCCATCTCTGTACTAAAACCAAATGTAATAAATCCTTTCTTTAACGGGGCACCATATCTTGTAAAACAAATGGAGAAAGCATCTATAGTCATTTCGTGAATTGGAATAAAGGCAGTCAGTACATCAGTATAAGCACGAGAAGTGCTAAGGGAACTCGTAGAAGAAACCATATCCTAACAAGAATGATGATCTTAGTAGGGACACTCGGGGTCTAGATACCACTCTTTTACATAAAAGAGTCTTCTCACAACACAAAGGGATGGAATAGGTCAAAGAAGTGCACACAAAGCATAAATGACCACAATCCTAATAAAGTGTAATAATGAATAGTAAATATGATAAAAAATATTATAAGTAAACCCAAATTTGTAAGATGACTCCAATGATCAATGAAATAACCTAGGTTGACTTTAATAAAAGACAAATCAATCAAAAGATTCTAAAAATTTAGACAAACCCAAGTGGAATCTAAAAATACCCAAAATCTGAAAAAACTGGGGTTTATTCTACAAATATTGAGAAATCTGAACTCAAATGCAATCGAATTACCAAATTGACGAAATAATATCAATAATCTTCAAAAAATTCGTAAAAAGATATTTGGTGATGAAAGATATGAAATGAATTAAAAATCCATTTACTCTTTAAAACACTCATTTGAAAATTCCGTATGGACAACATATATATGAGTCGTGTGAACACCTACCATGCAAAAAGTTATTAATGAATTGTGCGAATGGTTTTTGCTAGTAAGCATACCTGATACGGGATCAAGTATCCATATGAATGGTAAAAAATCACAACCGTGCAAATAAAAATGGACATTAGCTAAATTCAAGAAATACTATAAATACGCAACGGTCCCTCTATGTGTGTGCTTTAGGTGAAAATAATTTTTCTTTTCAAAAAAATTATTTCAATTTTATTTCTCACCAATATCGACTATAGCTTGTTTGAATGGTTGTTTGATCCCCTCATCTAATGATAGGGACTTATTGTCCAAACGACAACCCAAAGTCGTTCTAACTACTTTACAAACTCTCAATTCTAGCTCCAAATTAATGTAACATATGCCCAGCGAAAAAATTATCTGATAAAAGCAACGAGGAGTATGAAAACATTAGTAAAACAGACTAAAAAATAAACATCTGAGTTACTCATTAACATAGTATCAATGTGCTCAAGCATGGAATGTACTGAAGGGGTGTAACTAACACAAATGAATCACAATCCTAACACAAAGATACGTTCAAAAAGATCTAATTGATCGCTAAATATGATCAAACAAAGTTTTAGCCATATGTGAGAATTAAACTTAAACTTAATGAACAAAACAAACATCACACATACAAGTCTAGAATTTTTATGATTCAATAAAAAATATCATCGCGACACAAGTTTTTCAACATAGGACTTGTTTGTGTCTTCAAATAAAACTCCCTCAAACATAAATGATAATTCTTTTCGTTCATATTTTCTTTTGCAAATCTAATTTCTCATTTAAGGGATTTCCTATTAGCCTCATTTTTGGCATATGTTTATTTTTATTGCCTTGATTTTTTTCTTGGGCCCTTTTAGACGGTGTCTTTCATGATGAGTTCACATGCATCTCGCAGCCTTTTCCCATTCACACTCATCATTTTTTCATACGCAATACAAATCCTCATGGGAAATGGTTATTACATGCATAACTCATCATAAGTCAAATATACGTGTAGATGACAAAATTGAGAGGAGAATGTCTCACTAAACTCAACTATGCATGAGAAGTTAAACATTCAATTAAGCTCGTGCATATGTGCAATGGCATATGCATAGTCGAATCTAAATTTAACTAAACTTTGAAACAACCCCATTAAACAAATGGTTAAGATCAATCTATGTATTCTAAATCATGACCAAATGTATTAGCAACTTGGAAAGATGAAAGGATGAGGTCCAAGCGTACTAATATGCCATATCAAGTGTAAACTCATGATATAAAAATAAATATCAAATTGTTTTGTGTTTTTCAAAAATATTTTTGACCCAAAAACAAATTCTTTTTGTATTTTTCAAAAATATAAGAAATCAAAAATATTTTTTGTAATTTTCCAATAAGACTCAAATAAAAGGAAAAAAATACAGTACAAAGAGATAAACATGTCATATCACTAGCAAATATATATCATGAAGAAAACTAGCATATGACAACCATGCTAACACAATCTTCCGTGAGAAATATCATGTGCAAATAAATAAGAGTCATGAAGTTTAATTCATAAAGCCTTTAAGTCCGATTTCCTAACCCCAAGTAGGTGACACATGGGGGTTTTAGGAATCAAAACGACTTTATTCTTAACTTCTTAGGAGTATTTTTAAGGTCATAACAATAATGCCTAAGGTGACCCTTCCTACCGAAATAAGTACAAGTGTAAACACGACGAGGAATGTTACCTAAATGTGGACCTCTCTTAACATTCCTTGTTCTCTCTTTCACATGATTGGTGTTGACTATGGGAATGGGAGTTATGACATCATCTAAGCTTATACCACAACTATCATTCTTGATTTGGATGGTGCCTAAAATCCTTTCCAACTATTTTGACCTAGCCTCCAAATAAAACTTAAACTTACTCAAATCTCTCAATCTCTCCTCAAGCTCACTAATCCCAGACTCGAGCAAATGCATAGACTCCTTAAAATCTAGAATTTCCTTATCCATAGCCTCCATCAAACTACGAATACTATCTCTCTCATCCTCAATGTACTCTAGTTTTCCCCGAAGTTTCCTCTCACATGTCCTAAGATCCTCAATTAATGAATCGTTATTTTCTACGGCATGCTCTTTTAACTTAGATTTCAACTTCAAGTTTTTGTTATTTACCTTCATTGTTTCCTCATACAATTCATGGAAGGAAACTTGTAACTCACTTTCCTCAACATCCTCATCCTCACTCTCTTCTCCCTCACTCATTTGGGACTCACAAACTATGGCCTCGAAAGTGACATTCACATGAGAATCTTCATGGGAAGATTTATCGTCATCACTCATATGACAAACCATGAATGTGGTGTATTTACACTCAATGGGGGTATCTCCAACCTCTACTGGTTCACTATCACTAGGGGTGGAGTTATATGCAATCGATTCCTTGCCCTCCTTCTTAAGTCTAGTTGCGCACTCTGTTACCCTTTGGACATAACCCTTATAACCAAAACACCTATCCAACTTATCCTTCTTATTATTATCACTTTGATTCTTATGGATGTGATCAACTTTGTTGTTATTTTTGAGTCTTTTGGCATCTTTTGATTTCTTTTGGAACTTAAGAAGCATTTTGAACTTCTTTGCCAATAAGGCTACATTTTCAAAATTGGTGTCGGATTCATCATCCTCTGAAACTTTTGTTTCCTCTTTTTGGGATTTCAAAGCGATGCCCTTTTCTTTCTTTGGTACTTTATTGGAGGTAAACATGTCAAGCTCATAGGTTTATAGGTCACTTAGAACCTCTTCTAGTTTCATTACGTCAAGTAAACCCAAGGAGTTCAAAATGGTTACCTTTGGATGAAATTGACTAGGTAAAGACCTTAAGATTTTATTTAAGACTCGATTGTTGGGTATTTTATCACCGAAGTTAAACGATGAGTTGACAACATGGGATAACCTTAACCCTAAGAAATTTTGTAAACTAAACTAATCAAGCCAATTTTATCACCAATACCATAAGCATGCATCTTGTGTGATTGAGCAAGATAAAGTATAGAATGCCACGCTAATGTACAAGGAAACGACAATGGAAAAAACCACGGATAACCCAAACCAGACAATCACTATGATACGGTTTTATAAAGGAAGACTTCAGTCTATAACGACTCGATCCCCACACGCCTTGAGGTATCCTATTCCCTTCAATCGCTCCTTCATAGCAAAACGCAGGAGTCCACCTACGTGAGGTCGACAACACACGAGTCCACACAGCCATTGATATCCATCAATACATCCAACAACCATCAATCAACAAGTAAAGAGTCTACCACATAAAACATGTTCTTCTAAAGATGAAGAACGAAATCCTAGTGCAAATAGAAGATCCCTGTAACATATGGTATGTAAACTCGGATCTTATAAACACGATGGATTTTTTAACTTTGTAAACCTTTGGTAAACTAATGCAGAAAACATATGGGTTTCATGCAATTTTGTATGTTCTGCACATTATTTTTCTAAGGAAAATTTGCCTTAAATAACAAACTTTGAGGCGGCGAGTCATTAGAACGAAATTAGCCAGTTGTTCAAAGCATATGGGCATCTCGTTAGAATGAGAATTCCAAGTCCTTTGAATGATATCCAGATGTCATTTGAATGACTGCTAAAGTCACTTGAACCATAAAAACACAAGGGAATGTTCCATACGACTCTAAACAAGATTTATCTTACAAAAATAAGTTTAAAAACATTTTAAAATCATATTTAAATAAAATAACATCCTTAAAAAATATTTACCAAGTGTCCATAAACAAATTTGCATCCATACCCGAGAGAATCTCGAAAAACCAAAGTGAAGGCGTGAAACGTGCACTAAAACTACATCATGAACTATCTTTGAAGCTTGGCTGCTACGTCTTCAACAAAACGTCACAGACTAAATGGGAATTGAGATAAGAAAAATCTATCTATGACTCAAAGTGGTTTTTGTCTGGAATAATGCCAATACATACAAATTGAAACTATTTGGAAATTTGTCCTTACAAGTACAATCTAGAAAAAATACTTAGCCTACAGAACCAAATTACCAAACTCTCAGAATATGATATAAATGTATGAAAATGCACGTGAAAACATATATTTTAACTTTAATGCATAAATTTTGAGACAGAGTGTGAACATGATTAGGCTCTTTATGACACAAAATGCATACATAAATGCATACATATAACACAAAAGATGTAAATTGTGAACATGATTAGGCTATTTATGATAAACAATATTCATTGTATGAATTTACCTTGGACATTGATTAGTAACATAGTTTAAGAATATATTTAACACATACATTAATAACTTAACAACATAGTTCAAAATTACAACAGAATCAAATAAAGAAATCTTCATATTTTAATTATGGAATGATCATGAGCAAATATAAGTTCATAAAATCAAACAAATGCACAAAATTAAATGATATGAATTATAAATACGCTAAGTTTATAACTTCATTAATTTACTTTTCATATCATTTAAATTGTAAATTATAACCATTCAACCTCCCTCATATGATGTATAAGACCTAAAGGAAATACTAAAAGGAAGTAGTGTAAAAAAATGAAAAAAATCCCTATCTCATTTTTCTTGCCTTGAATTTTCTAGCATTTAGCTATGGCTATTTTCATTATAAAATAATTTTCTCAATGGTGTTTTCCAAAAATACTTTCATAGAAACCTATCGATGATACTTCAATTCAAATCAATATAATCTCACTATGCTATCCCTTTATATTTTAAACAACATATCATCAATCAACTCCACCAAGTCAAAATGTGTTTCACGCAAAACTCTCAAATTATCCATAGAAACGCTTTAAATAAATGACTAGTATTCGATCTCGCGATTTAATCACTATTTAAAATAAAGCACTTATACAAGCCACATAATAAAAACCATATGATGTAAGTGATATGTAAGTGCATATGTAAAGTGAAATCATAACCAAAGATTTCAACAAACTTTAATGATCATGATTTTCTTATGGATTCTAACGTATCATTAAATAATTCATCATTTATACCAAATAGTTAACAATCCATGTTTCAATTATCATTTAAATTAAGTTTATACACTAAATAAAGGTACAAATGGACATTAATCACAGATTAGAAAATAATAAAGTTAAAATCATTTTCACTTTTTAAGAAAAGAATGATGCAATATGTACATACATATTATGTAAGGGCTATCGCATTTGAGAAAGTGCATGAAGAAGCACGATGAATGAAAATACTCACCAAAACTATAAAAATAATCCAAACGTGACAAAGAATATCACTCATCCACCAAATGATTCGATTCCAAAAGAATACAGGAGTACTATGGAAGGGGAACTACACAAGGAAATCCCTAGGTATGCTAAGAAAACTTTTAAGGTAGGTAGTGAGGGGTACTACCTCCCCTATATATTTGGGAGACATTGTAGTCATCCTGGTCGACACGACGTTTGTTCCGGGGGGAGGAGGATCCCTCGAGGAAGAACTGCGCCGCGGTCTCGCACCCTTCTCTTTGAAAAGGTGCTTCGGCCATCCTTGGTGAGGGTGAATGTAAAGAGATAGAGTCGCCAGCCTATTTTGCTTAAAATAGGCAAAAGAAAATGTTTCCACTTCAAGAGAGAGACATCAAGGACAAACTAATGCATACGAAACCAATATATCGAAGGTCCGGGAGCTATGTTATGGAATGGGAAGGTGTTAGGCACCCACTCGCCCTTTCGGTCTCTTATGGGCAAATATTAATATTTTCATTTATCCTCGTGAAGTGTGTGCATGTGTTTACATAACGGAGATTGGAATCGTTCGATACATACCATGAAAAAGATAGGGTGAGGTCATCTACAGGAATATTCCAAAAATATAAATAAATGTGGAAGATAGAATATGAGCGTTCATTGCGATATCGATCATTATTGGGAAAAGAAAATATGTGTGGGATGAAATGCAAACAAGCATATTATATATATATATATATATATATATATATATATATATATATATATATAATGAGGGATTTTGAGAAATTTGGAAAATTAAAGAAATAAAAAATTGAAAAGTTGGACTCGAGTCTCGAATTTTAATCCAAGATGCCTACGTAGCCTATAAAGGCATCAAAGTCCACGTAGTTTGAATGTATAATAGGGGTGGGGTTTAACCCATAGATTCGAACGGAATTTTATTAGATGTGTGCGTGTAGAAAATGTATTTTTAGTTTTGAAGAAGGTGTGGTGGATAATTCCGTTCAGAATTTACGGGTGTAACCCTCTTTTATTTATTTTTTGGTTTTTTTATAAAAAAAATAGAGTATATGGAATATACTAATAAAAACGTAGATGTTAATGTGTATGAACTACAATGAAACTAGATTATGAATCTAAAGTAATTTATGCAAAATTTAAAAGTGGAGGAGAAGGAATTAGACCTTCTTTAGAGCTTGAGCTTGGATATTAGATGAAATCCTTTGAATGTTGATGGATGTTGATGAGAGAGAATGGTATTTTCCAAATTGGGTGTGGAAAGGATGGGTATTAGGCTTGAATGGGATTTCTCACAGGGAACTTTGCTGATTTCGAGAGAATGTTGCTGAGATCACTGATGCTGATGCTTTTTTTTTGCTCTATTGGGAATGAGGTCATGGACCTTATTTGTAGGGAAAAGGTGGGTGCCGATCGGCCTACCCCAATGGGTGCCCATCGGCAGGTCACCCTTGACACTGTGCCGATAGGCAGGGTTCAGGGCCTGCCAATTGGCAGTCTTGTGCAGACTTTTGTAGAAAAATGATCGTAGCGCACAAACCATTGATCCAAATTAGGCATGGAGAATACCATTAAACATGTATTTTAGAGACCTTCAAGAGTCCTTTGGACCTCTCCCGGGTTCGGGAGTTGACTTTGGGTAAAATATGGCTCGAAAGCGCACGTCGGTCCTTTGGACTGGAGATCGTCAGATGCAAACGGATCGTTCATCCGCATGGTAAGTCAGAATCATGCATATGGTAGACTGTTGGAAAGGTTAGGAGATGTACTTCTACATTCCAAAGAGTTTTGCTTGGTTTGGAAAGTTGACCTTGGTCAAACGAGCCCCCAAAGCATCCGGTGACCTCTTAGAGTAAAACGGATCGTTCGTTCGTATCGTAAGTTAGAATCGTGGACGAGGAGGATATTTAGAAAGGGTATTCAGTGACCTTAATAGATTCATTCAGTCTTGTTCATGCTAAAGAGTTTACTGTGGTTAAATGGAGTCCGAGAGCACCTAGTGGCCTCCGGTTCTATTTTTGGAGGAAAATTAATTGTTCATCCAAATGGTTATGCTGTTTATTCCATGGGGAAGACTATTGGAAAGGGGTTTCATTGACCTTCAATGATTCAAAGAGATTTTTCTTTGATAATGGAGTTAAATGGGGTCAACTCGGGGCCTGGGAGCGCCCCATGGCCTCTGAATTAGTTTTCGAAAGTGAAATGGTCCATTCATCTGAACTGTTATGCCAATTCATGCATGGGGAGAACCTTTGGAAATGGTATTCATAGCCCTTTAAATATTCAAAGAGCTTTAGATCTGACAAAAGAGTTGAACGCAGTCAAATGGGGTACGAGGGCGCCGGATGGCCTTTAGATTGTTACTCGGAGTGTAACCTAGGTTTGTGGTACAAAGGGGGAGTGCTAGGGGTCTATAGAGAGACTTATGGGATCTTAAAATGTGGTATATACAGATCCCCTCAACAGGTGTGCTTAGAATAAGTGATGGTGGTCGAATAGATACCACATGATGGAAGGAGGTCAGTTTTGCAGATCTAAGGGGTGTGGATGACCGATTCAAAGTGTCAGCATCGATTCTGACCTAAAAGAGGTGATGATTGAGGATCGAGGTCAATTTTTACCTAACTAAGGTGACGATCAAGGACCGAGGTCAATTCTAACCTAACTAAGGTGGCACTTCAAGATTAAGGCCAATTTGACCTAAAAGAGATGACGATTAAGGACCAAGGTCAATTCTGACCTAACTAAGGTGACGATCTAAGACCGAGGTCAATTATAACCTAAAAGAGGTTATGACCAAGGATCGAGGACAATTTTAACCTAACTAAGGTGACGATCAAAGATCGAGATTAATTCTGACCTAAAAGAGGTGACGACCGAGGACCTAGGTCAATTATAACCTAACTGAGGTGAAGATCCAAGATCGAGGTCAATTCTGACCTAAATGAGGTGATGACCAAGGACTGAGGTCAATTCTGACCTAACTGAAGTGACGATCTAAGATCGGGGTAAATTTTGACCTAAATGAGGTGATGAACGAGGACCGAGGTCGATTCTTACCTAAATAAGGTGATGATTCAAGATCGAGGTCAATTATGACATAAAACAGGTGTAATTTACGTCGAGAAATCTGGGGATTCCACTAGGGATGAAGGTTGGATTTTAATTTCCGCTGGGGAATAGTGAATGATCCGAGGATATTTTGGAGTGTCCTTTAAAGACGTTATTGGGGATAATGATTCTTTGGAATTCCACTAGGGTTGCAAAAAATGTTTTCCTTGCTGAACAAGGTGCTAGAATGGATTTGGCAATTTTAAGAATTTTTCGGGAATTGTTCAGGATTTTCTGGCATTTTTTTTGGACTTTTTGTACAAAATTTTAAAGGGTGTGCCGATCAGCATTGACACGAGATTTGGGGGTACTTCAAGCAGGTGAAAGGATCAGTGCCGATCGTTGGGTGGAGGGGACTGCCGATCGGCATAACCCTTAGCCTCCTATAAAAGGGGGCGGGTTCTCCTCATTTTGCATAGTTTTCTGACTTCTTTTCTTATGCTATAAAACTCTACAAATTGTCCAAAAATCCAAAATGGTTGACTTCTCAAACAATGCAACCCATATAGAATGGCTTAATGCCGATGACTGGGTAGGGTTAAAGTGGAGGGTTAGGGTGCCCCTCACATTGGGTAGCGAGAACTCTTTTGACTCGTTTGAGCCTGTCGCGGATGATCAGACTCTTCTGCGTGAACCTTCACATCATCGCTCTTCAAGGGTGGTGAACCCTGGTGGCTATGTAAGTATTTCATGACTCTTGGTATTCCTTTCTTTTTTTCTTGATGAGAATTCTCTATTTCTTGAATCTGACAAGGATTTCCTTCATTTCTTGACAGTCTGACGTCTCCATGTCGACTATTTGTGCCCGTGGCATGACAGGGCTTAAGGATGTTGGGAGGACCTTCCTATTGTGGTGCGCTGGATGATGTTCTCTGTGGGTTTTGGGTGGCTAGCATCGACTTTAATTTAGACGCCCCTCTCCACTGTGATTCTATGTGCTTTGGGAGAGAGGTGGTGGGACACTACCCATACCTTCCATTTTGGCTTCGGGGAGATGATCGTGACTCCCATTGATGTTCAGTAGTTATTGGGGCTGGATTGCGAGGGTGCCAAGATTGAGGTGGACAAGATGTTGAGGGTGAGGCTGGAGGCGGTGACAACGGCTCTTGGTGACATGTAGACGGTGGTTTCTGCAGATTCCCTCCTCTTATCTTCTTTGAGGGAGCTTTTGCTGAGGAGGAGGGTCGACGAGAACGATGGGAAACATGTGCGTAAGATGGACCATTTGTTTATCTTACTAGTGTTAGGGGGTTTTCTGGTGGCTAAGAGTGGTGACATCATCCACTTGTGGTTATTGCCATTTCTGAGGGTGTTTTTGAACATCTGATTCTATGATTGGGGGAGCCTAACTTTGGCGACCCTTTATTATTCTTTGGATGCCTTCAGCCGGTGCTACGGGCCGACTTTTACTAGGGCCACGTATCTTCTGGAGTTATTCTTTATTTTGTGCATTTTCTTTTATGCATTCGCATTTTCAATTCATGCACTTATTTTTTATTTCTTGCATGCTGATACTTGTCTTTTGCAGACGTGGTTCCATGAGGTGATTGGGTTGAAAACCCAACTAGTTTCTTTAAAGGATGACTCTATGGAGGACTTCTATCGGATGTTCCGGTGGTAGAGGTCAAACTGATAATCGAAGAAGAATATTTATCTACAATACGTTTGATGTTAAGAAAAGATCTCTTGAAGGAAGGTTGAATAGATATTTCTTACCAAAAACACTAGCCCTGCTCAGTGCGTCAAGTCTTGAATGGCTTGACGAGCGAGCGTGTAAGCCTTCTTTTGTTGTTGAGACTGTTCCTTTTCCTTTGATGATCTTTTATTGATACTTATTGTTCTCTTTTTCTAGGGATTTGTAGGTGAACTTTTATCCTTGCAGGACGGCTATTCAACATACCGGGGTGACTGAGGGACATGCACAAATGTGATGCCTGCTAGTTCATGAGTTCGGATACTCCTAGTATCTTGAGGAGAGGGTAGTCTGACAAATTATGGAGGACGAAGTTGCGATGCCACCGGTGAGGCCCCTTATGTACATGAGGTGCGTGCGAAAGATGTCTGATGATGCCCCGGTGGCTGTCTTTATGGGAGAGCCATACTCTTTATATACTGATATAGAAGTGATGTACGATTATCTAGACTTCGTCTTAGGTTGGCTGATGCCCCCTAGTATATATGATGTGATGCCTCTCCATAGGGCAGGCTCGAGTCGACAGGTGGGGTCCTCTCATAGCGCAGGTGGTGCGAACTACGTCAGCGGTGGAAGCGACTATATCAAGGCCTTCTTTTGTGTGATTGCATTCTCCTAGTTACAACCTTAGGCGAGTTGATGGGGTATCTGTGCGTCTGCAGCATCGCCCTCATGCGATGGACCTGGAGGAGGTCCTTCGGCCTGCGGTACATCTTTTTTATTTCCTTAATTTCTTTCTTTTTCCTCATGCTTAACTGATTTGATCTTTTCCATTTGCCCTTACAGCGTATCAGTGTTTCGACTACCTGGCTGAAGGACATCAGGGACTAGATATCTTCGACAACTGCTCATATTTGTGAGGCGGTTCTGGTGCCTTTTTTCTTGGTGTCGTCCGCCTCTTTCGGGGAAGGGTTGAGCTCTAGAAGTGGGGGCATGGGTCATCTTAGAGAGAGAGAAAAGAGAGCGAAGAGAGAGAGAGAGAGAGAGAGGGGGGGGGAGAGAGAGAGAAAGAAATTGAGTTCGGGCTGAGTCCCATAATTTTTTCTTCTTTTTTCGATAAAATGTTAATGTAACAGAGGAAAATATATGCAAATGAAGAATGAAAACTTTTTCTTTTTTGTTAATTTTCTTTGTTTACTGAATAATGCACATGCTCTTTTTACTTTGCTACTGAGACTGTAAAAAGAATTTTGAAGAATGATTTTATTAAAATGAGATTAGTAAAAGCATAAGTATAAAGGGAATTCAGAATTTCCTTAAGATAAAAATTATTTTATTGATTTTTTTTTAATTTTGACAAAATTATTTTACAGATCCGCATGACCCCTGTCCTGTCCAATCAATCCAAGGCTTTGATTGCACTTTCTTCAATTACTTGGTACATGGTGGGGCAAGTTTTACTTCGATTTCTGCAGGGTTCCTTGTTTTTTATTGAGAGTTTCCAAGTATAAAAGGGGGTATGGATGGGGCTTCCCTCCTCACACTTTCAGTTTCTTTCTTTTTCATATTATTACTTACTTATTATCTCTTTGTCTTACAAGATGGCTTTCTCTGGTAGCATTAAGTTTGCCAACAACCTCGAAGCCTAAGAAGTTTTGTGTTCTTACAATGTTGATAATGACGCCATTCACATACGACGAGTCTCTTTGTGGCATAACCAGCCCATTAAGTGGAACATGCTGATGGTGACTGTCGAGTTTTGTTATCCCGAGGATCATTCCTTCCGCTTTGGGTTGGATGAGATTTACCTACCTAGGATGAATTTTCTACAATTTTAGGGATAAATCCCAGTGTTGCTGCAGCTCTGCCTAAGTTTTCCCATTTTCCCAGGGAATTGCTCGATGGTCTTCTTTAGATTTTGCCTTCTACGGCTAGGCCATTGGTTATGGGGGGAACGATTTCCATTCCATGAGTCGTGCAGTCCATGCATTCACAGGATGTGGGTGATGTTGGATATGCTGGGGCCGTCATCCTAGGCATTATTTCAAAAGTTATGTTGGTGACTAGGGAGACGCTGGTGGACCCCCAACTGGCTGCTATTATCTTTTGGATGTCATACCATTGTATTCTTGCAGAGACCTTGAATAGCCTGGATGCCTAGCGGGTGGGTCGTTCTGAATTTTTGAGGTGTAGCCCTGTAATGTTGTTTATGTGTCTATTAGAGAGGTTTCGTATGGCGGTCCCACCTAAGTATCCTTTGTCGGTGGTGACAAAAAATTTCTCGCACTATTTCATTAGCATAGGCCTGGACATTAAGAGTTGAGGGAACTAGTTTGTAGAGCACGGGCTCGAGGCTTATGCTGGCTTGTGCCTTGGTGGGGGAACTGCTTCCCATTCTGGAACTTGGGGAGTACCAATATGTCCAGTTAGTAGGTCTTAGGCAGGCCTCTTTCTATTTTCCCTAGTGGATGCTACGCTAATAGGGTTTGGAGCAAATTGTGCCACCGCGGACACCAAAATTCTTTCCTATGGAGGACCTGACAGAGCGCATGCAGCTTGGTTCTCTGTGGGAGAATCATCGTCCGTCAGCCCATCCTTCTTAGTCTACTGGGCGAGTCTGGCATGTCTCTGAAGACTATATGAAGTGGTTGTGGAAGAAAGGAGTGGCCAGGATGCTAGTTGTGGAGACTGGTCAGAAGTGGTTTGCCATATCTGACACCATAAAGGGAGGTGTTGTGGTCTACCCCAATCTAGTTCGGTCTTATCGCTCTATGGAGCATCTGTGATACCCCATTCAGGTAGGCGAGGTTAGGGGAGCTTAGGATGCAGGTGATGATGGTGTTGGTTCCTCTGATAGTTGAGGGTAGGGTTTTGTGAAGCTTATTGTTATAGTTGTGGTTTTGTGCTTTGTGGGAATAATTGGGGGGTGATTTTCAGGAGTAGTGGGACTTGTTATTATTTTTATTTTGTTTAGTAGGTGTAGTGTTGGCCAGGGAAGTCGTTTGACTCCTTATGCCGATGTAATTGTGCAAAAATTTTAGATAATGAAATAAATAAGTTTTTGATCATCTAGTTGTGCCTCTTGATGACTTTTTACATTTTGAATAATCTATACTTATCGCTAAGGAATACATAATCCTTTTGTTCACGTATATGTTAAAATGAAATTCCATTCTAGGGGATAAGAAAATAATAGCATTTTGTGAAAAAGAAGGGGGGACCGTGCTCAAGTGAAGCGAATGAGCTACCTACGTACCTCTGAGGGTTTTAAAAAATTTTGAAATTCAATTTTGAAAATATTTTTAGAGGATCGGGCCCATGTAGTTCTGGGTAGGGAGAAAATAAGAGATTGTTTTAGAATAGAAGGGAGATGAGAAGAGTCGTAGCACGTCGAGATTTCTGACTAGGGATAGAATTTCTTGAGACGGTCCAGGTTGACTGCACGTGCCATTTCTTCTCTGTCGAGGTTTGGTGAGCACTTCGGCATCACCTGATAGGATCTTCTTCACTATGTATGGGTCGCTCTAATTGGGCTTGAATTCCCCTATGGGGTCCCAGATGGGTTCTACTATTTATTTGAGGGATAAGTCCCCTTCTCACACACTGCGATCCTTGACTCTCTTATTAAAGGATCGCTCTATAGGACGATGGAACCCTTGCATGTGATGTAGAGGTTTCAATCTCCCTTCATCTTGGTGGGTTAGTTCATCGATAGCTTTGGTACCAATCTTCTTTGTTGACCTTGCTTTCAAGCATGACCTGCAGTGAGGGTATTTCTAGCTCCACCGATAGAACTTCTTCCATGGCGTAGACTAGAGAGTAAGGGGTAGACCTAGTAGAGGTTCGAGCTGAAGTTTGGTAGCCCCAGAGGGCGTAAGGGATCCTGTCGGCCCAATCATGATAACTCTCGATCATTTTGCTGATGATGGCTTTGATATTGTTATTGGCTTCTTTGATCACTCCATTGGTTTGAGGCCGATATGGATAGGACTTATGTCTTTGAATCCCATACTCGTTGACCACTTCTATAACCTCTACCTCAAAATGTAACCCATTGTCTGATACCAGCTCGTGTGGGATCCCATATCGGCTGATGATGTTTTTCTTGATGAATTTGGCCACTTTCTTGTCATTAAGAACTACGTATGACCCCAACTTCGACGCATTTGGTGAAGTAGTTAATAGCGACTATATATACTCATGCCCATTAGATGCTTTCAGTGTAACTTTCCCTATGATGTCGATGCCCCATGTGGAGAACGGCCAGGGAGAGGTCATGTTGTACAATCCTCAGGGAGGTAAGTGTTGTAGGTTGGAGAACTGTTGGCATTTGAGACATATTCGTACCTAAGCTGTGAAATCCTGAACCATGGTAATCCATTAGTACCCCTGTCAAATGATCTTTTTGGCAAGCATATGGCCATTCATGTGGGGTTTGCATTCCTCGCTATTAATTTTCTGCATCATTTCTTAAATGTCAGCCCCTATGATGCAGTGTAGATGGGTTCCATCAAAGTTTCTCTTAAACAGTGCTTCATCATAGACAATGTATTTGGCCGCCAATCTGTAGAGAGTTGCTTGGTCTTTCTTGTTAGCTCCTTGGGGATACCTTGTGTGTTTGAGTAGGCACCAAATGTCATATTACTAACAGTCGACTATTTCAAGTTGTTCCATAATGAGCTCGATGTTGTAGCAGTAGGTTGGTTTGTCTTATTTCTGGACAAGGAAGGGGGCCATGGTTGTTCTTTTGGGTATGTCAATCATGGAGGCTAATGTGGCAAGGGCGTCAGCTAGGTTGTTTTTTTCTCAGGGCAGGCAGTGGAAGGTGATTTCTTGAAATTGGGAAGCCAATTCTTTAGGGTAGTCGTGGAAGGGTAAGAGTTTCTCGTCCTTGACTTTACATTTCCCGAGTACTTGATCGATGATGAGGGTTGAATCCCCATAGACATCAAGGTATCAAATTCTTTTCTTGAGGGAAACTTTCAGTCCAATCGCGCACGCCTCATATTCAGTCATGTTGTTAGTGCAGGGGAAATCCAATTTGATGGCAATGGGAGTGTGGGAGTCATAATAGGAAATTACGAGGATTCCAATGCCATATTCTTTTTTATTGGCCGCGCCATCAAAGAACATTTTCCATCTAAGGTTTTCTTGGGAGGTGCAAAGGATATTCTCATCTGGGAATTCAAAAATCCAAACCTTGGCTTCTTCTATATGTTAGTCCGCAAGGTAGTCAAAGTTGGTGCTTCCTTTTATGGTTTTTTGTGTGACAAGGGGGATATCAAACTCGGTTAGCAACATCAACCATTCGACTAAATAGGGAGGGATTATCGAGTAGGTACTTGATGGGATCTATTTGGGATACGAGTCTGATGGGGAAGGCGAGCATGTAGTGCAGTAACTTTTGGGTAACCCAGATAAGAGCAACACATGCTTTTTCCAAGGTGGTGTAGTTGGCTTTGTAATCGGTTAATTTTATACTGGCATGGTAGATGGCTTTCTCCTTGTGGCTTCAAGGTATTGAGCTAGCAAATCCCCAGCTATAGTATGGGTCACGGTTAGGTATAAGAGTAAGGGAAGACCAGGTTGCGATGGCATGAGCATCGGAGGTCATGTTAGATATTGCTTAATTTAGTCAAATGCTTCTTGGCAAGCTTCATTTCAGACCTTATTTGAATCCTTTCGGAGGAGTTTGAAGATGGGTTAACAGATGGAAGTCAATTGGCTGATGAATTGACTGATGTACTGTAATTTTCTAAGGAATCCTCAGACTTCTTTCTATTTTTGTGGAGGTGGCATCTCAAGTATGTCTTTCAGCTTAGTAGGATATGCTTCTATCCCTTTCTCACTGACCATGAATCCCAAGAGTTTCCCTTTGGTAATGTCTAAGACGCATTTTTGTGGGTTAAGACGCATTTAGTACTATTGCAGTGGTTCAAAGAATTTTCAGAGAGCGGGATCATGACCTTATCTAGTCTTGGATTTGATAATCATGTCATCTACATAGACCTCAACTTCCTTATATATCAGATTATGCATAATGGTTGTGGCAGCCCTTTGATAGGTAGCCCCTGCATTTTTTAGACCAAATGGCATGACAGTGTAGTAAAAGGCTCCCCAAGGATGATGAATGCGATTTGCTCTTGATGATCAGGGTGTATCTTGATCTGGTTATATCCGAAAAACCCATCAATGAATAACTTGAGAGCGTGACTGGTTATGTTGTCCATAATCATATCGATGTTGGGTAGCGGGTAATCATCCTTCGAAGAGGCCTTGTTCAAGTCTCGATAGTTGACACACATGAAGACTTTCCCTCTTGATTTTGGCAGGGGTACGATATTGGCTAGCCACGTGGGATACTCAATTACTCGAATAAAACCCACGTTTATTTTCTTGACTACTTCCTCTTTTACTTTGAGTGACCATTCAGTATAGAGCTTTCGTAGCTTCTGTTTGACTAGTTTACATTCCAGGAGAGTTAGAATCTCATGTTGTGCTATCTCAGGGTCAATCCCGGGCATATTATCGTAGGACCATGTGAAGACATCCATGAATTCCTTCAGTAAATCTTTGAGTTGTGTGCGCTCGTTCTTATCAAGGGTATCCCCTATCCTAAACTCGAGCATTTGGCTACTAGAACTGAGATTAATAATAACAGTTTCATCTTCATTAACATGAACGCAATTATGTTAGTTGTTATTAACCTTATTTATATCACTTTAGAATTGTTCATTTGCAAAGTCATCATCATCAAATGTTTGATTAGAATTAAGACAATTAATGTAAGGCACAACAAGATACTCAAAATCTTCGTTTATTTCATTAATAGGAAAAATAGCATTGAGAACCTCATCAAAGGAGGTCTTGATTACATTAGAGTGAAACGAAACAACTAAAGGGGAAAGGGGATAAACATCAAGGTTAGGATGAATATTAGCATGTGGCACAGGTGCAGTATGAAAATTGAGAAGAGGTATATCAGCATCTTTGATGAGGTAGGATGGATCAGATGATGTAGTCCCTGAGTAGATCATGCAGATTGTCAGCTCCAGTATTTATAAGTTGAAATAATCCTTGGAGTTGCTGTCCTTAGAATCCTAGATATCAGCTATGGTCTTCTTAGTGAGTGGTTGCACACACTGCTGGGAACTTTTGACTCATGAGTAGCTGTCATGAAAAAATATCTCCATTCCTAGTTTCATCCTTTTTTCTACAGGGTCGTACCATTGTTCAGGGAAGCTACTGAAGAGGAAATCTCCGCCCTCTCTAATATATCTTCCATTTAGGGAGTCTCTCGAGATAGTTTTGGTGCATTTTAACTTCCTCTTTAGTCGAGGCAGATGAATCAATTTGATTTCTTCTTCTGATGGTTGATAGCCCAAGCCACAGGGAGGAAATACCTCCTTCAACACAATAGGTTCAGTTCTCCCTTGTTGTCTTTTCCCTAGCCCCAGTCCGAGCATGGACTACATGTTCTTGAACATTTAGATTACATTAACATTTCCATTACGATAATATTCTAGACAAACCGTGCCTTTGAAGTCATCCCTGCTGGGAGTAGGAGTAATTCGACTTGAAAGCCTGATAGCAGCATATCGTTCACCCCATGTTTTATCTTGAGTACTGGATTACTGGTGTTAGCATTCTAGGTGTTGTCACTGTCTCCTAAGATGGTGATAACTTATCCATTAGCAAAGAACTTCAAATTCTGATGAAGGGAAGAAGGCAACCCTTTGATGTTATGGAGCTACGGTCGTTTGAGCAGCAGGTTGAAACAGGTTGGGATGTTGATGAGTTAGAATTCAACAATAGGATTTATAGGTCTAGCCCCTATTTCAAGCTTGATAGATCCCATTACTTCTCAGAGGGTGTTATCATAGGCACGTACGACAGTAGAGGTTGGAGCGAGGTTGCTCACTTTCTATCTCAGATGGTTAAGGGCACATATTCAGAGATGATCAGTTATCGACGAGTGAGAGGGGGACAATGTTTCTTATGACTTCAATGGAGATATTGAAAGCATGATTGTGGTTGGGACCATTCTTAGGGATTTCTTCTTTGGAGAAGGAGAGAATTAGAGTAGAGGCAAAGGATCTAACTAGATTCATTGCTTCTTCTAGTGTGGTTGAGGGAGGAACTGTGGGTCCTGTGAGTATCTTGATCGGGGAATTTCGATGAAGTTGGGAAGACATGAAAAGTCCCCATAGACTGATATTAGCTTGGGTCATCTTTAGTTGATCAAGGACCTTACTTTCTTCAAGAGTAATTTCTCGCATAGGTATATTCTCAACACCTTTCCTTTTATCGCTTGCTGATGGTGGTAAGTTTGAGTTCGGGTAATGTCTCCTCGACCTGGTCATTTGGTTCATGGAAGAGGAAAAAAATGGAAGCTCTATTTCATTATCGATATCGGGTTGCTCAACTACCTGGTTGATCTCTCCTAGCAGCTCTTCGAATGATATCACTCCGCATAGGTTAGCTATCAAACTAGTCTTTCCTCAATCTTTCTCTTTATTTTAGTCTTCGAAATCATCTCCCCATCCAGTGGAAATGATATTATCTTTTCGTGCAAAGTCAATACACTCTATAACTTCTATGGCTTCTTCATATAATTCCTCCCATTTGGTAGGGAAATGCAAGATCGAGGGAACCAGATGCCCTTGTAATTTCAGAATGTGGAGTAGCTCACATATGTTACAAACATCACTAGTCTGTCGAAATAAATCTTCCATGATCTGGACTAGGTCATCTAGACTGACTTCATCGATTGGCACTACCCAATTGTCCAACTCTCGGGACCATTTTTGGGCTTCGAAGAACAACCCACTAAATCTTTAAGAGTCAATGGTCATCTAGGAGAGAAATTTCAGCCTGAACTCTAGGAGTTGGTTGAGTACTTTTGATAATTCCATGTCTTTACCTCCAGAACGAGTACAGACAACGATGCATGCTCTGGTGAAGAGTGATAAGATTTGGTGGGCAAGGCTGGTAGGGTGTAAGAGGAAATATGGGCATATTTGGAGAGGTTTGGGAGAGTATATGGGTATGACTAGTGATTTACTTGGCATAATTTAGGTAAATGGATCGAGTTCTGAATATTTTTCTAAGAAGATGGCGTTTGCATGATTTGGGAGTGGATTATGAGTAGTGTTTGGCTTAGGATTAGCTGGTGGGGAGATGATACCCCTGTTAATCATCTTTGGATTATGTTTTGGAGATGAAAACATTGGTCAATGGTATGGCCAACAGTTTGGTGATAGTCACAATGGGCATCAGGTTTAAAGTTCTTCAGAAGTGAATTTGGTAACGGATGAGCATCCAAGGGTTTGATCAAATTTCGGTTTAAGAGAGCCTGGTAGAATTTGGAGAGAGGAGCGTGAATCTCGGTATATTCCTTTCGGATTGGGTTTGGGAGGCTTTTTGGAGCCTACGAAGTGATAGGCTGAGAGATCTTGTTGATAGTAGAGATTGGGGTACTAGTAGGCTTTTTAAACTTTCTAGGAGCAAACTATCCAGAGGTTTTCTTCGGTTCAACTTCTATCTTGGCAAAACATTCTTTAATTTCTACTCCTTCTTATCGGAGGTCCCAAAAGTGAGGGTAATACTGTCCTCCCATTGTTGCTCGGATATGGGGTAGAAAGTTCTTCTTCACAATACTGACTTGTTCTTCTTCGAAAGGCCGATTGGTCATGGTAGCTTCTTTTTATCTCCATCTTGCTACGAAGTTGCTAACTAATACCCCAGAATTTTGTTTAAGTAGCTCTAAGTCACAGTGTGTAACCTCTAGCTCCTTATTGTACTTGTACTGTGACATGAACTCAAGAGCAATGTCTTCCCAACTGCAAATTATAGATTCTTCAAGGAATAGGAACCAACGAAGGGCTCTATATTTTAAATTATGCTGGAACATCTGAGCCATTATTTTTTTGGAAGCCCCTAGGAGAGTCATGGCTCGGTGATAGCTGCAAAGATGAACGATCGGGGGTCCACTACCTCCAAACTTCTCAATATTGGGCATCTTGAATTTTTTAGTAGCCTGGCTTTAGGATAAGGATACATGTGGGTGTAGTCCATGTAGTTCCCAGAGATTCTGACTTGCTCGAATTTTTCGGTTAACATCTTGAGGTCTTCCTTGACCATGTTCAGTTCTTCGTCTTTCGGATCAATAATTACGAGTAAATTATCCCCAGTCTGAGCAAGGTTTGGCATAGGAAGTTGGGCTGGTGGTGGCCCATTAACACGAGGAGCACATGGAGCATGATGGTATTTTTTAGGAACCCAAATAGGCTCAGGTGCAGGCGGACCCATGGCACGAGGGAAAATGACCTTGGTATCTTCGGGGATTGGGACTCAGTTTCTTTACATCTCATGAACCTCGGTTTAAAGGTTGTCAATTTTGGAATTGAGCTGAGCCAGAACCATCAACAAATCCGATTGGACATTCGACACTTGATTCGTATTCTCAATGGAAGGCAGGTGAGTCTCGGACTTGGAGGAAGTAAAAGGACTGATAGATCTTTGGGGTGGTTCAACTGAAGATCGAAGCCAATAGGGAGCCAGGCCAAGGGTATGTTATCTAACTAAGAAGGAGAAAAATTGGAATTTATTTTCGAAAGAGAAAAAGGGAACTTATTATTTTTGGAAACGGAGGAAAATATTTTTGACATTTTTGAAAAGGATGAGGACGACCATGTTTGTTTTTCTTTTTTTTAGGGAAAAGGAGGGAAAATATTTTTGGTATTTTTGATAAAATAGGGAGAAATGTTTTTTTGAACGCTTTTGGGAAAAATTAGAGATGGGTCTCATCATGATTATTATGTTTATTAGGTTCACTTATGTTAAGTTCACCTAAATGCAAAATGAAGTGACAGAGGGCACCCGAGCCTTGAAAAATTAGGTTTGCAACATATGTAAAGCTATGGTTAGCCTTTTAACCATGCTCACGGGAAAGGTTCCATTTTAAAAATTGCGCAAAAATTTGGGCGGTAAGCCAACCCGAAATTTCAGCAGATTCGAGTCAAAATCGATAATCTAACATCTGTGTCCTAGGCTTGACACCTATATGTCGGTATGCAATTGGTTGGGTGAAATGGAAAGGGTTCCCCCCTTCGGCGTGACTTCCATGATATACGTCTTGCTTTTGAGGGCAATCGGTACATATGGACAAGCCATTTGATATACCTGAGTGTACGTGAATTGCCTCACTATATACCTCATGGGGATGGTACGCGTGAGAGGGAATTCAATATACTCGATGTACGTGAACGAGTTCCTGCGATATACCTCCCGTTATGACTTCGGTAAAGCGGTAAAATGCATGGAAACCATTCGATATATGTCAAAGG
Organism: Sambucus nigra; assembly: GCA_949130495.1. NCBI lineage: Eukaryota > Viridiplantae > Streptophyta > Magnoliopsida > Dipsacales > Adoxaceae > Sambucus > Sambucus nigra. The sequence goes on along the minus strand of OX422217.1, from coordinate 236,584,152 downwards.
TACTTGGACAATGGAAGGTGAGAGTCATATCGCTTAGTCAAACTGTGACCTGCCAGACCAACGCCCATCACCAAGTGACTCTCCAGTTACGGGACCAAATTTGGCCAATAACAATGCTCTTTGGTGATGTCGTGTGAATCATGCATGATTCATTTATTAGTATCTTATGGAGAGAGTACGTTTTTCTCGATCATGCCAAACAGGGAGCAAAGTACAAGTATAAATAGTAAAGCTATACTAAGCATGGATAAGTGATGTGTGAATGATGTGTAATTATCTACAAGCGAGTGTGTGATAAGAGAGCATGGATATATAAAAGTGGAGGTGTGTGCTAGTGATACCTAAGCATGCATTTCTAAGTGATGTGTGCAACATGTGGATATACGTGATCCCACGTGGTGTGAAGTGTACATGGAGATTCTTCTACAAGTGTGTGGATATTAGAATACGCATGAGGTACATATGAATAATAAAGGGGAAAATGGGGGGATATAAAAGAAAATAAAACACCCATATAAACAAAGTCTATCCCTCTTAAAAATAGTCCCCAGCAGAGTCGCCACTGTGGCCATCCTGGTCGACGCGACATTCATTCTGGGGGGGGGGGGGAGGAGGATCCTTTGAGGAAGAGTTGTGTCAAGGTCTTGCATCCTTCTCTTCGAAAAGGTGCTTCGGCCGTTGTCAGTGCAGGGTGAATGTACATAGATAGAGTCGCCAACCTATTTTGCTCAAAAAAATAAAAAGAATATGTTTCCACTTCAAGAGAGGGGCATCAAGGACAAACTGATGGATACAAAACAAATAGATCAAAGGTCCGGGGCTAAGTTACGAAATGGGAAGGTGTTAGGCACCCATCCCGCCCTTTCGGTCTCTTATGGGAAAATTTTAATATTGTCTTTTATCCCCGTGAAGTATGTGCATGTGTTCATATAATGGAGATTGGAATCGTTTAACCCGTACCATGGAAAAGATAGGGTAAATTCATTCACATGAATATTCCTAAAATCGTACTTGCTTAAAAGAGACTAATAAAAATGACTAATAAAAAAGATCAACTTGCTTAAAAGAGAAAAGGATCTGATACCAATTGGGGGAGTATGTTTTAGTGCAAGTGTTCATCTCATATAAACCTATCATTATGAATGCAATCTCACACTCGTATTCACCAAGAGAAGAGCTACCAGTTGTTTATCGGGGGGTTCCTTGTTTGGATTTCTCTTTGTGAGAAGTCCCACGCATGAAACTTAACGTAAGGTTAGAAGTAGAGATATGTTTGGTCATTAGTCCATAAGTCTAGTACCTCAGTTGTCATAGGATCCGGTAATATTAATTGTAAGTTAAAGTTGAGTGACTATTTAAGGCCAGTGGAGCCAGTGGTGTGGTATGGAAGCATTGGAAGTTTTGTTTTATCACCATGAGTTGAAGGGTGGAATGACTATAAGGAGGACTTAAAATTTTTTATTTTTAGGGTGATTAAGAGTACCCAAGTGTTGAAAACACATTGTGAGCATAAGGGAAATAAATAATTGGGTGTTATGTGTGACGCATAGGTGATGCTTACACTAGTATGCAGATTTTATCGGATGTGTGGGCATCCTGGTTAGTTGTTGCCTTAATCGTTCGAGTTGAAGAGACGTGGGGATAGATGCGTGGAATATATGTTTGTGTGAAGGACGTAACAAAGTGGAACTGGTAGAGTGGATTAAGTGTGGTGCGAAGGACGATAATCCATATATACATATACGATCAAAGTAGCAAATAGAAATTTAGTTGGAAGGCTATGGGATGCCATTTAAGGGTACTCCTTGAGAAGGATAAAATTTATCTATTATGGAAAACACTCGGAGCGGAGTTTTACCTAGTCAAGGGTTGAATGTGACTTGCGCGTAGGTTGAATGATGATGTTAGTAAGGTATACAGGTTCACCAGTGCACATCTTAGAGAAAATTTCACGGGTCGAAACTTTCGATATACGCTAAGAAAAGAAGGGGAGTGATAAGTGTCAGTTAATGTGGATCATTACAAGTAGACATCGATGTTGGGAGGGACATAGTGAGTAGTCTCCGTGGGAACCACTCATAAATATAAATCGGTTGGAATGAGAGGATCAATGAGAGAATTTTATAGCAAACCTACGATTCCTAAAATAGAAGAGAGCAATTGTGTGAAATTTCTTCGATGGGGTGCCAACTTCAAGGTAAGGTCACAAGTTCCATAGAATGTGTGGAACAAGTTGACCTAAAAGAAAGTGATTATTATTCTTTTGAGTGGTATACACTATTAGATAGTGTGCCCCAACCTTTCGAAAATAAGAACCACGCCGATTAGAGGTTCTTCCCGATGATATTCTGAACTAGAATGGGATCATTGAACCCCACTTTCAAACCAAGATCTCAGAAAGTAGTGGGGATAACGTTTCGTTTTTAGTAGGTTGTATCACCCTTATCCAGGGAGTAGGTGAGGTGATTAAAGATTAGTGGAGCCACGTGAAAGTAATTTTGAATTCATGGTGATCATTTCATTTCCACAACGGATGTATCCAGCAAGTGACGTTTAGTACAATAGAGTTTCGTGGAAGCTCTCGTTCCTGTTTATTGTGGACAAACTGCTTATTGAAATTTTGTGTGGAAAAACCATAACTATTCTCCCTCTAGTTGTTTAGAGGTGAGTGGGTAATCAGAATTTTTGATCGATCGAGTTAGAGTCTGATGACTATGGTGGAATTACCACGGCTGTTTTAGGTGACTTTTTAATGTCGTAAGAGTTACGTCGTCGAGAATCGAGATTTGAAGAACTGCCAAGAGTGGTCAAATGTTCGCATGATTTCTCTCAAAAAGGGAGTTTTGTGTTTAGATAAATACGAGTAATTATTACGTAGTGAGGTGCGACCTCCCAATAATATTGAGACAATGGGGGCCAATGATGTGTAGGCTCGTCTTATGCGAATAACAATGGATTGGAGCAGAATGTGAAGTGTCGTTATTAAGGTGCGACTCTATAACTGATAGTATTAAGAGTGCTAAATAAGCTTATTATGAGGTGGGGGACTATAGAAATTCGCCTTACCCTTAAGTCAGTTTTGAGTCTTGATAATATATCCAGATCTATTTTTACAAGGCTTACCTTATTTTCCAAATTTCGGGACGAAATTCCGTTATTAGGGGGAAAGTATGTAATACTCCGTATTTTTATGGCTTTTAAAATTGGGGATTTATTAAATTTAATTTGAGATATTAATTTAATATTAATCCAAAAATTTATTTTCAATATTTACTAGCGTGACGTGATTTAGTAATTATTGGAAATTTGTTGAATATTACTAGATGAGTAAAGTAATACATTAGATTTATTTTATTAACATTGTAACGAGTGAATAAAATGGCAATTATGGAAATTTAAGTCGGGACGTGCCTGTGTCGTGTCAGGACTAAATTATTATTATAAAAGTGAATATATTATAAGTCACCCGTATGGTCGTTTCGAGTGAGCCAAAGTGTTCGGAAGGGTCGAGATAGTCAGAAAAGCTTATCCGGTGGTTTAGTTTGGGTCTCGGGGCATTTTTAAGCCTAATTGACATCTCGGGAGGGTATTATAGACATTTTGTATTTTTAGGTAATTAAACCCACGGATTTTCTTAATATATATCAGCCATTTGGAGTGGTCTCTTAGGGTTAACAAACACAAAACCTAAGACCAACCATTAGAGAAGAAGGTGAAGAGATTAGAGAAGAAGGTGAAGAGACTAGAGAAGAAGGTGGAGAGTTTCCAAGCAATCCAAGGCCTAGAACTCACCTGATTGCACCGCCACCACCACCAAAACGTAGATCGCACGACGAGGAACACAACCATATCTTTTTCATTAACAAATCAGACCCTTGAATCCCATGAAAATTTATATCTTGCTGATTTCTAGTTAGTATTCCTTACATGTAAGTCTAGGAATGAAAATCATATGTTTTAATTGAAGAATTATATGTTTTGGAAGAGAATTTATATGTGTTGTAGGGAGAATCCATGTAGTCTGAAATCGTGATCATATGTAGAGGATTACCCACAAATTTATTATGATATTTGGGAAGAAAATCTGGATTAAAATCGAGGTTTGTGATTATTCATGCAAAGTTTGGTTTTATAAATAAATCTGAGATTAAACCCCTTTCTGATTGAATTGTTGAGGATTTATTGATGTTGCTATGTTATAACTTGTTTATATACATTGCTTATACATTTGGATAATTTGGTTGGGAGTTTGGGATGAAATTATAGAGATTTAGAGGGATTAGAATGTTTGAACCCGTAGGTTGAAAATTACACAGAACTGGGTAAGAATTGCTTGATCGATCGATCGATCAGCCCCATTCCTCGATCGATTGATCCCTCCTAGAAAAGTGCATATTTTCTCCTTTTTGTTTAATTCGGTCAAGATACGTAGGAACCCTTGATTATTATTTATAGAGTATAATGGGTTATGAAGAGGACCAGTAGGGTGTAAGTAGACTACGTTGAGTGAAATTAATATGGGATGAAATTTTGGGTTAATGGGGAGTTATTCATACATTGGAAATTGTGCGTACGTTTACTAAAAGATTGAGACTCGTGAAAGATTTAGACTAAAATGTAATTGAGGGTATACTTACTAAAATTATACTTAGTGAGAAAGAATACTTCGAGAGATGAGAAGTAAGTATGAAATAAATTATAAATGAGAATAAAATTGACAAATACGTTATGCAAGAGAATTGAGTAAAATTTATGATAAGAACGGATGATAATAATTATGGATCGTGGGCACCTAATTTGTAAAATGTGAATACCTATATATATGACTGTGTGAATGTGCATATATTATGTATCTGTGTAAAAAATCATACCCGGGCTACTTGCTATCACGGAGGTTTCCATGCTGGGACGGTCTTATCTCGATTGGACCTTTATGGGGGATATTGACTCGTACCTTAGAAGATAGTAATCCAGATACAGGCTATCTAAAAATGATAGTCAGATGTTTTAAGAGACGTGAGGGTATGTACTGACCTCTTAGGATTCGGAACTATGCTTTGCCTCCATTTGTATGTGTATTGTGTTAATAGAGTTTGAGAGTGATTTCGAACTAGTATTTCCCTTAGTCTGAGTGAAATGGGGACTTGATAGCAGAGTATGCCAGCACCATAGATTTATGTGGGGTGCCGATAGTATATATATATATATTATATGAGTGATTGAAACATATATATATATATATATATATATATATATATATATATATATGCTTATGTATGGAAACTTTATACTGTGTGTATAAGTTGTTAAGTAATGAATAAATGCTTCAGTTTTATAACAAATGTTCATAAATTTTGTAACGGTAACTAAGTGGTTCTAAGCAACGTAAGAATATGGAAGAGAATGATTTTCTAAAACTAAATATTATGGCCTTAGTACTTATCGGGATAGAACTTTATGGAAAAATAAGTTAGATAGACTTATATGATCAGTAGTATCGTAGGCGTGCACACTAGATGTGAGGTGAGAAATTCTCAAGAGAGCGTCGCGCACTAACATGGTGGTTATATTAGCCAGTAAGCATTTTAAATACTTGCTAAACTAATTTATAAACTATTTTACACTCGGGCTTTGACCCGTTTCCTGTTATTTCTCTTTCTCTTGTATATATATGTATGTATTACAGGTGCCCAGCCATAGGAGCATCATGCTTAGATTATTCGGAATGGACGAGCTGTAGCTTATGTGGGAGCTGCAGGCCTTTGCTTTAGACGACCTCGTCATTGATTCTGTTCTTACTTTAGATCTTCTTAGTTAGGGCATGTGTCGCCCGATTTCCTATTTCATTTGGATTTTGTCAGAGATTTATGTTCATTTATATTTTCGGTATTCAGTACTACTTGGGAGTTAACTATTGTCTGGATGATTTCATTTATGGTTCTTAAAGTTGGTTTGGATTATCGAGATAGTTTAATTCTTGTGTGTTAAATGTCATCCTTAGTATTTATGTGATTATTAAACTGTTGGTTATTAAAAAGGTTTTTGTAATGGAATTTAATAAAATGAAAATAAGACTTTAAATTGTTTTAACACTCCCATGAAGATTATTTTACGACAGTGATGCTGAGAATGAACCAACCGTTCACCTTGATTTTAATTTAATAAAGGACTGATCACCCGGTATTTAATTAGGCGGGGTGTTACATGAGCGTAGTTTGATTCATGTTTGCTATGCATTTTTGTCGTGACAACTCCATGTTTATTTTTGTTTTCGTTTCTTTGTCTATTTAGGTCAAATAAAAAAGGGGAGAATAAATTATGGGGGAGATTTGGTTATTGATTGATTTATTCTTATATCATTTCAAACTCGATGCGTCACGAAGGTATTAGCATTGCCTCATGTGCATAGGTACAAAATTGAAGATCATTATTTTTCACACCCTGATAAAAAAAGATTAAAGGTTTAGATATTTAAAGTTGATGATTTTGAAGAAAGGTTCCAGACTAGCACTTTTGATACCTTTTCAGTTTTGGGTTCATGGGAGGGTATTAGATTTGTATAGGCTTTTTTATTTGATAATTCAAATATTTTTATTTTGTACGGGCATAAAAAGAGGGGGATATTTATAAGGACATATTATATAAATCCTATTTACGATTGAGTACGTCATATACTGCTACAACTGTCGAAGACTTATTCAAGTTCAATCTTGCATTAGCACGTATCCGAATATGAAAGTTCATAAACGTTCAATACTCCACGAGATTAATTTTGGTAATGTTGTGTTTAAGTACCTTAGCATTTCACTTAAAGTGTTGGGATATTTTTTACAAAATATTTTCTAAGTGTTGGAGCGGAGTTTTTTGTCCAAAATATTTTTCTAAGTGTTACGGCGGATTTTTAAAGACAAAATAAAAAATTAATGTTTATTTAATTTCATTCGAGGGACAGAGGCTCTCGTTCGAGTGACATGTTCATGTCGCGCGAAGTCATTTGAACGACATGTGTCATCGTTCGAGCGAGACTGACATCTCGTTCGAGAGGCACGCCGACTTAAATTTTTTATATATAGCGTGTTAAACAACTGCATTTTTGAAGAAGACCTGCGTTTTTATCAGATGTGAAAACTGCTTTGGAAGAATCATTGTCTTCTCACTTTTATGATTTTAATCCTGTTTGTTTTTAATTCACAGGATCCCAATAGTTTATGTGAATTGTTTTGAAACACAAGAACACATCTTTGTTGAAGTTTCTCTTGTAAAGAAGATATCTACTGCTGATCTAGGTGCCACTTAAGGGAGGTACTGGGTTGACTGACTGCACGTCATTAGGAAGTACTCGTGGGTGTTCCTGGGCTGACCAAACAACAATTCGTGTGGAGTTGTTGTGGGATACCATTGCTGATTTAGGTTACGGCCTATGTGGGTTTTCTGAGGTTAATCCATGGTAGATTTCATTGTAATTATTATTGTGAAATAAAAGGTTTTACCCGAAAGGGATTTTTTTCTGAAATCTGTGTGTCAGCAATTATTTTTGTTGGCTTGATTTATCCACATGTAGTTGCATGTTTTAGGGATGAATTAATTTGGTTTACTATTTGACACCGATTAAATAAGGTTAACATAGAAATTTACGAATTCAATTTAATCAGTATCGTGCACACATTTACACTCTTTATTGAACATCTTGGATGGATATCAAATGTTTTTTCCAGAATGATATCATTCAGAAAGTTTCAACACACGAAAAAACCCAAGTTCACTATGTCACTAAGGTATTCATAGAACTCATTGAAAGATTTTTTTTTCTTTCATCGTAGGGAGTTAAAATCACGTGGTTAATCGTAGAAGTTTTTCGTTCTTCATGATAGAGATTCCTTTTGAGTCTCTTTCAAAATTGTCCAAGCCTCTTTAAAGATCTTGTAATGCCCAAAATTTTTAACTAAATTACTAAATTATTTAATAATAATTAATTTTTAAAGACAATATATAAATCATATTAATTTTGATTAATGATATTTAAAAAAATAAGTGAAATCGAATTTATAGAATTTTTGATATCTTTGCACTAATTAAATGCAAAAAGTGGACTTTATTTATTTAATTACGTTATGGGAATTTGTTAGGGCCCGGGGAAATAAGGGTATTTTTGTGTGTTTTGAATACCAAGTAGAGTTTGGTAGTAGTAAAATAGTGTATGTTTTTATAAGGGTTTAAGTTAAAAAAAATGGGGGGGGGGGGGGGGGGGGGGGAGTTGCTAGGGGAATGTTACAGCCGGTACCATGGTTGCCATAGTTGTTGTAGCCAATTAAAAGGGGCACATTGGTTCATTTATGGAGGGATGCAACGTTCTTATTAAGAAATATTTTTATCAACCCTAAAACCCATTAAACTACAACCTTTAAACCTCCATTTAAGGATCTTATGCTTGGAATTTGGGAGTTCTTCAAGAGGAAAAGTTATCAAGATTTCAGAAATAGTAAAAGTCAAGAATACTTTACTTTTTCCTGTTCGTATTTTATGATTTAAATATTGAATAAGCATTCTTATTAGTTAATTTAAAAGTGATTAGAAGTTTTATTAGGGCGACATAAACCTAATTAATTATGTATTGTTATCAATCAATACTGAAACCTGTGAGATCCTTATATAATAAAAATGTCTAGAATATGATAATGTGAATTAAATGGTGTAAATGTTGGAAAGATGGTAATGTTAACTTGTTAATTAGCTAAGCGTAATATAATGAGACTTATGAACTTTGAGAAATGAAATAGAAAGTTATGAGCATGACTCGTCCTGTGAAAATGTAACATGAATTGTCTATGCTTTACTTGGGACTTTGTTAATTGTTGAAAATTTCATATGGATACCACTTGAATTGCATATAAATTATCGATTAATGAGACTGAAATTGAAAAATTGAGAATTAGTTTAAACCGCATATGATTTGGAAATAATAAATGATTTGAATAAAAAGAGTATTTATTTGAGACTATGAATTATATGTATCTATTGAGGTAACTATGGTTTTTAGACCTATGTTGTTTGTGTTGGGACTTGGATGATTTGTGAGTTATTATTATTAAAGAGATTTATGTTGTAATTTATTGATGTTATTGTAGGATCTATGCTTAATTTGTTATTTTTTGTCATTGAGTATTAATGGGATATTAATTTTGCTATTATGGAGAATTGTCTTATTGGGTTAAATTTTGAATAATGGATTAGTGTGATTAATTCGTTAGTCTTATTGATGATAAAATTTTGGTTGTTAAATGATAATTATAATTGGCGAGATTTTTATTGTTGGATAAGGATGGTTATGATTTTGGTTTAGGTTGATGGCTATATGTTATAGATGAAGGAGTATATGTTGTTAGCTTTTTGATGTTATCTTTGGGAGTGAGGACTTTTGGGTTACTTATAGCTGATATTGGGGCATGGATCCTAGGATATGTGGATATAGAGTTTGGGTATGAAAAAAATGATGTTTGAGGATACTTGTAGTAACATGGAGAGTCGACATGTAACATTAACGTGTTAGTTTTTTTCTATAAGGATTATTAGTATGAAGGATCTTAAGAAGAAGAAAATATAGTGGTAAGTGAGAGACTTAAAAGTGAATTGAATGCTTGAGAGAATGACAAATTTTCTAAGGGTAGGGCATGTAATGAGTTGTTTTTCTAATCATAGAGTGAGTTATGGCTTTTATGTGAGTGACATGTATTGACTTTAATGTAATTTAGGTAAGTAGGCGTTTAGGAGTTATATGATTGTTATAGAGTCTTGAAGATCACCTAACCTTGACAGAATTGTATCGGGGGCGGGTTTATTTAGATTTTATTTATGATATGTCCCATGCATTTATTCTATGGAAGGTTGGACATTTTATTTCTATAAAAACTTTATTGGGTGCTCTGTAGGTAATGGGTATAAGGACGTATGGTTATGGAAACTCATATATGAAGGGCCTATATAGGTTGACTACTTTGATGGTTATTGATGGTTTTGGAATTACAATTAGTGTGGCTCTAGTGTCGAATGGCGATATAAATATCACGTGTCCAGGACCTAGGTTGTATGGCAATAGTAATGGTTTAAAAATGACTTGGTTTATGAGTGAGAGTGGTTGTCAATATAATAAGATTAATATGGTTATATATATTGGATGTGGTTATCGATATTCGTACAATGTTAATTGTAGTACATATTGTAATGTTCAAATGTAATAGAGTCTAATGGATTATAATTTTTATAGTAATAAGTGTAATGCGGGGTATACTTTGTTATGTTTAGAGTCGTGAAAGAGGTCGGTTAAATATAACGAAGTTAACGAGATAAATATAAAATAAATGAGGCAGGAGAGTGGCGATTGGTTAATGTGTGTTTAAACGTGTTAATTTAGAAAGGCCGAGTAGATGGAATAGAAATAATATATGAAATAATGTAAGTAATGTAAAGTGAAATGATTTAATCAACAAATCATGAAAGTCGAAAGTGAATAAAAAGTATTTTTATAATATTTTTAGTTGAACATTATATGATTGTTCATATCAATTGACATAAAACAAAGAAAAATTTTCAACCCTAAGAACTTTGATCGATCACGCTTTATAAAATAAAAATAAGAACTAGGTGCAAAGCATAAACCTAGGTTCAAATTATAATACCTTTGCAGATGTTGTGAGTGATCCAAATGAGGAGAAATAGGTTGATGAAGATAATTATCTTACTTCCCTCCCAAGGTCTCTAAAAAACATTGTTGGAATCCACCAAAAGCCTTAGATCTTTCAAAAACAATTATGTAGTCCACCAAAAGCCCCGGATCTTCTAGTATATAATCCACCCAAAGTAAGCTTTGTATGTGAGCACTCCTGAATATAAAAATATGACAAAAATCATTTTCTCTCTCCTCACCCCTCCAAAAAAAGGTGAATAGTTTTTTCCTCTCCTTATCTAACCCTCCATAATGAACATTGTGATATATATATATATATATATATATATAGAGAGAGAGAGAGAGAGAGAGAGAGAGGTATAAGACACGAGCATAGGCTAAACAGGGTTTCTAGATGGTCTGGGCCTACTATTTGGGTAATGGAATCTACAAGGGACCCAAGACTAAATAAAAACTGGCTTTAAATAAATACTTGGAAATTCTAAATTACATCCTCATAATTTATTTTCTTTTTTTATTTAATCACAATTATTCCACTAAATAATCATGATTTCACTCCAATTTAATTATCTTAAAATCACTCGAAATAAAGATCTCTTTTTGTAAAGTTAGATAGTGCATAATATGATTTTTCCCTTTAAGAATACAATATCCACTTGGTCGAATTCAATTTGATATTTTGGTTTTCACCAACGTCTTATGTATTCTTTGATAAAAAAAACTTAACTTATTTGATACTCTATTGGATTATAGAATCCACTGGTTGGGTTTACTTGAAGAATCAAAACCTTTAAGTGTATTAAGGGGTATCAGAATCCAAGATATCTTCCAGATGCAGATTCCTCTAGAATAAGATCTCAGACATATCCATATATCGATTGTTCAACTTGCAAATATTTAAATCCAATAAATTATATTGCATCCATAACAATCAAAGCAAAAATCATGTGGTTACTTCAATCTTAATATTCCTCAGGATTGAGAATCCATGCACCCTTTGCAAATGTTATGAGATTTCTCAAGTTTAATCAAGTTAGGGCCTAGACTTAAATCCCATGATTGTCCCGTTTATTACATTCTGGATGTACTGGTTCTATCTTTTTCAAAATATCATAAAAGTTCTTGAAGCATAAGCTAGGTTACTATAGTTAAGATAAACTACTAAGATCGTACTTACAACTTTACCGATGGGATGTCATCTCCCATATAGGTTGTGAACTATTCAGATAAATAAGATTCAAAATTATGCTCTTTTTTGATCAAGCTTAACCCAACTCACTAGAACTACTACTAAGTTCAATTGACCAACATACATATAATATATTTAAGAAAAATATAGGGCATTCTCATAAACAAAAATTATTTCAAAATAAAATGACACACTTTTATCGAGAAGTAAATATCATACATGGTTTTAATAATAAAACACCAATAATATCACACTAGGTCTTAAATCCATGAACCCATGCATCCAACTCCCAACCCATTTACTCGTCTGTCTCTAGTCCTAGTTGTAGTAGGATTAATCGGATGTTATTTGATGTATCCTTGGCCAAAGATGTACCACCTACCTTGTTCGATTTCTCAAACTACTTGAAACCTATGCTCAACATGCATAACAATTTTGTGCTATGATTTATTTTTGAAGTTGAAATCGTACCGCTATGAACACTAGAAGTGTAATAGACAATTGCGTTGAAGGAACCTCACCCAAGTGGCTTAGGAAATTCCCAACCCATATAGCCTCTTTAGTTGTCTCTAAAGTGGAACAAAATTTGGACTTCATGGTAGAGTCATCAATGCAATATTACTTCACACTCCTCAACTTATAGCTCTACTTCCTAGGGTAAACACATATTTCTAGGTAAAAAAAACTTGGAATCTTTACCTTAATGAAAACCATGTCTTTGTACCTAAGTGGTATAAGACTCTCAAACTGAATTTTGATAACCATGCCAATGGCAAAACAGATATTTGGTCTATAACACAATATAATGCATATGAGGTTGACTAGCAACGAAGCATCAGGTATATTCCTCATTCACTCAATCTAATCAAGTGTTTTAGGACATTGATCTCTATATACAATGATTCTATACATGAAAATAAAATCCTTTCGTGAAATCTCGATGCTAATCTTCTGCATTTAACATCAATATAAGAGAATTTTGATAAACCAACATCCTTTAATCCTATCTAGCAAAAATTTTATTATAAGTATGTGTCTAGCTTATCCAAATCACTTTATATCGAGCTACCTGGATAGTCACAGTCTTGTGTAAGACAATGCACTCACTTATTTCCCAATTGAGAGAATATTATCCAAAAATCATACTAGAAATACTACCACAATTTTGTCGTGCTTCTTATACAAATAAGTATCATTCAAGCTTTGATTTTAATTTAAAAATTGATTTCCTGATCAATCTGTATTACCTAAGACTTTGATGTTTGCTTAGATACATAAATGGATCTCTTAATCTTAGATAATTTTCTATCAAGACAATCATTCAAGAATGAATTTTTGATGTTAAAGGAATCCACATATACTTTATAATGGCTGCCATCGAGAAGGTTTGATCATAGTCAATAAATATCATTCTGAGTAAACCCTTTCTCAAGCCTTTCTTTGAAGGTTTCCACCTTGTCATCCATATGTATTTTAACTTCGTATAGATACACTTTCATCACATAGATTTAATCCCATAAGTAAGTCCTTAAGTTTCAAAACCTTGATTCGAATATCCTTTTAGTATCCAAGAATTTCCTAGAATGATATTAACCCTACTCCAAAGTTACATGGGAGTTGAAGGGACTGATTCATAAGAAACTACATTCATAATGTATATAGTCGTCTCTTATGTTAAATTCCAATATAAATATCTCAGTCTTGAATAACTAATCATAGATCTTATCGTATCTAAAAGAGTCTTATTTCATCCAATACTCTACACCATTACAAAGTTTAATACCAATGTAGATAATTGGGATATAATCCCCACCACTAAGAAATGATTTATAAGCTCTGCCAAGAGGTATACACCCGTACAATCAGATTGAAGTGTTTGGATCATTTTACCTCACCTATGATCCACCTTAATACACTTTAACTGATTAAAGGAATCAGACTTATGGTGCATATGGTAAACATATCCATATCTTAAGTAATTATTAATTGTTATCGCCTAAAACTGGTATACAAATTGGGTCTTGGCAAGAATACAGAAATTATAAAAAATAACAAAAAAATAAATATAAAACACATAAAATCTAATGTAGAGAAAATAGTAGATAGATATGGGAGAAAGATAGTGAAATCAGATTTATATGGTTAGGCCCAAATGGGTGCCTACTTTCATAGGTTCTAGTGTTAGTCGTATTGATTTAGTGGGGAAAAGCTATGAAAGGAGACTGAATACAAGCTCTCAAGTTCACTCTAGCTTGGACAACATAACGACATGGGAAAATACCTCGATTATTTTATAGTGAGTGTGTGCATGTGTGTTATATATATAGGCATTAAAAGATAGAGAACAGATCATGGCAAGTGTCATGCATGACTTTATAGGTTACCCAGGTTCACACTTTAATTAAAATTGGGGGAAATAATCATGAGTTCGTTATGCTCATATAGAGAAGTATATTTTCATATCCCCCACGTGTACATGATGTGACTACCGCTGATGTCATCCTATCACACGGTACATGATTGGGAAAATGGTGTTAATTAACGACATCATCTAACGGTGAACTGAAAATGTCAAGACGAATTATTCGGACTATGGCCAAATAAATTCATCACTGATCTGATCTCCTTGCTACTGTGGATAAGCCCAGGTGTAGTCATCTAACTGGTTGCGAGGTATTCCATATTTATGGTATAATGAAATCCCACAAGATTTTACTCACCATTGGAACTAGTTGCATGTTCTATGGAGCATTGGGTCTTCTGAGCAGTATCTAAGTGAATTGAGTGAGCCAAGTGTTACTGAAGAGGTTTTTGGCTTTTTAAATCCTGACCATCTTTCGATCTTTTCAACGCGTGCCGAGGAGATTGACTTGTGGGTTTTTCTTAAAATATTGAATTTGACACGTGTTAAGCCCTGGGGAGTGTTTCAGGTGTAATTATGTTACTCAGGCCTGGGGTATCATGTGTTAGTCTATAAAGCGTTAGATCTATTTCCTAGGCATTACATCACGATTTGATTTAATAGGGGTAATTATTACCGCTTAAAATATAAAACCCAAATTTCTAATTGTTTTAAACTTTTTAGTCTTTCATCCTTCACGCGATAGTTTCTAGAGAGAGAAAGAAAAACACTTTTTGTTCCCAAACCCTTCCTTCTTCGGTAAACTCTTCCTGCTCTCTGCCCTTTTTGACTGTATCCTCAATTGAAAACCTTTTTCTTAGAGAGCCTTTTCGGGTTCCTTCCATTTATTGATAGAGCTTAAGTAGTGCCTAAGTCGTCTTTAATACCTTAGGGTTTCAGGTACACCAGATTTCTCTCTCACAACTTTTTAGGGTTTCCTTCTAATGTTTTCCGTAATGGATTTGCGACTCTATCTTCTTTTACCTATTTTCTAGTAAATTTAGGCATTGACGGCGTTTGACTAGGAAATTTCACATCTTTAGGCAACCATTGAGTTTATTGGCCTAGGATTTTCCATTTTTAGGATTTTTATCCCAAAGTATCTTTCCCCCAATAAGCTCTATTTTACATCCCAATTCCATTCCTTAATGAGTTACAAACCCTAGGTTGAGAGGTAGCTATAACATTTTATTGAATTAGAGATATCTTGTCGTGGCATCATTATTAGAAGGTTTAAAAATCCTCTTTAGGACTTGGGGACGAGCTTGCTCACCCTAGGTATATTCCCAAAGTATCCTCTTCTACTATTTTGGTACCATGTCCCTTAGTTGTGGAGTATAGTTCCCTTAAGTTCTAAAAAATTATAGGCATTACTAAAGTGAATCACCCCATAGGTGGTGGAAAATTTTCAAACATAGTGCTCGATATATACATCATTGACTTAGATGATTCGCCAGCAAGACTTGTGTCTAAAAGGCGTAGGGCTTCCCCTTATTCTGTAGTTGTGCTCCTCACCAAGGACAGTACCTTAGGAATCTCTCATTATTAGGATGCATCCAATACCGCTGATCGAAAATAAGGTTAGGAGATAACTGATGATGAATTAGAGGAGATAAGGGATAAATATGATATTCCCATTAGTATTTCATTGAGACTGCCCCATTTTAATGAGATAGTCTATACCCAGCTAATATTGATTAGATATGCTTTCCAATTTAGGCATTCCAAGTTAATGTCCAATTACCCCTCCAAACCCTTATATGGTATATTTTAACGGGTTATGGAGTGGCTCCGACCCATCTTCTGTAACAACCCGCCATTTTTGGAGACGATTAAATTCCATAATTAAATATCAATTGGCATTGGGGAATTTCCCTAAATAGTAATTTTTGGGATTTTCGAGGATTAAATGATTTTCGAAGGATGTTGTGATTATTTTTGGGACTATATAGGTCGAAATATTTTAATTATATGTCGTCGTTGAGTAAAGCGACATGAGGTAAGATTTTTAATTGGAAAAACCGCATTTATTTATTTTGGGTTGGAATAGTGATTTGTGGTCAAGTACCTCAGATGGGAATTTCGATTGCACCATGATTCTCGGAATGTCCGAGATAGTCGAAAAAGAGTGTCCGATTGTCGAAAATGAGTTTTGGGTAATTTTAGAGGTAAAAAGTAACTCGTAATTGAGTAAACAAGCCGTTTTTGGGGTATTAAGGGATTAAACCCTTTTTCTTTTCTATTTAAAGAGGGAGAGGGTAAGAGAATACAGAGAAAATAGATAAAGAAGAGAGGGAAGAGAGAGAGGAGGAAGAAAAGAGGAAAACGGGGAGGTTCCGCCCGAACACCGCGGGAATCGGCTCGAGGACATCGGATTTTATCCACGAGGCAAGTGTTTACTTGCTTTATTTCCCTTTTTGCATAAATATCTCATACCGTAGTTTGGTATAAACAAACCCTAAAGATTTTGTGTTGGGGTTTTGTGGATAAAACGGGTTTTGGGGAGTTAAAACTATTAAACCCCGATAATATTTCAGTTTGTGGAACTTAGGTTTTAATCGAAATTAATTGGTGGTTTAGGGTTCTAGGATGTTTAGAACCCTTAATATATGTGTATTTGTAGTTGGTTGAGGTTGTAGGACGTTGGGTGAGGCGACAAAAGCTTGGGAGAAGCTTTAATGGCCGAAACCGTCTCGGAGAAGACGATGAATAGTATCCAGCGTGGGTACCGAATCGATTCGGCTCTTGGTCAAAAAATAAAAATTGTAGATATTTTTGACGTGGTCGCGTGGACGCCGACCGCGTATTTTTCTGATTTTTTTTTGGATTTATAGTGATTTTTCTATGGAAAGATATCCGAGATTGAAATCATTAGTTATAAATTATTGGAGATAAATATTAGGGGTTCTCAAAAGGATTGTTAGTACCTCTAAAGAATTTGAGGAGATATTAAAACTTTGGGTTTGTGGGAATAAATCCAAGTTAGGATTTAAATGGATATTGGATTGAATTTTGGGTATTTTGGAGATTGAAAAATCGCCCAAACTGTAGCCCTCGAACTGGCCGAATCGATTCGGGTACAGGCTGAATCGATTCGCCTAAAGGAAATTGGGTTTCTACAATGGGCTGAATCAATTCGGGTACAGACCGAATCGATTCGCCATTTACAGACCAGTTTGCAGAATACTTTCTGAATCGATTCGGATTGGGAACCGAATCGATTCACCCATCCGAATCGATTCGCTAAAGGGGCGAATCGATTCGCTTAGGTTAGAATTTCTAGTTTTCTCCCTTTAAGAGTATGGGGAGTTGAATTACCATTTGGGATTTTTATGGGGGTTCCTAGTGATGATAATGGGACTTCAATATAATAGTTTTGAGGGTAAATAAACTTCTAGTTGGATGAGAAGGCCTTGAATTGATGTAGGGCATGATCCGGAGGATAAATTCCTAGATTAGTGGTTTTGGGCATCTAGGCCTACATGATTATGCTTATAGGAAGAATAATTATAATCAATTGTGGAGTGAGTGTACCCTACAAGATAATTAGGATAAATTGAGAAAACAGATATATATTCGCTTAATGAGAAATAATATAATTAGAGATATCCAAATGAATCCATAGATGGGATTTTGGTATATATTACTTATTAAAGTAAGAATATACTTTGGGTTTAGTATTATGCATATATGAATGCATGATTATGATTCTTTGAGAGAATCTTTTGGATTATTGGTCATCGATAGATGGTTTGGCAAATATGGCCATTTTTATATATTCTAGGAGGAATATATGGTATATGTATATACTATGTGATTAAAGTATATATATATATATAATTTGAGATAAATGATTTT
Source organism: Sambucus nigra (assembly GCA_949130495.1). Classification (NCBI taxonomy): domain Eukaryota; kingdom Viridiplantae; phylum Streptophyta; class Magnoliopsida; order Dipsacales; family Adoxaceae; genus Sambucus; species Sambucus nigra. The sequence goes on along the minus strand of OX422217.1, from coordinate 236,566,023 downwards.
GAAAATAAAATATAAATGTTTTCAAAATGGAAAGGTAAATGATTTCTCATAATTAATAAATTATGGTTACACACCTCTCTAAATCGCTATCATAAGGGAAGTTACGTGCGTATGGTGAAGCCCCCTGACAAATTAACGCAGGGTGGATATAGTCCTATAGGCCATGTGAGCATTTGTTGATATATATTTTTCTGCGATGGGTAGGAGATTCCGGGTGTGGTCTTGACTACCCCGCAGGCACATGGCCGCTTCCCGACGTCTTGCGATGTAGGATCCCATGTTGTCTTGATGATATGCCCTGGAAGATGATAGCTATTTTGGGGGGCGCACAGTGGGGAAACCCGGACGGGCGATCTTAGAACGCATTATATGTTAAAGCAATTTATGATAATAAATTGGCTTTAATTTACATTTCCTGGATGGAAGAAGGGAAATCGGATAAAAGGTTTTGGCTTCGGTAACACTCCCGGATGGAAGAAGGGATATGGAAGCATATGATATGATCAAAGCATTTTTATGATAATGAAAATGGCTTTGAATACATTTCCTAGATATAGGAAGGGAAATGGGATATTTTGAAATGGAAAAGCATTTTTATAATAATAAAACTGGCTTTTAAAAAGTTATATGATCTGTTAAAGCAATTCATGATAATGAATTGGCTTTTAAAATACATTTCCTGAGTATAAAAAGGGAAATGGGAAGTTTTGAGAAAATGAAAAGTATTGATAAATACTTGGTATATAAATCCTCAGTCCGGGAGATAGATCCGGAAGTATATGGTAATATGTATATATATGGATAAATCGAGTAGCGAGGGTCTAATGGATCCCGACGATCGACCTTGCCGTGTAGTAGTGTATCGGAGGGGTTCCTTGTTTGAATTTTGCTTTGCGAGACACCCCACGCACGAATATGGCATTGTATTGAGATTGGGGAGAAGTTTAATCCTTAGTGCTCTTATATTAAGATTTATTATATGTGTATATATATATATATTCTGTACTGAGGGACTAGCGGATCTCGACGATCGACCTTGCCGCATAGTAGTGTATCGGGGGGGTTCCTTGTTTGGATTTCGCTTTGCGAGACACCCCACGCACGAACATGGAATAGCGTTGAGACTGGGGTGAAGTTTAGCCCTTAGTACATTACTTGGACTATCTAGGGTTGATAGTAGTCGGGTGATAGACTAGTTTAGCAGGGTAGCTTGACTAGGATGTTTAGAGGGATACGCTAGGAGTGCACTGTTAGTGGAGAGGTGAGGGGTATCTCATGGGAGTGCGATACCAAACTTAAATATGAGATAAAACCTTTTTCAAAATAATAAGGCATTTATGCACTTGCTAAATATTTTCAAAACTCGGGCTCTGACCCGTTTATCTACTTTTCCTCTCTTGCTATATATATATATATATATTATATAGGTGTCCAGACACAGGGACGCCTGGATAGCACTTCCTTTGAGTCAGACGTCAGCTGCAGCAGCTGTGGATGCGTGCAGGTTTTTGATAGCCGCTTCCATTCTTGTACTCTAGATAGGAGGTACTGTATAAATATTCGGGTCGATAACCCAACAACATTTATTTATTCTTTTGCACGTCATTCAATATGGTTGTATATTTTTGACCGAGTGTTCGGTTAATTTATTTCATTTCAGTTTCATTTCTGCAAAACTGTGTGGATGTTTTATTTACAGTAGTTAAAAAGAGTAGTAAAGTTAAAAATTTTGACACCGGCCTAATAGGTTATTAGTAATAAAAATTGATTTTCGACAGTGATTCTAAGAATGATCCATATGAGACTCCTGTTTTAATTTAATATTGGAGTGATCGCCGGGTATCTTATTAGGCGGGGTGTCACATCTTCTTCCAAACATTTATAGGTCCATTCTAGGATCAATGGTTTATTGGCAAGCCCACGCTGGTTTTGACCTTATTGGTGTATTTTTTAGATTTGTGTATGGCATAAAAGATAATGTGAAGGTCAATAGGTACAACTATTCCCCCCCCCCCCCCCCCCCTCCCCAAAAGTATGACCTTAATATGATACAAGTTGTTCAAACGAGCAACCATAACTGTAATAATCAATTCTTATATATAAATGCTGATTGGGAGTTTTATTCCTACGAGAGGAAACAAACTTGTAGTGTCCCCCATGAATGGTGTGGGACAGATCATATTAGTATATATATTTCTATTGTTCTTTGTAAATTCCTTATGACTTAATATAAGTTTATACTTTGCTTTTGTTCGGGCTTTCTGTAGACAAGAAAGCTCCCAAATTCCCAATAGCTCTGAAAAAATTGGTGTTGAACACTTTTACACCAAATCCTATTGAGTTTGAGAATATTTTCTCATCGAAAAAGTTTATAATTCTTAGGTATTAGAATCCTCATAGAGGTGCCATTCCATAAGAGGTTACGATATCCCTAATGGTTGAGGGTAATACTTCTGCCAATTAGGAAGGGCAAGTTGAGAAGGAGTTCAAAAAAGCTATAAGGTTTTTCATCTTTATTACCTCATCTTTGGCTTAACATTTCTATTATCTCATCTTTAGCTTACCGCTTTGATTTTTCTAAATGATGTGCTCTTGTGCAGATTCCACTCCCATTTCAACAACTTTTTGAAATGAACCATTGATTTGGCATGGTCGCTCCACAAATTGACTGTGCAACTATGGAGATATCTTAAAAGAGGAAACTTGATGATGAAAAAAAAAAATAGGGCCAATTTTGATGCTCGGTCGAAAAAGAAAGCTGGTGCTGAGAAGAGGGTTAACACTGAGGCCCAAAAAAATTATGAGTCTGCTGCTAGAAAGTAAGCTAAATTCGATGATGCTGCTATTGAGAAAACCAAAGGCAAAGGGACGTTTGTTTCCTTAGATGATGTTCCACTAGCATGTAGTAAGTTTTGTATGAAGGTTCCCACGTCTCAACCCGATCCTAAACACCAAATAGTGAGCATCCTTAGGGAAAGAGCTCAGGTCCATGGACAGCTAACTCGTTATTTGGTTCGTGGTAGGGGTCATCCTCCCCTTATGGTGAAGTTGAACCATTTGCTTTTCACCCCAAGCATCTAATCATAGTGGAGTAGCTAAAAAATGATTCGAAATCCATTTTTTCCACATAAATAATGCTACTGATGTAGTCAGTTATCACAGATATGCCCCTGATTTGTAATTCCTCAGGGTTTTTAGTGCCGACGACTTTATGGAATCCTGTGCAACAACGAATGCCTATGGTAGATTCTCAACCAAACTTGTATTTCCTTAATTTTACTAAAATACTTTTTTTCATTTTTCCGATCTCTTTATCTTCTTTCAGGGTGTGATGGTGCCCTCATCTTAAGGGAGCAAGCAACATCATTCCATAATGCTTATAATGATGAGAGATATGCGAATGATAAGCGCCTTACACACCATGAGAGAGAAGTGATGAATACAAAACTAACTATGACAAGGTCTGTACTTATCTCAAGAAGGACGATAAACTTATAAGGAATGTTCAAGCTTTAAGCCAGGCTGAGGAACAAAAATAAAAGGCTGAAGGAGTATATTAAGACTGATGATGTGAAGCTTAGGAGTTAGGAGGAGGAACTCATGAAAGTGTGAGAGGAGATTTTCATGATAATGATTCTCTTAAGAAAGACATTAAGGCACTCGAAAAGGCTAATGAGGCCCTTGCCCACACTTAAAAAGAGGGTGTTAATAAGTATAAAACCTATATCATCCATAACATTGATCTGGTGAACATCGTCTTGGAAGGTTATAAAGAGATGAAGAAAAGGGTCGTCAAGCATTGCCCTAACATTCCTGATATCATTTAAATGTGTGAAGGGATTGATGATGAAGCTAAGGCCTTGGATCCTAAGAATGAGGCGATGCAAGTAGATGAATTGCAAGATGAAGCTATAAAAAACTAGCTTGATGTTGAGGCCGACCAAAACATTGCTACCGATGCTCCCCATGTCGCTCCAGAGGATACTCTTATGGCCGAAATTGATACTACACATGCTCCTGAGGCTTGAGCTCTTAGCTTTGGTTATATTATTACTCTTTTTATTAAATTTTATTTGTAAAAACTTTGAATTATTATCTGTAATGAATGTTTAAGTATCTATATTAGCTTATTATAGAGAAGATAAATTGTTCATTATGTTTGAATTTTTGCATGTTATTTTTATCAACTATTTTATTGGTCTTCACCTATGATCAAGTATTTTATTCAAATTATTTTTTCATGTTAACATGGTCGATTTCATCCCATTGGCAGGGATTTGTGGTTGTATAGTTGGCTCTTGCCAACTTGACCAAACTTGCTAACGTTTTAGGGTGGACAAACCTGAGTTGTCCTGACCTATGGTCTACCATTGCTTGTGAAACACCTTAAATTATTGACTTACTTGAGTATACATTATTTAGGCATTTGAACTAGTTTGGATATTATGTCAAAACATATTTTTAGTTCAAGACCACTCTATGGTACATCTTGTAATGCTACTTTGTGTCTAAGACTCCTCAATACATGAGACTCATCGATCATATCTGAGTAAATGTATAATGTGTAAGTGGATGCACATATGCACTTTGACACATTAGGCACTCATGCAATGCACACTTGATATTATGATATGTGTCATAAACATTTTTACTTAAAAAGAAAATTTGATTAATTTTTTTTAAAGTTATTTATTTGATTTAAAAATAATTTCCACAATTTATTTGAAAATTCAAATGAATTTAAAAAAACAATATTTTTGTTTATTAAATTTTCATTTGTGTGAATTTATCTTAAGATCTTTTAATTTCGATTCTTTAGTTTGATAAATAATCCATGTAATAAAGGAGGATGGTTTTTCAAATCTCAACATGTAAAAGCACAATAACGCTCCTGATTTTTGCCACATCTTCCACTTACTAAATCAAGTACCTAAATTTAATATCCCGCCCAAAGGATTTTCATATCCCGCCCGACTTCTCACTCTCTCCCTGAATAATGCTCCCCCCAAACCCTACCCCTCTCCTCATTATCTCCCTCTCATGAAACAACCTCTCCGTCCTCTCTACACTTCCTCCTCCCCTCCAATCTGCCCCGCCCTCACCATACGCCTTTACCTTCCTCCTCTCATGCTTCATCCCTCAACAAAAATATTATATGTTTTAGGGTTTTTATTTTTAGTGTGGGGATTCAATTATTAGATCTAGCGTGTTTTTTGTATGCAGATCTTACGTTGGGTACTTCTGATCTAAGGTTAGGTACTTCAGACTTAATGGTTTGGGTTCTCACTCTAATTTTGGTATGATTCTTATATGTTTGGGTTTCAAATTTGATATTATATATGTCAGGGTTTCCAATTTGAGATTATCTATGCTTGGGTTTCAAATTTGGGTTTTATTTTGAAATTAATGGTTTTTTTGTGTTGAAATTATTTTTTGTTTTTTGGGTTTAAATGGGATCTGACTTATTTTTTTGCATTGTATTTTTTTTGCGAACCTAATGAAGATGAGAATATTTGATTTCAGAAATATATTTTTTTCTCTTTCAGGTTTACAATCTAGCCCTAAATATTTTATAAAACAAGATTTTTTTTCATAAGAATGTATATAACATTTAATATATATGTTTATTGTTTAATTTTATTTTTGTTTATTATGTAAAGTGATCGTAGAGAATGACATTTACTTCGTACATTAATTGTTATTGTGTGACACGTGTAGATATTCATTTCGTTAATACAATCCACTTTATTCATTCAAAATATAAAATAAAAATGTAGTTGTGGGTATTAGTTATTATATATTTTTCTTTAAACCATACATGGCTTGTGAAAGATTCACTCACTTTTTTTTTTGTTTCAAAATCATAAAGTCTCTCAGATTTGATCTAAAGGCTTATGATTCCTTGGTGAACATCCATATTGAAAGTAAAAAATAATCGGTGATTGTTGTCAGCATCACTAGAGAAGGCCAATTGATGAGCATAACGCTTAAATACATGATTGTGTGGTAGTTAAAGTAGATCAGTTACAATGATTCAATCAATTAATGGACCTTCAGTTGCAAATTCTACTAGATAATAATACAGCTATACCGTTATCCTTTCCACATGGCTGTTAGTAAGATCTTATTGTTGCATATCTCCATTTATAACAAGTTACCATTGTCCTTTCCATCGATGTGCTGAAGCTGACTAGGAGGGAATTTACGGGATTCTTTCTAAGAAGAGACATTCTCCTGATTGATTGGAGATTAGTTACAATTTGAATGATTTCAAACAGTTTCTCTTTCTTTTGATCCATGCCAGGATACTAAGTCATTTTCATATATGTATATTTTAACTTCTTAGCTTCTAACATATATAATATTTTAATTTAATTTAAGTTTCTTGAAGTATATTGTAGATTCCGAGGAACTTCCCCTAAAAATATCTAGGGCGACATTGCATAAAAACAAAGTCCTCAAGGTTATTCGAAAGAACTTGGTGAAGAAGTGCATTGAGCTCTTCTTTGAGATTGTTGAGAACAAAAAATATTACAACAAATTTAATGAAGCGTTCACTAAGAACCTCAAGCTTGGCATCCACGAAGATTCCTAAAATAGGAACAAGATTGTTGAACTTCTTATTGGGTCATTCCCTCCACTTCATTTGGAATTTCCAGATTATGCAGTGAATATATTTTATATAGTTTTCACCCCGTTAAGTTTCTTATACATTCGGTCAGTTTAATACTTAGTTTTATTGTTGGTTCCAAAATCCCAGTTGATAAAAGTTGCAAAACTAGAGATGGAAAGCTTAAAAAATCCACCCTTTAATTCATTTCATTTATACCGGTATCCTATTTTGACATTTGTGTTGGTAAGTTCTTATCTCCTTCTTACCTTTTCAAATATAAATATAATTACTATGGACATTTGATAATAGCTAAAGTTTTTTTTTAATAAAAATCTTTAGTTAGAATTTTTAACTCAGCTTCGTTAACTACATTTTTCTATTTTAATCTTTATATATTATGCATTAGCTCATTGGGTTTTGAACTATCGAATATAATTTGTTCATTCCGCTAGAACTATTTAGGTTCAAGTTAGTATGTTTTGAACTATCGACTATAATTTGAATTGTTTTGGTGGGTGTCAGTGATATGACCAAATATGACCTCGTCCCAAGACGAGACCTCTCAATTCCAAATAGCCAAGCTTTAAGAAGGAACCCAGAAGTCATTTTAAAGACTCGTCTAAGACCAAGGTTGGCCTCGTACACATAGCCTAATCCATAAAGTAGGTTGAGACCACAAGAAAGAACCAAAGCAACAAAAACATCTCTCGTCCTATCGCCCAGTCGACACCAGAAGTCATCCAACTTAGTCAACCTCGGCCCGAGCTCCTCAGGCCGAAACCACACTTACTAGTTTCACATGTAAGGTAAAGTGTTCCATCATTAACCTCATAATCGGTCGGGATCGATAGATCTGTAGACGATACCATGAGTGGATGAGCAGTAAAATGTACTAAGGTGATGTGTTCCACGTGATCAATTCAGTTATAACTAAGCTTATTCTCCTCACGTGAGGGGAGAAATCATCATTGAATATATGTGCATGGACAACTGTCACTAACTGAGTTGATTCCCTCATCTGTGCACACCTTCAACATGCTTGGGGGGTATATTACACCTTTGGGCACTATATAAACCCACCATATTCTCCATTGTTAAGGGGAGTGAATCCAAATCCTAGATAAAACTTTGCCCAATTTTATACACAAGAGAGAGAGAATGAGAGAAAGCTTATGTTGTAACTAGGCCTTAGAGCCATATTTACTAATGGAATTCACTCACACACACACAGAGTGGATGTAGGCTCCGGACAAACCATTAAATCTAGGTGTTCATACACTTTACCCCATCTCCTTCTTTGTTGGTTTGTTGTGTGATTATTGTCATTATTGTATACCTATTTTAGCTATATACATCTATGACCTGGTGATACCATTTCTGGTATCATCAGTCTGGCGCCATCTGTGGGAGCGAGTAATATCATCTCTTCCCTTTTTCTAGCTTGTCCTCACTGGAGTATCTGGTGGTGAACCAGTCCTCCCATCCCGTGGAGCTGTTTCACCATTAAAAAAATTCCTATTGAGGCACAAGGCTTTTACTTTTTAACTATAGCTCATCTACAAGGTTTAACACATCGCATCAGAATTTCCACCACCACCACCACCACTGGTTAGTGGTCCTAGTTCCAGAAACGCACCTCCTCAATCAGAAATAGTTGAAGTAATGGTGGCATTTAAGTCCTTGTTGGCAAGCCAGCATGTGATGCAAGAGGAGCTGGCTAGTTTCATCCAAAATGTGATAATTCGGCCACCTAGGGTACAATCAGAGATGATTACTCCGACAGTCAAAGAGCACCCTCAGGATGCCAGGGGACCACCCCAGGCACTGCACAAAGACCTGCTACCTCTTTAATGAAGGAGAGATATTATTAAACCTAGACATTTATGTCTGGGAAGGCAAGGCCAACCCTTCCTGAAGGATCGTTATGATGATTATGAGGTTGAAGATGCTCAGGCTAATTACTGGGAACCCTACGAGGTATCTGGGAATACAATATGACCCATCCAAGGGAGCCGAGGTCACTATAGGAGGCTGAGTTATGATGCATAACCAAGGGTATATACCTTTGATCGATTAAGAAGCTCAGCCCCATTGGTGATTTGAGAGAAAGGATGTCTAGTTCAAGGAGAAATACTATCTCAAGAAGAGAGGGGGTAGGTGGTCGACCCCCGTGTGGCCGAAACAAGGGCCAATGAGAAGTAAATATTTGATACAGTTCAATAATATGGGAACCCTAAGTTCGGACGGTTGAGGTAGCAGAGGATAACATTGCTCTAGCTAACATTGTTGAAGAGGCCGAGAGGCCTTCAAATGACTCAATTCAAAGTCTAAAAAACAAGATTGGAGACATCCTTAAGAGCTATGACCCCTTACAGAGGTGATACTCATAATTTTATAATTTCGTGGCAAAGATAGTCAACTTTCCAACACCTACCAAGTTCAAGCCACCTGTGGTTACTCTAAAGTATGATGGGAATACTAACCCTGTGCACCATGTGTAGATGTATCAGTCGACTGCAGACATCTACTCCATCTCATATAAAATGAAATGTCGTTCATTCTCAATCACTTTGAATGGGGATTCCCATATGTGGTTCACTTCACTCCCGAAGAACTCCATTGAAAACTTCAAGCAACTCGCCAAATAATTCATCCATAACTTTTTCTTTGGGGTAAGACTCCAGAAGAGGACTACTCACCTGTTGTATGTTAAGCAGGGAAAGAATGAGAGTATTATGGAGTACATCGCGAGGTTTGACAAGGAGAAGCTGGAAGTGGAGGATTATGAGGAAATTATTATGATGACAACATTAATAGGAGGCCTATAGAAAGGGAAATTTCTTTGAAAGCTTGTTGAAGACCCACCAAAGTCTATGGACAAGCTATTAGTGATGGCTAGCAAGGTTATGAATATCGAGGAATCTATGGAAGCTAAGTATGAGGATGATAAGGGGACTATCAATGGGAGTAAGTTTCAGAAGAAGAATAAAAATGGAAAGAAGAGATCAGTTGTTGATAAGTTTTTCGGTTATACTCCTCTCATGGTCAGCTGCGAGCACATTTTGAATGAGATCAAGAATGATCGGTCCTTAAGATGGCCCAAAAAGTTAGAAGCTCCCCCTCATAAAAGGAACAAAATCTTATGATGTGAATTTCATCAAGATAATGGACACTTAACAGACAAATGTTGGATCTGAAAGATGAGATTAAGAAGATGCTTAAGGCTGGGAAGCTGAGAAAGTATGTGAGAAACAATAGCCTAAAAGGGGGACGAGACACCCCAGAAAAAGAAAGGTCAATAAGTGCAAAGAGGAGGCCCGTGGGAAAAAGATGATGCTTAAGGCGATGACGATGAGGACGACCCAGATCTACCACCAAAGGATGACGGTCCTAAAGGCTGCCTTCATATTATTTCATTCGATGTAAAGATGATTTGTGGGGGCCTAGCAGGAGGAGACTGATAGGTGGATGATAGAAAGGTACACATTGCAGAATTTAAAGATATTCCTAAGGTTGAGGTGGTCAACTCGGTTGAAATAGGCGTTAAGTCAGAGAAAAGGAAAAAGGTGGATATGGACACTTCAATTATGGGTTTTTCAAGACTCAACTTCAAAGGTATCCTAGCCCCCCAAGATGACCCCCTTATGATTATAACCAGGGTCCATTGATATAACGTGCCAAGAATACTAATTGACGATGAAAATTCTACCGATGTTATGTTTTGTCTATGCTTTAAAGGCCTAGGACTCAATAATAAGAGGCTCGTGCCTTATCATCATCCTCTGACTGGGTTTAACGGTGAGAAGATGCATCCATTGGGAATGTATGAAATGGACGTCAGAATGGGAGATGTTCATCCTAAGAGGCTAACAAAGAAGGTCAAGTTCTTCATAATGGATGAAAGTATATGCTCGGCTTATTACATCATCATGGGAAGAGTGCCCCTCAAAGAGTTTGAGGCCATACCCTCCATTGTACACCAAATGGTGAAATTCTCAACTCCTTAGGGGGTAGGGGAAGTCCAAGGTGATCAAGTGTTGGCATAATAATGCTACTTTAACTCAGCTGAGGAGAGGGATGCTCATAAAAAAATCAAGTACGACCTACAATATTGATACCCTGGACCTAAAAGATGAGAAGAAACTCAAGAAGGGAGAAGTTGCTGAGGAGGTAGAATCTGTTGTCCTCAATAAGGACAAGTCAGAAAAAACCATCCAAATTGGCAAAACCCTAAAAAAGGATGTTAAGGAAGAGCTGGTGAAGCTATTGAAGAAGAAGCAACACATTTTCGTATGGAGCCACGAAGATATGCCAGGTATTGGCCCAGAAGTTATGTTCCATAAGATCAATGTAGCCAATGATGCTAAGCTAATACGATGCAGAAGACAATTATACTCAAGAGATAAGTATGATGTTAAAAAAGAGGAGGTTAAGAAGTTGGATAAGGCTGACATCATCCGAAAATTCATATATCCCGACTGAATGGAAAGCGCTGTCATCGTCCCCAAGGCCAATGACAAGTGGAGGATGTGTGTGGACTTCACGGATCCGAACAGAGCATGCCCAAAAGACAACTTCCCTTTGCCCATGATCAATCAAATGGTGGACTTAACAGCTAACCATGAATCCAATACTTCATGGATGCCTACTTAGGCTACAATTAAATATTTATGGAATCGACTAATAGAGAGAAAACATACTTTATTATCGACAAGGGAACCTATTTCCATAAGTTCATGCCCTTCGGGTTGAAGAATGCTGGGGCGACATATCAGAGGTTAGTCAATAAAATGTTTGATAACCAGATCGGGAAGACAATGGAAGTGTGCATGGATGATATGCTGACAAAGAGACTCAAGGTCGATACTCATGTGGCCGACCTTGAGCGCACCTTTGACACGATGGACAAGTACTGAATGAAGCTCAACCCAGAAAAGTGTGTCTTTGGTGTGGGATCAGGTAAGTTTTTAGGGTTTATTGTGAATCAAAGAGAAATTGAAGCCAACCCTGATCAGATCAAGTCCTTATTGTAGACGAAGACTTCTCCAATAATAAAGTATGTGCAGAGACTCACCGAAAGAGTGGAAGCATTTAATAGGTTTATCTCTAGAGCCACTGATAAATGTCTTCCTTTCTTTCGAGTATTAAGAAAAGCTTTTGAGTGTAATGAAGAGTGTGATAGGGCCTTTAAGGATTTTAAGTCCTACCTCGGCTCCACACTCCTATTATCTAGACCAGTTCAGGGGGAGAAACTATATCTTTATTTGGTAGTAAGAGAAGAGGATGGAGTTCAAAAATGAGTGAATTTCCCATCAAAGGGTAATCCCTAGCGTACTTTGTGGCCGAATTCACTTGGGATGAGGACGATACCGAAGATGTTGAGATTAATTATAAAGAAGAAAGTAGAAAATGTCCTCCCCCGGCCTAGGCCGAAACGAGTTCAGCAAGAACCAAAGTATTTAAGAATGAAGAGGAAAAGTATATTTTCAAGAATCAAACCTTAAAAGAGGGTAGTTTTTCACAAAATGGTACTATGTGGAGTCTTTTTGTTGATGGGTCATCATGTGAGAGTGGAAGCGGTACATGATTGATAATGTTGGCCCCATATGGAACTGATATTGAGTACGCATTGAGGTTTAACTTCAAAGATTCAAATAATTAATCTGTGTATGAGGCTCTCCTAGCATGCCTCTCCCTCGCCCGAGCGGTGAATATTAGCCAACTCCTTGTGCATAATGATTCCAGGTTGGTTGACAACCAAATTTTGGGGGTGTATGAGGCTAAAGATGGCAGAATGGCAAAGTACCTAGAAAAGGTTAAGACAATATTAAAGCAGTTTGCTAAAATAAAGTTGAAAAGGATACCCCGATTGGATAATGTCCGAGTTGACGCCCTTACAAGGCTATCCTCAGCTACAAGAATAGAGATAAGAAGGATGGTACCTGTAGAAATCTTACACCGGCCAACTATTGAAGAGGAAGACAGTGCTCCAGAGTTTTATTTGAATCTAAACATGGGAACCTCCTGGATGGATCCACTCATCAGGTACATAAAGGATAGGGAGTTGCCAAAATCAAAGACCGAGTAAAGGATATTGAGATATAAAGCTGCTAAGTTCTCCATCATAAGACACACTTTATATAAGAAAGGTTTTTTGCTTCCTCTGCTCAAGTGTGTTCATCCATCGGAGGAAAGGTATATCCTAAAGGACATGCATGAAGGCTCTTACTCCAATCATGTTAGAGTAAGATCTTTGGCTAAGAGGATTATTACCCAAGTATATTGGTGGCTGACCTTGGCCAAGGATGCTGCAACATATGTTAAGAAATGCAACAAATGCCAGATGTTTGCTACCATCCATCACCAGCCTCATCAACCTCTGACCTCCATCACTTTTCCTTGTTTATTTGTGGTGTGGGGAATTGATTTGGTAGGATCTTTGCCCAGAGCTTTAAATAATTATCGTTATCTGATCATAGTGATAGATTACTTTTCAAATTCGGTGGAGATCGAGCTGATGATTAGAATCACAGAGTAGAAGACCTTATAGTTCATCAGAAAAAATATCATTTGTAGGTACGGCCTACCCAACATCCGGATTTCTAATAATGAAACACAATTTAAGAACATATCCCTAGAAAAATACTGTGAAAGGGTCAGCATCAGGCAATTCTTCTCCTCACCTAGATGACACCAAGCTAATGGGAAAATGGAAGTAAAAAATAGAACGATTTTCGATGGAATCAAGAAGAAGTTAGAGGATGAAATGGGGAGATGGATATAAGAAGTGTATGCTGTCCTATGGGCCTACAGAACAACAGAGAGGACTCCTACCGGGGAAGCCCCATTTATGCTTGCTTACGGCTCAAAGGTAGTTATGCTGACAGAGCTAGGTCTTCCTACTCATAGGGTTCAAACCTGCGACCCTTAAAAGAATGGTGAGGAGCAGAGTCTTGATTTGGATATTATTGAAGAAAGAAGAGAAGGTGCTAAGGTTAGGCAAGCTTCCTACCAACAAAGAACAACGAGGTTCTACAACAAAAGAGTTAAGACTTTACCACTGAAAGTAGGAGACCTAGTGTTGAAAAGGACATGGCAGAAGCCTAATAAGATCCATCCAAATTGGCATGGCCTGTACAGAGTGGTTGAAGAGGCGGTAAAAGGGACATATCTACTAGAGAATCTAGAAGGAGAACCCTTATCCAACCCATGGAACTCCGCCCACCTCAAAAGGTAGTACTAGTAAGATTTCAACTATGTTAGTTTTCTTTCAGTTTCATTGTATTAAATATGTATGGGACTCAAATGAATGAAATTCAATGAAAATATCAGTGTGTTCTCCCATATGTTGTCTATTTATTTGAATGATTGTTGTTTGTATGCATCAACCTGTCTTAAGCTACAAAATATCATTCTTGGTGAAGTCGGCTTAAGTAGCTTTCGGTGATATGACAACCTAGACAGGGTCAACCTCGTCAATGGGTTGTCAGTAACATCTAAAGACATTCATTATTAAACATCATTAGTTTGGTGGATCAAATCTCTCGGTCGAATATGATAGTGCATGGACGAGATGACACTCATCCATACACTCTCAAAAATGATGAGAGAGGACTTACGCTATCACACCATGATTTGGTGAATGAAAATTAAAAATGACTCAATTGTTGCTCATTATTAAATAGTTTGGTGGATCAAATCCCTTAGCCGAAGACGATAGTATATGGACGAGACGACACTCATCCATACGCTCTCAAAAACGCCGAAAGAGGACTTATGGTATAACACCATGATTTGGTGAATGCAAATTAAAAATCACTTAATTGTGGTTAATTATTAGACATAATTAGTTTGGTGGATCAAATATCTAAACCGAAGACGATAGTGCATGGACGAGACGACACTCATCCATACACTCTTAAAAACGATGAGAGAGGACATACGCTATAACATCATGATTTGATTAATGCAAATTAAAAATCACTTAATTATGGTTCATTATTAAACATCATTAGTTTGGTGGATTAAATCTCTCGGTTGAAATTGATAGTGAATGTACGAGACGACACTCATCCATACACTCTCAAAAATGATGAGAGAGGACTTATGATATAACACCATGATTTGGTTTGGTGGATTAAATATCTCGACCTAAGACGATAGTGCATGGACGAGACGACACATATCCATACACTCTCAAAAACAATGAGAGAGGTCTGGTTCATCAATCCATCGTCCAGAGATGATGAAATTACAAATTACGGTTCACACCGAGAAAATTATGGTTCATACCAAGAAAGCATCAAAAAGTTGATGAAAATAGAGACACGACTTAAGAATATTAAGCAAGCATAGTATTGGTGAAAGTTCAAATTCCAAATTCCATTAGTAAGATTATAACATTACAACAAAAGTTGAAGGCCGTAAAAGGCCGAGAGTCACCTTACATAAAAAAGTTACATTAAAAAAAGAAGATGAAATGGGCTACACAAAATATTCATAAAGTCAGAGCTATTGAGCGCAATCACCACCGGGTGGGGCCGATCCATCACCAGCTACTTGAGTTTGCCCTTCAGTCCCAGTGTTTGTTATCTCGGCACCATTGTCACCAAGACTAAGGTTGGGTGTGTTCTCATTAGTCTCTGTGACCTCAAGGAGATTAGTCTCTGTGACAGGAGTAGGGTCCTCAACCTCAACCATGGCCGTCTGTAGACGCGTATCACTAAAGTTGAGATATGAAAAGTTATAAGGGGAAACATACCCAGTCTCGTCATGCTTAATGACAGTCCACTGGTCGATAGTTTTGATGCCCCTATCAAGATACTCAAAGCCAAGATCGACGACTCTTCAGAATCCTTAAATTAATCTATCTCTTATGCCCTAGCAGCCTTAATAGCAACATCAATTTTAGATTGCCTTTTTTTGGCCAGGGTCTTCAAAGTGTTTGCATGACTCATCGTCAGATTATCAATTTTGTTGCTTGCCTCTTGTAAGGCTGAGTTAGAAGTCTGCAGCTGAGTTTAGAGGTTACTCTCCATTGTGAAATCATCTCTTACCTTTTGAATTAGGGGCATCCTCTTGTCGATCCAGTCTCCCATCCTGTGCAAAGATATTATTCCCTGCAAAATATGAGAAGACAAGTCAGTACGAGGTTTCATCAAAGACGATACATAAATGTAAAAATTCCTAAAAAGATACCTGAACAGCTCTGTGGATGGAAAACTCAGTTAGCAACGCAATATACATTGACTGAAGGAAATGCTTATCGGCCTCAGACATAATATAGTCAATGGAATTAATGGCGTGTTTTCTTATGGTCGATGACACTATATTCGGCAACCTTTAGCTACGACAACCTAGTAGCAACAACGTCTTTAGACGAGATGGGAATGGCTTGGTCTTGACTACCTTGCTTTGAAAGATGAGTTGTGGTTGTGTCATCAACTCGGGTCCTCTTCTTCCCAACTTTATCAAGTCAGCTGGGGCTACCTGAAGATGACTTTTTGGTTGCTAGAGGGGCAGGTGGTTCATTCCTCTACCCACTCTTGCCTGCGAAATTGCTTAAGTTTGGAGACACCATTTCCCAAAGAGTATCGAAGATGCCTTTTGAACAAACTACAAATGATAGACCTGGGAAGTTAGTCATAAATATCTGAGAAATACGAAGCTACACATGGTAAATTTTATTACTTACACAACTCCTCCAAGGGGACAATATCTAGACATGTCTGAGCTAGGTAGTATGTAGTCATCAGATGCTCAAACTTAAATAGACAACCTTTCTCACCCTGTCCCTGAATCTTATTGACCTTCTCATAAGCCTGAGGGTCCAAGCTTGGGTCGAATTTGGTCGACGGTGATACCTTGCCCCACTTTAGAGGGATCCTAGGATCAGAGGCCCCGCAAGATTGGGTGGGGACGAACACCTAAACCTCAGAAATAAAAAAGTAGCGAGGCTTCTGATTGTGGTTGGAAGTTTGGGTAACTACCAAAAGTTTCTTCTCAGATTTCCTTACTACAAGGTGGTAGTATCCAAGTTGGGTCTTTGGGGACAATGGTGTATAACATGCAAGGAAAATGTTCCCAACTTAAAGCATTGACTAATGTTGACTCATGATTGAATAGGAAGTTGAAAGGTTTCAAGTAAAGAACATAAAGAATGATTTGAAGATCTCGCCGAAGAAAATGATCAGAGTTCGCCTGAGAATGGTTCGATATACTTAGAACGACCTAAAAACCTACCCAAACATGGCCTACCACCTAATGTGTCATAAATAGGGGCTGAACTCCTCCTTGAAAATACTCTCAAGCTCACCGAAAAATGTAAATTCTACCAGAAATGAAAAAGGCAACAAGATTGAAGCAGTTTAAAATAAAAAGAAGGATCGAAATGAGAAGGAGAGGAAGGGTACCTAGAAGAGTTGAATGATGGAAATAAGGGAATGAATAATCAAGTTGTAGGGAGTGGAGGAGGCTAAAAAGAGAAAGCAAAGAGGGAGTTTTTAAGAAGATAAAAAAGAAAGAGACAGAGCAACGATGAGGCACGATTACCAAAATGAGTCATCATTTGAAGTCACAAAACCCAAAGAGTTCATCTGCCAAATCAGACTTAGGTAAAATGCCACTCAACCAGAACTATGACATGTGTCACCCTCTTACATATCTAGATGTATCCAGTCGATGCTTTAGAGACATATGATCAAGGGATAATATCGACTCATACCCCGACCACTTCTTCACACAGATGACTGAAGGTTAGGGGGTGATTGATTCTACTAAATATCACCTCATCCCAGAATGATACCTCTTCATTCTAAATAGTTTAACTTCAAGAAGGAACCCACACGTCACTTTCAAGACTCGTCTAAGTCCAAGGTTGTCCTCGTACACGTAACCTCGACCATAAAGTAGGCCGAGACCACAAGAAAAAGACATAGCAACAAAGACATCTCTTCTCCTATCGCCTAGCCGACACAGGAGTCAGCCTTCTTAGTCAATCTTGACCTGAGCTCCTCAGGCCTAAACCACACTTTCTAGTTTCACATGTAAGGTTAAGAGTTCCATCAATAACCTCATACTCGGCCGGGGCTGAGACATCTGCAGACGATACCATGAGTGGACGAGGAATTGAATGTACTAAGGTGACGTGTTCCACATGAGTAACTCAGTTATAACTAAGATTTTTCTCCTCACGTGAGGGACAATTTCATCATCATTACATACATGTGCATGGACAACTGTCACTACGTGAGTGGATAACCTCATTTGTGCACACCTTCAACATGCTTTGGGGTGTGTATTACACCCTCAGGCACTATATAAACCCATCATATTCTCCATTGTAAAGGGGAATGAATTTGAACCCTAGAAAAAACTCTGCTCAATTGTATACACAAGAGAGAGAGAGAGAGAGAGAGAGAGAGAGAGAGAGAGAGAGAGAACTTGTGTGGTAACCAGGCCATTAGGGCCATATTTACCAGTGGAGTTCACTCACACACACACACATAATGGACATAGGCTCCGACCGAACCACTTAAATCCAAGTGTTCATCCTCCTCACCTCATTTCCTTCTTTGTTGGTTTGCTGTGTGATTATTTCCATTGTTGTATACCTATTTTAGCTATATACGTCTATTACCTGGTGAAGCCATTTATGGTATCATCAGTTAGTTTAAAGTTTCCATACTTCGTATGTGATCGTTGAATATCATATTTTTTTGTTATTTTCAAAAATAGAATGTATAAGCATTGTACTATTCATGTCATGTATAGATGGTATATATAATATTCATAATTATAACAAATCTAATTTATGTATTGAAAACAGGAATAAAGAAGATATTTTTTTTGGTAATTTTTTTTGTGCTTCATTCCGATGGTATATCTAAAGATATTTGTTGTTGTCCATAAATGTAGGTATGGAGGAAGAATAAGGACAATTCAAGTTGTCGATAATTTAGCTCCAATTGTAAATCACTTTTTGAACTAAAAACTAATGAAAATGTAGCTGTTTTTGAAGTCCACAAGAGGATTCACAATTTGTTGCCTTATATGATGTGTTCTTTTTTGGCTTTTTTTTCCTTTGGTTCCGATTTAGATAGCGCGTCTCCTTTCGATATTTTTCGAGAAACTTCTCATAAAATTTGTAACTACAGATCTTGCTATGTAAAAAATATCTTCAGATGACACCATACCTCTCATACATTTAATGTTCTCTTTGTTTATTTTGGCATTAGTAAACATAGCAAGAATTCTTTTTATTTTACTAATTCTTCTATTAGTGTAATGAGTAATCTAAACATTAGACACTACGTTTTCATTGTTTAAAGTTGATGTGAAATTCTTCAACAAGTTTCTCAACTATTTTGTTTGTTCTCCTATATACTGAGTAGATATGGTATGTTAATGTCCACTGGGCATTCTAAATTTGTTTGATGCACGTGTTTTTCCATTGCCATATTAACACATTTTAAACATTGTCTTTGTCCTTCGTATTGATCATTTTGATATCGATTCATTTTTTTTTACTCTATGTATTATATTTGGTTCTAGCAAGGGTCAAATAGTTTAAAAGAGTTTTTATTTGGTTAAGACAAGGGTAATGTGGAACACATGGAATTATATTAGAATAATTTATATGCTCATTCAATAGTTTAAAAGAGTTGTTAAATTCTTTGCTTTTAGACTTCGAGATTACATGATATTTTATTAAAGGTTGGTTTGGTTTTATGTTCAGATGTTTGATATGCTCATTCAATGTGTTGTATATGATATGCATATATGTTGTATAAATGCAATATGTATGCATACAACAACATATATGCAACAACTATATGCATATATGCAACAGCTGTATGCATATATGCATAGAAGCATATATGCATAGATTTCTCTCATGATATGCATGGACTTTCCTTAGACTTATAACCATCACTTAGAACTCAACTTTCAACAAGAACATATTTATAATCACTTAATTGAGCTCAGCCTTAATTGATGTACCCAAAATAAAAAATCGATGACACTGTCCTACATTTTTCATTGTTCACTTTATCAAGGACTTAACACCAGGGGTTATAAAAGGCATGCCTGTAAAAGTACATTTCGAGAACTGATCTAAATAGATTTTTGTTTTTATAAACAGTGAACCATAATTGTATTGCATATTTGGCATGGTAGTCAATTCAAAATCAACTTACTTTATTTATATGTATGAATTTTTGTAATACAACTACAAAGATACTTGTATAAGATTATATTTATGCTATTTCTGATATATTAACAATTTCATTGTCATTTTATATTCTGACATCTTTAATGTTTATTTAAGAAATATTGTACGTTGTAACTTAAATTTTTTTTTGGTCAATAAAAGAAAATGTGGAATTTTAAGTGTCTTTTCTGTAGGTATTTTTACCACATAGAAGTCCAAGTTATTTTTTTCTTTATAACAAAGAGAGTATTAGTAAATGATAGTGATCAAATTATTCGATAGAACCTTAATAAAAACATCATTTTTTAGGTGATTGGTTGCGTGCATTAGGCAGGAGTTATATCTCAGACATAGGATGAGTTTCACTTTTGCTCTTCCAATTAGTTAAAATTGACGTCTCACTCATGTTTTTAATTCCCATATCTAATAAATTCGATTAATCAATTGTATAATTACCTCATTGCAAGTTCAAATTGAGATGTCTTTTCTTCTAAAGGATGCTTATGATGATGTGAAAGGGTCTCACACACTGTTGTTAGTATCCTTCTAACCCAAAAGGAGTGATTTTTATTATACGTGTTTTAATTTTTGGCTAAATGAAAGTATTTTCATAATTTTTATTAATACTATATCTTATTTTTTCCAGATAGGACCCTATATCAATGGCATGATTGTTCATCTATCTCAATCCGGACTAAAAGATTGTAGGCCGAAAGTTAAATTGCAGCGTCTCAAAACTGTCCAATAATTAAAGCTCACCCTAACAATTCATTTTTTCTTGAATGGAGTTTTTGTTTAATTCAAATGAGGTTGAAAACGTGGACAAAAGGCTATTATTGTGCATTCTGGAGTTGGCTATATTATTTTTGTTTGTTAGACATCCTTGTGTGGAAGCCTCTAAGTTGGAACTATATATATTATTTCATTTTTTTGACGAGACAAACGTTGATGTCATTGCTTTTAGCTATACTTTAGAAAATTACTTGATATGTCTAATGTGTACCCTCGTCTCAACTTGGTTTAAGTTCAGCTCATGCCGACCATGTAGATTATGTCCATTATAAGGAGGCAGGTTCCATAGGTCTCGATATTGTTGGATGATCTAGTCCAAGGTCATATACCATCATCCAAGTCCCACCTCATCTATTCTACAGATAGCCGAGACCCTATCAACACACTCACAATGTCATCTCGGCCTAACATATGTCCATCGAGACTCTGCCTATCAGCCTCCGAGTCTCAAACCAAATAAATGTATTTGTAGGTTTCATACTTGGTTGAGCTAAGACCCTGCCAGGTCAATATCGTCGTCAATATTTTGGTGCATTCTACACCTCACATAGTGCATGGTGTACCATTTACGTGGGTTGCAAGACCCACGAAAGCAAAACCATTACAATAGCATCATCCACACATGTAGAGAACATCTATTAATTATTGCTTACATTCATGGAAGCTAGATGACTCTATGTCATTGGATACCTGGTGTTGTGCACGCCTCAAGCATGACTAGGGTGCGTATGACACCACCCCAACCATATAAATACTTATCTTCTACATCATTATAAAGGAACGTAAATTATAAACCCTACTGAAACTCTGATATACTTATTTCTTAGAGAGAGAAACCTTGAGTGTCTATATCCCAAGGCCATTAGAGCCCAAATTTAATGGATTTCACACACTCACATAGTGTATGTAGACCCTTCAAAGGTTGAACCACTTATATTTGAAATCATATTCTCTTTGCCTCATCTCTTTTTATCTACTTATTTATATCTTTCATACTCCATTATTGTCTAGTTTTGAACTTACACACACATTGACCTAGTGATACCATTTATGGTATCATCAATCTGTCACCATTGTGGGAACGAGATAGCCATCCTCTTTGATGATGCTAAGATTCAGCACCACCAGATAAGAGGTGGAGAGCTCAAACAGTAGCAATGGAAGCAATAGATTTGTATGTGTATAAGTATATATAAGGGGATGAGTATAAGAGGAATGAAGACAATGATGTATATTAGTTCAGCCAATCAGGCCTACATCCACTATGAGTGTGTGATCCACTAAATATGGGCACTAATGGCCTTGGATACAATGCTCATAAGCTCACTTTATCTATTGTGTGCATAAGCAGAGTTTTTTCTAGGGTTACAATTATCGATCCTCTTACAAGGTTGGAGCCGACAAGCTTATATAGGGCTTGGGTGTTGTAGTATACCCCCCCCCCCCCCCCAAGCATGCATGGATCATGTGAATGATGATCTAGCCAATTCCCTATTGACACCTGGAGGTACCACTTGTAATAATGATGACATAATATTCCCTCACGTGGGGGATGTTATTATTATAACGGTTTGGTCCACGTGCTATATGAGTCCTACGCGCGATGTCCCATGCGTCTCCCAATTCATGCGCTATGATGATATCACCCTCGGCTTAACATCATAAGCCGAGGGTAAGGTCCCTGTTGGCAGTGAGTTTGGCTGGATGTGGGCCTCGTATTGTCGTCCCCTCATAGGGTCATCTGACCCGTTATGAAGGGTCATCCTCCTGAGGTGTCATCTTATATATGATGAGGGGGTCGACCCCTTGTTGTGTCATATACTCTAGGATGGGGGTCATCTTGGTTGACTTTTCCTTCAATGGAACTGCGGTAAAGTTGGTCCCTCATCCTGGACTTGAGCCCTCATCTGAGATGAGGACACCCTCGGCCTGGCCGAGGTCATATATTGGTATATCAATCACCCCTAGCCCTTATTTATTGATGTTTTTGAGATGGCTGAGGGGTAATGCTTCCTTTGAATGCCAACTATATGGTCAGTTTGATGAGTGCCATTTGTCAAGTTGAGTGATATCTTGTCAGATACCCATCATCATTTTTTTTCGCCAGGTGTGACGGCTACACACCACTCTTGGGCTTTGTGCCCTAATGATGCCTCTCCTCATGGTCTATGTCTTGCATTGATTACTGGGCCCACTAATAACAAAGTATTTAAAGGATTTTTAAAATAACCATTCTTTTCTCCTTCTTCTTCTTCGAGCGCAATCTCTCTCTCTCTAAATCCTTACCAGTTCACACCACCATTTCTGCGAAATCTTCTATCTCTGGCTTCTCCCAATCTTTGTCTTCGTCCCCAGGTAATTACTCTGCCTTAGGTTCCTCATTTAGCCTTCAATTTCTACTTATTTCTTGCATTTGGGTTTCTTTCCATTATTTCTTATTTTACCTTTTCAGCCTGAACACCCGCCTAGCCGTAGTGGTTATAGGACTGAACATTAGATGTTAGGATCCTTAGGGTTATTCCCCCACCTTTAAGTGGTGGTTTAGTGCCTCTTTGTGGCATTTCTTGAGCTTTCTTATATTCTCCGGTGTTTTTCTCTGGTGAACTGTGTTCCTTTTATTCTTGAGTGTTCATTTACAAAACCCTTTATTTCCTTAGGTTTGATCCAAAGGTCAAACTTAGTCAAACTGTGAACTTGTTTGTAGTTCGCTTAAACAAATTCCTTAAGTGTAGGGTCTTCCCTTTAATGCTCAAGAGACTTTATGGTTTAGTCGAGGAATTTCCAACCTTGAGGGAGAAATTCTTTACTGAGATCAGGCGAATAAAGGAGGATTACTAGAGAAAACGAGGGGCCAACCCTAATTGGGTACAACCCATCTTCCCCATTCCTTTAGCCACAATAATACCATCTGAGTCATGTGGGTCTTCCTATCGTCCGACCAAGTCTCATACATGCGAGGGAGAAATGAAAGAGAAAACATCGTCACCAATAGGTGCTGGGCCTTCTGGGAGAGGAGAGAGATCAACACTTAGCCCAAACCGACAGGCCGAGGGTAAGGTACATTCAGAGGCTATCCCTGTGACAGCTCGGTCCCCTCTTGCCTTCCAGGTGGCCCTTCCATATTGACCACCGATAGGTGATGAGGCTGAGAGATTTGGGGATGAGGGGTATGAGGACAGTAGTGAGGATTTGGATGTTGATCAAGTTGACACTTCTAGTGCCTCGGCTTACGTCTCATCCATTAGGGATCGTGACCTCTTACTGTGGAGGCACTCATTTGGTGTATAGCCCAATATAACTATGAGGGTCTCAAATACAGATGAGAGAGTCTTCCAGTGGAATGAGGGGGAAGTTGTTATTTACGAGCGGATGCTCAGGGTAGGTGTTAGATTCCTTCTGCACCCTGCAATAGTTGACATACTATCTTCCCTTGGGGTTGCTCCTTCTCAACTTCCTCATAACTCTTGGAGAATCATCCTCACCTATATCTTCCTCTGGAAGAATACTTTCACTGACGAGCCTTCGACCGATCTTTTTATAGTCTGCTATAATACCACTTCCTCATCCAAGCAACCTAGGTATTTTCATTTAGGGGAGAGGAAGTCTGACAAAAGACTTCTTCACGTGGCACAAACTTCCAACCACGATTGGAAGAAGAGATTTTTCTTTGTCTATGGGGATTGGGAATTCACCGTCGGGGTAGAGCCTTTCGAAGAGAGTCTGAGGGTTCCAAGGTCATGGTCCAACCCTTCAATGAGAGCATGCTCAGACCCCAGACTTAGCTTAGATGAGAGGGACATTGTTGACTACCTGAGGGAACAAGGGAAAGAGGGTGAACTTACCAAATTTGAAGATTTTATGACCCCTCGTTTCCTCAAAGAAGCTGGTCCGAGGGTCACCCTTGATAGAATTATGTGAGTTAATTTTCGCTCTATTTTTTATTTTTCTTCAAGTGTTTCCTCATTGTTATTGCTTGTTTCTGATATATTCTCTCCTTTTCAGGTCGACCTGTAAAAATATCTGATCAACTCTGGGAGATGAATGCCCCTGGTTTAATGTCTGGCCTAGGAAAGAGGAAAGGAAAAGAGCCTCAGCAGCCTCCCAAAAAGATAAAGGGCGTTGGAGCCGACACTGGTGGAGCCGACCACCGATAGTCGTAAACGGAAGGAGCCTAAAGTACCTGGTGACTCTCGGCCTGACTCACGGACGAGGGCGAGGGTAGAGGTTCCTCAGACACACACTGAGGGGAACAACTCCTCTTCCAGCATGGGTGCCTACTGGCCTCAGAACCTGACTTTCCTAAAGGCCGACCCCTCCTCCCTTATAGCCAACCTCAGGGCAGCTAAAGCCTTAATGTTTTTTGCACCCTCGACCGCAAATTATGAATTATTGTCAAAGATGCCCACGTCCAAGGTATATGACTACGGTCTGCATACTCTGGCTATTTTCTTCAATTGTCACTTTTTGATTCACTAATATTTTACAATTTGTGCCCTTTGCCCTTTAATATGTTCTTGTCTATGCAGTCTGTCTATGCCTTCACCTCTACCACTAAGTGGATGGCTACAAACCAGCAGAAGTTCCTTGAGGTCGAGAGGGCTATTCAACATGAGTTCGACCTGAAGACCGAGCTAGAGACTTTCAGGGCAGATTTGGAGAGTTCCAGGACCGAGCATTCAAGGGTCCTCGATGAGCTGGTAAAGCAGCACGAGGCCGACCTGAAGGTGAAATATAACCTCATCAAAGATAATGAAGAGGCCTTGGCCAATCAGGGTGTCCAATTTAAGGCTGAACTCGCTAAGGCACTGAGAAATGTTGAGGTCGATGATGTGGAGGCTTACAAGCTCTCCGATGAATTCCAAGGTTTCGGCCTTGAATATCAGGAGAGAGGGATTAGGACGGCTTGTCAGTGGGTCGTCTTAAATTTTTTTGATACCGTGTCATCTATCAGTCCCTCTCTTGAAGCATTGGAGATGGAAGACCCCCTTATAGCTGAGGCTCTAGCCCATGTAGAGTCTCAGGTGCACGCCGAAGGCACCGGTACCTCCGAGGATCGCCCTGTTTTGGTCATCAAAGAGACTTCTCTGATTACTGTTGAAGATTTTCCTACTGATATTGCTCAATAGGGTGGTTGTCTGTAGCCCATACCCTCTGTTTGTAAAAAATATTTTTGTACTTTTTTTTTGGACAAACATTTGTAATACTTTATTTATAATATAACCTTTCTCTCCCTATTTTATATGCTTGCCTCTTATGTGATTTGTCTTGGCTATAATATTTGAATTAACCATCCTATGAAATCCCCCCTCGTCTTTCTTGATAGTGAATAGAGGGTCTTCCCTACTATTCACCCTCATTATAGCCGAGGATGGTTACCCACCAAACAAATGATGTTTTTTAATTTCAAGTCCCCCCTCGTCTTTCTTGAGAGTGAATGGAGGGTTGTCCCTTCCATTCACCCTCATAATAGCCGAGGGTGGTTACCCACCAAACAAATTATGTTTTTTTAATTTTAATTCCCCCTCGTCTTTCTTGATAGTGAATGGAGGGTCGTCCCTACCATTCACCCTCTTTATAGCCGAGGGTGGTTACCCACCAAACATGTTTTTTTAATTTCAAGTCCCCCCTCTTCTTTCTTGATAGTGAATGGATGGTTGTCCCTACCATTCACCCTCATTATATCCGAGGGTGGTTACCAATCAAAAAAATGATGTTTTTTAATTTCAAGTCCCCCCTCGTCTTTCTTGAGAGTGAATGGAGGGTCGTCCCTTCCATTCACCCTCATTATAGCCGAGGGTGGTTACCCACCAAATTAATGATGTTTTTTAATTTCAAGTCACCCCTCATCTTTCTTGATAGTGAATGGAGGTTCATCCCTACCATTCACCCTCATTATAGCCGAGGGTGGTTACCCACCGAACAAATTATGTTTTTTTAATTTTAATTCCCCCTCGTCTTTCTTGATAGTGAATGGAGGGTTGTCCCTACCATTCACCCTCATTATATATGAGGCTCGTTATCCACCGAACAATTGATGTTTTTTAATTTCAACTCCCCCTCGTCTTTCTTGATAGTGAATGGAGAGTCGTCCCTACCATTCACCCTCATTATAGTTGAGGGTAGTTATCCACCAAACCAATGATGTTTTTTTAATTTCAAGCCCCCCCTCTTCTTTCTTGAGAGTGAATGGAGGGTCATCCCTACCATTCACCCTCATCACAACCGAGGGGATTTAGCAAGAATTACCCCGATCATACCAAAATTAACAAACAACATGAGGGGTCAATATAATATTCTCATTAGCAGCAAGTGTTCTATTGGAGCAACACATTCATTACAACTGTGGTTCGATAGGACATTACAACATTATTGATAGTATTTCTTCAAATTATCTACATTGCAGGGGTTGAAAAAGGGTTCCCCTTCAAGGTTCTCTAGTCTATAGGTTCCAGGGACAACTTCATCAATGACCCTATATGGGCCATGCCAATTTAGGTGGAGCTTGTTAGGTTTCTACCAAGTCTTTTTGAGGACTAGGTCCCCCACAGTGATTGTACTTTGCTTCACCCTTTGGTTATAAAACCTGCCAGTCCTCTACTGATAGGCTTCTTGCCCTGTCTCAGCGTCTTCTCTTCTCTCCTCGATCAAGTCTAGGTCAAGTCTCCTTTCTTCCATATTTCTCTATGGCTCATACATTTGGACTCTGTGAGTGGGAAACCCAATCTCAGTGGGGATGACGGCTTCTGATCCATACGCCGCATGAACGGGGTTTTACCGGTAGGAGTCTTGGTCATCGTCTTGTAGGCCCACAGTACAACGTATAATTCTTCAACCCATCTTCCCTTTTCCTCCTCGAGTTTTTTCTTGATCCCTTCTAGGATTGTTCTATTTATAACTTCAGTTTGCCCATTAACCTGAGGTTGGCCTGGGGTAGAGAAGAATTGTTTGACACCCACTCTTTCGCAATATTTCTCCAAGGATGAATTCTAGAATTGACTCCCGTTATCTAAGAGGAGGGTGTTGAGGAGACCATGTCTATATATAATGTTTTTCCAGATAAAGTGGAAGGTATTCTACTCAGTAATCGTGACCATCGGCTCTGCTTCCACCCATTTTAAGAAATAGTCAATTGTTACGATCAAGTATCGATAGTTATTAATGGCCCTAGGCAAGGGTCCTACTAGATTGATTCCCCATACTGCAAATGTCCGTGGGGACGTGATGGAGGTGAGAGGCTGATGGGGTTGGTGGGGTATGGTGGCAAAACTTTGACATTTATCACATTTCTTTACATAAGTCGTAGCATCCTTCCTCAAGGTCAGCCACCAATATCCCTGGATGACTATCCTATTTGCTAATGACATGCCCCCAATATGTCTTGAACAAGACCCCTCATTCACATCTTGCAAGATGTGTGGGATTTTAGACGAGTGCACACATCTGAGCAATGGGCGTAAGAACCCCTTTTTGTACAAAGTGTCTGCGATGATAGTGAATTTCATTGCTCTGTATCATAACTTCTTCCTTTCTTATTTTTCTTCTGGCATCTCCCCCTCTTTAATGTATCTGATTAGAGGGCCCGTCAAAGAAGCTTCCCCGCTTATATTTAAACAAGGGTAAAGTGTTCCGTCTACATCTTCAATCGTTGGTCGAAGCAAAATTTCCACTGGGACAGTCCTCCTGATATATGTCCTAGTTGCTGAGGCTAACCTGGTGAGGGCATCAGCCCGACCATTATCTAGCCTAGGTATCCTCTTCAGATTTACCTCCTTGAATCTCATCAATAGTGACTTTACCCTTTCAAGGTATTTGTCCATTCTTTTATCTTTAGCCTCGTATGCTCCTCGTATCTGATTCACCACCAATCTTGAATCACTGTGAACCAAGATATGGCCAATGCTAAGAGACCTAGACAATGAGAGGCATGCTATCAGGGGCTCATACTCAGACTCGTTGTTGGAGGCTTTGAAGTTGAGCCTGAGGGCATATTTAATATATGTATCGTCAGCTACTAATACTATTAGTCCAGCCCCACTTCCGCTCTCGCTAGAGGATCTGTCAACGAAGAGGTTCTATACAGCTTGTGCTTCTGAGAAATTTCCCTTAGTGAGGGATCCCTGTCTGAAGAGATATCTTCCCTCCTCATTTTCGATAACTTTTCCTCTAGCGGTGTTTGCCTCAACCTCATCTGTAGGTAGGTCAACAACTCTGCCTTGTTTGGTATATGTCTTCCTGAGGCTTTCATCTTCAGCCTCATCCTCTTCCCAAGTAAACTTAGCCTTGAAATATGCTAATGATTTCCCCTTAATGGCCATCCTAGGTTTATACACAATATCGAACTCTCCTAGCTCTATAGCCCAAGCCATAAGTCTCCCCAATTTTTCTGGCTTATAAATGACCTGCCTAAGCGGAGAGTCAGTGAGGATGACCATTGTATGTGACTGGAAGTACGGCTTCATCTTTCTTAATGCGTGGATCAGGGAATAGGCTAACTTCTCCATCCTGTGGTATCTTTGTTCTGCCCCTTGGAGTGCCTTACAGTTGAAATACACAGGCTTCTGCACCTCGTCCTCTCCTCTCACAATAGTTGCGCTGATTGCCGATTCTGAGATGACCAAGTACACATATAATCTCTCACCCCACACTGGTCATGACAACAACATGGGAGACCCTAGGTATGACTTTAATTCTTTGAAATTCTGGTCACACTCCTCGTTCTATTCGAAGGCCTTTCTGAGAACTTTGAAGAATGTAGACATTTTTCTGTGGCTTTGGATAGGAACCTATTCAAAGCATCCACTCTCCCTATGAGCCTATGAACGTCTTTAATGGTCCTGGGGGTCTTCATTTCTATTAGGGCCTTTATCTTCTCAGGATTGGCCTCAATGCCTCTTTGATTGATGATGAACCCTAAGAACTTCCCTGCTCCGACCCCAAAGACACATTTAGCTGGGTTGAGCATCATCCGATACTTGTCCATCGTGTTAAAGGTCCTCTCGAGGTCGGCCACATGATACTCGGCCTTCAAACTCTTGGTTAACATGTCATCTATATAGACCTCCATAGACTTCCCGATTTGGTCTTCGAACATTTTATTCACAAGGTGATGATACGTTGCTCCTACATTCTTTAGGCCAAAGGGTATGACCCTATAACAGTATGTCCCCTTGTCGGTAATGAAAGCCGTTTTTCCTGAGTCTTCAGTGTTCATAAAGATCTGTTTGTAGCCTAAATATGCATCCATGAAGCTCATGGCCTTCGGTAGGATCTACCATTTGATTTATGCGGGGGAGAGGGAAATTGTCTTTGGGACAATGGTTGTTGAGGTAAGTGAAGTCTACGCACATCCTCCATTTCCCGTTGGCTTCGAGGACTATGATCGCATTAGATAGACATTCGGGATAGATTACCTCCCTGATAAACTCGGCCTCTTCCAAATTTTTGACCTCATCCCTTATAACCTCATACTTTTCTCGAGAATAAATCCCCCTTTTCTGTTTCATAGGCTTTGCATCCACTACCACGTTGAGCTTGTGAGACATCATCTCGGGGTCGATCCCCGGCATGTCTGTGAGACTCCATGCAAAGTTGCTCTGTCTTATCCTTAACAGCTTGATGAGATCTTACTTTATTCCTGCCTTTAGAGCTTTGCCCACTTGGATGGTTTTTTCCGTCTCATCCTCATTGAGGATGATGGATTCTACCTCTTTCGCGTCTTCTTCTTTCATAAGTTTTGTCTTATCCCTGGGGTTAAGAGTATCGATATTGTAAGTAGTAGTTGCTTTCCTGTGCGCCTCTTTTTCCTCGGCAGAGTTGAAGTAGGACTCCCTTGTCGTCGTCTAGTCATCCTGAACTTCCCCTACCCCATAAAGGGTCGAGAATTTTATCATCTGGTGAACCGTAGAGGGCACAACCTCAAATTCATTGAGGGCCACTCGCCCCAATATGATATTGTAAGTTGAGAAGACGTGCTCATCCATCACAAAAAATTTGACCTTCTTAGGAAGCCATCTCGGATACTTGTCTCCCATTCTAACATCGGCCTCGTACACTCCTAGGGGATAAACTTTTTACCTGCTGAAACCAGTCAAGGACTGGTGGTATGGAATGAGCCTAATGCGGCTAAGCCCTAAGGCTTTGAAGCACGGCCAGAACATCACATCTGTTGAGCTTCCCCCATCCACTAAGATCCTTGGCACCTCACATCCGTTCACCCTGGTAGTGATGATGAGAGGGTCGTCATGTGGGGCTAAGAGGCCTTTGAAGTCCATTATTGAGAATTCCACTATTATAGTATCCATATCAACTTTCTTCCTCTTTTCTGACTTTGGTTCACTAGAGGTAGAGTGTACAACTTTTGTTACTGCCTTGGCTTCAGCTACATGTGCCTTCATATCTACAACTTCTGATCCTCCTCCTTCTAATCCCCCGAAGATCATCCCAACACCAAACAAGATCATATTCTTTTTAGAGGGTCGTAGTCGTCTCTTGGTGGGAGGTCAGGGTTGTCCTTATCATTCGAAGGGTCGTCCTTTCTGTTTGGAGGATCTTCTCTACAAGTCTCGCCTCTCTTCTTCCTGGGGTCATCCCCTCGGCCCCTCTTGAAGGAACCTTTGTCAATGTATTTCCTTAACTTCCCCTCTTTTAACATTTTTTCAATTTCATCTTTCAAGGCAAAACACTTATCAGTCACGTGGCCATGGTCTTGGTGAAACTCACACCACAAGTTTTTGTTTCTCTTATGAGGAGGTGCCCTCAACTTCTCGAGCCATTTCAAGGATCCGTCACTCTTTATCTCATTTAGAATGTGTTCGCAGCTGACCGTTAGAGGGGTATGATCAGCAAATTCGTTATCTGCTAGCCTCTTCTTCCCCTCCTTATTCTTTTTTTGTACTTACCCCCACTAGTGCTTCCTTTTTCATCTTCGTATTTTGTGGCCATCGCCTCTTCAGCGTTCATCACCTTTCTCGCTGTTTCCAGCAATTCAACCATCGTCTTCGGGGGATCTTCGAAAAGCTTCCATAATAGGTTCCCCTTCTAGAGTACTCCAATGAGGGATATTATGTCTATACTCTCCTCGTAATCTTTGACCTCTAACTTTTCTTTGTTAAATTTGGCTATATAGTCTCTTAGGATCTCATTCTTCCCCTACTTAACATAGAACAGGTGTGTGGTCTTATTTTGTGGCCTCATTACAAAGAAAAAGTTATGGATAAACTGCTCTGCTAACTGCTTAAAGCTTTCAATGGAGTTATTTGGAAGAGACATATACAAGCATGTGTGGCCCCAGTCAGAGTGCCAGAAAAGGCAGGACACCTCATCTCATCTGAGATGGAGTATATGTTTGCCGCTGATTGGTACATCTCAATATGATGGACAGGGTTGGTACTCCCGTCATACCTTGGGGTGACCTCAGGTGGCTTAAACTTTGATGGTGTTGGGAAGTTGACTATCTCACCATAAATGGTTAGCCTATGGAGTATCCTCTTTGAAGGGGATCCCTATTTTTTAGGATATCACCAATTTTATCCTCCATCCATTAGATCGAGTCTTTCCAGGGCCTCGTAGGGTTGGCCGATGTTATCCCCTGCCGCCTCTCTGAGGTGAACGGAGTTTTCTGTTGCGGAAGGTCTGCATCGGATGTTTACTTCTCCCTGTCCATCGTCCCGTCCATGGGGTCGGCCATCTACTGCCTCCGTTCTAGACCTCGCAATACTTCTCGATGTGGATAATTTTTTCCGTAGGTCATTTACTAGGCCAAGCCTCTCAAAGGCTGACCCCCTGCTCAAACGATCAAGAGCAAAGCCCCTCGGGCGATTATTGGGATTTTTCCTTCCACACTTCCTTATGCTTTCCTGGATAGGTCGCACAGTATTGTTGGAGACCTCATACGGCTCCTAGAATTCTATCAGAGCCTCCTCCACCTCCACCTCCACATCATCATATCTGTCATTTGGGTAAAGGTTTCCTTGCCTCCCTAGGCATAGACGCTGGGGGTCAGCAACATCCCTCCGCCGTTGTAGAGGTGGCAAGTCTTTACATGGTGCCTAGGGTGGTCCCCTAGCCTCATGCTGGCCTGGACCCACTGTTGGAGTAGTCATTTCAGTTGAGACTCTGGGTGGTCTCAGTATGTTTTGGCTAAGAGCTGTAAATTGCTCCTGCATAATTCACTGGCTTACAACTAAAGACTTCAGGGCGACCGCCACATCAGCCATCTCAGACTGAGGTGGTGCATGACTGGAACTAGGTCCTACTCCACTATCTGGTGGAGGAGGTTGTGGTGGCATATCTGGTGCCATATGTTTGAACTATGAAGAGATGAATAATCAAAAGATTGATGAGCATGAGAACCTTAATGGAACTCTTTTAATAGTGAAACAGCTCCACACCAAAGGGGAGAACTAGTTCACCACAGAGTTTCTGGTGAGGTCAGGCTGTATAAAGGAAGAGATATGTTCTCGTTCCCACACACGACACAAAATTGATGATGCTAAGATTCAGCACCACCAGATAAGAGGTGGAGAGCTCAAATAGTAGCAATGGCAGCAATAAAGTTGAATATTTATAAGTTTATAAAAGGGGATGAGTATAAGAGGAATGAAGAAAGTGATGTATAGTGGTTCAGCCAATCAGGCCTACATCCACTATGAGTGTGTGATCCACTAAATATGGGCACTAATGGCCTAGGATACAATGCTCATAAGCTCACTCTCTCTCTATTGTGTGCATAAGTAGTGTTTTTGATAGGGTTACAATTATCAATCCTCTTGCAAGGTTGAAGATGACAAGCTTATACAGGGCTTGGGTGGTGTAGTATACCCCTCAAGCATGCATGGAGCATGTAAATGATGATTTATCCAATTCCCTGTTAAAACCTGGCGGTGCCACTTGTGAATAATAATGACATAATATTCCCTCACATGGGAGGATTATATTGTTATAAAGGTTTGGTCCACGTGCTTTATAAGTCCCACGCTCGTTGTCCCATGCGTCTCCCAATTCATGAGCTATGATGATGTCACACTCGTCTTAACATCATAGGCCAAGGGTAAGGTCCCTGCTGGCAGTGAGTCTGGATGGATGTGGGCCTCATACTATCGTCCCCTCATAGGTTCGTCTGACCCGTTATGAAGGGTCGTCCTCCTGAGGTGTCGTCTTATATATGATGAGGGGGTCGGCCCCTTGTTGGGTCGTCTGCTCTAGGATGGGGGTCATCTTGTCCGACTCTTCTTTCAATGGAACTGCGGTAAAGTTGGTCCCTCGTCCTAGACTCGATCCCTCATCTGAGATGAGGACACCCTCGGCCTGGCCGAGGGCATGTATTGGTATATCACTCTTCCCTTAATCTGTAGCTAATCCACTGAATTCTATGGTGGTGGTCCAACCTCACACTTGTTTGAGCTTGAACCACCACTGAAAGAGCCCAGGTTTGAGTTCAAGCTCACTTTCATCTCACCCAGCTCATTTCGAGTACATCACTTAGTTTTTTCGATCACATAACTCTTCAATGGAGATAGATCCACCTACTATGGGTGGTCCCAACACCATCCAAGCCCCTCCTCAGTCAGAAATAGTTGAAGAGGTAGTATCCTTCCACTCCTTACTGGATAGTCAATGATGAATTTAGGCAACTCGAGCTTCTTTTAGCCAAAATATTATAGTTGCAACCACTGGTGTCGGAGATGAGATGATAACTCTGACCGCTAGAGAAGGTGTCCCAGATCCAATGACTATGGGACCACCCCAGGCCCTACGCAAGGATTTTCCTCCTAAGAAAAGGCATAGGGACGTGGCCAACCCTAAGCATTTATGCCTGGGGAGGCCGGGTCAAGAATGCCCTAATTATAAGGATGACCAGTATGATGATGAGGATAATAAGAGTTGTTGGGAGACTTATTAAAATTTTGGAGGCACTGTGTGACCCATTCAGTCCAGCTAAGGGTGTAGTGGCAGGACAAGCTGAGAGTGTATGCCAAGGTCTTCATCTTTAGACAGATTAAGCAGGGGGTCAACCTTTGATAGGCTTGGCACAGTAGTAGATGGCCTAAGAAATAGCCTCTCTATGTCAAGAATTATAGTTAGTTCCAGAAGGAATGACATATGTGGTGAGCATAGACTTCCTCGTGTCTGAGATGAGGAATATTGAGAGGTGAATAATCGATAGAAAATAGTCGGTAGAGAGCCCTCAGTTCATCCAAATGATAGAGAAGGGGATGGAGACAATGTGGCTTTGGACGAGGTCATCGCTGTAGTGGAGAGGCTATGGAATGACTCCATTCAGAGACTGGAGAATAAAATAGGGGACATACTAAAGAGCCAAGACCTCTTGCATAGGAGATACAGTGAAGGCTCCCCATTTGTAGCTAAGAGCATGAGCTATCTAACCCATTCTAAGTTCAAGCCGCTGGTGGTCATGCCCAAATATGATAGGAGCACTAACCCAATCCACCATGTGGATATATACCGATCAGCCACAGATATATACTTAGTCTCAGACGAGATGAGATGACGGGCCTTATCTAGCACACTCACTGGAGTTACTCACGTATAGTTTAATTCTCTCCCTAAAAACTCAATTGAGAATTTCGAACAGCTAGCGAAGAGATTCATACATAATTTTTTCTTCGGAGTGAGGCCCCAAAAGAAAATGACACACTTGTTGTAAGTGAGGCAGGGAAAGAAGAAAGTGTGAGAGAGTATATATCTCACTTCAATAAAGAAAAATTAGAGGTTAAAGATTATGAGGAGAGTACCGTTATGACAGCCCTGATGGGAAAACTCCTCGAAAAGGAAAACACCTCTAAAAACCGAATAAGGATCCTACTAAATCCATGGCCGAACTCTTGGCTACGACTAAGATGGTTCTGAATGCGGAGGAGGTAATGGTTGAAAAAGGAGAAGACAATAAGGGAACAAGTAGCAGTGGTGGTAAGTTTAAGAAAAAATAAGGATCGCAAAAAGAGGTCAACGAACGATAATTTCGCTGACTATACTCCTCTGATGGTCAGTTGTGAGCATATTCTAAATGAAATAAAGAATGATCGGTCCCTAAGATGGTCTGAGAGGCTAAAGGCTCCTCCCCAAAAGAGGAATAAGAATCTATTATGTGACTTCACCAAGACTATGGGCATCTAACCGACAAATATATTTCTTTTAATAACGAAATTGAGAAGATGCTAAAAAATGGTAAGCTAAGAAAGTATGTTGACAGGAGCAGTTCAAAGGGTGGTTGAGATAACACCCAAAATAGGATGAACAAAAAGTGCAACTCTGATACTCCATCAAATCGAGATGATGATGACTCGAGCGATGATGATGAGCCAGACCTTGACCTACCGCCTCCAATCACCAACCTTAAGGGTCGGCTGAACATGATTTCACTTGGGGTCAAGATGATTTGTCGAGGACTTGGTGGAGGAGGAAAAAAGATTGCTGACAGAAAGGCTCACATGGCAGAGGAAAAAGAAAATCTGTCGAAGCCTAAGAAAGTGCACTGAGCGGCGATTAAGCCTAAGAAGTTAAAAAGAAATAAAGTTTATAAGAATACTTTTGATTGTTGGTTTCTCTAGACTAGCCTTTAAGGGGATCTTAGCCCCTCACAATGACCCATTAGTGATTACGACCCATGTGCATGGGTATGAGGTTCTCAGAATATTGGTCAACGGTGGTAGCTCGGTCGATATGATGTTTTGGGATTGCTATAAAAGTCTGGGGCTGAGTAAGAAGAGGTTGGTCCTATATCATCAACCCCTCATCAGATTCAGTAGAGAACAAGTTCATCCTTTGGGGATTAATGAAATGGAAGTCAGAGTGGGGAATAGCTAGCCAAAATTCCTCACAAAGAATATTAATTTCTTTGTCATGGATGAAAATGTCTACTCGGCCTACAATATAATTTTAGGAAGGGTATTCGTAAAGGAGTTTGAGGTTTTACCCTCAATCATTCACAAAAATGATTAAATTCTCGACCCCATATGGAGTAAGGGGAGTTCAAGGTGAATAAGTTAAGGTATGCGAATGCTACTTCAACTTGGCTGAGTAGAGGGAGGCATATAAAAGGGCCACTACAACGTACAACATTGACACACTGGACCCCAAAGATGAGGCTAAGTTAAAGAAGGGTGAGGCCACTAAGGAGGTAGAATCCATCGTCCTCAATGAGGACGAGCTAGAAAAAACCGTCCAAATCGACAAAGCCCTGAAGACGAAAATAAAAGAAGAGTTGATCAAACTATTGAACAAGGGGGAGAACATCTTTACTTGGATCCATGAGGATATGCAAGAAATTGATTCGAAAATCCTCTTCCATAAGCTCAACGTGGTAGAGGATGCAAATCCGATAAGATAGAGAAAGAGAGTCTACTCTCGAGAAAAGTATGATTCCATCCGATAAGAGGTGAAGAAGTTAGAAAAGGTCGACTTCATCAAGGAGGTCATTTACCCTCACTGATTAGCAAATATTGTTATCCCCCAAGGCCAAAGGCAAGTGGAGGATGTGTGTTGAATTCATGGACCTGAACAAACTTGTGCCCAAGGATAGCTTTCCACTACCAAGGATCGACCAGATGGTTGATGCCACAACAGGCAATGAATTAATGAGCTTTATGGATGCCTACTCAAACTATAATCAGATATTCATGGACCCGATCGATGCTGAGAAGACATATTTCATAATTGACAAGGGGACCTATTGTTACAAGGTCACGACCTTTGTCTTGAAGAACGCTAGGGCAACATATCAGAGATTGGTCCATAAGATGATCGAATAGCAGATCGAGAAGACAATGGAGGTGTGCATCGATAATATGTTGACGAAGAGTCTTAAGGCTAACACTTACGTGGCCAACCTTGAGTGAATTTTTGATACTATGGATGAGTTTAGGATGAAACTCAACCTCACCAAGTGTGTCTGCAGCATAGGGGCAGATAAGTTCTCAGGCTTTATTGTGAACGAGAGGGTAATTAAGGCCAACCCTCAGATGATGAAATATTTAATGGAGATGAAGACTCCAACAATAATAAAATATGCTCAGAGGCTAACTGCATGGGTGGC
This sequence comes from Sambucus nigra, assembly GCA_949130495.1. NCBI lineage: Eukaryota > Viridiplantae > Streptophyta > Magnoliopsida > Dipsacales > Adoxaceae > Sambucus > Sambucus nigra. The sequence goes on along the minus strand of OX422217.1, from coordinate 236,528,352 downwards.
AACATTGAATAGGTTTGTGCACCACAACAAAATAGATAATTAGTGACAAAAAAATTCGTCACCAAATACATTTGGTGACGAAATTTTTTTCGTCAATCGTCTATCACGAAAGCCCCGACGCTAAAGGTTTTGGTGACGAAATACAAACTTCGTCACCAAATGGTACACCATTTGGTGACAAAATATGCTTTGTCATGTAATAACAGACTTTTTGTGACAAAATTATTTGTGGCCAAAGATCTTATTTTTTATCACCAAAAGACCAATTTTGTCACCTAATGTATATGATAATATGCAAAATGATTTCCATTTGGTGACAAATTTGATATACTTAGGAGACAAAATATTTTTGTCATGAAATTTTATTGTCAAAAAATTATAAATTTAGAACTCATATTTTTTTGCATTTCTCATATAGTTATTCAATCAAATAAATATTAATCATAGAATCAGCTAATTTTTTTTAAAATATAAAAATGAACTGATTTTTTTATAAATATAAAAATCAACTAAATTTCATCAACATTATATAAGTAATCAACTACCATCATATACATACTCAAAATTAAGATTCAAACGATTATATAATTGATACGAAAGAATTCATACAAATATCTCAAAACCATTGGTGAATTACAAAGTAGCCTACATCATTTGTTACAACACATCAACTACAAAGTAGCCTCCAAAAAAAAATCCCTAAGGCATTAGTTTCTAACTTTATAATCGATTACAAAGTAGCCTCCAAAAAATAATTCCTATTAAGTTTGCTAAATTCTCCTTGCATCTTCATCATCCCTAAAATAATTTCCAAAAAAAGTCCTTACAACGTCCCAATCTGCAATTCAAAACGTTCCAAGGCATTAGTTTCTAACTTTACAAGTCTATTAAGAATTGATAAATAGAATAACATAAACTAAAAAATAACACATTGAGATAAACACCAAAAAAATTACGAAATTCTATTTTATTTTTAATATTGTAAAAAAATTGGACGAAGTTTCCTTTGTTTATAGACTAAAACCACCCTGTTAAATTAAAAAATTAAAAAATAAAGAAGCCCAATGAAAATCCACCCAAACACCCCTTCCGTCAATTCAATAAATGAGGTAATAGCTTCGCCAACATTTTAAAAAAAATCGTGAGAGTTTCCTTTGTTTACAGACTAAACCCACCCTGTTAAATTAAAAAATTAAAAAATAAAGAAGGCCAATGACAATCCACCAAAATACCCCTTCCGTCGATTCAAAAGAAGAGGTAATAGCATCTCCAACATTTTAAAAAAATTCGTCAAAGTTTCCTTTGTTTATAGAATAAACCCACCTTGTTAAAATAAAAAATAAAAAAGTCAAGAAACCCAATGACAATCCACCAAAATATCCCTTCCACCGATTCAGCTAATAAGGTAATAGCATCACCAATAAAGATATTAAATAACTCAAAGGATGTGAATCCAATAATATAATTTCGATAAATTCAACATTGAAATTATTAAAACTTACCATATAGTAAATGCGGGAGGAAGGGAACCTGATGCTTTTAAAGCATCACACAACTTGTCGAATCCAAATTGACAAGCCTCTAAGCGTTCCAATTTTCTTGACTCATATTTTTTGGCTTATCACGCCATGCCTCTTCAATTGATTTGTATTTTTTGAACCTTAGTCGATGTCTATATCGTGCACCCCTGCTTCGACCCATCAACAATTTTTCGACACTGTTTCTAACATACTCATCCTCTATTTTAATGTCAAATTTAGACTAAAAATTCATAATTTATGAAAATTAGTATATAAAATAAATCAATTACTCAAGCATGTTTAATAACATAGTAGTTTTTACTTACATCGAGTCGTTTAAAGGCTTCTTCTTTGTCATTTTCAGACATGTCCTTCCCTTTCGTAGGAACCGAGATGAGATTCCGTGCAATAATTCCCAGCTCACTTGATAGTTTAGAAGATTGCACCACATTTGTCGGCCTTCCCTCGTCTCTTGCAATTTTAATAGTCAACTTCTTTCCATCCGACCTCGTCAACTTCTCAAGGTCCTTTCCTTTAGTTGGACCATGTATCCTTTTTGTTGTGGTGAGGAGCTGCAATTAAAGGATATATTAGTTCACCAAATACCACCAAATACAACATATAATGAGGTGAGGCATTATAAAAACACTGAATGAATATTGAATGAATGTTTAAAAAATCTGTTTAAAAAAATCTATTGTTTAAAAATATTGAATCGAAATAGTTGATTCATTAACATAATTGTATAAAAGATCTATTTAAAAACATTGTCACCAAAAACTCTTGTTAGAGAGAAAGAAATTCTATCCCGAGACTTTTGAGTATTGTTATTATAACATTGCTCACGTGTATATTTTTGTGGTAAATATATTGGGGGAGTTATGCACCTCATTTTCTCTCATGTCAGTCACCACCATGAGTGATGAGCACATTGGTCATTACAAAGATATGCTTAGTGATCTGGAGACTAGCTATAGATCCAACCTAGGATGACTGTGAGGACACCTACGTGACACTTATGCACTATGAGAAGGGTGTTGAGGCATTAAAGAGTTGCTTCTTAAATTGTGTTGAAGGAGATGAGTAACAACTAATTGGGTAAGTAGTTATTCCATTGCCCTTATAATGAGACTGTCTCTGTCTCTCTTTCTCTTTCTCTCTTTTCCATTGCACAAAGAGGTTTGGATGATTCCATTTCCAAAGATCCAATTGGCAAACCACTCTCCTGATAGAAGACCCCATAGGACTACTCAGAAATACTGCAAGAATTGGAATTTACTTCATGTTCAAATGCCAGATGGGTGTTTAGTTGCAGCGAATTAGGAACCCCACCAATAACCAATTCACTCCTCTGTTTAGATGCCACACGAGGCTGCTCAGATAACACTCTACAGCACATCCCCAACATCTCCATCTGAGCTAGACCCCATTTACTTATCACTCATCTGAGCAGAGGCCATAGGAGGCTGCTCAGGACTTAATTCAGTGACCAAACCAGATTACACATCAATAACTAGGTGAGGATGATTAATTTCTTGAGTCACATTAGTTTGAATAGATGAACTGGAAGATAAGGATGACCTACCCAATTTGGAGCAATCGTGGAGTCCCTGTTCAATAAAAAATCCATTGTCCCTGTTCTTCGAATAGTTTCCATAGTTGGTCGGACAAAATAAAATTTCCCAATCAAAGCGTATTAGAACCGTTTGGCAAGTGTTTGGAGTTCAGATTGAGTAAATCTGACTGCTGGTTCTCCCTTGTACGGAGTCGGGGCTTTGATCGAGACTTCATTTGTTTTTTCTCCTCCTCACAGTATTGATGCGAACGATTTGGTTTGGGTTCTCCCAAAATCGTGGGTTAAATGGGTCATTGAGCCTTAATCGCATTTGAAATCCTACACCAAAACTGATAGGAGGAGAAGATATACTATCCATATAAACACAGGAGGAGAAGATATTAACTATTTATAATTACTTTGCACAAAGAACCATAAATGCATGTTGCTAAAGAAAATTTTCATACAAAAACATAAATTTTAGCATCACACAATCCAAGTAAGGTCCAATGGGTCATCACCATCAGGTCCCACAATCCATCAGGATTTTAGCACAGTAACCTTATTGAGAGATAAGAGGATAATGAATGTTATAGAGTTTTAAGTGAGAAAGGAGAGTAGTGTCTAAATAAGCCCGAGCATCTTTCGAATTCCTGAGAATTAAATAAATATATAGCCGACCACTAGTCATGATTTAACTATTGATATTTGAACTCTCATACATCTATTGTTTGTGGAAGCTTTTTACTTGGTACCCTACCTTCATAAAATGGTTTATGAAGTAAGGTTTGAAGAGTCTTGATTTTTCCATACTTATCATGTTTCACAAATGAATATTAGACTACGTTGGCTAAAAATATAATTCAGTTTGCCAAAGACAGAATGGGTCACCGTGATGGATACTTATGGTTAGATCCACCTCTGGAGTAAAAGCACTGATCTGATTGGCCCTGAGCCAACAGTCGCTAACCCCGTCAATGTCGTCGAGCCTTTCACAATCGGTCTTTCTTATCTCGGATCCTCTTGAAAAATGAAATAGTGTTCATTGTGTCTTTCTTCTCACTTCTACATTGGGCATTTTTAAGGTGCTTTGATTATAGTAGATGAAAAATTTATCCAGATAAAAAAAATCTTGTTCATGAAACAGGAATACAACGGAATGAAGTCAATAACATTGCCACCACTACCATAACTTCAGCAAGTAATCCTAGTGAAAGAACATCCAGATTGAATATTGCGGTTAAGGCTGCCAATGTCAACCAAATATGCGCTATTGCAGTGGATATGGCAACCAAAGTAGCAGCCAATGCGACTATTTCTATTGACCAAGTGGCAGAGGAGATTATGCGGCTCACTAGACCTTCCATTTTCGTAAGAGAACACAGTGTTGCAATTGATATTCAAACTGCTTTTTGAGGCTATCTGGTAAGACATCTTCATTTTTAATACTGATTAGTTCAAGGTTGACTCGTGATTCATGCACATTTTTGTGACTTATTGACATGTCAAAACTAGTATATCGGGTCCAGTCGGTATCATTTAAAACACTAACCAATATAGACACCAATATGAGCACAAGAGGAGAAGAAAGACCCAGAACACTATAGGCACCAATATAAACATGAGGATAAGATATTTACTATACATAATTAGTTTGCACAAGAACCATAAATGCATGTTGCTAAAGAAGATCTTCAAATAAAAACATAAATTTTAGCATCACACAATCCAAGTAAGGGAAAAATGATAGCGCATTGAATATCAAGGCAATTGATAAACCCAAATTTGTGGCTAAACATAACAATACACAAAATAGTCCAAATATGCAGGTAAGAAACAATTACCAATACATTAAAATATTGAGAACCTTGAAATGAACCAAGTGGTTCGAATTCATAGAAACTAATTTAATAGGAAGATACCAGGGGTGTTCCTATACTAGTTGTTGCCATAGATTCTTCGCACGTTGTACTAGTTGCAATTTGATGCAAGATGAGTAAACAACAAAGATGCACATGTTCTTGTGGAGTTTTAGAACTTAGTTGATCTTCTATCACTAAGAGGCAATTTGATGCAAGATGAATAAACATGTTCGGTGTCATTATTAGGTTCTTCTATCACTATGTCAAACAAAAGAAAAAATTTCATTAAACTAAACAATTATCAACAAATAATCTAACAAATAATCTAAAAGAAAAAGGGTTGTGGATGATATTTACCACTACTGGGGAGAAAGCATCACCACCACATTAGGCATTATCTCTAGTCACTATGTTTTTGTCAAATATTGTCTGTAGATCATCATAGTGCAAGCATTGCTTGCCCTTTAACTTTCGTGCCTCGGGCTTGTCCTGCAAATATGTATCAAGTAGTTGAGATTTGAAAACCTATTTCTATTAAATCGCACTAAACTATCACAAAACAACTGATATATGACATAACAATATAGACCGCTTGAGCAATACAATACAACTTAATTTGATAATATATTTCTATATCCTTATTATATGATACTAGTTTTCAACCCCGCGTAATGCGATGAGAAGTATAGTACTTATGTACAACGGGATTAAGAATAGAGACAAACAACTGAAATATTTGGAAGGCTTCATATCATGAAGTTTCACAACATCTAGTCTATAAAAAACATTTACAAATACATTAACACAACTAATTTCCATAATAACATGGAACCAACCACTTTGATTTCAAGAAATTATCAAAATCTTTAAAGTTGGTCCTCACCAAGTCCAATGAAATGAGCAAGCCAAATTTAAGTTTGATACTCCATATGCCAATCACAGATCTAAGATCAAAATTGGTACATAGATACCAATTTGCTTTGTGAATGACATGAATAATATAATATAAACACCTAAAAAATTGTGATTACCGTGAATCAAACCCAACTTCGTAAGAATATTTTCTACATAGTTCAATAACCATTTCATCTATACAAATAAACTACTACCAGCGTACAACTTAAATTGTGGATAAAAAAAATAGATTGAATATAGAAACTGAAGCATGATGATAAGTATAAATAAATCTGTAACTTATCGGTAAACATAAATCTAAAATACACAACTAGATATAGATATACAAATAACATACAAAAAATAGGTCATAATTGACTAACCCGAGGGTGGGTGGAGAGAGAAGCGGCGGAGCTAGGGGCTGATAACACCGGGGTGGGGAGAGAGGCAGCGCCGGGTGGGAGAGGCAGCTGGATTTTGGGGTTAGGTTTGGTTGTGGGGGAAGGGTTGTTGGGCTTCGGGGGTTAGCGGGACTCGGAGAGTTTTGAAGAGTGGGTTTATTTTGTTTGTGTCATGAGTTTTTTTTTAATATCCCACTTTAGAACCGGTCAGGGAAATGTTTTGTCACCAATAATACATTGATTTGGTGACGAAATTTTTTGTTATTAAATAATAATTAGCTTGTCACAAATAAAAAAGTGTAATGTTATCTCATGCGGGAAATCTAAGCCGCCAATTTTTTCTGATCATTTGGTGACAAATTTCATTAATTCGTTACAAATTTAATGCGTCACTTTGCATTTCGTGACGAAATTATTTTTCTCACAAAATAGTAACTTTTGGTGACAAAAATAAATTTGTCATAATTTTTTTTTCACTAATTAGAGATTCTGTTGTGGTGGTGTCTAGAGCTACTGATACCTGGTGCTTAGAAAAGATTTTGAGTGGAATGAGGAGTGTGATAGTTCCTTTCAAGAGTTGAATACCTACCTCGATTCCCCACTTCTACTGTCAAGACCAATTTAGGGAGAAAAATTATATATGTATCTAGCAGTATTAGAGTTGGCTATTAGTGCTACCCTTGTTAGAGATGAGGAAGGAGTACATAAGCTAGTGTATTTTAACAGTAAGGCCCTCCATGGGTCCGAGAAGAGATATCCCAAAATGGAGAAATTGGCATATGCTCTAATCCATGCCTTAAGAAATATGAAGTCGTACTTCGAGGCACATACTATGGTCATTCTCATCGACTGTCCCCTCAGACAGGTCATCCATAAACCTAAGAAATTAGGTAGGTTGATGGCCTGGGCAATTGAGTTGGGGGAGTTTGGTATCTTCTTCCATCCAAGAATGTCCATCAAGGGGTAGGCCCCAGCTGATTTCATAGATGAGTCCACATAGGATGAGGCTGATGCAGAAAAAAGAGTATGTCTTCCCCCGATTGAAGCTAAGGCGAGTACAACAAGAAGTAAGGTATTTGAGAATGAGATAAAGAGATACCTCTTCAAGAATGGGAACCTAGAAGAGGGTAATTTTTCAAATAATGCTTTTATATGGAACTTATTTATTGATGGCTCTTCGTGTGAGGCCGAAAGCGGAGCGGGTTTGATTTTGTTAGCCCCAGATGGGATTGATATTAAATATGCCCCAAGGTTAAGCTTCAAATCCTCAAATAAGGAGTTAGAATATGAAACCCTCCTAGAAGGTCTCTAGCGACTCGAGGTTAGTTGTGAATCAAATTTTGGGAGTATATGAGGCTGGGGACGATAGAATGGCCAAATAACTTGGAAGGGTAAAAGCAGCACTGAAGCATTTCAGGAAAGTGAAGCTGAAGAGGATACCTCGGTTGGACAATAGCCGAGCTGATGCTTTAGCAAGGCTAGCCTCCGCCAAAAGAACATAAATCAAAATGATGGTGCTAGTAGAGTGAGAACACACTATATATTGACTCACTTGAGTCTGCATATATAGGAGTTCCAACTAGTTTGGATATATAGAAAAAATAGGTTAGTATAGTTTGAGAACTCCATATCCTCAAAGGTACATGCTACATGAAGAAGTCCAAGTCCAAGAGAATTTTCAAAGGGAAGTAAATTCTAACCCTAAAACCACAAATAGGACACTTTCACAACATCCTACATATTACATGTGTGCTTGAATGGTTTATCCTCACTTGAAATCATTTTAAAATCAATGTATTTCCAAACAAATCATTTTATATATATTTAAACATTTAATAAATGATTTTTGAATTAATTAAAAATTGGTTTTAAATTTTTTGTGGGTTAAATTGGAATTTCAGAAATTTTAATTCTATGTTGATTGTTTGCTTGGGTAGAATTCGAAAGTGCTAGAGACTTTGAGGTGTGCTTTGTAATTAGTTTCATACGCGCGTCTGAGCTTAATCCTATGCGTACACGTGTTGGTTCCGTAGAGGCTGGATTTGTGTTTTCTTATACTCACATTTTGCATATTCAATCTTAGCCCTTGGATTGTTTTAATCAACATACTGCATGCGATCATTTTCAATCCTTGTGATCCCAGGCTCACCCAATCAGTGACCTCATAACCCACCGCCTGAGTTAAACTGTTGTACCAAAGCCAAACCAGTTAGACTTGATCTCAGTCGCTGGTTTAAGGTTGATGTTCTCGATCCTTCTTACCCTAGTATAAAAGGAGACCAAGCCTCACATTTTGAGAATTTTTCCATTTCGTTAAACCTGAGAAAAAAAGAGAGAGTAGAGAGAAGAGAGAGAAGGGAGAAGAGAGAAGAGAGAGAGAGAGAGAGAGAGAGAGAGAGGTAACCCTAGTTTCTTTGTATATCCAAACCTCTGTGAAATTTCTCCCTAACCAAACACCAAAACCTAAAAGTCCCATACATCAGAAAACCCACCTTTTGAGAGTGAGATCTTTATAGGGTTTCTGAGCTATTGATTTTGTGTTCTTCGTTTGAAGACCTCTTCAAAATACATTGATTCTCTGAGAACTCATCTCTAAGGAAGATTTAAGTTTCATCATTGAAACTGAGTCTTTTTAAAAGAGAAAATCTCACGTTTGTAGTTTTTTGGTTTTCTTTTTAGATCTGGCATGTTTTTTAAATAAAAGACTTCTGTTTTCAAAAATAAAATTTCAGATCTAGTGAGTTGTGTGTTTCTGAGTTTTATTTCATATTTTATGAAATACTAGTGTTCAAAAATAAAAGAAGCACAAAAGAACTCGTACTAAAGTTTTTAGGAGTACAGATCTGAAAATAAGTTTAGTATATCAAAAATGTGTTTAACCAACCCTTGCATGTTATGTCTGAATATGATTTCATAAAGTAGACTTCTAGTCTAATTGGATCTGCAATTGGAGGTTTACAATTTCAAAAATATTTTCAAAATCCAGAAATTTTATAAGACCTTGAACCGTCTTTCGAGCAAGGTATCCTTGAGATCTGTGGTCATATTAAAGATCAAGAAGTCTCTGCTTGAGAAATCAAGATTCAGAAATAACTTTCATATTAGAACTTTTGTAATTTTTTAGGAAAGTTTGTATAAATCTTAAGAGAGTGAGTTTCATGTTTGCATGTATTAACACAACACAAACACTATCTCACACGAACACCTAGACACTGTGGTTCTATTTGAGAATCTTGTACTTGAAAGAGTTGCGAGAATCTTAATCCAAAGAGAAGGAAATCAAGGAAAAGAAAAAAAAGTAGCAAGAAAGGATCAAGTTCCAAGTCAGAATAGCTTTAGAGTGGAAAATCTCGTGTAGGTACATTCTGAACTTAGGTTAGGATCTTTATGGTTTGCTTAAGTGTTGTAACCTGATTTTTATTGTAGTGATTTTTTGTTTTGCTCCGTAGAGGGGGGCGTGGATGTTTCCCTTGTTTAAGGGTTTTACCATGTTAAAAATTCCTGTGTTTATTTATGTGAATGTTCTTAATTTTTATTGTGATTAAGACTGCATGGTAAAGATAGTAGATGTTTATTAAAAAATAAACTTAAGGTAATCAACTATCGAATTTAGTCCATACATTCAGAAAAAGATTTTACAACACATCTTATGTTTTACGAAAAGATTTTTGCCCAATAAGTTTGTTCAGAGTTTACTCAACTTATAACTATTTGTTATTAATCTAGTAAACAAAAGGCTTTTAGTTTTAAAGTTATTTTTAATAGAGATCTTGCATTGTCCGACCATTGAAGAGGAAGAAAACACAGTAGAAATTTATTTGAACTTGAATATGGGACCTTCTTAGATGGATCCTATATTTCGGTACATTAGGGAAGGAGAGTTTCCCGATTCCAAAGTGGAGAAGAAGAAACTGAGGTACAAAGTGACTAAGTTCTCCATCATAGGAGATGTCTTATATAAGAAAGAGTTCCTACTCCCTCTACTCAGGTGTGTTCATCCGTTTTTAGGTAGAGTATATTTTAAAAGATGTGCACGATGGATCTTGATCCATTCAAATCGGAGGAAGGTCATTAGCGAAGAGGATCATCACTTAAGGATACTGGTGGTCGACATTGACCAAAGTTATAGCTGCATATGTGAAGAAGTGCGACAAATGCCAAAGGTTTTCCACCATTCCCCCATCAACCTCATCATCCCCTGACCTCTATCACATCCCCATGGCCATTTGCAGTCTCGGGGATCGACCTAGTACAACCTTTGCCAAGGGTGGTGAATAATAACCGCTATATGATTGTAGCTATTGATTATTTTTTGAAGTGGTAGAGTGTCGATTTTATATGTTCCAAGTCATATGACAATAAATATTTTTTGTGGCCCATGCCAATTTGGTTCTAACCTTTTTTAGCATTTAGTTTCCATCCTTCAAGGTGCTTGGTTTTACCCTTTTGGTTTTTCCCTTTTATTGTAAAACTGAGAAGTTTTTGGTTGGTAGGCTGTGACCCGTAGTGTTGCATTTCCTTGACTTATTCTGTAACATCTAGATTGCGCCTTCTCATTAAATCTCTCCTTAATGAGTTAAAGGTTAGTATTCGATTATTCGGTAAGCTGAACTCAATGGGCACTAGGGCCTTAGTACCAAAAGCCAATATGAATAGAGTCTCACCCGTTGTCATTATCAGTGTCATCTTATACGCCCAAAGTATTCTCTACATCTCATTAATACAGTTCCCATTGGCATCATCTATACTTTTATTCATTTCATCCAATGGGTCTTTGTTCGTCACCTTTATCTACCCATTACATTGTGGGAGAACTGGTGCAAAGTGAAATTTATTGATCCCAGACCGAATACAATAATCTTTGATTTTGTCATTTTTAAACTGAGTATGGCATATGGAATCTCGTAAAGGAAAATAATGTTCATCCATATAAAATGGAAGACTTTTCCATATGGAATCTCGACTAGGGACTCGACTTCCACCCGCTTAGTGAAGTAATCAACTACTTCAAAAAAATATTTAGTTTTTGCCCTTGTCTTCGACAAAGGGTTGACTAGATTAATCCCCCACATGACAAAGGTCCTAGGTATGTGATCGTCATAAATTATTCTCTAGGACTTTATGTATCATAATGTACTTATGACACTTGTCTCACTTCTTAGCATAGCTTAGCAACCTTCCTCCAAATTGGGCCACTTATAGCCTTGAGTGGCTACTCATTTCACCAACGATGCCCTCTGAGTGGGCCCCACATGGTCCCTCATGCACTTCCTTTATTAAGGCATTAACCTCAGTGAAATGGACACACATGAGTAGTGATATAATAAATTTTATTCTGAAAAGTATTCCCGCTTCTAGTACACACCTTGCCGTATTATAGCGGAGTTTCCTCGCCTCCTTTAGATTTATCGATACTTCACCGGTCTCCATGAATGATCGAATGGGATCCATCCAGGATGGTCCCTTGTCTTAACTCTATCACAAAAAAGTCATTCTTTATATGTACTGCGATGCATCAAGACTTTTACAGGTATTGTTCTTCTCAAATTTGTTATAGTGGGTGACGTTAAATGAACAACTGTGTCTGCCCATATATTTTCAGACCTTGAATTCTAACCATTTGTGTGGTCAAGAAATTTGACAACAATTCTTTCACCTTTGTCAAGTACTTCAATATTGATTCTTCTCATGCCTTATACATTTCAAGGACTTGGTTTACTACGAGCTGAGAATCGTTATGTGCTAATAGCTACTCGATGCCCAGTGATGATGCCAATCGTATGCATACTATAATAGCTTTACACTCTACCTCATTATTACAAGCCTCAAAGTGGAACCAATGACCATACTCAACTACTGCTCCATCTAGTGTTATAACTATAAAGCCTGCTCCATTGTCGTTTCCATATGGTTATCTATCTATGAACAACTTCCACACAAAATGTTCTTTTTTTAAGCTACCTTCAACTAAGCATCAACTCTTAAATAGGTTTTTCATTTGCACCAAATCGAAAGTCCTTTCTTCCTACCGAGTCGATGACTCTGGTCTGTTACTGATCTGATTTACTGAATTTATTGAGTTCTCTTCTGTAAGGACAATTTGTCCATCTTTATGTATATGATATGTCATACGCCGTTACAAGATTGTTGGTTGAAAAGATCACATTGTCATCAACAAAATCCGAAGATCAAAAGAAGAAAGAATTTGGGAATCAGACTTGGCCGGACCGATCCGGTCCAGAAAAAGAACCGATCCGGTTTACCGGACCGATCCGACCATCTACCGGACCGATCCGTTTTGTCAGACTCCAGTAGCCACCGGATCCATAGCGAACCGATGAAGGCAAAAGTCCCGGACCGATCCGATGCCAACCAGACCGATCCGGTTTCAGAAAAAGAACCGATCCGACTTACCCGGACCGATCCGCCTAATCGACCGGACCGATCCGGCGAGGATAATCACTGCCAGATCGTGCAGCCGATTTTGAAGGGTTTCAATCCCTTATTTAAACCACGATCAGCAGTTGGTTTTTTTCAAGACTTATACACGATTTTCAGAGCATATCAACCCTAAAGTCTTCACCTATTGAGTCCTATGATTCTAGGTTTTTAGATTCACACATCTTCATATCTTTGTGAATCAAATTTGGTAACCCAAAGAACACCATTGATGTTGTTCAACCCTTTGTGAAGTGGACCGTTTCTTCCTCTTCATTGCAGCCCTACTGGACAGGGATAGTTCCAGCCGCAAGCCCTTCTGGAAAGGGATTTTCTTCCAGCCGCGACTACAGAATCCGATACCCGAGGGTAATTCTTAGTCAATCTGTATTTCATTGTAATCCGATTGTAAACCGTATTTTACAAATTATAGTGATATACAAATGGTTTTGCCCCTGTGGGGGATTTTTCCTTAAACTTTGTGTGTTGAATATCTTGTGCATGATTTCATATTGTTTCAATCACACCTAGTTGCATGCTTAGGGTTAATTTGGGTTAAAATTGGTGTTTATTATATTATTTCTTATTTGAACGCAAGCGCCAACTCTCTCAAATTGGTATCAGAGCAGGTTACGCTAATCTATCGCGTATTCCTTTTTCCGCAAAATTTTTTCTAAAAGATATCAATTTCTGAAATAAATTGATTTTTGAAAAGAGCGTGTTCAAATGGAGAAGTCATATTATAAAATGCCTATTTTTGACGGGTCAAATTATGCTTATTGGAAAGCCCGTATGATGTCGGCTTTAAAAGCCATTGATGAACGTGTCTGGATTTTGGTTGAACGAGGGTGGACTCCTCCAACCGTGACTGTTGATAATGTGACCAACTTGAAACCTGACATCACTTGGACTGATGATGAATTTAAATGGTCGTCTTTTAACTCTAAGGGTCTAAGTGCTATTTCTGGGTCTGTCACTCCTGATGAGTTCAAACGCATTATGACGTGCACCACGTCAAAAGAAGCATGGGATATTTTGCAACTTACCCATGAAGGAACAAATGCTGTTAAAGAGTCAAAATTGCAAAATTTAACAACTCAATTTGAAACCATCACCATGCATGAAAATGAATGTTTTGATGAATTTTATGCTAGGCTTTCTGACATTGTTAATACTAGCTATAATCTTGGTGAACATATTCCAAATGCTAGAGTTGTTAAAAAGATTCTTCGTTCCCTTCCTAAGCGTTTTATACCTAAAGTCACTGTGCTGAATTCCTTGGGTAATTTAAATACTCTAAAATTGGAAGAACTGGTAGGAGATTTACAAACTTATGAAATAGACATGTTTCCTAAATCTGCCAAGCCAAAAGATAAGGGGATTGCCCTTAAAGCCCAAGAGAGAAAAAGTGAGGGGTCGGCAAGAAAGAGAGTCGAGTCGTCTAGAAAGATAGAAACTTCTGATTCTGAATGTGAGTTTGACCTAGATGATTTGGCACTTTTTGCTAAAAACTTCAAGAAAATTCTGAAATTTAAGAAAAATGGGAATTTCAAAGATAAAAAGAATTTTCAGAAAAATAAGTTTGAAAAGAAAGACTTTAAAGAACCCCCTAAAGACAGTGAGAGGTGTTTTGAGTGCGACGGTAAGGGACACAGAGCGTTTGAGTGTGCCACTCGTCTGAATAGGGAAAAGGGTAAAGCTGTCCTAAACGCTACCCTTAGTGACGACAGTGAGGTCGAGTCGGTGGACTCGGGAGATGAGTCACCGCATGAGCGTAACTTCACCGCGTTCATGGCTAGTCATGTGAGTACTCCTAGTGCATCTCACGACGATGAGGATGCTACTTCACAGGGACACCTCGACAGCGAGAGCGAAGAGAGTGAGGGAGAGGAGGAAGGTAGTAAGGACGAGAGTAGCCTTCAACGCGCCTACGACGAGTTATATGATGAGTCTTTCAAAACTAAAAAACGTAACAAGGCGTTAGTTCTTAGGATCACCGCGTTAGAAGAAGAGTTAGGAAAGATGAGAGAGAGAGAGTCCTCCACCTGCACCGCTATGAAAGAGAGAGAGTCTGCCTGGGTTAGTAAAGAAAATTTTCTTATAGAGAGAGAGTGCAGTTTTGATAAAGAGAAAGCGGACTTGACTAAACAAGTGGCTAGTCTTACGAGTGAGCTCCATTCCTCCCTGGAGACTCGAAAGAAACTTGAATCCCTTGTTGCTCAGCTTACTCATGACGTTGAGAGAGCTAGGAAAGTCAAGGTACAAATCGAGGACAGATCTGGGAAGATGGGAAAGATGCTCCTCGGTCCCGCTTTAGGTTTTGGTGACCGGCATGGAATAGGTTTTGATGGTGCCTCCACGTCTCAAATTGCACCCGGACCAATTCCTGAGTTTACTACGACTCCTTATGGCCGTCATAAAAAACCAAGAAGGAGAGTTCGACCAAGAAAAGCAAACCAAGGTTCTCCTAATATTGTGCCCTTTTGCTCCCATTACAAAAGAAATGGACACCTTAGGGATGATTGCTATAAGTTGGGTCGGACACGACGTACGGTTGCTCCACCACTTCAGACTGATGAGTTTGCCAGTCTGAGAGAGCGTGTTGAGTTTCTAGCCGCCACATCACAGAGCTTGATGGAGGAATTTCGACGGATGACCTTACCATCAATGAATGCGCCCCGCATTCCGGCTAAAACCAACAACAACAAGGGAATACTAAAAGGTACCTACTCTTGGGTTCCTAAGAAAGAGAAAAAGGCCCTTGTTGTCCATGTCGCTCTCAAAACCCATAATACCTCACAGTGGTATTTTGACAGTGGTTGCTCCAGACATATGACAGGTGATACCTCATATTTTACCCATCTTGAGGATTATAATGATGGGAGAGTCACCTTTGGAGATGGTAGCAAATCTAGCATAGTAGGACGAGGTACAGTAGAGTTACCAGGATTTCCAAAGCTAGAGAACATGCTGTACGTCAAAGGTTTGAAAGAAAACCTTATTAGCATCAGCCAGCTGTGCGACGATGACTTTGCAGTGAAGTTTGACCGGAAAACTTGTAAGGTCTATGATCAAGCCGGTAAACTATTAGTGCAAGGGGTGAGGACAGAAGATAACTGTTATGGGACTGAGCCCAAATCCTCACTTGTCTGCAACAGCGCCACGATCACTCCTATGGATCTGTGGCACCAACGTCTAGGTCATGTGAACGTCAGAGACTTATCTCGTTTAGTCAAAAAGGACCTAGTACGTGGCTTACCTTCACTTGGAAAGCCAACTTCCATGATTTGTGGACCCTGTCAGTTGGGAAAACAAATCCGTAGCCCGCATAGGAAGTTGAATTCCATTACCACCTACCGTGCTCTTGAGTTGATTCACATGGATCTTATGGGTCCTACTCGCACGGAGAGTCTAGGTGGTAAGAGATACATTCTCGTGATGGTAGACGATTTCTCCAGATACTCCATTGTAGGTTTTCTAAGAGAGAAATCTGATGCTGTAGAATTTTTAACGACTAAGTGCCGTGTCCTGCAAAATCAACACGGGGTCACTATTAATAGAATACGTAGTGACAACGGCACTGAATTTAAGGAAGCAAAGGTGGATTTGTACTGTGATAGCCTTGGAATCAAACATGAGTTTTCTTCTGTAAGAACTCCTCAGCAAAATGGGATTGTTGAGAGGAAAAATAGAACGATCCAAGAGATGGCTAGATCTATGCTTCTAGGTCGTAAAGTTTCTAGGAGATTTGGGCAGAGGCAGTGTTTACTGCATGCCACACGGTGAATAGGGTTTATCTGCGTCCACACACACTTAAGACGCCTTATGAATTGTGGACAGGCAAGAAACCCAACCTGGCTTATTTCCGTGTCTTTGGGAGTAAATGCTACATCCTACGGGATAGAGAGCAATTAGGAAAGTTTGACTCCCGGAGTGACGAGGGAATATTGCTAGGATATTCATCGGACAGTAGAGCGTACCGAGTTTTTAACCTGAAGAGCTCTAAGGTTATGGAATCAATAAACGTCACTGTGCAAGATGACGAACCTCCGACGGTTATTGATCCCAACCTTCAGTGTGAGGATGAGAACAATTCTGACAGTGATTTACCTGTTCCTCTCCCACACTCTGTGGACCCTATTCCTGTGTTAGGGGACACACCTGCTTGGGTTCGCAAGAGTCATGACCCTTCTGCCATTGTTGGTGATCCCACTCTAGGGGTCAAGACTCGTGCTCAGCTAGAGAACGTTGTTAGCCATCTTTGCTACACGTCCAAAGTCGAGCCCAAGAATCACAAGGAAGCACTCAAAGATGAACACTGGATATCTGCTATGCAGGATGAGTTGCTTCAGTTTAAGAAGAACAATGTCTGGGAACTTGTCCCCCGACCTAGTGATACTAATGTTATTGGTACCCGGTGGATTTTCAAGAATAAAATGGATGAAAATGGTACCATAATCAGAAATAAGGCTAGGTTGGTCGCTCAAGGCTACACACAGATAGAGGGTGTAGACTTTGGAGAGACATTTGCTCCTGTTGCGAGGCTTGAGTCCGTCCGCTTACTACTCGCCATCGCATGTCATCTGCACTTCAAGGTATATCAGATGGATGTCAAGAGTGCCTTTCTGAATGGCATTCTACAGGAAGAGGTTTATGTGGAACAACCAAAAGGGTTTGAAGACCCTAAGCACCCTGAACACGTTTACTATCTGAGGAAAGCCTTGTATGGTTTAAAGCAAGCACCCCGTGCTTGGTACGAGAGGCTTACTTCCTATCTCTTAGCCCGTGGCTTCAAGAGAGGGGGAGTTGATATGACGTTGTTCGTCAGGAGAGATGACGGTGCTATTTTGGTTGCCCAAGTCTATGTGGACGATATAGTCTTTGGATCCACATGCTCCCAGCATGCTCACCACTTTGAGGAGGAGATGAAAAGTGAGTTTGAGATGAGCATGGTAGGTGAGCTTACATTCTTTCTTGGTCTCCAGGTTTGTCAGCTAGAGGATGGGATGTTCATCTCCCAATCCAAGTATGCTAGAGACCTAGTAAAGAAATTTGGTTTAGACTCCGCTAAGCATGCTCGTACACCTATGAGTACCACTACCAAGCTTAGTAAGGACACTTCAGGCAAGGACGTAGAGCAAACCTTGTATCGGAGTATGATAGGCAGTCTTCTCTACTTGACTGCTAGTCGTCCCGATATTGCCTTTAGTGTTGGAGTCTGTGCGCGTTATCAGGCGTCTCCCAAAGAGTCACACTTACTCGCTCTAAAACGTATTATCAAATACGTGAGTGGGACTCTCTCATACGGTATTTGGTATTCCTTTGATACCGATGACCGTTTGTCCGCCTATTCGGATGCCGATTGGGCTGGGGACGTAGATGGTTGTAGGAGCACTTCTGGTGGGTGTTTCTACTTTGGTTCTGCTCTTGTCTCTTGGTTGAGCAAGAAGCAAAACTCCATCTCTTTATCCACTGCGGAGGCTGAGTACATCGCCGCCGGGAGTTGTTGCACGCAACTCATGTGGATGAAGCAAATGTTGGAGGATTATGGGATTTCACAGGACACCATGACCATTTCCTGTGATAACACGAGCGCGATACACATATCCCGCAATCCTGTCCGACATTCGCGCACAAAGCACATCAGGTTACGCGAGCACTTTATACGTCAGTTAGTTGAAGAGAAAGTCGTAACCCTGAGTTTTGTTCCTACCGACCGTCAGTTAGCCGATATTTTCACGAAACCTTTAGATGCCCTTAGATTTGAGAGTCTTAGGAAGTCTTTGGGGATTTGCACTGTTGACTGAGGGGTTGGTCTATGTCTAGAATAGGATGCTTCTTCATGTTCATATCATATGCTTCCTATTTCTAGTCTGTTTATATGTACCATAGCTTTCTTGTACAGCTTTTATGTATTTGTTTCTTATTCTTAGAAAAATACAAAAAGATTTTTTTTGAAAAATTTTGAGAAAAGCACAAAAAGATTTTATTTTGATAAAATTTTTTGAAAAATTCAAAAAGAGATTTGCCTTTTATGGATGAGCATTTAAGATAGCCAAGTCACAACTTCATTCCATATATCCATGTGACTGTTTGATAGAGATTTGAGAGGCTACATCATTTCATCCATGTGCTTAACATTGATTGGAGTCCTTGAGATGTAATTAGTGATATTTCCTACATGCTTGACTCATATATCCTTTATTGCACACATGCACGGCTATATTTGATTATTGCACTTGTCAATCTCATGTTGGCTTGAGTGTTTCCATCTCAATCCTGTCTATACAATGTATAAAATGCGATAAAACTTGACAAGATTGGATTGCATGTAAAAACCGTTTGGTGAGATTGTGCGCATATTTTCATAACGGGGAGGGGCTGCGAAAGTTGATTCTTATCCTTTGCGCAAAAGCCACCGTTAAAAAGGACCTAAAAAATGGAGGAATTTTAATATCCGAGGTCCTAAGAGGTTAAAAGAGCCCGAAAAAATTGAAAGGCAATAAAAAGCAATACATGCCAAATATGGGCCATTTAGATTTCACCATCAATTCTCCAAAGTTTGAGAATTTAGTATACCTCTATTCAAAATATAAATCTGAGGGAGTTTGGAGATTGAAAAACGGGTTTGCACTTCCTTGAAAGTCCTGAAAACGCATGAAAATCATTTTGGACGTTATTGGTGTAGAAATCACTTTGAGCTTTGATTTGTAGATTTGATAGTCAATGTCATATATTTCCAATCTTTTACACCAAAGGAAGCATTTGAGTTCATTCGTTAGGAATATCCAATATTCATCGTGCACACATGTCATGTTTGTATGCTTTGATTTTCCTATTGAATTTTGATCACACCCATTCTTTTACGCTATCACCGACTTGGTTATTTTATGTTCATTCATGGTGTGATTTTATGCCTTGTGACATCCCGGTACTTGATTGCTTGATTTATTTCTCTCATTTGTCTATTTGGGGACATCATAAAAAGGGGGAGAATGAATTATCGGATTTTGGGGGAGTTTTGAAATTTGAGGTTCATCATAAATCTGGTATATATGCATATGTTTATTATCTCATTTCAAACTTGATACGTCACTTGGTATTTGCTTTATCTCATGTGTGTAGGTACATCCTTGATAATTCCATGATACACACCCTGATGAGATAAGCGTGAAGATTCCTGAAGAATTGAAGAACAAACGATGCAGTCTTATTCACTTGTACTCTTTCAGTTTTGGGTTCATGGAAGGGTAGATTTGTATAGGAAATTTCATATTTGATAATTCGGATTTTTTATGTTTGTTCCGGCATAGACATAGGGGGAGATTTGTAAGGACAATTTGTCCATCTTTATGTATATGATATGTCATACGCCGTTACAAGATTGTTGGTTGAAAAGATCACATTGTCATCAACAAAATCCGAAGATCAAAAGAAGAAAGAATTTGGGAATCAGACTTGGCCGGACCGATCCGGTCCAGAAAAAGAACCGATCCGGTTTACCGGACCGATCCGACCATCTACCGGACCGATCCGTTTTGTCAGACTCCAGTAGCCACCGGATCCATAGCGAACCGATGAAGGCAAAAGTCCCGGACCGATCCGATGCCAACCAGACCGATCCGGTTTCAGAAAAAGAACCGATCCGACTTACCCGGACCGATCCGCCTAATCGACCGGACCGATCCGGCGAGGATAATCACTGCCAGATCGTGCAGCCGATTTTGAAGGGTTTCAATCCCTTATTTAAACCACGATCAGCAGTTGGTTTTTTTCAAGACTTATACACGATTTTCAGAGCATATCAACCCTAAAGTCTTCACCTATTGAGTCCTATGATTCTAGGTTTTTAGATTCACACATCTTCATATCTTTGTGAATCAAATTTGGTAACCCAAAGAACACCATTGATGTTGTTCAACCCTTTGTGAAGTGGACCGTTTCTTCCTCTTCATTGCAGCCCTACTGGACAGGGATAGTTCCAGCCGCAAGCCCTTCTGGAAAGGGATTTTCTTCCAGCCGCGACTACAGAATCCGATACCCGAGGGTAATTCTTAGTCAATCTGTATTTCATTGTAATCCGATTGTAAACCGTATTTTACAAATTATAGTGATATACAAATGGTTTTGCCCCTGTGGGGGATTTTTCCTTAAACTTTGTGTGTTGAATATCTTGTGCATGATTTCATATTGTTTCAATCACACCTAGTTGCATGCTTAGGGTTAATTTGGGTTAAAATTGGTGTTTATTATATTATTTCTTATTTGAACGCAAGCGCCAATTCTCTCATCTTCTAGAAAATTTTTCTCAATTGGCTTCATAGATGAGATCTCTTTCGTAGATGGTTGCTCTGTTGTCTTTGTTGTCGTGCTCTTTTTCATAGAAGTATGCTTAACAGTCTTCTATTCATAAGTAAATTGTGTAATAATGTTGGCCACTTCTTGGCCTTTAATTGTTGTTGTGGGTTTATATAATATGTCATACTCTCGTAGTTCTACAGTCCAAGCCACCAGTCTTCCTGATTTCTCAATTTTATGAATATATTGTCGTAGAGGAAGGTTTGTATAAATGAAAATTATATATAATTGAATATATGTCTTCATTCTGTAGGAAGCTTCAATCAAAGATAATTATCTTCTCCAAACTAGGGTACTGAATTTTTTCTCCACAATATGTTTTTCTAGTATAGAAGATGGGCTTCTCCACTCCACCTTTTTGTCGAATAACGCTAAGTTGATTGCTAACATTGCCATGTATAAGTAGATCTTTTCACCTGGGAATGGACTTTACATTAAAGGCGCATATTCTAAGTACTTTTTAATTCTAGGAACCCTGCTTCATATTTGTTGTTCCATTCAAATGTCTTTTATAGCACCTTAAAGAATGAAATAAATCTATCAGTTGGCTCTTTAATAAAATGGTTCAGAGTTGTTACTCGTCCCGTCAACCTTTGGATCTCATTTTTGTTCTTGGGAGGCTACATATTAATTAATGCTTGAATCTTATTCAGATTAGCCTTTAAACACCTCTGGTTGACAATAAAGCCCATGAAATTCCATTCTTTGACTCTGAAAATACATTTTTCCAGATTCATTCTCATTTGGTTCTTTTCTAGTTGGTCAAAAGTTCACCCAAGGGAACTAATGTGATAAAAAAAATTCTCATTCTTAGTCAGTATATCATCGATTTAGACTTCCACTGTTTTTAATAGCCTGTGATATGTTGCTCAAGCATTTTTTAGTCCAAAAGGCATAACATTATACCAATAAGTACCTTTGTTAATGATAAATGAAGTTTTCTCCCTATCTTCTATCTTTATCTTTATTTGGTTATACCCTGAATAAGCATCCATAAAGCTGAGCAGTTTGTTCCTAGCAGTGACATTGACCAAATGGTCAATTCACGATAAAGGATAGTGGTCCTTTGGTCAAGCATTTTTTAGGTTCATGAAATCGACGAACATACGCCACTTGTCATTCTCATTCTCGTCCATAACCACATTTGAATGACACTCTATATACTTCATGTCTTCGATGAAATATGCCTTTTGCAATTTTTCAACCTCTTCTTAGACGACCATGTTCTTTTTTAGGCTTAACACTCAGTGATTTTATTTTACATGCTTTACTTTTTCATGATACTGAGCTTGTGGCAAAGGAAAGATGGATCTATCAATGACATGTCCTTATAGCTCCAAGAGAATATGTTTTTACTATTCTTTAAGAAGTATGCTAACTCCTTCTTGAGAGATGAATCCAATGATGAGCTGATCTGAGATATCCTCTCGGGGTGATCATCATCCAAAATGACAGGTTCAATCTCCTAACTATCTGCTCTTAACCAGCTTATCTTCATCTCCAAGATCCAATATCTTGATTTGATAAGTTGTAGTTGCTCTTTCTACTCTGAAGAAGTGTAGTAGCATTCCTGTTCTTCAATTTGGTTACCCTTGAATACACTAACTCCATAGTGCACAGGGAATTTCAAGAATTTATGGTTAGTGAAAGGCACAACTTCAAATTTCTTTAATTCGACCCTTCTAAAGATAATATTGTAGGCGGAGTGGGCATTTTTTTCTAGAGAAAAATATCATCTTTATTGAGTAGGTAGATCATACGCCGATGATGACCTCTAGTTTGGTCCTTCTCAGGGGGAGTTCTTCTCCCATGAAATATCGATAAGAGGCCTGCGGTATGCCTCTAACTTGCTATCTCTCAATCTCGATTTCTTGAAAAAAACTATAGAATAGTACATCTAATGAGCTGCCATTATCTACCAAAATTCTTGTAACTCTTTTTTCATGTACCATAAAGGTGACGACGAGGGCATCTTCGTGTGAATATAGCACACCTAACAAGTCATGTTTTAAAAAACCAACAAAAAGATGATATTTATTTACCTTTTTAGGGAAAGTCCCCATAACTTCGCTCAAATTGATCTACCTGACATGAGCACAAGCCTTCGCCTCATTGAGGTGGGCTTTCCTCTCTAGTGGTTTATCTCCACCACCAGTGTCACCTCCCGCTATAAAGTGACACCCCAAAAAGATAATGGTAACATCGTGCATAGGCTCCTTGGGCTTCTTGGATCATCCTCTTAGTCATCATCTTAGCCCTTCTTCTTCTCGTTGGCTTTTTTGCAAGGAGACTTAGATCTTCTATTGGGCTTCTTCTCATCACTCATATCTTCTCGGCCACCTTTGTTTACATAGTTTACCATTTTCCCCCTCCTGATCAAGGCCGCCACCATGGTCTGGTCGTGGTATTTGTTGAATTTATAGGATTTTATTTTATCCCCCCTCCCACCTCTTAGGAGGAGCATTCATTTTAGCTGACCTTTTCAGCTCGTTACTTCGTCGAATCTCATTAAGGTTGTGGTGCAGGTCGATAATAAGTGGGGTTTATTCATCAAATCTTTTTGGCTTATCATATTTCTAATTCTTAGACATTTCATTCTTCTCAGGCCTCTTTCCAGCATCAGATTTTGAGTGGCTAGACTCGTTTGCCTTCATTAATTCCTCAGCATTCATAATTTTGCCCACCTTGGCCAACAACTCGTCCATCGTGTTTGGCATATCTTTAGTCGGTGCCCAATATAATTAAACCACCCATGACTACCTTGATCCTGCCCTTCTAATTATAATCATCCACTTCAAGTTTCTCAGTATTAAAGAGTGTGATAAACTCCCTTGTCGTTTCATCCAATTTTGGGCGAACGCTTAACAAGTGAGCTACCGTTTTTCCTGGTTCTGTGTCAAAATATAAATTTCTAACAAAAAGATCAACCAACTATTTAAAATTTAAGAAATTCCATTTTGGTAAGGCGTTGAACCAAATTTGAGCCAATTCATTTATAGTACTGGAGAATTACCTACAATGAATCTCATCTAGGATGGAGTAAATATTAACAGTGACTTAGTACTACTCTATATGCAGCATAGGATCTGACTTGCAATTATACTTAGGGGTGATAACAAGTGGTTTGAATTTTATGGGTGTTGGGTAACCCACTATTGCGGCTGTGAATGGTGAACCTTGAAAGAAAACCTTATGCAAAGGGTTATTTTTCTTTATAACCTCACTTAGGAGATCTTCTAAACATTGAATGGACCCCTTACAAGGTTGTTACTCTTTCTCACCCCTCACTGTGATGGACTTTCATGCTCCGCCTTGGATTTTAACTAAGCGCTCATCTTGAGAAGTTTGCTCGGCTTTGTCCGACCCTCGCACACTTTACCTATATTTGGCCGAGAACTTTATCATTATAGTGTGACACCCTGCCTAATTAAATACTGGGGGATAAGTCCTTATTTAAATTAAATCATAATATCCAGATGGTTCATTCTCATCATCACTGTCAAAACACAATTTATTTATTAACTCACCTAATAATTAATTAAGCTAGTGTCAAAAAAATTTCCATTTTTAAAATTAATTAAAACCATTCCACAATGCGAAGTAAAAATAAACAACATCACATCACAACTGAACAAGAATAATTATTACTGGAACAACTCTCCAGTTAAAATGTTTCATTACCATCAAATAAAACGAATATAAACAGTACTGACATAAATGATTATAATCTCTGGAATAGAAATGAAATAACTAAAATCTTGGGCGACATGCCCTAAATGAGATTAGACACTACAGATGTGTGAATCAACTAAATGGAAGCGTCTACACAAAATCTACCTCCCCGGTAGCAGCTCTAACCCGTTAAGATATCCATAATCGATGCTGACATCCCTGATACTGTATACTTGATGTACAAGATACAATAGAGAAATGAATATGCAAGGAAACGGGTCAGAGCCGGATTATAAAAGATTTTTTTTAAAATAACAAGTTCTTAACAAATGCAATTAAGAAAATATTATGTATATGTTAGGTTCTCGGGCTCTCGCTTGCGAATTCTCACCTCTCGTCTAGTGTGCACGCCTAACGTACCTTATTATCTCCCAAATTAAGGTTCTCCATTAGGATTCAACCCCATATCATTTCCCCGTATTCCCCTCACAATACTTATGATAATTAAACATGTTCATTTCTCTTTAATATGAACTTTCACAGCTTAAAGATTAAGTATTCAATTACTTATTTCAATCTGATCTTATTATCCATTTTTCATCATCAATTTGACGCAATAGATTTCATCAGAGAATATATATTGATATGCCCCAAGTGTAACCTCGGCCTAGAGACACCAACCTCGGCCGAGATGATGGACGAGATATTGATCGATCCTAGATAAGCCATGGTCCCACGATATCATCCCTCGGCCAGACCAGGGTCGGCCCAGGCCGACACTATCACCTACATTTCCAATGGACACCGCGCGCATCACAGGCATCAACAGCACTCTCGTATACCTGGGTATGGCAACCTCGGCCGAGAGTAAGTCGAGGTGACAAGGAGCCTTGGTAACCTAGAACATGGAGCCAGTCCAACCTCGGCTTGGGCCGAGGTGACAAGAAGCCTTAGTAATCGTTAGCATGGAATCAGACCAACCTTGCCTGGGGCCGACCCCAGCATAATGTCTCGGCTGAGATCAGGCTGAGACTCCCTATGACACATCTCAGATTGAACTAACATCAAGCCTTTACAGCTCGGCCTCTCCCAGGCTGGGGTCATGCACCAATATGGTGGCCGAGCATCTGTTGACATTTGGATAAGGACACCTGGGCACAAATCAGTTGTAACAAGATTATTCTCCACATGTGGGGAGAATATTTCATCATTATTCCTTACATGTGACAGTGACAGATGACACTCCCACATTGGTGAGGCTACCACACACATGCTCATTACATGCATGGGGGGTACCTTACACCCCCTAGGGACTATATATAGGGATCATCCCCTACCTTGCAAAGGGATACCAGTTGTTCAACCCTAGCTAAAACTCTGTCTAAATCTACAGTAGAGAGAGAAAGCTTGAGAGATTGTATCCATGGACATTAGTGCCTATATTCAGTGATATTACTCACACACTCACAGTGGACGTAGGCCAGATTGGCTGAACCACTTATATTCCGGTGTTGATTCCTCTTATCCTCATCTCATTCTCTTATCTCTTTATTTAACTGTGCTGCCATTGTTATTCCTATATTGAGCTTGAAAACACCTTACACGGTGGTACTGATTCTTAGCATCATCATTTTGGCGCCGTTTGTGGGAATCGAGAAGCTATCTCTTCCTCTTTTTCTGCTTAACCTCACCGAAGACTCTGGTGGTGAACCAGGAACCACCCCTTGCGTGGAGTTGTTTCACCATTGAAAGAGGTCCTTTAAGGTATTAAGCTCACTTGCTACTCAAGCTCTTTATTGTTAACACATGGCACCAGACTTACCACCACCTCTTCCGCCGCCCGGGGGTGGAGGGGCTAGTTCCAGTCAGGCTCCTCCCCAGTCCGAAATGGCGGAGGTAGCAGCAGCCTTGAAATCTTTAGCTGCAACACAACAAGCCATGAAGGAGCAATTTGCCCAGCTCAGTCAAACCATGATGATGAGGCCACCTGGAGTCTCACCGGACATGATCACTCCGACGGTAGTTCAGCCCCATCCTGATGCCAGGGGACCACCCCAGGCGCCGATGAAGGACCAGCCTGCACCCCAGCGAAGAAGGGACGTTGCTGACCCTAGGCGCTTGCGCCTGGGAGGCAAGGAAACCCTTGCCCAGAGGACAGGTATGATGACCTAGAAGCTGAAGAGGCCCCAGAAGACTGCTGGGAGCCGTATGAGGTGTCAGATAACACTATACGACCTCTTAGGCAGAGTCAAGGATGTGTCGGCCGAAGAAGAGATGAGGCCCAACAAAGAGGGTCGGCCTTTGACAGGTTGAGCAGAGGGTCGGCCTTCGAGTGGCTGAGCCCGGTGAATGACCTAAGACAGAGGCGAACGAGGTCAAGGAGCGCAGCAGGCTATCAGAGAGGGGGTAGGCAAGGTCGGCCAGACCAAGGCCGACCCTGTGGAGGAAGAGCCAGGGAATAGGAAGAGGTCAACAGTCAACGTGTTGTGGCTGGGGAACCCTCTGTCCATCGCAGGGAGGTGGAAGGGGATAACCTCGGCCAAGTTGATGACAGAAGACCCTGGAATGATTCTATCCAACCCCTTGAGGAGAAGATAGGAGACCTCATTAAAAGCAGGGACCCATTGCAGAGGGGTTACTCAGAGGGCTCCCCATTTGTGGCTAGGATAGTGGGGTTCCCAACCCCAGCCAAGTTCAAGCCTCCTACACTGACTCCCAAGTATGATGGCAGCACTAACCCTGTGCACCATATCGAGATGTATCAGTCGGCAGCAGACATTTACTCGATACCTGATGAGATGAAGTGTAGGGCCTTCTCAGGGACATTGACAGGGGCAGCTCATAGTTGGTTTACCTCCCTTCCGAAGAACTCAATTGAGAACTTCAAAGTCCTGACTGAGCAGTTCATCCACAACTTTTGCTTTGGGGTAAGACCCCAAAAAAAGACTACCCACCTGCTGTATGTCAAACAAGACAAGGGTGAGAGCCTAAGAGAATACATAGCAAGATTCAACAAAGAGAAGTTGGAGGTGGAAGATTATGAAGAGAGCATAGCCATGACCGCCCTGATAGGAGTCCTCCAGAAGGGGAAGCTATTGTGGAAGCTGGCGGAAGACCCCCCTAGGTCCATGGCGGAGCTGCTGGTAACCGCAGAGAAAGTGATGAATGCGAAAGAGGCAATGGCCGCCAAGTATGAGGAGGAGAACCGTGGTAGCGCGGGAAAGACCCAAAGCAAGAAAGAGGGGAAGAAGAGGTCAGGAGATGATAAGTTCTCTTATTACACTCCTCTGACTGTGAGCTGTGAGCACATACTCAATGAGATTAAGACAGATCGGACTCTGAGATGGCCTGAGAAACTGAAGGCCCCGCCACATAAGAGGAACAAAAACCTATGGTGTGAGTTCCATCAGGATCACGGCCATGTCACAGATAGATGCTTCGCTTTAAAGGATGAGATTGAGAAGATGCTGAAATCTGGAAAGCTGAGGAAGTATGTGGATGGCAAGGCTCCAAAGGGTGGAAGAGAAGACCCTAAGAAAAGAAGAAATGACAGATGTTGTGGCGATGTCCCGGCCAGAAGGGACGATGATTCAGAGGGAGATGATGAAGACGACCCGAATCTTTCGCCAAAGGATGACAACACCCCGGTGAAGAGGGTCGGTATGATCTCCTTTGGTGTTAGCACCATTTGTGGGGGATTTGCAGGAGGTGGCTCTGAGGTAGCCGATAGGAAGGCTCATGTAGCAGAGGCCAGGTCAGTGTCCAAGCCTGAGTCTGTGAATCTAACATCTTCCGATGCCGTGCAGAAGAGGAAGAAGGTAGACATGGACACCCTCGTAGTGGGGTTCTCCAGACTCGACTTCAAGGGTATATTCGCCCCCCATGATGACCCTTTGGTCATAACAACAAGGGTGCATGGGTGCGAGGTAGGAAGGATCCTCATAGACGGGGGAAGCTCAACAGACGTGATGTTCTGGCCTTGTTTCAAGAGCCTGGGTCTTAGCAGGGCAAGGCTGGTGCCCTACCATCACCCATTGATAGGCTTCAGTGGTGAAAAGGTGCACCCCTTGGGCATGTATGAAATGGATGTACGGATGGGGGATGAGTGGCCTAAGAGGCTGACCAAGAAGATAAACTTTTTCGTCATGGACGAAAATGTTTTCTTGGCCTACAACCTCATCGTAGGAAGGGTGGCCCTCAAAGAGTTTGAAGCCGTGCCGTCGACGGTCCATCAGATGCTAAAATTCCCGACTCCTTATGGAGTAGGGGAAGTGTAAGGGGACCAGACCACGGCACGGGAGTGTTACTTCAACTCGGCCGAAGAGAGAGAGGCCCATAAGAGAGCAACCACCACTTAAAGCATTGACACTCTTGACCCAAGAGACGAAACAAAATTGAAGAAGGGTGAGGCCGTGGAAGAGGTAAAATCCATCGTCCTCAATGAGGACGAGCCGAAAAAAACCATCCAGGTCAGTAAGGCCCTAGAGCCAGGAATTAAGGAAGAGCTGATAAACTTCCTCAGGAGGAGACAGAGTGTCTTCGCATGGAGCCAAGCAGACATGCCTGACATCGACCCTGAGGTCATGAGCCACAAGCTCAACATGGACAGAGATGCCAGGCCGATCAAGCAGAGACGAAGAGTGTACTCCAGGGAGAAGTATGACGTCATCCGGGAAGAGGTGAAAAAGTTGGAAGAGGCTGAGTTCATAAGAGAGGTCACCTACCCGGAGTGGCTCTCAAATGCAGTCATCGTGCCTAAGGCCAATGGGAAGTGGCGAATGTGTGTAGATTTCACTGACCTGAATAGGTCTTGCCCGAAAGACAGCTATCCCTTACCTAGGATAGACCAGATGGTGGACGCAACGGCAGGGCACGAGCTCATGAGCTTCATGGACGCTTATTCAGGCTACAACCAAATCTTCATGGATGCTGAAGACTCTGAGAAGACAACCTTCATTACTGGCAAAGGGACGTACTGCTACAAGGTGATGCCCTTCGGTCTGAAAAATACGGGGGCAACATATCAACGTCTTGTCAATAAGATGTTTGAAGAGCAAATAGGTAAGACCATGGAGGTATATGTGGATGATATGCTAACGAAGAGTTTGAAAGCCTGCACTCACGTAGCCGACCTTGAGAAGACCTTTGATGTCATGGACTCGTACAGAATGAAGCTCAACCCGGCGAAGTGTGTCTTCGGGGTAGGAGCCGGGAAGTTCCTGGGGTTCATCGTTAATCAGAGGGGGATTGAAGCAAACCCAGAGAAAATCAAGGCCTTACTCGACATGAAGACTCCTAGGAGTATCAAGGATGTCCAGAGACTCACGGAAAGAGTGGCTGCCCTTAACAGGTTTGTTTCTAGGGCGACAGACAAGTGTCTTCCATTCTTTAAAGTCCTAAGAAAGGCCTTCCAGTGGGACGAAGAGTGTGAAAAAGCCTTCAACCAACTCAAGTCCTACTTGGGGTCTCCCTTATTGCTGTCTCGGCCCGACATGGGGGAAAGCCTGTTTGTGTATCTGGCAGTCTCTGAATCAACCATCAGTGCGGCCATCATACGGGAAGAGGATGGGGTCCAGAGGCCTGTGTACTTCAACAGTAAGGCCCTTTAAGGGTCTGAACAGAATTATCCTCGAATAGAGAAGTTGGCTTATGCCCTAATACAAGCCTCAAGAAAAATGAAGCCTTACTTCCAAGCTCACTCCATGGTAGTCCTCACTGACTCCCCACTAAGGCAGGTTCTGCACAAACCTGAGAAGTCCGAAAGATTGATGACCTGGGCCATCGAATTGGGAGAGTATGATCTTACCTACCAGCCTAGGACAGCCATCAAGGGGCAGGCCCTCGCAGAATTTGTTACAGAATTCACCTGGGAAGAGGCCGATAGAAGTTTGGAAGAGGCCGAGACAGAGAAAGGCTTAGATGACGACGAAGAGACGAACCGTAGTGTCTTCCAAGATTCGGAAGAGACTGCACCAAACGTCTTCCAAGGCCGAGAAGAGGTCATCCCAGGCAAAACCCGGAGCAGAGTAGAAGAGAATGAAGAGGATCGATACCTCTTCAAGAAGGGGGTTATGAGAGAAGGGGTCTCCTCATCAGATGCAGACGTATGGAGCCTCTTAGTTGATGGCTCTTCCTGTGACAGTGGAAGCGGCGCGGGGCTAATACTCTCGGCTCCAGATGGCGCCAACATTGAATACGCCTTAAGATTCAACTTCCAGGCCTCAAACAACGAGTCTGAGTATGAGGCCATGATAGCAGGTCTCTTATTGGCAACAACTCTTCGAGTAAAGCGATTCCTACTCCATAGCGACTCAAGGTTGGTTGTCAATCAAGTGTTGGGGGTATACGAGGCCAAAGACGAAAGGATGGCCAAGTACTTAAAGAAGGTAAGAAGGTTGTTAGAGTATTTTGATGAAGCAAAGCTAAAGAGAGTGCCTCGGCTGAGCAACAACCACGCTGATGCATTGGTAAGGCTGGCCTCGGGGATGAAGACAGATTTAGGAAGGACCATTCCAATCGAGGTCTTAGGAAAAGCAAGCATCGAGGAGGACGAGGTATGTAGCCCTTGTCACAATGTGAACCTGGGAGACTCATGGATCGACCCGCTCGTTAGATACCTAAGAGACGGAGAGCTACCTGAGTCCAAGATGGAAAGGAGAAAGTTGAGGTACAGGGCTGCCAAGTTCTCAATAGTAGGAGACATCTTGTACAAAAAGGGGTTTCTATTGCCTCTCCTCAGATGTGTCCATCCCATCGAAGTACCCCAGGTCTTACAGGAGGTTCATGAGGGTTCTTATTTTAGCCACATAGGGGGAAGGCCCTTAGCCAAGAGGATCATCACTCAGGGTTACTGGTGGCCTACCTTGTCTAAGGACGCTGCAGACTATGTGAAGAGGTGCGACAAATGTCAAAGGTTCGACACTATCCCTCATCAACCCCATCAGCCGACGACGTCAATCTCTTCTCCATGGCCATTTACGGTGTGGGGAATTGACTTAGTAGGACCTTTGCCAAGAGCTGTCAACAACTATAGATTCTTGATAGTTGCCATTGACTACTTTTCAAAGTGGGTGGAGGCAGAACCGATGATAACAATTACAGAGCAGAAGACCTTCCAGTTCATTTGGAAGAACATCATATGCAGATATGGCCTCCCAAACACTCTCATCTCAGATAAGGGGACCCAGTTCAAGAACTCCTCCTTAGAAAAGTATTGCCTAAGAGTGGGGATTAAGCAATTCTTCTCATCTCCTGGTCGACCTCAGGCAAACGGCCTGACCGAGGTCACAAACAGAACAATCTTGGACGGAATCAAGAAGAGGTTAGAAGATGCGAATGGGAGATGGACAGAAGAGGTCTACGCAGTGTTATGGGCCTACAGAACCACGGTAAGGACACCAACAAGAGAAACCCCATTCATGTTGGCACATGGCTCAGAGGCCGTCATACCAACGGAAGTAGGACTGCCAACTCATCGGATTCAGACCTACGACCCTGATAGCAATGGGGAAAAGAGGAGGCTAGACCTGGATCTTATCGAAGAAAGAAGGGAAGACGCAGAGGTCAGAAAAGCAGCCTACCAGCAGAGGGCAGTGAAATTCTACAACCAGAGGGTGAAGTCAAGACCTATTATAGTGGGAGACCTAGTGCTAAAGAAGACCCTACAGAAGGCAAACAAGATACACCCAAACTGGCATGGCCTCTACAAAGTAACGGAAGTGGTTGTGCCTGGCACTTACAGGCTAGAAAACCTAGAAGGAGAACCTTTCACTAGCCCATGGAATGCTGACCATCTCAAGAGATATTACATATGATGTTGCATAGAATTTTATGTAAATGTACTATCTTACTGAGAAGAGGTTATTAATAAAGATCAGTTTCCATATCAGTTCTTGCTTCATTCTTTAGACCAAAAATTTATTATGGGGATAACATCTTAGGTGATGACCTCAGACCCTCATAACATCACTCGGTGGTGACGAGGTCTGAGCTTAGACACCTTAATAGATGACCTCAGACTCTTAACATCATTAATTTGGTGAAATTTATTATGAGGCTAACGTCTTAGGTGATGACCTCAGACCCTCATAACATCACTCGGTGGTGACGAGGTCTGAGCTCAGACACCTTAACAGATGACCTCAGACTCTTAACATCATTAATTTGGTGAAATTAATTATGGGGATAACGTCTTAGGTGATGACCTCAGACCCTCATAACATCACTCGGGGGTGACGAGGTCTGAGCTCAGACACCTTAACAGATGACCTCAGACTCTTAACATCATTAATTTGGTGAAATTTATTATGAGGATAACGTCTTAGGTGATGACCTCAGACCCTCATAACATCACTCGGTGGTGACGAGGTTTGAGCTCAGACACCTTAACAGATGACCTCAGACTCTTAACATCATTAATTTGGTGAAATTTATTATGAGGATAACGTCTTAGGTGATGACCTCAGACCCTCATAACATCACTCGGTGGTGACGAGGTCTGAGCTCAGACACCTTAACAGATGACCTCAGACTCTTAACATCATTAATTTGGTGAAATTTATTATGAGGATAACGTCTTAGGTGACGACCTCATACCTTCATAACATCACTCGGTGGTGATGAGGTCTGAGCTCAGACACCTTAGCAGATGACCTCGGACCCTTAACATCATTAATTTGGTGAAATTTATTATGAGGCTAACGTCTTAGGTGATGACCTCAGACCCTCATAACATCACTCGATAATGACGAGGTCTGAGCTCAGACACCTTAACAGATGACCTCAGACCCTTAACATCATTAATTTGGTGAAATTAATTATGGGGATAACGTCTTAGGTGATGACCTCAGACCCTCATAACATCACTCGGTGGTGACTAGGTCTGAGCTCAGATACCTTAACAGATGACCTTAGACCCTTAACATCATTAATATGGGGAAATTTATTATGAGGCTAACGTCTTAGGTGACGACCTCAGACCTTCATAACATCACTCGGTGGTAACGAGGTCTGAGCTCAGACACCTTAGTTACATGACCTCAGACTCTTAACATCATTAATTTGGTGAAAGTGTGAGGCTAACGTCTTAGGTGATGACCTCAAAGCCTAATTACAATTCAGTGGTGAAGAGACCTGAGGCCAGAATTATTGAGTATAAACAAGAACACTGTAACAAAATAATAGAAGAGATTGACATTCAGTAATAGGAAGAGATCATATGGCATTTAGAGGCATTGATTACAAATATTCCTTACAAAATACCGAGGTGTTACAAGTTACAAAATGCAAATTTTTGTTACAAGTTAAAAAAAAGACTAAAGGTCTGAGGGGGGAACATTAACAGTCTCGGCTGGGTTGACTTGATCAGCATTGGTCACCTCGACCACATCATCAGCATGGTCTGTCCCTCCGAGCTCGGTCCCTCCCAGAGTTGTAGTCTCGGCTGGAGCAGCAGCCTCGTCCTCCACCTCTTGAAGCGCCTGAGCAAATTGAGGGTCAGCAAAGCCGAGACCTACAAAGTCAGAGGCCTTTAGGGTGCCTACCTCCTTCTCTCTGGCTTCAGCCCATTTGGTAGTGGCCTTGATACCTCTTTCAAGATATTCAAAGCCAAAACCCATGAACTCGTCTGAGCCTTTGTACTCAGAAATTATTTTGGGGGAGGCATCTTCAAGGGCAGCTTTGACAGCCGCGCTGAACTTCTGCTACAGGACATCATCTTTGGTCTTCAGGGCTTTGGCGTGATCCTTTACGAGCAGAGAGATGTCTTTTTCCAACCCCTTGACCTTATTTTCAAAGTTTTGCAGCTCTGACTTCAGACGGTTAACCTCAGCATTCAGGGCACTCTCAACCTTCTCGGCCTCTTGCCCCTTTTGGATAAGGGGCAATTTCCTCATAGCCCAGTTCGATAGCTGATACATTGCAGTCACTCCCTGCACATTTAATGAAGAGGTTAAGCGGGAGAAAAATCAGATGTTGCACTTATAAAATTTTGACAAAGGAACAAATCATACCTGGACGGCTCTGTGAAGGCCGAACTCAACCAGTAGGGAGGTGTCCATAGCTCTGTAGAAACGCTTATCGGCCTCGGTCATTACAGAGGCAAATGCGTCCATGGCCTGCCTGCTATTTTTGACCTCACTATCCGTTAACTTCAGCTGATCCAGACGAGCCGTCAGGATGTCAACTGAAGAAATTGGAAGTGCAGCATCCGAGGCCTTCTTTTGCCTCACGGTCGGCCTCTGATCCTCAGAGGCATGGGCCTCTAGGGCCCTCTTCTTTGAGGCCTGGGATTTGGATGTAGAGGGAGCTGGGGGAGGAGCGTTCAGACCAGCCTTTTTGGCAAGCCTCGTCAAGCTCGGAGCAGCCATCTCCCACAGTTCGTCCGAGATGTCTTGTGGTCGCTCTGCAACAGTTAATAGATATGGGTTAGAAATCAGATATGAATGAGTTCAGAGGTTAGACTTGAAATAAAAATTCTTACCAAAGTCAACAAGGGGACTTCCACCCAGGCTCGTCCCCGAGAGATACTGGGGGGTCAGCAAGTGTTCGAACTTAACAAACAGACCATGTGCCCCTTGGTCTTGCAGGGCCTTCACCTTCTGCATATTTTGGAGACATAAACCAGGATCGACCCTGGCAGATATGGAAACCTTGCCCCATTTGAGGGGTATCCTCGGCTCAAGTGTGGAAGAAGGGACGCATGTGCCAAATTCCCATGGCCCTGAGGCGGAAAAATAGCGGGGCTTCCAGTTATGATTTGAGGTCTGAGTCACCTGGAGCATTTTCTTCTCAGGCCTCCGAGCCACAAAATGATAGTAGCTCGGATGGTTTTTGGCCGAGGTTGGGACATAACAACCAACAAAGACCTGAACTGGGAGGTCAGAGTGGTGGACTTCCCTCCATAGAATAATGGCCCCTATGATGATTATCCAGGCATTGGGAGATAGTTGTGAGGGGGCTAAGTTGATGTAAGAGAGAATGGATTTGATGATGGGATGAATGGGTAGGCGAAACCCTAACTTAAACATCTGTTCATACAGGCAGATTTCCCCATCTCGGCCATGATAGGCCCTCTCTTCCCTCAGAGGTCTCCTTAATTTGATGGAAGGACTGATGGAATACAAATATCTGAAGCACAGAAGATCAACCTCAGTGACTGTGCTCTTGAACTCGACCGCCTCAGAGATATCAACATCGCTTTCAGCATCTTCATCATCATCAAGCTCAACGTCGGCCGGAGCAGATGTAGATGGGTTACTAGGGAATCTCTGAGCGAACTCTTCCCCTGTGACGACCGATAGGGGGATGGCATCAAGAATGGGTGGCACAGCCACACTCGGCTCAAGAACTTTAACCTCTGAAGAAGAGGCTGAGGTGCTGGACCCATTATGGGATGAAGCTCGGCTGGATACCTCGACCTGATCAGGGGCCTGATCAGGCCGAGGTGTGAAATCCATAGCTTCCTGGAAAGAGTCCACTGACATGGGGTCTGAGGTAGAAGCTTCAGACTCAAACATAGGTGTTGGATCATCAGGCACCCCTGTATAATAGAAGTTCTTCGGGGGGTCAAGATATATAACCCTCAGGGGTGGTGGAAACAAGGGTCTAATGGGAAACTCTTGTGACCCACGAGCTTCCTCTTGAGCTCTCTCTATTTGCCTAATTTTTTCTAGGGTCTTCTCTCTGAGAGAGGGGAAATCCTCAAGAAGCTGGTATAAAGGTCTGAGCATCAGAGGACGACCCTAAACTTGGGAAAAACTCCTAAAACTACAAACACGATTGACTTGTAAAATAAAGGAGTTTAAAGATCAAACTTAGAAGTTTAAGGCAAACACAGTTCGTCGGAAAATATGATGCTCGCCGGAAAATGCAAACCAAATACCAGAAACAAAGGAAATGGAAAGGAAGAAGTACCTGAAGATGAATAGATGGATGAAATGAAGAAAACTCGTAAGAAAATCGACAAAGGCTTCTGCAAAAGAGCGCTGATTGAAGAAGTTTGAGAGAGAGAAAATCGCTAGAGCAAAACGCGAACAGGAGGGGAAATAGAGAAGAAAGAGAAAAAGAAGGGTTCAAACCCTTAAGTACATGGGCACGGCTCCCAAGGCCCATCATTGCCTTGGTAACCCCAAAGGATAGCACACGCCAGCCAAGTAGGTACGTTCTAACGTGGACAGGTGTCATGTCGGTACTAGCTTGGGACGGACAGGCCTCGGAGGTGTAGTAATCCCCTAGCCACTTGCTCTCGCATATGACTAAGGGCTGGGGGGCGATTGATATGCCCCAAGTGTAACCTCGGCCTAGAGACACCAACCTCGGTCGAGATGATGGCCGAGATATTGATCGATCCTAGATTAGCCATGGGCCCACGATATCATCCCTCGGCCAGAACAAGGTCGGCCCAGGCCGACACTATCACCTACATTTCCAATGGACACCACGCGCATCACAGGCATCAACAACACTCTCGTATACCTGGGTATGGCAACCTCAGCCGAGAGTAGGCCGAGGTGACAAGGAGCCTTGGTAACCTTCAACATGGAGCCATTCCAACCTCGGCTTGAGCCGAGGTGACAAGAAGCCTTAGTAATCGTCAGCATGGAATCAGACCAACCTCGGCTGGGGCCGACCCCACCATAATGTCTCGGCTGAGATCAGGCCGAGACTCCCTACGACACATCTCAGATTAAACGAACATCAAGCCTTTATAGCTCGGCCTCTCCCAGGCTGAGGTCATGCACCAATATGGCGGCCGAGCATCTGTTGACATTTGGATAAGGACACCTGGGCACAAATCAGTTGTAACAAGATTATTCTCCACATGTGGGGAGAATATTTCATCATCATTCCTTACATGTGACAGTGACAGATGACACTCCCACATTGGTGAGGCTACCACACACATGCTCATTACATGCATGGGGGGTACCTTACACCCCCTAGGCACTATATATAGGGATCATCCCCTACCTTGCAAAGGGATCCCAGTTATTCAACCCTAGCTAAAACTCTGTCTAAATCTACAGTAGAGAGAGAAAGCTTGAGAGATTGTATCCATGGCCATTAGTGCCTTCATTCAGTGATATTACTCACACACTCACAGTGGACGTAGGCCAGATTGGCTGAACCATTTATATTCCGGTGTTGATTCCTCTTATCCTCATCTCATTCTCTTATCTCTTTATTTAACTGTGCTGCCATTGTTATTCCTATATTGAGCTTGAAAACACCTTACACGGTGGTGCTGATTCTTAGCATCATCATATATTTTAATCTATATGTTTCACACAATAGATTACCTAATATTTACTAAATGTCACACATTAGATAATGTCACATGTATATATATATTCACTCTATAATATATATTATACTGCACCCTACTAGACTCAGCTGCAGTGCATGCATACTCTGCTATCAAATCTGGGTACATCTCTCATTTTACAAGGGATGGTTGGTTCGACATCTTTCACGAACCATAAATCTCATATCACAAATATTTGAGGCGAGAATACCCCCTAGCGAAATTGGTCACGCACATACCTATGCTCCCATTCAACCGTAGAAAGTATCATTCTCAGCCGATAGCACGTGAACAAGGTCCTATGCTCATGGTACGAATCAAAATCTCCCCGAAGGGACACATGGATATGACCGTCCACAACGCGCAACCTCCACCCCGATAGCAAGCAACGTACGTATGTATACACACAATAAAAATTCACCCCACCTATATATAATAACAATAGGGCACACGCACAACCCTTATAAATAATTTTCCATACGTAGTATATTTATTTCACATATACTACGTATTTACATATTATGACTTTACTTCTCAAATTATATTCCCAAGCTTCACTCATCACTCGAAGGGTAATCATTTATTTTTCATATAAATTTAGTAGGTAGAAGTCCACGCCCTACTAGTCCATGACATCACAACTCCAGAATTTCTATGAATTAATATTATCTTCAATTAGGTTTATTTCACGATAATCCCTAATTCAGTTTTAACCCTTTATTCCATCCCTAGGGTTAATCTCATATATGCTTAAGATTATTCAGGTAATAATAACTTCCTTACCACTAGTACTAACCTCAAATCATCCTTTATTCTATTTAAACCTGAATTTATATATTCCTCCACCCTAACGAATTCAATTCACACTCGTTAATTTCCTCCATTCCATCCCATACGAGATAATATTATTCGGGTCTTAAGTATACCCTACTGCCTTCTCTAAGTCCCAAGTTTCTCAAATAATCATCAGCAAATATTTCTTAAGTTGGGATTTAAATAGATATTCAAAAAGAAATAAATCACATTTCCAGGGGGAGTCGATCGATCGACTATTCCGGGTCGGTCGATCGATCAACATTCTTGAGTCGATCGATTAGATATTTTCCCATATTCTGCATATGTTTACCTACGGGTTTACACTTTTTCGTCATGAAAGCCATTATCAATTAATCCCAAACTCCTCATAATTCATCCCACATGATGTAGCAAGATATAAAAATGATATCTAATTATCCCACAACTTAAAATCATCAAGAAGTTTGGATTCAAAACATATTATTTTTCGTAAATTGTAGAAATCTCATATTTTATCATTTCTCCAAGAATAACTTATAAACTTAGATTTTATTCACCAAATGATTATCAATTTCTTGGATTAAAACATATAATCAAAATGACATTAATCCTACATATTTCTCATTTCAAGGAATCAATTAAAATCACCTTAATTCATATCACTTTTCAGAATTTTCTAAGCAACCTAACATGGACAATACATATGCTATAATTTGCAATAGTTAATCACTTGCCTTTAACTGTAGGTCTAAATCGTTGGGGTGATAGTCTATTGGTGGTCCTCCTCTTTTTCGGCCAACTTTTAGTGGCGGTGGTGGTGTAGGAAGAGCTTTGGCCTCTTGGCTTCCTAGAGAAGTCCTATCATTTCCCAAAAAAGTCTTTCAATCTCCCCTAAGTCTTTCCCTCTAAGTTTTGTTCAATGAATCAAAACCTTACGACCTTTACACTTATATAATATCACTCAAATTTCCTGGGTATTATTCACCCTTTTTGGAAAATGACCAAAATACTCCAAAGTTCCCCGAAACCCAAAGTAATCACCCAGGTAGACTTTTTCTATTATTTAAACCCTTTCGGACATGTTAGCGCAGTCAAAATGACCATTTGGATGACATAAATTAATTTACTTTTATCTCCCTTTAATTATAGTCCCGACACGACTCTCACGCGCGTCCCGACTTTATTACCGTAATTATCTTATTCATCACTCGCGACAATTTTAAAAAATCATAATCATATGTAAAGTCATAATCATATATATAACTTTTAATCACAAGTAATATTCAACACAATTCACATATTACTTTATTCCCGA
This sequence comes from Sambucus nigra, assembly GCA_949130495.1. Classification (NCBI taxonomy): domain Eukaryota; kingdom Viridiplantae; phylum Streptophyta; class Magnoliopsida; order Dipsacales; family Adoxaceae; genus Sambucus; species Sambucus nigra. The sequence goes on along the minus strand of OX422217.1, from coordinate 236,488,239 downwards.
GTAATATTTAAATCGGGATTAATTTTCAATTATCCCATAATTAATTCTAATTAATCCCATTTTAAAAAGTCATTAAAACATACGGGGTGTTACATACTTCCCCCTTACAACAGAATTTCATCACGAAATTCGGAAAAAGTAATCCAGATAAGAACAACTTTGGCTATATGTTGCGCAACGCATCCTCGTGCTCACGAGTAAACTACTCTGTACCGCTCATACAATACGATATCAAATACCCTTAATAATGAACATCTCACGTATGTTATTTTTAAATCCCATGTAACCCTATCACGTAGGTTCTTGCCAAAACCTTGTCGTTTAAGTTTCAATACTTAAAATTATTTTAGATATTCACTATCTAGCCTTCTACTCTTCACACCTTAGTAGATTAATCGTTCTTTAGATACATACGATCTCAGCTCGCAACGATCGAACACAAGTATGTTATTTGCACAGTATATATTTTACAGACTTTATATACTATAAGTATTATTTATCTATAATCTTCGCAATAGTACCTGGTCCCCCACCTTTAACTAATAAGCAGGAGAACAACAAGGCTTACCGTGCCATACCTTAACTAGAACCATGCCCAAAAGTGAACTTATATGAGTTATTGTATGCAAACTCCACTAGTGAAAGAGATTACTCTTATCCTCCCCTATGATCTAAGGGTACACATATAATTTATTCTCCAACATCTGAGTAATTCGCTTGTTTTGCCCATTTGTCTACGAATAATAAGCCGTACTCAATCACAACTCGGTACCTATGGCCTCGTGAACACTCTTGCCAAATCGAAAGACAATGATATTGTCCCAATTGGATACAACATTAAATGGTACCCTATGTAACCTCACTATCTCGGTTATAAATATCTCGCATACTGTCTCGTAGTATGATCAGTCCTAACTACCATATCGTGAGCTACTTTGGTCAACCGATCCACTATTACCATATAGGATCGTAACCCCCTCCACAATACAATCTTTAGGAATACTCTCCCATTACTACTTGGGAATCCCTAATGGTTGAAGAAACCCAACTAGTTTCGAATGGTGCACCTTTTAACAATAGACAGGTAACCCACTGCAAAATGAATTTCGCAATATTTCTCTTTATTAAATCCCATCACTATTATCATTTATAACATGCTACATCTTATATGCTCTCAAGTGTACCTCTAATCGTGATCCATGTGACATTGCCTCATCGCGTGTCACAAGTCCTTTTCATTTATCTAAAAATTTGTTTCTCATGAAACGTAATCCCTTAACAAGTCTTATGGAATAAACTTCGTCTTTCCTAGCTAAATGTTATCGAATTCACATGACAATTGATGATGCTAAGATTTAGCACCACCGGATAAGTGATAATGAGCTCAAACAGTAGTAACCATGGCAGCCATAGGGATGTATAAGTGTATAAGTATGTAGAAGGGGATGAGTATAAGAGGAAATAAGACAATGATGTATAGTGGTTCAGCCAATTTGGCCTACATCCACTGTGAGTGTGTGATCCACTAAGTATGGGAACTAATGGCATTGGATACAATGCACATAAGCTCCTCTCTCTCTCTCTACTGTGTGTATAAGCAGAGTTTTAGCTAGGGTTACAATAAATTGATCGATCCCCTTGTAGGGTTGTAGGTGACAAGTATATATAGGTCTTAGGGGGTGTAGTGTACCCCCCAAGTATGCATAGTGCATGTGAATGGTGATCTAGCCAATCCCCTGTTGACACCGGTAGATACCAAATGATGACATAATATTCCCTCACGTGAGGGGGTGATATTGTTATAACGGTCTCCCATGTGCCATGCGAGCCTCACGCGCACTGTTCCACGCGTCTCCCAAACCACGCGCTGTGATGATGTCACCCTCGGCCTATGAGCCAAGGCCGAGGGCAATGTTCCTTTCGGTAGTGAGCCTGGCCCAATTTAGGCCTCGTACTGTCGTACCCTCAGTGGGTCATCCGGAGCCTGATGAAGGGTCGGCCCTCTGAGGGGTCGTTCGGAGCTTGATGAAGGGTCGGCCCTCTGAGGAGTCGTCCAGAACCTGATGAGGGGGTCGGCCCCCTGAGGGGTCATCTGGAGCCTGATGAAGGGTCGGCCCCCCAAAGGGTCGTCTGGAGCCTGATGAGGGGGTCGGCCCCCTGAGGGGTCGTCTGGAGCCTGATGAAGGGTCGGCTCCTCAGAAGGTCGTCTGGAGCCTGATGAAGGGTCGGCCCCCTGAGGGGTCGTCTGGTTGGATGGTGCCCTCAGCCTGGCCGAGGGTATATATGGATATATCAATCACCCCCCAACCCTTAGCCATAGATGATGCTGAGATGGCTTAGGGATAGTGTTGCTTTTGAGACTAAGTGTACGGTCTGTTGGATGAGTGACACCTGGGCAGATACTCATTGTTGTTCCAGTTTCCAAGGCATGGCGGCTGCATACTTTACCTGGGGCGTTGTGCCCTAATGATGCCCTCCTCGTGGGCTGTGCCCTACCTTGGTTAATGGGACCACTCATTACTAAGGTATTTAAGAGATTTTTGAACTATCTCTCTCTTCTTCTTCGCACCTGAACTCTCTCTTTTCAGCTTCCAGCCTTCTTGCCATTTCTGCAGTCTTCGATCCTTCAAGCTTAGCAACTTTGCCCTTTCTCTTCAGGTAATCCTTTACCCCCAGCGTTCTCTTTACTTTTATTACTTTTTTTGCTTTTTGGTTTTAGGCCTGTAGGGCTTGATTTGGGTCGTTTTACAACTTTTTCGGCGACTGGTTTTTGAGTGTTCTTGAGTGAAACCCATCGATTCCCTTATTTTAATCCAAAAGTCCAATCTGGTCAATTGCAAACTTGTTTGTAGTTAAGTTCCCCAAATTCCTCCAAGTGTAGGGTCTCCCCCTTGATGCTTAGGAGGCTTTATAGCTTAGCTGAGGAGTTCCCTTCCCTGAGAGAGAAATTATTTGTTAAGATCAGATGAATAGAGTAAGAGGAGGAGAGGAGACGAGGGGCCGACCCTAGTTGGGTACGACCCATCTTTCCAATTCCTCTAGCCACAATCAAACCATTTGAGTCATCTGAGTCTTGTGGGTCTTCCCATCGTCCATCCGAGTGTCATTTAAGTGAGATGGACGAGAGAGCATCCTCGCCAACTAGCGCTGGACCTTCTGGTAGAATGGAGACATCTGATCTAAGCCCAGGCCGAGAGGCCGAGGGTATAGTTACTTCCGAGGATGTCCCTGTGACAACCCTATCTCCACATGCCTTCCAGATGGCCTTTCCCCAGGGCCTATGATGAGGCCGAGGGAGAGGTAACTGAGGACAAGGGCGATGATTCAAATGACCAGGTTGATACCTCCCATACCTCGTCCTATATCTCTTCAGTTAGGGATCGCGACCTCTTATTGTGGAGGCATGCCTATGGAGTGCCCCACAGCATAACTGTGAGGGTTCCCTCTGAGGACGCGAGGGTTTTTGAGGGTGAAGAGGGAGAGGTTGCAGTATATGAACAAATGTTCAAGGTAGGTGTCAGACTCCCTTTACATCCGGCCGTCGTAGACATTTGTTCGTCCCTCAGCGTTTCCCCCTCTCAACTTCCTCCCAACTCTTGGAGGATGATCCTGGGCTACATCTCCCTGTGGAAGAATGCTTTCACTAATGAGCCCTCGGCTGACGTATTCTTGGCCTGCTACAATATCACCTCCTCATCCAAACAGCCTGGGTACTATCATTTAGGGGCGAGGAGGTCTGAGAAAAAACTTCTCCATGTGGCGCAAACCTCCAACCATGATTGGAAGAAGATATTCTTCTTCGTCTCTGGGGAGTGGGAGTTCTCCGCCGAGGCATCTCCTGTAGCCGATGGTCTGAGGGTCCCCCGAAGATGGTCTAACCCGTCAATGAAGGCCAGGTCAGACCCCGAACTTAGCCTGGAAGAGAAAGATATTGTTGAATATCTGAGAGGACGAGGGAGAGGGGGCGAACTTCCAAAGTTTGAAGATCTGATGATCCCTCGATTACTCAAGGAAGCTGGTCTGAAGGTCGGCCCCCTTACAGAACTATGTGAGTTATACTTTTCTTTACTTTCTTTAAGTGTTTCCTTTTTATCTCTGCATTTTTCTCATGTGTCGTATCCTTTTCAGGTCGTCCTGCTGGTATATCAGACTATCTCTGGGAAATGACTGCTCCCAGTTTACTATCAGGCTTGGCCAAGAAGAAGGGTAAGGAGCCTCAGCAGGCTCCGAGGAAGACGAAGGCCATGGGGCCGACGGTTGTTGAGCTGATAGCCGATAGCCACAAAAGAAAAGAGCCTGAGATTCCTGTTGACCCTCGGCCGGATTCTCGGACGAGGGCCAGGGTCGAAGCATCTGAAGGGACTGCTTCTTCATCCAGCATGGGGGCCTTCTGGTCCCAGAACTTGGAACTTCTGAGGGCTGAGCCCTCATCACTCATCGCAAATTTGAGGGCAGCCAAGGCATCAATGTTTTCTGCTCCCTCGGCTACTGATTATGACTTTCTGTCAAAGATGCCTCCAGCTAAAGTGTATGACTATGGTCTGCACGCTCTAGCCCAGGTATCGGTCTTGATTCATTTCTTTTAATTGCATTCTTTCACTAACTGTTTCCTCAGCCTCTTGACATCTGTTTATTTTTCTGTGCAGTCTGTATGCGCCTTTACCTCGGAAACTAAATGGATGGCTGAGAATTAGGAGAAATTCCATGAGGCCGAAAGGGCCATCCAGCATGAGGCCGACCTACAGGCTGACTTAGATACTGCAAAGGCCGAGCTAGAGAGTGCCAGAACTGAACATGCACGAATTATGGACGAGCTGACGAGACAGCATGATGAGGACTTGAAGGCCAAAGACTTGCTTCTGAAGGAGAAGGATGAAGCCATGACCCATCGGGAGGCTCAGTTTAAGATTGAGCTATCTGAGGCTGTGAAGAAAGCTGAGGCAGATGCTGTAGAAGCCTATAAACTCTCTAATGAGTTCCAAGGTTTCGGCCTTGAGTAGTTGGAGAGAGGGATTAGGATGGCTTGTCGGTGGGTCGTCCTCAGGTTCGGCGATGTCGTCTCTTCAGTCCGCCCCTTTCTGGAGGCAGTTCAACTGGACGACCCCCTGATTACCGAGGCTCTAAACCAGGTGGAATCCCAAGTGCAAGCCGAGGGGGTCGGCACATCTGAAGATCAGCCAGTCGTGGTCATTGAGGAAACCTCTCTTGTGGATGTGGAGACCCTGCCTTCTGATATTGTCCCATAGGGTGGCTGTCTGTAGCCCACACCCTTATAATGTAATTAACATTTTTGTACTGTGAGTGTCTAAGTATGTATAAAGGGATGAGTATAAGAGGAAATAAAACAATGGTGCATAGTGGTTCAGCTAATTTGGCCTACATCCACTGTGAGTGTGTGATTCACTAAGTATGTGCACTAATGGCCTTGGATACAATGCACATAAGCTCCTCTCTCTCTACTGTGTGTACAAGCAGAGTTTTAGCTAAGGTTACAATAAATTGATCGATCCCCTTGTAGGGTTGTAGGTGACAAGTATATATAGGTCTTGGGGGGTGTAGTGTACCCCCCAAGTATGCATGGTGCATGTAAATGGTGATCTAGCTAATGCCCTGTTGACACCTGTAGATGCCAAATGATGACATAATATTCCCTCACATGAGGGGGTGATATTGTTATAACGGTCTCCCATGTGCCATGCGAGCCTCACGCGCACTGTTCCATGCGTCTCCCAAACCACGCGCTGTGATGATGTTACCCTTGGCCTATGAGCCGAGGCCGAGGGCAATGTTCCTTTCGGTAGTGAGCCTGTCCTAATTTCGGCCTCGTACTGTTGTACCCTCGGCGGGTCGTCCAGAGCCTGATGAAGGGTCGGCCCTCTGAGGGGTCGTCCGGAACCTGATGAGAGGGTCGGCCCCCTGAGGGGTCGTCTGGAGCTTGATGAAGGGTCGCCCCCCCAAAAGGTCGTCTGGAGCCTGATGAGGGGGTCGGCCCCCTGAGGGGTCGTCTGGAGCCTGATGAAGGGTCGGCCCCTCAGAAGGTCGTCTGGAGCCTGATGAAGGGTCGGCCCCCTGAGGGGTCATCTGGTTGGATGGTGCCCTCGGCTTGGACGAGGGTATATATGGGTATATCAACAATTATAATCCACTACCCGATATAATATTTTCAATTACCTAGGGCGCCCATACACCCCATATCGCGTGCATTATTATATAAGTGAAATATATTCTCACTTAATAGTGGAATTATCAACTCTCAGGTTATACTTTCGTATATATACAATAACGAAGGTACAAATCCCAGGTACTATCGTCAGAAATTCTCTCCAACTCCTGACGTTCATTAGTTTCATGGATGGGATGTATCGCAAAGTGAAATCCAAATAAGGAACCACCCCGATACACTACTACCTAACATTGTCGGTTGTCGAGATCCGTAATGTCCTTAGTCCATAATATGTACCTTCCCACAATCTCCGTATGTTGAAAATAACATGAGACATGGCGCACTCACTATACCAAGTCTCGGCACTATATATATTACATGCTATATCTCGCTGCTCTATAAAGAACATAATGTATTATGAGTCACATCAGTATATACATCCCTTCGCACCAAGATCACATATAACTAGACAACACACTCTATGAAGTTTATGACACCATGAAATTTTCATATATATACACATATATAGGCCCAACCCTATTTCAGGTGGCGCCTCACAAAAGTAATATTACTCATCCGGAGTATCCAGCACGATAGTCATATTACTCAATCTATTATCGTTCAAACATTCGGTAATTATCACTACTCATTACTGTTAACGAAAATGTATTTTATCCCTAATTAATTAAATTAGTTTAATTAATGTACATTTTAGTTTAACTTAATATTTTGTTTTTGATGATTCCAAACATATTTTTATTAGGTTATTCTATAGATATTTATTATTGTATAATCTTGTTTATATACCATGATATACATATATTTATTACATATCTATTCTGAGTGGAGTTATATCTGTTTATGATCGAGTTTTATTTTCATGACTCAGTACGCCTCGACTCTACTCAATGACATATCTGAGAAAAGGTATTCACGTGTGGTGCACATTTGCACTTGACACCTTAGGCACACATGCATATTTCTTGATCTAAGAATTTTATTGTGTGACTAATTAATTATGAGCCTAAACTTTTTCTAAAAGAAAAATTATATTATTTTTACTGAAAATAATTTTTTAGTAAAATTGGTGCAACTTTGTTTAAAATGAATTTCTTATTCTAAAATCATTTTCGGAATTTATAAACATCAAAGATTTATTTGTACACGGTTTTGACTCTAAATATTTTGTATAAAAGTTGCAGAATATTTTTTAAGTTGAAAATTATTTTTGTTATGACATGTTTTGTGCGAGTATATATATATATATATATATATATATATATATATATATATATATATATATATATATATATATATATATATGTTATATGTTGCATGCGTGTCTATCCATAAAAGCAGTTGGAGACTTTATCACATGGCTTTTAGTTGCTTTGTACATGTATGCTGTTAAGTCAATAGATGTTAGTAGCTATTGTGTATATAATATATTATATATATTAGTAACATTTGCTAGCAATTTGACAAATGCCAAAAGCTGTAGGGCCATTTTCTTTGTCTTGTACGATTGTGTATATAGATATATATGTTTATATATATAATGTTATTATGTCTACATGTATAACTTAGCTTTTGAAAGCTTCTGCAAAGATCTGACCGCCTATGGTCTAAGGCTTCTACCACTGCTACACGCATCTGAAATTGACGCCTTATGCCTCTACCGAAACCAACGCCTCTTTTAATTTTTCCTATCTGTGCTGTCAGTTTTTATTCAGTCGGCATGGGCTCAAGTCAGGTTCATAATTTTAAACAGTTGGTAAGGTCTTTCTCTATCAATCAGTTGTTTTTGTAGCGCCAACTTAACTCGTGGTCATGGTTACTTTTGGCCACATACACTGACTAGCGTAAGGCTACGCCATCATTGGCATTTTGAATAAAGTTGATTTGGTTTATACATGTGCAGTCCGAAATCTGTTTTATATTTATCTCAAGTCCGTTTTTTTTACGTTAATATCTGTCCGAAATCAATTGTTTTTTTCGAAATTCCTTTTATAAATATCTGTTCGGAAATCTCTAATATATATTATTCAGTCCGAAATTTTTTATATAAATATCTGTTCGGAAAATTGATTATTCATATATATATATATATATATATATCAGTTCAAGAAATATATACATATAATATAAATTTATTCAAATGCATGCGTGTACACCCCTTAAGCAATGTTCCATTATCATTTATTTTGGCAAAAATGTTAACGATAGCTAAGGCTGAGATATCAACCACGTGGGCCCCATTCATTGACAAGATTGTTGGCTTACATATTGTTGCAGAAGATATCATCACTTATTTTTTAACCGACGAGACATGTTGACTGATAAATAACTCCTTTATATTTTTATATTTTAACCCCTCTCTCTTTCTCAGTCTAACGTTATTTCTTAGACAACAAAGATGGGTTTGAACAGATACGATTTTCTTTCTCAAGATATTGAGCATTTAATGCTCTCCTAATCTCTATCTATCAGTTCCAAATTAATGCTAAAGTTGAAGAAGAGAGCTCAGTGGAATCCTCTCCAAACGGTCATTATTTTTCAAGCTACAAAAGAAGACCACGTTCAGTTGGAAACATAGGAGACATGAAAAAATTAGAGAGCAACTAAAAATTTATTCAGCTCACATACAATCAAGAGAGCAACCAGAAATATTGTTACGCAGCTCATACACTCAGTTCAAGAGTGTAACACAAATTTACTCAGCTCTACATATTTGAGACATAGACAATCAATATACTTAGTCATTTGTTGAAGAAGAAATTTGAAGAGCACAAGAATCATTATTCTGCTACAAAAATTTCAAGAAGAAGACTAGTGCCAAAAATCATAAGTCTCAACCAAGAAGAGACTCGTTCTCATTTTGTATCTTTAAAGAGTTTCAGAAACTGTACATCATTTCTACTCCATTTGTGTAAAAATTTGAAGCTTGGGTTTTTAGCTTCGGTGGCTGTACTAGTAGCTGGATTTTGCTGCTCGGTTGTACAAGAGGTGGTTTGATCCTACCTTCAAGTGGATCAGGACTAGTGAAGCGCGGGAGACGGAAGCTTGCTCTTGGCGCGTGGACGTAGACCGGGTTTTGGCCGAACCACGTTAAAAATACGGTGTCATTTATTTTCAGCTTTTAAATTTATTTATATGCTTGTGATTGATTAATTTTATTTTTAAGCCCTTTACTTGCAAGATATTTAAATCTGAAAATTTGGTAAATTTATTTTAAGATTAAAATAATTATTTTCGTAATAATTATTAATTCCATAATATTAATTTTTATTAACTACGAAAATTATTTATAAATTTATTGGGTTTTATAATCTTGAAATATAACTTGTTTAATCATTTGAGAAGTATATATTATTTGATATTCTTGTGTGAATCACTTTAGATTAAATCCAGAATATAAAATACTAAAACGGATTATTTATTTACTGGATGTTGTAATCTCTTGTTTAATCAATTGTAAGTATTTATTTGATAATTTATTTATTGTGTGTTTCAATCTCTGATTTAAATTGTTTAAATTTATTGGTAACTTTTATTTAATCATTTTTGGTTTAATCATTTAAGATTTATTTAATCTGAAATTAGTATTAAGTGTTTTAAATTAAATATTTTCTGAAATTTTGATTTAACCCGAAAAGTTTGTAAAATCTCAATTCACCCCCCCTCTTGAGTATTTTTCTGGGCAACAATTACCATAATAAAATATACTTTACTAACTCAGTGCCGTAGTAAAATATAACGATAAAATATGTTCTTAATGCCCACCCGGCTTACTCACAAGTGACATACAAAAAACCCGATACTCATGATAAATACGTTTGTAACCCTATTGTTAAAACTAACGTACCCACTAAACTTGACTTACACGTGAATTTAGTGTTAACAATTCATATATGTATTGTGACACACCCATGTCACTTGACATAATCCTTTTCTCGTAAGGATGTAACAAAACTTCATTGGTCTTACTTGATTCGTAGGATCCCAGCAGGTAGCTACCAATACGATCCATGAGTATCTGAAATCTTTATGCATCAAGTATTTCACCTAATAGTTACCCCCCATCATTGTGGGCAAATTATTCTATTATGTGGCTTACACGCCCATCATTGAAATGATGGCCCAAAATCTCGAGGCCTCAATTATGGCCTTACTAACCTCCATTTTTTACTTTATATGGCCCTTCGAACCTAAAACACGATATACTACTGTTACCGAAGATGCCACTGCTCCTTCCTAAACCCTCTACTCTCGGGTTGTAAATTCTTGGGTCCAATTCTTTTGACTCTATTAATCCATTGGAATTCTCATTCCTCCAGTTGTTATGTCAAACAGGCATGGTTTACCATTCCCAATATAGCGATCGCACTTCTCACTGTGGACACATTCAACACTTGTAACCCCACTCTTTATAAATAGGTAAATTTCCCGAGCCAGTTCCCCGTCACTGGTCCCACTGACCATTTTGGAATGTCCTTCTCTCGGACCTGGCAGACTTAGCTCCTAATTGCTATTTATGTTTTCCATTAGCTCCAATGGTCCTATGGAACATATTATTGACCTCGCGATCTTGTCTAAACTCATCGCCACTAGTTGAGATGTCATTAACTCATTTAAATAGGCCCCCTACTGGTTATGCCTTCCGATAATGTTTCATTATCACCGTTAAATTTAATCTTGCACTTCGGCTAGGTTTTTCTAACCCTCCAGGATCCCCTTCTTCTCGAATCGTTAACAATTGACTTGGAGATATTTACCCTAGTCGTCATCTTCAAATTTCCTTCCGTATGTGAGTATTTAAGGATTTAACTCATGGTTTGTCGCGCCCCGACTTAATTAAGTTAAACTCATCCTTTTTAATTAGAGATAAATTGCCTTAAATAGTAAACAGTGCTTTAATTTAAATCTCTAAGGGAAAAAAGCATAATTTTTTTTTGGCATGTGTAGATGAAAACATAACTACCTTTACATGTAACTTATAAGTACTACACAACTTTATATAACCAAGATTCTTAGTTTAATATTTACACAAAAAGATTCTTGATATTCAAACCATACTATATATCCGTCACTCCCCCGGTATAAGGTCCTAACTTGGCAGAGAACTCCAAATGGTAATCATACCTGAAATAAAATATTATAAGAGTGTAAGCTATAAAGGCTTAGTGAATGACCATATACCACACATATAACCAATTTGAATAACCTTTTTTATTTTGTTCTAATGCTATAACCCAACAGGAATTGTGAAACTCTCACAAGCCTAGACCCGCCATAGTCCAATTAACCCACCATAGTTATTGGTGACCACCACATCCCTTTATTAGGCCCGATTACACAAACTTTTGAGTTGGATTAACAGGACCGCAACATCCTGTAGGACCCACCACATTCCTTAACATTAGATAAAGGACCCGCCACAGTCCATAAAATTAAATAACATTGCTTAACATTTTTAATCATATGTATATGTTTCATAAATACCACATCACTCCATAAACATTCTAGCACATGTATTCAACTACACATTTCCATATGAAATTATAAGAATTTATATTTCATAAGGAAGGTCACTCACCTTTTATTTGGTGATAAGATTAATACCAACTACTTTCTTGGTATGTTAGTATTAGCTACTTCCCCACCTAACAAGTCAATGTCATTAGTATTTGAATACACTAATTAACATCAAACCCAGTAATACATCACATCATTTCCTCAATAAGAAATAACTAAGGAGGAATTAAATATGATATTTTACATTTATATAACACCCAAGTAATTAGTGTTCTAACACAATTTACGGAATTAAATTACGAATTCGCTAGACAAAGTTATAGCCATATTATTACAACCTTTTCCAAATCGTTTCTCAAGAAAAACAGCAACACAACTTCAACTTCCTTGAATTTGCGTAATTTTTATACATTATAACATGGCATGATATTCCACCAAATATCATCAAACATATTTAATAATACAAAATTAATGTTTCATAATTTTTAGGTCTCATTTGCTATGTTGAGCAAAACGTCAAACACGTGGTATGCATTCTTGCTCATTTAGGGCAGATTTTAAACCAAGACTTCAAACTATCACCAAAGGTTAATTCCTTGGTATTTTTATCCAATTTTAAGATATGTTATACATGTATGAGTATGTTTTACTTTCCAACTAGAATCACTCAATTTCAATAAGTATTCCATGATTTATACCATTTTTAGTACAACTAGGTCGAAAACAAACATTAAAGCATAACTTAATATATTTAAGCATACATAACCTCCACCTTGCGTATGAATCATGGAAACATATGTTAAACATATTTAAAAATATATACACATAAAAAAACTGAATTTCATAAGTTAAAAAGCATCATGAGGAGGAAATTTAAATCATGTTAACTTTAAAGTTAACATTTACGATCCTAATACATGTTCTTACACGTGTTCTTAAACCATCCTTGTTCCAACACAATTAGCAATATGGGTATCATTAAAATATTTATCCGAATCAAAAATAAAAATATGCCAAGTGTAGAACTCATCCATGTGACCAACTTTAATAAATAAGTAATTACCTTACGAGGATTCCTCGATTTATAGAAATCTTTCGAAGATTTCTTCCTTAACTTTCTTCTCTTTCTCTCTCTTTAGGCAAAACTCTTGTTCATGGCTGAATTTTCTGAACAAGTGATTTGTTTTAACAATTTTAAGTCGGCCAAAACATCACCCACCCTTTAACCAATCAGAAAATAGCACATGGTGTGTAATAAGACAAATGCCACTTAAGGGATGGACATATTTGCCCTTATTTCGTACTTTCGGTATAACTTCTTGTAAGAGCCTCCGATTAACCCACCGTTGTTGTGTTATAACATTAATTAATATATCTACAACTTTCATTATTTGTGGTTTCCCAAAACCATAAACTAGTACGCCTAATTTGGGCTTCGAACAGGAAAGTAACAATTTACCAAAAATCTCAAAACTTTCACATTTGGCGACCAAACATGCCCAATTTCATATCAACACCCTAATTTACTTTTATAAACATAATCATTCATTTAAAACATAATTTATTATTCATTTAACAACATAACTAATCATATGCTCTAAACGTGGTATCCCTGATCATAAGCTTGATTAGCATCTAATATAAACCACATATATCTCACATGAGCATGCATCCTCTAAACATGATAATTAACATGTTTAACACACATAACCAATTTATAAATTATAACTCATAACTTATACTTACTCATGTAATTAACCTTACTAATCATGTTTTAGGGCCTTACAATTCTACCCCTCTTATAAAAATTTCGTCCTCGAAATTTAATGCATACGAAACTTACCAAACAGATGAGGATATTGCTTCTTCATGTTATTATCTCCTTCCCAGGTGGCATACTCCACATTCTGACTTCTCCACATCATCTTAACTAGTGAAATGGTTTTATTACGTAACACTTACTCCTTTCGATCTACAATAGCAATGGGTTCCTCCACGTAGGTTAAGTCGTCTTGAAGCTCTATCGGTTGTGAGATAAACACATGTGAAGGATCGAGCACATTCTTACGTAACATGGATATATGAAAAACATCGTGTATCTGGGACAATTCTGGTCGTAACACTGATATATAAGCTACATCTCCAACCCATTTCACTATCTCATAAGGGCCAATGTACCTGGGACTTAACTTTTCCTTCTTCCTGAATCTCATAACCCCTCTCCAAGGAGAAACACGTATGAATACTTGATCACCTTCCTCAAATTACAATTCTTTCCTTAGGTTGTCTGCATAACTTTTCTATCTACTTTGCGCCACCTTCAAGTGATTGTGGATAAGATTTATCTTTTCAGTAGTCTGCTGTACAATTTCTTGCCCAAGTAGTTTTCGTTCTCCTACTTCAGTCCAACACACTGGAGTTCCGCATTTTGTCCCATACAAAGATTCATAAGGAGCCATCTCAATACTCGAATGATAGCTATTATTATAAGCAAACTCTATTAGTGGCAAGTGTTCATCCCAACTTCCCTTGAACTCTAATACATAAATTCGTAACATGTCTTCAAGTGTCTGGATCATTCTTTCTGACTGCCCATCAGTCTGAGGATGAAAAGTTGTACTAAATTTCAATTTAGTCCCAAAGCTTATTGTAAACTAGGCCAAAAGTGAGAAGTAAACTTAGGATCTCGATCAGAAATAATATAAACAGGTGCACCGTGCAATCTAATAATCTCATCCACATATAATTTACCATATCTATCCATGGAGTAAGTAGTTTTAACAAGAAGAAAATGTGCAGACTTAGTTAACCTATCAACGACAACCCAAATAGAATAAAACCCTCGTGATATTTTGGTAAACCTATAACAAAATCTGTAGTAACATGCTCTCATTTCCACTCAAGAATAGGTAAGGGTTGTAGTGAACCACTTGGCTTCTGATGCTCCACCTTCACCTGTTGGCAAACTAGACATCTAGCAATAAAATTTGCAATGTTGTGTTTCATTCCCGGCCACCAATAACATTGTTTCAAATATCTATACAGTTTCATGCTCCCTAGATGCATAGCATATAAAGAACAATGCGCTTCCTCTAAAATTGTTCTTCTTAAATTAGGCACATTAGGTACACACAAACGTTTATCGTACATAACAATGTCATCATCCCGAGTAGAAAATTCATTTGCTTTACCTTTTTCATATTATCTCTAACTTTCTCCAATTCTGTATCTCCTGCATGTGCTTGTTTTATCCAGTCTATCAACGTGGATCTAACATTTAAATGTGCTCCGTAAGACTCGTTCAAAGTTAATTCCACCCCCATTAAAGATAACTCTCTCGGCAGATCAACTCGAATACAATAAATACAAGATATTACGCCTAGAGATTTTCTACTCAAAGCATCAGCAACAACATTAGCTTTACTTGGATGGTGATGTATCATGCAATCATAATCTTTTATAAGTCCCATCCACATTCTTTGCCTCAAGTTCAAGTCTTTTTGAGTAAACAAGTATTTTAAGATTTGATGGTCAGTAAAAATTTCACAACTAACACCATATAAGTAATGTCTCCAGATCTTTAATGCAAAAACTACTGCAGCCAACTCAAGATCGTGAGTAGGGTAGCTGCGTTCATGTATCTTTAACTGTTGAGAAGAAAAAGCAATTACCTTTCCATGATGCATTAATACACATCCAAGTCCTTGATACGAAGCATCACTAGAAATAACTAAACCTTCTGTACCTGTTGGGATAGTCAATACTGGAGCTAATGTCAACTTACCCTTTAAATTTTCAAAGATTTTATCACAATCACTACTCCACACAAGCTTGTTCTCTTTTCAGGCAAGCTTAGTCAATGGAAATGCAATAGAAGAAAACTCCGATATAAACCTCCTGTAATAGCCCGCCAATCCCAAAAAGCTACGTACCTCTGTCACACTAGTGGGTCTTTCTCAATTCATTACTGCTTCTACCTTCTTGGGATCAACATAAATACCATCAGTAGAAATAACATACCCCCAAAATACTACCATGTCTAGCCAAAATTCACATATAGAAAATACTGCATATAACTACTTCTCTCGCAAGGTCTGTAAAATAATACGCAAGTGGTGATCATGATCATCCCTACTACGAGAATATATCAAAATATCATCAATGAAGACAATAACAAAAGAATCCACGTATGGGTGAAATATAGGGTTCATCAAATCCATGAATACAGCCGGTGCATTTGCTAACCCAAATGGCGTGACAATAAATTCATAATGTCCATACCCGGAACGAAAAGAAGTTTTAAAAATGTCACGATCTCTT
Organism: Sambucus nigra; assembly: GCA_949130495.1. Classification (NCBI taxonomy): domain Eukaryota; kingdom Viridiplantae; phylum Streptophyta; class Magnoliopsida; order Dipsacales; family Adoxaceae; genus Sambucus; species Sambucus nigra. The sequence continues at coordinate 236,472,221 of OX422217.1, read as the reverse complement.
ACTTTTAATTGATGATATCCGGATCTGAGATCGATCTTGGAAAACTCTTTGGCTCCTTGCAACTGATCGAACAAGTCATCAATGCGGGGTAGTGGGTATTTGTTATGGATAGTCACCTTATTCGATTGACGATAATCGATGCACAGTCTCATGATTCCATCTTTCTTCTTTATAAACAATATTGGGGCTCCCCACGGTGATACACTAGGCCATATAAAACCACGATCTAACAAATCTTGCAACAATATTTTTAGCTCTTTTAATTTTTTAGGTGCCATACGATATGGTGAAATAGATATCGGTGCGGTGCCTGGTACCAACTCAATCACAAATTCTTCCTTGCGGTCTGGTGCTAACCCTGGGAGTTCTTCTAGGAAGACATCTGCAAACTCTTTAACTACTGGTATATCTGATAGTTTTCCAGCCTCTTGTCGTGTGTCCACCAAATGGGCAAGATAACCCTGACACCCTTTCCTTACCAATTTATAAGATTTTGTAGCAGAGATCAAACATGTTTGAGTGACATGTCGTTTCCCAATAAATTTAAATTCAGGTTCACCCAGTAAATGAAACACTACCTCCTTTTTAAAGCAATCTAAACATACATGATATGAGGCTAACCAATCCATACCCAGTATCACATCAAATTCACGCATATCGAGAGGTAATAAGTCAACTAGTAGTTCCTTTTCACCCACTCGCACAACACACTCCCTATATACCCTCTCAACAAACCCCCCCCCCCCCACTGGAGTAACAATAGCTAAACCAGAATCTAATGATGATAATGGTTTCTTAAGATGCAATAGATAAAGAAAAGACACAAAAGAATGTGTAGAACCAGGATCTATCAACACATAAGCATCTTTATCACCAATAGGAAGCGTACCTGTCACTACGTTAGGAATAGCTTGTGCATCTTGTTGCCTTAGTGAAAACACTCTGCCTTGACCTTGACTTTTCTTTATAACTCCTCTACCTCCCCTGGGTACATTCTGTGTAAAACTCCTACCTCCTACCTCCTACTGCCACACTCCCAACTGATGTTGCAGCTCCCATTATTGGACAATTCTTTCGTAAGTGCCCTGGTTGATGACAATGGAAACATAAAGGTGTCATCTCAGCTATTGTACATTCCTGAGACATGTGCCCTTGACCACCACATCTATAACAAAATATGGACCTCGGTACCAACACGGATGCATTTTCTGATCGATTCATCCCAGTCCTTTCACCTCGAGCTTGAAATCTTCCATGTGCACTTCTATTATTTTTAAATTCTTGGCCCTTAGGTACTCCTCGTGATACACTCTGAGTTGAGGTTCCCATCTCCCATCCATATGATCTTATACCATCGTGTCTAGCTTTCTTCGAGTGTTCAGCTTACATTTCTTTCATTGACTTTTCTAACACCATGCCCCTATCCACCAAGTCCACATAATCTGTGATCTTTATATTAGCAACCCTACTTTTTATATCTACACTCAGCCCGATTTGAAACTGATCACATTTACTTTCTTCCGTCCTCACCATGTCAGGTGAAAATCTAGATAAGGATATAAATAAATCTTCATACTCTGCCACTGTTCGGTTCCCCTGTTTCAACGTGATAAATTTTTCCTCTTTATCTTTCTTATAAAGCCTTGGGAAATATTTTTCAAAGAACACCTTCACAAACCTCTCCCATGTAATTTGTGGAGGATTTATTGGCACCACTCCCCCCATTGTAGTAAGTAACCTTTCTGTTGCATCCCAATATAACTTTGCTTCATCCTTTAACCTAAAGGTTGCTAACAAAACCTTTTGTTCATCTCGCACTTCCATCACCTTGAATATTGTTTCCATTTTTCTAATCCACCCCTCTTTCACTAACGGATCAGTAGTCCTAGTAAATTCTGGCGGATTTAACTTCATGAACCTCTCATGTAATTTATCCCTATCCCCACCATGTTCTCCACCTCTTTCTTGTTCCATTAATTGCGCCACAACATGTAATATTCTTCCCACATCATCAATTGGTTATTGTTGCACCTATGGCTCCTCCACTTCAATATGTTTATGTCCCTTCTGACTACTAGGAACATAAGATGCCTCACCCTCTGTTCTATCATGCGGCTCGTGTGGATCCATCACTCACTGCAATATAATTAACTTAAACAAAATATAATTACAGCATTTTAATACTAACATTGTTAGTCAAAATCCAGACACATAGCAAACTCACTTTTAAGTGTCCACTGCCAATCTAGACCCTCACACGCTATCCATAACCTAATAACCACGCTCTGATACCAATTTGTCACGCCCTGACTTAATTAAGTTAAACTCGTCCTTTTTAATTAGAGATAAATTGCCTTAAACATTAAACAATGCTTTAATTTAAATCTCTAAGGAAAAATAGCATATTTTTTTTTTTGTTTTTGGCATGTGTAGATGAAAACATAACTACCTTTACATGTAACTTATAAGTAATACACAACTTTATGTAACCAAGATCCTTAGTTTAATATTTACACAAAAGGATTCTTGATATTCAAATCATACTATATATCCGTCACTCCCCCGGTATAAGGTCCTAACTTGGCAGTGAACTCCAAATGATAATCATACCTGAAACAAAATATTATAGGAGTGTAAGCTATAAAGGCTTAGTGAATGACCATATACCACACCTATAACCAATTTGAATAACCATTTTTATTTTTTTCTCATGCTATAACCCAACAGGAATTGTGAAACTCTCGCAATCCTGGACCCGCCACAGTCTAATTAACCCACCACAGTTATTGGGGACCACCACATCCCTTTATTAGGCCCGAGTACACGAACCTTTGAGTTGGATTAACAGGACCGCCACATCCTGTAGAAACCACCACAGTCTTTAACATTAGATAAAGGACCCACCACAGTCCATAACATTTAATAACATTGCTTAACATTTATAATCATATGCATATGTTTCATAAATACCACATCACTCCATAAATATTTTAACACATGTATTCAACTACACATTTCCATATGAAATTATAAGCATTTATATTTCATAAGGAAGGCCACTCACCTTGGATTTGGTGCTAAGATTAATACCAACTACTTCCTTGGTATGTTAGTATTAGCTGCTTCCCCACCTCATAAGTCAACGTCATTAGTATTTGAATACACTGATTAACATCAAACCCAGTAATACATCACATAATTTGGTCAATCAGAAATAACTAAGGAGTAATTAAATATGATATTTCACTTTTATATAACACCCAAGTAATTAAGGTTCTAACACAATTTACGTAATTAAATTACGAATTCGCTAGACAAAGTTATGGCCATTTTATTACAACCTTTTCCAAATCGTTTCTCAAGAAAAACAACAACACAACTTCAACTTCCTAGAATTTGCATAATTTTTATACATCATAACTTTGCATGATATTCCACCAAATATCAGTAAACACATTGAATAATACAAAATTAATGTTTCATAATTTTTAGGGCTCATTTGTTATGTCGAGCAAAACGTCAAACACGTGGTATGCATTCTTGCTAATTTAGGGTAGATTTTAAACAAAAACTTCAAACTATCACCAAAGGTCAATTCCTTGGTATTTTTACACAATTTTCATATATGTTATACATGTATAAGTATGTTTTACTCTCCAACTAGAATCACTCAATTCCAATAAGTATTCCATGATTTATGCCATTTTTAGTACAACTAGGTCAAAAATGAACATTAAAGCATAACTTAACATTTTTAAGCATACATAATCTCCACCTTGGGTATCAATCATGGAAACATATAATAAACATGTTTTAACATATATACACACATAAAAAAACTGAATTTCCTAATTTAAAAATCATCACGAGGAGGAAATTTAAATCATGTTAACTTTAAAGTTAACATTTACGATCCTAGTACACGTTCTTACACATGTTCTTAAACCATCCTTGTTCCAACACAATGAGAAATATGGTTATCATTAAAATATTTATCCAAATCAAAATTAAAAATATGCCAAGTGTAGAACTCATACATGTGACCAACTTTAATAAAGAAGTAATTACCCTACGAGGATTCCTCGATTTATAGAAATTTTTCGAAGATTTCTTCCTTAACTTTCGTCTCTCTTTAGGCAAAACTCTTGTTCATGGATGAATTGGCGGAACAAGTGTATTTTTTTAACAATTTTAAGTCGGACAAACCATTACCCACCCTTTAACCAATCATAAAATAGCACATGGTGTGCTAATAAGAAAAATGTCAGTTAAGGGATGCACAAATTTGCCCTTGTTTTGTACTTTTGGTATAACTTCTTGTACGAGCCTCCGTTTAACCCACCGTTTGTCGTGTTATAACATTAATTCATATATCTAAAAATTTCATAATTTGTGTTTTCCCAAAATCATAAACTAGTACCCCTAATTTGGTCTTTGAACACGAAAGTAGCAATTTACCGAAAATCTCAAAACTTTCACATTTGGCGACCAAACATTCCCAATTTCGTATCAACACCTAATTTACTTTTATAAACATAATCATTCATTAAAAACATAATTTATGATGCATTTAACCACATAACTAATCATATGCTCTAAACATGGTATCCCCAATCATAAGCTTGATTAGCATCTAATATAAACGACGTATATCTCACATGTGCATGCATCCCCTAAACATGATAATTAACATGTTTAACACACATAACTAATTTATAACTTATAACTCATAACTTATCCTTAAACATGTAATTAACCATACTAATCATGTTTTAGGGCCTTACATGAGCCTTTCCATAACTATGAACTTCTATTATCTTTGATGTACCCCATTCCTCGTTGGCTAAAGAATTCGATAAGTGACTTGACTACTCTTCTCGCGTTGGGCATTCTTTCTTGCCCATATGAAATAATCTTTAAGATTCCTTTACATCACTATTACAATTTCGGATGAACCATTTCACGTTTGGACGATTCCTAATTTCTCGTTTTAGCTGCACACATGCCTCTTTATATGTGATGTCTAACTCTCATCACTTTAGATTACTCACATGAGCCAAAAATTTCACTCAAAATTTTCAAGTTTTGCGTGTTACTACACTTCACCCTACATAATTATCTTTGTATTTCTTCCTTAACAAGAATCCTTCTAACTCCCTCACCCTTCCCAGATAGTGTTAGGTGCGTTTGGAATGGCACAAATGCTATCCATAATAGTGCTTGGGAAACTACAGCTCCCAAATGTCTTCTTTATTGTCCTCAGCCTGAACAACAATTAGGGTCGGTTCTATCTCAATCACCATTTTCATAAACACTCTATATCTTGGACTGAGTTCTCCTCCTGTTGTCCTTCTAACGACCCTCGCTAATGATCGATGCTCGACCGAGCTCGTATAATAATAACATCGCTTATATTTTCTCGCAGGAGCACATATGTCGTAATACGCAGAGGAATACAACACCCTAATAATAGGGCTCTAAATAAAAGAACGCTATGCTGAAACCTAGAAAGTCGTACATATCCTAAGGACTCTAGAACCTGTTACTCTAATACCACCTGTGACACCCCGCCTAATTAAATACCAGGTAATCAGTTCGTATTTAAATTAAATCAAAATATCCAATTGCTTCATTCTCAGCATCACTGTCAAAGAACAATTTATTTATTAAGTCACCTAATAATTAATTAATCTAGTGGCAAAAACTTTTCCTTTTTAAAAATTAATTAAAACCATTCGACAATGCGAAGTAATAATAAACAACATCACAGCACAACCGAACAAGAATAATTATGACTGGAACAACTTTCCCGTTAAAATATTTCATTACCATCAAATAAAACTGATATAAACAGTACTGACATAAATGATTACAATCTCCGAAATAGAAATGAAATAACTAGAATCCTAGTTGACATGCCCTAAGTGAAATTAGACACTACATATGTGTGAATCAACCGAATGGAAGCGTCTACACAAAATCATCCTGTCCAGTAGAAACTCCAACCCGTTAAGATATCCATAATCTATGCCGACATCCCTGATACTTGAAACCTGATGTACAAGATACAATAGAGAAAAGAATATGCAAGCAAAGGGGTCTGATCTCAATTGTAAAAGTTTTTTTTTAAAATAGTAAGTGCTTAACAAATGCAATTAATAAATTATTATCTACATGTTAGCTTCTCGAGCTCTCACTTGAGAATTCTGAACTCTCATATAGTGTGCACGCCTAACGTAACTTATTATCTCCATAATTAAGGTACTCTATTAGGATTCTGCCCCATATCATCTCCCCATATTTCCCTCACAATACTTATGATAATTAAACCTGTTCATTTCTCTTTAATATGAACTTTCACAGCTTTAGGATTAAGTATTCACTTACTTATGTCAATCTGATCTTATTATCCATTTTTCTTCGACAATTTTATACAGTAGATTTCATCACAGAATATATATTTTAATCTACAAATTTCACACAGTAGATTACCTTATATCTACTGAATGTCACACAATAGATAATGTCACACACACACACACACACACACACACACACACTATATATATATATATATATATATATATACTAGGGTATGCCCATCCCTAAAGGCACGCTAATGCCCCTAATATTCGTACTTGTGCTTACAATGCGACACCGCCACCAACTACAACAAACACCTAATTCAACAACCAACTCCTAAACATGAAAGTGGACATACTTTCCTTTATTTATAAGACTATCCATCATGTTTAATAAAACAAACAATACAATAATAATAGTAATAATCTATCATATAAACATCATCGATTCAATCAATTCATGGAAATAATATCTATATGTGAAACATAGTGATACTTTAGGGATAATTTCTTGAATGACATGTATGGAAAAACTCTATGCGAAAACTACTTGCGATATAGCACACATGCTTACGATATGTATGGGAAAAGTGAATAGCCATCTTGTAATATCCATCACAATTATGAACTATTTATTATTGCACTAAACCATTTGTGTCGAAGATTCTATGAGCAATGGTGAATTCGAATGGCTCAGTTGGTGGAAGTAGGGGACACCACCTAAATATATAAACACCAATAGTTTCAATGAACATATCACCCTCCAATTGCAGATCAACATATGAGTGCTACTGCTTATACATTATCCACATAGTTGTAAGAATATAACTTAATAAAGTATGGCAGAGTATTATTATTAGTCATTCCATTATTTAGGTAGCACTCCAAAAAATCTGAGTGATACATTTTGGTATACTGTACTGCTTAAAACAATGAATAGTGCCAATAACTAACATGTAACAATAACATAGTTAATAAAAAATGGATTTTAACTACTTAGGATGAATGTAAATACTAAATAATTTAAAGAAGATGGTGAAATATCACTCTCTTAGAATTGATTATATATTATGCATCCAAGGTAAAGAAAGAAAATATACATAATCAAACTACCACATGTTGTTCTAAAAACATAAATATGTATATATCTATATAAGAGAGAATCTTGGACAACAGGGGCTGAATTTTGGATCTTCTTGAGGCTAAATTTAAATTTGCTTGAGCTGCCATTCTAGTAAAACCACCACCACCACTACCATTCCACTGGTTTGGATCTACTTGAGGCTGAATTTTGTTTGCCAGACTATGCCCCTAGAAAAAGTTAATGCTTTGTCCACACAATTGAGCTCTGTACAACACTCATAAAGATACCTTCGCATACTTCTTTCAATAAAGTGAATCAATCAAAGTACCTGAAGAATATAAAATCAATTTAAATCCAACAGAGGAGATCTTTTTCGAGGAATTAATTTAAAATCAATCATCCTTAATTCCTTGGCATTTATTCAATAGCTATTTAGAAATATCTTTCGAGAGATCTGTTCATCCAGGGCCTTCAACTCATCAAGAAAAGCCTGCTCCGTCCCGTTATTGGGATCCTTACTCTTCAAGAACTATTCAGATGCATCCTTTAGCTGTGTATGGTGAGTTCTGTAGTCATTTGACAAACATAGTTGCTGAAATGAAAGATATGATTTTGATGATTAAGGCTCGTGTTAGAACACAGTCAAGTGAGACTTGTTGAATTGAGGCTTGCTTAAGGCTTTTGCTTGTTGAATTGAAGTTAAATCATTTCGAACAGAGTCAATTAAGATTTTAATGCTTGGGGCTTACTGAATTGAGGTTAACGCATTTCGAACACAGTCAAATGAGACGAAAATATAGAATAAAAACATAGATCTAGAACCAAGTTCATTATAATGAAATAAACTCACAAATTTGGCCTAACCATATCCCCATTGGCGCACCATCTTTTTAAAGATGTTCATGTCCAGTGTCTGTGTGCAGTAGGATACTGAGAAATCAGAGCCAAACAAATCAAGAATCATATTAGTTAGCATGTAGGATACATCTAAATTTAGGAACTTAAAAACTAACACACGGTGTTATAAGTAGAGAAAATACATAGAAAGTTGGACCGCATAAGGAATTTGCATTTATCAAATTAGAAAAATGACATGTAATAGATGAAAAATAAAGAAATGCAAACTTGGATGTGTCTCGGCTCATCAGACCACTCAGTCGACTCCTCCCTTATGACGGATCTAGGTCCATGTCGACTGGTTCATGTGGATGTGTCTAAGGCCTAGGAAGTGACGGATACTGTAAGGGGCTGGTGTATATTAGTGCAGAAGTCTTGGTGCAGTTGCATACCAATAGTTGGGGCTGCTGCATACCAATCAGTGGAGAACTGAAATTGAAATGAATCAGAAAAGGGAGAGAAGTTAGGCTACAAAAATACATCTTAGAACACTAACAAATATTGCAATCTATAGATCGTGAAAATAGAATAATTTGTGATTCCTAAAATATGAGAAGAGGGTGGGGATGAGATAGAGTGATATACATACACATAACATACACCATCCTAAAATGAATTAAAATAGAAGTCCCCACTTGAAAAGAATAGAATAACAACAATACATAAGTTTTCATCTAAAAAAGAAGATATAAATGCCTTTGAAAACTAAAAGAAAAATATCTTTGAAAACTAATGTAAAATACATTAAAACTTAAGCACCTAACGACCAAGTCTAAATCTCCAAAGAGATATGCAGAGCATACACACTTACAAAGAGTGTCTATGGAAATACGATAATGCTTGGGCAGTGTGTTTGAGGTTGGCTCTTGCCCATGACACCATCCTAATCAACCCCAAACAGTTAATCTATAATAAAATGGCATCAAAATTCTTTTATATATAGGATACAGTGTAAAATTCAAAAGATTATCCCCAAAACCAGCCCCAAACAGTTATTGATGATTGGACTGATAAATGTTGCCAATTAGAGTGATACAGAGACAAACACAATATAGAAGAAAAAATAACATCTAGCCTTAAACTGAGTCCCAAAAATCAGTATATTAGACTCGTATTACTTGAGAAGTGTATTCTTAGAATACATAATATCATTCTGAATATTGTATAAAAAACGAATGAAAAAGAAATAATAGATACCAGTTTTGTATAATTTAGACTCCAATCTATCCCTTATGTATTTATGTGCATAATCGAGAGTGCTAGAAGGTCTAGTCCAAACTGAAAATGAAAATAGAAGAAAAAATCTAGCTGGTGTTTTTAAGTTTAACTGATTTACAAAACTGAAAAACATTAGACATCAAAGATTCGGTTTTCAATTGGGAAAAAAAATTGAACAGAATAATGTAGCTCACATTTTATCTGACATTAAAAAAAATAAAACAGTCAACCCGCTAGTAATGGCAAGCATTTTTCATCTAGAGTTACCAAGAAATAGAAAAAAAATGTGCAGTAGGAGCCTAACCACCCTCACTATAACAAATCCAAAACCATACAATGGAGAAACACATCCAAACCCATCATCTTATCATTTATCTTCAGTATTTCTGCATGAAACTTTTTAATGTAGTACATCATATGATAGGAATGTTTGGCATACAAATCACCTCTGACCTCTGGATTCTCAGAAAGACAGTCTAAGATTTCATTTGACTTAATTACCTCATCTTCTTCTAGTGATTCTAACCAAGAATAAACTGGAAGCCATTGATTAGTGCGCTGAAATCAAGCTTGTGAATGATTAGAATGATTAGCATCTCTTTCCGTTGGATCTTTAGTCTTTGGCATCGGTATAGTTGTTGTGGAGTTAAGGTGCGCCGGATCTGATGTCGTGGCCATTTGTTGAGGCTGCGTTAACCATTATGTTTTGTATAGTCTCATAATTCAATAAAAGATAGAAACCATACAAATTAACACCTATACCCATATCCGTTCAACCTTTGACACCAAACAAAAGAGATAGAACACATGTCAATAATAACAATAGAGATATAAAATAAAATAAAACAAAAATTCCATTTCTATAAGCAACAATTGATCTTATTTAATGAATGAAGAAGCCAATCCATTAATTGTTTCCATACAAATTAACACCCAAATCTATACGTTCCGTATTCAACGATTTGGGAGATAGAGACAATGTTGATTTAGGTGACAGATGTATGGGAGATGGAGGGTTGGGAGAAAATTATAGGGGTAGTTAGCCTTGGAATGATTGTCAAAGACTTAGATCATTTACGCAAATGTAAATTTATTTGTCTAGACGGATATTCAGCTTTAAGAAAGTTTCATTCTATTATAGATCGCAGTGTACGCACTCTGTATATCAACTAATCTGGTGGCAAACCTATGACTGAATTGAAGACACAAATTTTATTACTATGTTGATGAAATGGAACACAGTTTCATACGGTTATACCTCCAGAATTTAATTACTTTCAATATTTCTTCAATAAATGTTTGTAGCATTGATGCATACATAATCTATTGATACAATTACACTATTTCATATATATTTAGACATTTCCCCCCACCATTTTATATAGAATTAGAGATTTTGTTTATTTAAACTGATCAATAATGCTCCACTAACAAGACTGTATAACATGAGGGTCAAAGTTAAATTAACGAACTTTGCAAGTACAGTTAAAGATATAAAGGTTAAACAACGACATATTTGTCTCACAAGAATCTCATTAATCAGAAGAAACAAATATTTTGATATGGAATGGATATCAAAGGATATTATAGTTACTATTGATTACTTTCTTATCATAGGATACATAAAAGTTGTAGTACTAATGGACATTTTTATCAAAGAATTTTAATGGCTCAAAATGGGAATTTGAGTTCTACCAATTGCCAACTGTGTAATATGTAGTCACGAAAAATATTTAGCATCTCAAATAATACAAAACCAATCAAATAAATGGACAACAACAACTAACACTTCGTTGTCTATTTTGCATATTCCATCATTCAATGCTTGAATACAACACAAATAAAATAGTCGTAGAATATTACAAACTCATAAATCAAATTATATAATTAAAACATTTGTACCCAATTACTATTTAAAGATCAAAAGAAATTCTGAATACAAAAAATGTATATATTGGTTAGAAATGAAGACCCGAAATGAAGAAATGGCCAAAACCTTAATTGAACCAAAATGCATAAAATGACCGAAACATCATAAACATCCAAATTCACGTATTTACCCATTGATTCCCCTAAACCATTTGTATAATCACAACAGTTCGAAATTTTCACAATAAGAGTGAGGCAAAGGGGGTTTAATACCGCATTAATTAAGTCAGAAGTCCCGTCCTTGCAAGCAAGGGTCATTTGAAAGAACACATAACCTAAAAAATAAATAAAACGCATAACCTATTACACACATTAATGATATAATCAACTATTAAGAATAAAGCTTTACTATTTGAAACAAGTACCAATTGCCTCATTTATCTTATATAATGTCTCGAAAAGAATTTTACAATTACTACTTAGATAATGATTCAAAGAAATTGGACTGATACGCTATAAATGAAATCACCTTTTGAACTATTACAACCATCTTAAACTTGCATATTACTCTTGAAATACAACCAAATGCAAAGAATTGGGTTCACAACGCTCTCAAAGGTGATTCCCGAGCTCTGGCAACAATCACCACCATCATTGATGGTACTGAATTCATGAAACAACAAAATCAATAAAGCAAAATTTCAGACCAAATAAATATTTTAACATTTAAGATACAAAATCAATACACCAGATTAAAAAAGAAAGCCGAAAACAATAATAATACTAAAAACCAAAAGCATTAGTAAAAGCAGATAGGGAGAGAGATCTGAAAAAACCAAGATTCCGAATAAAACGTTAAAAAAGTTAGGGTTTAAAAAGTTAATTTGAACAAAAATAAAAACACAAAATTTGAACCAAGATTCCTAATTAGAGAGAGAATGTATACCTGATTGGGTTGAATCTGAAAAAAATAAGCATCAAAACACAAACAAAAAATTAGATATGCAAAAAGTTAAGTTTGAACCAAAAATAAAAACATAAAGTTCCAATTAGAGGGAGATAATGTATACCTGATTATGTTTCAATCTGACAAAAAAATATAAACATCAAAACACACACAAAAATTAGATCTACAAAAAATACCTAAAAAAATCTAGAAGAACTCATCGATTTTGAAGCCCAAACCCCCCACACAACTTGAGTCTTATCCTTCCTCCTTTACAAAACTTGGATGTAGAGAATATGGAGCATGGAGAGAACAATGACGGAGCATAAGAGTCGAGAGAGAACTGTGGCCATGCGTTTGAATACTGTTAGAAGTGAGGTAAAGAGAGAGACAACTATAGAGGGGTTTGGGTAATGTAGTAACCAAGAACACGCTCCTTTCTCTCTCGACGGTAGTAAAAGGTGTTTATTTACTAAAATATCCTTATTTTTTAATTGATGTAAGGAGGTAGTAAATATTTAGAGGGTGAGAAAAGAGGGGGAATCAAAAATTTCAAGGGCAAAATAGGTATTGCAGGAAAAATTAATCTGATGACATCATCTTTTCATCTTATGACATACATAAGTTTTCTACTTTATTTTATATATATATATATATATATATATATATATATATATATATATATATATATATATATATATATATATATATATATACAACACTACACCTACCAGACTCAGCTGCGGTGCATGCATACTTTGCTATCATGTCTGGGTACATCTCGCACTGTACAAGGTACTGTTAGTTCAACATATCTCACGAACCATAAATCTCATATCACAAATATTAGAGGCGAGCATAATCCCCAGACATATGGGTCACACACATACCTACACTCACATTCAATCGACGAAACAATCATTCTCAACCGATATCACGTGTTTAAGGTTCTATGCTCAGGGTACGAATCAAAATCCCCCCGAAGGCACATTGGCATATGACCGTCCACAACGTACAACCTCCACCCCGATAGTAAGCAGGGTACATATATATACACACAATAAAAATAATACAGGAATTCACCCCACCTATATATAATAACAACAGGGCACACACACAACCCATATAAATAATTTTCCATACGTAGTATATTTATTTCACATATCCTACATATTTATAGATTATGACTTTACTTCTCAAATTATATTCCTGAGATTCACTCATCACTCGAAGGGTAATCATTTATTTCTCATATAAATTCAGTAGGTAAATGTCCACGGCCTACTAGTCCATGACATCACAACTCCAAAATTTCTATGAATTAAAATTATCTTCAATTAGGTGTATTTCACGATAATCCCTAATTCAGTTTTAACCCTTTATTCCATCCCTAAGGTTAATCTCATATATGCCTATGGTTATTCTAATAATAATAACTCCCTTACCACTAGTACTAACCTTAAATCATCCTTTATTCTATTTAAACCTCAATTTGTATATTCCTCCACCCTAACGAATTCAATTCACACTCGTTAATTTCCCTCATTCCATCCCACACAAGATAATTGTATTCGGGTCTTAAGTATACCATACTGCCTTCTCTAAGTCCCAATTTGTTTAATTAATCATCACCAAATATTTCTCAAAGCTGGGATTTAAATAAATATTCTAAAAGAAGTAAAACACATTTCCAGGGGGAGTCGAACGATCGGCTATTCCTAGTCGATCGATCAATCGACATTCTTGAGTCGATCGATCGATCGATCAGATATTTTCCATGATTTTCCAAATGTTTACCTATGGGTTTTACACTTTTTCATCATCAAAACCATTATTAATTAATCCCAAACTTGTCACAATTCATCCCACATGATACAACAAGATATGTGAATGATCTCTAATTATCCCACAACTTAAAATCATCAAGAAGTTTGGTTTAAAAACATAATACTTCTCATAAATTCAAGAAATCTCATATTTTATCATTTATCCAAGAACAACTTATAAACTTGGATTTTCTTCACCAAATGACTCCCAATTTCTTTGATTAAAACATATAATCAAAACGAGATTAATCCTACATATTTCTCATTTCAACGAATCAATTAAATGTAATACCCCGTATTTTTATGTCTTTTAATTTTGGGGATTTATTAAATTTAATTAGAGATATTAAATTAATATTAATCCGAAAAATCATTTAAATACTTACTAGCATGATGAGAGTTAGTAATTATTTTTGTTATAAGTTACTTTATGGGTAAAGTAAGTGGTGTAATTATGATTAGTAAAAATTATCACGAGAATCTAATTTGATAATTTTGGAAATTTATCGGGACGCACTTGTGTCGTGTCGGGATTAAATTTGGACTATTAAAAGTAAATAAATTATAAGTCACCCGTATGGTCATTTTGAGTGCGTCAATGTGTCCGAAAGGGTCGAGATAGTCAAAATAATGTACCCGGGGGTTTAGTTTGGGTCTTGGGGCATTTTTAGGCCTAATTAACACCCCGGGAGGGCGTTTTGGACATTTTACATTGTTGGGCATGAAAACCCACGAAAATTCCAAGGGTATATCAGATGACAAGAGTCATCTTCTAGGGTTACAAACACCATAAACCAAAGACGGCTATAGGAGAGGTAGAGGAGAGGTTTTCAAGAGTTCTAGGCCAAGAACTCCCTCGTTTTCACCGCTGTCGCCGCCAAACGATAGATCGTGCAACGAGGATCACATCCATACAAATCTCACCACAAATCTGAATCGAAAATTCTTAGGAAAGTATCTATCTTGCTCTATTTCAGTTAATGCTCCAATCATATTAGCCTAGGATTGATTAGGACTAGTTTTTGTGAAAGAAAAACCCATTTTGGAGAGTTAAATTCACATGTTGTATGAGTATTAGATGTATGCTAGAAACTCAATACATATGTAGAGATTGAACCACGAAATTACAGTAAATAAATAGTATGAAATCTGGTAAAGGAATGGGAAGAAACTAGATAAAAAAAATATTAGGGTTCTTGATGTTTTTATGGATTATACTCCTTTTAATTCGTTTTTCCATTATGAAAATCCGCATGCTTGACGTAGGAAATCATTTATTTGAGGTTATAATACTTGTAGTATAAATTATTTGGATTTTTGTAATCAAAGATATCATTTTGGATGATTTTGGAAGAGGAAACCCGTAATTTGGAAATTCTGCAGATTTGCCATACCTGCTTGATCGATCGATCGACCCTAGAGCATTGATCGATCGACCACCTGCCATCGATCGATCGACCCCTCCTGTATAGCTCATATTCCCTTTTTAATAGTTCATTCCAACTTAAATGAGTAGACATTCTTGGACATTAATGTTAATACATTTTGGGATATAAAGAAGACCAGTAGGCCTTAGAAATATATGGACCCGTTAATGTAATACGAGACTAACATCTCACGGGGGGGTTGTTTTACACATAAGGGACAACGGGAACTTGTGTTAAAGGGTGAGACTCGTAAGGAAGTTATGTGGTAAAATAAATGAGTACCTACTTAAAGTACACTTGGAGAGATAGGAATCCATGAGTGTTATGTAGTAAGTTGGAATAATCCCACAAATTAGAATAAGAGACAAATCGTTATACGTGATAACTAAATAAAGAGTAGTAAGGATAAATATCATAATTATGAGTCGTGAGAGTGTACCTAAATTTGATATGGTAATAGTAGTATATTTATATGACTGTGTTTATGCATATACTATATACGTGTAAAAATCATGCCCGCGCTACTTGCTATCCCTGAGGTTACCGCACTGGGACAGTCTTATCTCGATGGGACCTTTATGGGGGATATTGAATCGTACCATAGAAGATAGAAATCCTTGGTACAAGCTATCAGATCGATAGTCAGATGGTACTAAGAGACGTGAGGGTATGTGCTGACCTCTTAGAGACTTGGAACTATGCTTCACCTCAATATTGTATGTGTTTTGTGTTAATACAGTTCGAGAGTGACTCCGAACTTGTATTTCCCTTAGTACGAGTAATACGGGGACTGGATAGCAGAGTATGCCAGCACCATAAATTTTATGTGGGGTGCCGTTAGAATATATATATATATATATATATATATATATATATATATATATATATATTATGAGTATTTAATATATATAGTTTTAAATCTGGAACTTGGGAACCACTTACTGTGTCTATGGTATGTAAGAAATGGATAATTATTTCAACTTGGAAATAAGTGTTTGAAGAGTATGTTATACTACTGAGAAACTTTATAATTAAATAAGCCTTATGTGAGAACTTTGCTGTTAAATAAAATTAACCTCTTAAACATTTGAAATTGTCGGCATGAAATCTTACGAGTAACTTAAGATAAGATAAGTTAGACTGTTGGGAAGATTAGTGCGATAGGTGTGCACATTAGAATAGAGGTGAGAATTTCTCAAGGGAGTGCCGCACTAATATGTTTTTGCATTAGCCGGTAGCATTTTAAATACTTGCTAAACTAATTTTAAACTGTTTTTATCATCGGGCTCTGACCCGTTTCCTATTTTCTCTTTTATCTTGTATATATATGTATATATTACAGGTGCCCAGCCACAGGGGAGTCTTGCATAGGATCCTCCAGAAGGAACGCGCTGCAGCTTAGGTGGGAGTTGCAGGCCTCTTGCTTAGATGACCCCATTGTTGATTCCACTTCTAGCACTATTTATTCAGTTGGGCATGTGTCGCCCTTTCCATTATTCAATTGTTTTATCAGATATTGCGATTAGTTTATTTACATTATTTATACTTTGGGACTTATTCATGTCAGGATGGTTTCCTTTAAGTTTTAATGTTGGAATCAATTAGTTGGATGTTTAATTATTTGGATTGTTTGTTCCAGTATAGTTGTTGGGTGATTCTTAATTTATGAATTATGTAAAGTTTTAAAAATATTGGTTTTAATTGAAATTGGAATTAATGTCTTAAAAATGGTTTTTGTCACTTAGCTTAATTAATTAGGGTGTTTAATTGGAAAAGTTATTTTTACGACAGTGATGCTAAGAATGAACCAACCATTCACCTTGATTATAATTTAATAAAGGACTGATCACCCGGTATTTAATTAGGCGGGGTGTCACATTAAAATCACATTAATTCATATCACTTTTCAGAATTTTCTAAACAACCTAACATGGACAATATACATGCAAGAATTTGCAATGGTTAATCACTTGCCTTTAGACTGTAGGTCTGAACCATTGGGGGTGATAATCTATTGGTGCTCATAATCTTTTTTGGCCAACTTTCGATGGCGGTGGTGGTGTAAGATGAGCTTTGGCCTCTTGGCTTCCTAGAGAAGTTTCTTCATTTCCCAGAGAAGTCTCTCAATATCCCCTAAGTCTTTACCTCTAAGTTCTATTGAATGAATCAAAACCTTATGACCATTACACTTATATAATATCACTCAAACTTCGTGGGTACTATTCACCCATTTTGGAAAATGACCAAAATACCCATCTGGGTGTCTATTTGGTTCCAAAGTTCCCCAAAACCCAAAGTAATCCCCCAGGTAGACTTTTTGACTATTTAAACCCTTTCGGACACGTTGGCGCTGCCAAAACGACCATTTGGATGACATAAAATCATTTACTTTTATTTCCATCTAATTATAGTCCCGACACGAGTCACATATGTGTCCCGACTTAATTACCGTAATTGTCGTATTCATCAGTTGCTACAATTTTATAAAATCATAATCATATGTAAAGTCATAATCATATATATTACTTTTATTCACAAGTAGTATTCAACACAATTCACATATTACTTTATTCCCGAGTAATATTAAATCCAGAATAATTTTGAATTATACCACAATTAATTCTAATTAATTTTAAAAGTTATTAAAAAATACGGGTTGTTACATCTAGTCTCAGACCTCCTACTCTTCCTATGTTCTCTTGGCCCGTTGCGTTGGTGTGACCTCAGTACACTTGGGCCCAAACGACTGAATGCATAGCCCATACTCAGCCTTTACAGAACACTTGGTCGCTCCCTAGAGTAGATTTTTTCATCATCATAACTAGCCATCCTGATTGTGGAGGTTTCCCCTAGGCGATATGATCCGGCATCTCGTGACCCGGACCTAGGCTGCTACCTTAATTTCGAGGTCCCAAATTCAGTCTCTTTGAATTTTCCACTGCTCTGTCATGATGAGCCTTTCTACTACCTTTTTATGGACAAATTAAATTTTCCAATCTCACTATTTTCATTTTTCAAAAATAAAACTATTTTTAAATTAAAATAAAATTCGAAGATCAAAATTTAATTTATACGCTTAAATACTTACCTGATTGTTGATGTAAAAAATTAGATCACCCTAATTATTCAATCACAGATAAATAAAATGAACAAAGATTTTTAAAGTGGTTCAGCCTTATAAGAATGGCCTACGTCCACTGTTATGTTATTGCTGAGTGTTTGGGAATTCTCGATTATCAGTTCAATCCAGAAATTCCGGTCCCCCTTGAATGAGGATGATACAAGGTATTTATAGCCCTTAGGCTGTACATGAAAGGTTCGATACATTAAATGATATACATATGAAAGGGTAATACATTTAATGCAGCGTGTGCGTCAAGAATATAAACATTCAATGAATAGTTGAACTGTTGTCTATCTGGTAATTAATGCTACGGCCGAGATGCAGCTCGGACCGCCTTAGTTGCTCGTTGATTAAGAGTTCCTCGGAGCGCTTAGAGTATCTCGGGATGATGGAGTTCCTCGGGGTGTCCTCCTCGTTGCTCGGAGAGAATATGAAATGGTTGAAGGAATGAACTTCCTCGCCGCTATTGTGCCACGTAGATTGACACGTGTCTTCGTATTATTCGTCCACATCAGCATATTAATTTTGGTATCAACAGAAGCCCCCAATGTTTCATATTTCGAACTTTGAGGAGTATGGAATATTCTTTCTCGGTATGTAGCAATATTGAATGATCTTCCTGGGTTTTAGGAGCATCGTATTTGAATTTATTTCCAAATTCATAGAATCCGCCTTTTTTCGAATTTTTAATAGCGCTTTGATCTTTGTGCCCTTTTTGTCCTTTTAGCCGCCGAAAGTTCAATAGTTTCTTTCGTGTAATCATTTCTTTCGCTGCTTCCCAAGGCAAAGTATTTAAACTTCTTAGGTAACCATACCATCTTCTTCTTTTTCCAATTTCCTGCATTCAAGCTTTCTATTTTCTCCTTCTCTCTTGTGCGTTCATCCTAGTTTTCGTTCGTTGTCAACATACCTCTTTTCTTCCTGTAAGATCTTTCTTCCTTTCTTCTGTATCTCTTTTATTCATTATGGTTTATATTGTGGAGTCTGTTGAGAAATTTCGTTCCGATTTTTCCATTCCTTCCTGGGTAACTCTGGAGGTTCTTTCTGAACCTTTAGATTATTTTCGATTGGCTGAGGGACATTGGTTCCCCAGTCTATTCATAGCTGAATGTGAATTTTCTTTTCCACCAAACCCATTGTGTCTTGAGTTTTGTCAGTATTTTGATCTTGTCCCTGCAAAAATAGCCCCCATGGAGAATAATTAATGGGGTGCACAAATTAAATCTAACTCATGGGACTCGTATAGGGATCCCTGAAATTATGTATTGCTATAAATGGGCCACTCTAGATAATATTTATTACTTAAAAACTAGGTTTCTTAATAGAGCTCTTGTAGTTAACCTCCCTGACTCAAATAGAGATTATTTTGAACATGGGTTGGTTATTAAAAATTGGCAACATGCCCCTTTAGTTGGAGATGGTGTATACAACGGTCCCAGATGCCCCCCATATGGAAATGGGATAGGTTTATTTTTCATTTTATTTCTTTTTTGAATTCATTATGTTTGATAAAATGTATGACTGATATTTGATCATGTGCTTGTTTGCAGTTGAGAGTAAAAGAAAAACTCCAAAAGAGTCAGAGGTTAATATTAAGCATCTGCAACTTATCTGGGGTTTGCATAAGAACGTTGCAGATGAGCACATCAGGTCTGCATCATATTTGCTACAGTATAAGAGCTATACAACCTCTTATACTGCTCGCCCTGTTGAGCCTGCTTCAACTCCAAAGGATTCTTCTTCAGATTCTCATCTTCCTTTAAGTCAGAGAATGGGCAAGAAAAGAGCTCCTCCTGCTCTATTTGATGACATTTCATCTGCTGCTGAGGCAAAGGAAAGTAAAATTGATGTCCCAGAGGGGACTAAGAAGGTGGATGTTGCGCCTTCAAAAGCTACCGAGAAGCCCCTAGTGACTCCGAGCAAGAAAGTTGCTCCTGTGGAAGTGATTACTATCTCTCCGACCAAGAGTTCTTCCTTGGTTGAAGCTGCTGAGGTCCCTTTGAGGAGATTGAGGAAATCATCCTCAGTCAATCTGGCTGAAACTGCCTCCTCTTTACCTGCTGGTGGTGTTGGTGTTCCAACCATCATTCCTCCGAGCTCTGCAATGAGCTCGGTAAAAACTTGGATCATACCCGAGGTCCAAGGAATTGATGAAAAAATTTCTAGGGATATGCTGACATCCCTAGCTACTCGTCATCTTGCTCCAGTTAATATCTCATACTCTGGGTTTTCTTTCTTTCTCTGAATTCTTGCATTTTTGTATTGACTTTACTGTTTTTCTCATCTTTCAGCTGGTGAATTGTTTCAATAACATCGTGAAGAAAGATGAAGCTATTAAAGCTTCCAGCTCCTCGTCAGATGTTGATGATGCTCTGCGGGGTTTGGCCCAATATTTGAAGAAATCTCGTCAACAGTACATTGAGGACAAGGCTATTTGGGAGAAAAAGTTATTTGCAGTTGAGGCCGAGAAGGTGAAGATGGCTGAGATCTCCAAAAGTTTGGAGAATAAAGTGAAAAATTTAGAGGTAGAGCATAAGAAATATGACGACAAGCTTAAGAATTTTGGAGAGCTTGAGGATAAACTGAAGAAGGCAGAGGAAGAATTGTCCGCCCTGCGAGATATTAAAAGTAAAAAAAAAGAATTGGACGTGAAGCTCTCCTCGGAGAAACTGAGAAGAAAAGTCGCAGTCAAAAAATCCTTCAGCGCTGGCTGGGATAAAGGATGGGATAAGGGGATTGCTGCGATGACATCCCAAGTTCAATACGGGAAGTTGAAATACTTCCACGATGGCTGGGTAGCTGCTCTGCGGGAACTGAAGATCAAGGATGACTCTGAGCTATTCCAACTACACCTCCCTGGTCCTCCTCCACCAATTGTGGAAGAAGAAGAAGATGAGCCTGTCTCTGATGAATCTTCTATGGCCATAGGTGATCAAGTCCCTGCATCTCTATCCTCTGCCAACGAGGACATTTTTTCCATGCCTCCTCCTCCTGAAAAAATTTCAACTCCTGCAGACCAAGTCGCCGTTACCACCGAGCAACCGAGCTCCTCATCCCAGCCTCCCGAGAAAGTCTTGGGAGACAAGGAAAAGGTGTGAAGTTGTTCGGTATCATTTCTATCTTTCATTATTTGTAATCAAATAATGTAATCTTTTGATGATCTAATAAAATACATCTTCGTTCCTCTTCATTGTTGATACTTTGTCTGCTTTTATTTATTAACTCCTGCCTTCTTCTTTATTAGTTTTTGGCCAGAATGGAATTGATATCTGCCCCTGATACCGAGTTGATGCAACAATGCAATGGATATTATAAAGCTGGTCATACATACTTGAGTGTATCAGAGATTGTCGACATCCTTGGCCACGATGCCTCAGAGCAAGCAGCTGAGGCTTACCGGTACTTGAAGGATCTACTTGATAGATCTGTGGCCAATAATGTGGCATACTACGAATTGATCGAGGAACTTCATTGTACCTTAGAAGATCTTCAGAATCAATATAATGAATCAACTGCTTTGCTGCACAAGGAGTATGAAAATAGATATCAACAGCTTTCTTCTGAAACAGGCGATAAAAAGATCCTCGCTGGATATGATGTTAGGGAAAGGACTCTAAAAGATGAGGTCGAGGCCTGCAGGCAGATTGCTGAGTTGCTGGAACAAGAGAACAATAATTTGCAGAAAAAGTTGGCACAGTATGAATCTGCAGCATCATCTTCCACTGCTTTAGTACCAGTTACTGATGAAGGTTTCTCGTTCTTAGAGGTTGAAAATGACAAATTAAGGCAAGAACTGGATAACTTAAGAAGATCTGGCGTTTCTGCTATTGCTCGGGGATGAGGAAGAGGTTCTCGGGGACGAGGAAGAATTGTTCAAAATGTTGTCGAGGAGCAAAGTTCTCCAGTCGCTTCTCGGAACCGATCAAGAGTTCTTAGTCGCAATGTTGAAGAGGAACGCACTCAGTCTATTTTGTAAACTCAAGCATTCCAATTGAATGCCAAAGATCGTGCTCTGTCTGAAATGTCCAAGAAAAACCTATCCTTGGAAGATCAACTCACTGCGACAAAGTCTGCTTTACATTCCAAGGAACTTTTTGCCAAAAATCTTCATGAACAATTGGATAGACTAACCTTCCAATTCCATAAGCAACCTCGTGAGTTCTGGATGGGAGGTTATAATGAGGCCCTTTGTCACTTGGATGCTCACATTGAAAATGCCAATAATGAAGGTTATAAACAGGGATGGTTGAACGCCCTTGGAGTGCTGAAGCTCGAACAGGGGCATTACTTATGGGATTATCATAGCCCTGGGTTATTAGACTTGCCCGTACCACCTTATAAATTGGATATGGCATGGATTCCAGCTCGCGCCATTCCTCGGAGCTTAATTTCAAGATATCTTGGTGACTATAATCTTCATTCTCAAGTTGACATATCTCGCCCTGAGCATCTCTTGGATACACCTTCAATAATGAATGTCAGAATGCTGAAGGACTTGAATTTTATTAATTCTCCTCTTTGCCTAGAAGATCCTCCTGCTGGCGAAGAGCCTATCTCAAAAGCAAAGGGCAAGAAACCAATAGAATAGGAATATTAATGTAATAGTTAGCACATACATGTAACCTGTAACTTATTTTGAATTTTTAATGAAAAACTTTCATTTTTGTTTGTAAATCTGTATTGCTATTGTCTTGTAAATATCAAACACTTTACATTTATGCATATGTATCTGTTAAAAAGATAACAATATTGTGCTGTTCATCGACCAACTTAGTAATAAAAAGTTACAAGTATTATAAATGTTGCTCGATCACTTAATAATAAAGTAATGAGTATAAAAATGTTTAAAAATTTGCCAACCAACCAAGGTTGTTAAATTGCGCTCGCCGACCAAGTATAATTAGTGATAGTTTATCCCCGACCAACTATACTTGGTAAATTTTTGACTTTATACAATGTACCCGACCAACCGAGGTCAATAAATTCTTCTTGTCGACCAACTATAGTTGGTAGTTTTTTATTCCCGACCAACCATACTTGGTGTATTTTGTAATATTTTGCTCTTCAAAGAACTTTTTGTAATAATCTTACCTCCCGACCAACATAAGTTGGAATGTGAGAGTATATTTTCAAATCCAATCAACCAAAATTGGCGTTTGTGATAGTTTTGTCCACTAGTTATCTTACCAACCGTAGTTGATCACGCTAGTGTCACCTCCTAACCAAAGGAGTATTTTTTTTTGTTCTTTCGAACTGTCCACTAGTTATCTTACCAACCGTAGTTGATCACGCTAGTGTCACCTCCTAACCAAAGGAGTATTTTTTTGGTTCTTTCGAACTGTCCACTCGTTATCTTACCAACCGTAGTTGATCACGCTAGTGTCACCTCCTAACCAAAGGAGTGTTTTTTTTTTGGTTCTTTCGAACTGTCCACTAGTTATCTTACCAACCGTAATAGATCACGCTAGTGTCACCTCCTAACCAAAGGAGTATTTTTTTTGGTTCTTTCGAACTGTCCACTAGTTATCTTACCAACCGTAGTTGATCAAGCTAGTGTCACCTCCTAACCAAAGGAGTATTTTTTTGGTTCTTTCAAACTATAAGCGTAGTGTATTACACTAGTATTCCCCGAAAAACTTTCAACATAAGGAAAATGGTGAAACATCCTCATTTTATTCATAATGAAGGAAATGCTTTACATTTTACATTACTGATAATACTTGCGCAGGTGTTCAGCATTCCATGCATTCTTAAATTCCTCTCCCTCTAGAGTTGCTATTCTGTAAGTTCCTGGTCGAACAACTTCTGTAACTCGGTAAGGTCCATGCCAGTTTGCTTCCAGCTTATTATGCTTCTGAATGACTTTCTTTAGCACATAATCCCCTTCCTTTAAATCACATTTCTTTACCCTTTTGTTGTAGAACAGAGCTGTACGTTGTTGGTAAGCAGCATTCCTAATGGCTGCCTCTTCTCTAACCTCCTCGAGCATATTCAAATCCAGTCTTCTCATCAAGTCGCTGACTGGGGAATTGAAATTCAGCACTCTGTGTGTTGGGAGACCTAACTCGGCAGGTATTACAACCTCACTTCCAAATGCCAGCATATATGGTGATTCTCCAGTCGCTGCTCGGGGAGTTGTTCGGTAAGCCCACAATACTGATTGTAGCTCGTTAATCCAGTTAGCTTTAGCTTCACTTAACCTTTTCTTCAAACCATTTAGCAGTGTTCTATTCGTCACTTCAGTCTGTCCATTGCTTTGAGGATGGCCTGGTGCTGAATGGACCTTCAAAATGTTCGACTGATGACAATAAGCAGCAAATTCCTCGTTATCAAATTGGGTTCCATGGTTTGTGATGAAGGCATGAGGGAGACCATATCGACAGATGATATTCTTCCAAACGAACTGGTATACCTTCTCGTATGTCATGTCGATGAGGGGTTCAGCTTCTACCCACTTAGTAAAATAGTCTACTGCGACGACGAGGTACTTAAATCTTCCTCGGGTGATCGGCAATGGTCCCACCAAATCAATTCCCCACATGGCGAATGGCCAAGGGGAAGTTATGGGTGTCAACAATGCTTGTGGAGTTCGTCGGATAGAGGAAAAACGTTGGCACTTGTCACATTTCTTAGCATAGGCTATACAATCAGCCCTCATCGTTGGCCAATAGTATTCTTGAGTCATTACCCTTTGTAAAAGCGTTCGACCTGCTACATGAGCTCCACAAGACCCTTCATGGATTTCTTCAATCAATTCTTTCACCTCGGAGGGATGTACACATCTCTGCAAACCTACCATAATTCCTCGTCTATACAAAATACCATTAGTTAACACATACCGAGCAACTTTATACTTTAGTTTCTTGGCAGCGAGCTTGTCCTCCGGCAATCCTCCCTCTTCAATATATGTCCTGATGGGATCCATCCAGGATGGTCCTAAATCAAGGGTTATTACATTCATTGTCAGGTCTTCATCTATGCTCCGACCTTCTAATACTTCAATCGGTATGGTTCTTCGCAACTCGGTACGAGTAGCTGATGCTAGTCGGGCAAGTGCGTCTGCTTGTACATTCTCCATCCTCGGTATTCTCACCAACCGAATGGCATCAAATTCTGTTAACAACTTCATCACCTTTGCATGATATTTGATCATTAACTCTCCTTTAACCGCATATATTCCCGTCATCTGATTCATAATTAGTTGAGAATCACTGAATACCATCACTTGTTGTGCTTCCATAACTTTTGCTAAGTTTAACCCTGCTATCATGGCTTCATACTCAGCTTCATTATTAGAGGCTTTGAATTGGAATCGTAAAGCATATTCCATGTCAATCTCATCTGGGGTGCTTAAAACAATTCCTGCACCGCAACCTGCTGTGCAAGATGAGCCATCCACATATAATCTCCATATGGGTATCCCATCTTCAAATTCCTTATCTGACAGGGTTCCTCGGTGAAATATTTGTTGCTTCTTTTCATCCTCCCCTGGCACTTTTCGCTCCTCGTTAACCATCTCTTCTCGTTCTTCGACCATCCGGGGCTGGTTTGAATTTGAAGTTGATGATCTTTCTACATCCATAGGCCCTTTTACCAATCGGAGTTGGTCTGAACTTATGTCTGTTGATCCTGTAACATCCACAGGTTGGTCAGCGAGCAGTTTTTATTCCTCGGGGGTATCAGGATATTTAAATTTTGCTATAAAATCTGCTACAGCTTGCCCTTTCAATGATGCTCTGGGCTCATACACAATATCATATTCACCGAGTTCGATCGCCCAGTACATCAGTCTTCCTGATTTTTCTGGCTTGTGAAGGGCTTGTCTCAATGGCATGTCGGTATACACAATGATGGTATGGGCCTGGAAATATGGCCTCATTCTTCTACTTGCTTCAATTAATGCCAATGCCAATTTTTCTAACTTTGGGTACCTGATCTCTGCACCTCGGAAAGCCTTACTTGTGTAATAAATTGGTTTCTGGACTCCATTCTCCAATCTGATCAATGTCGAGCTAACTGCATTCTCTGATACTGCTAGATATAAGTACAACTTCTCTCCTGTTATTGGCCTAGACAACAATGGAGGTGCTCCCAAATACTTTTTCAAGTCTTGAAAGGCCTTTTCACATTCATCAGTCCACTCAAAAGTTTTTCGAAGTGTTTTGAAGAATGGGAGGCATTTGTCAGTTGCTCGAGATACAAATCTGTTGAGCGCTGCAACTCGTCCTGTAAGACTCTGCACTTCTTTCTTTGTTGTTGGAGATCGCAACCCTAAAAGAGCTTTGATCTTATCTGGATTTGCTTCAATGCCCCGCTGGTTGACAATGTATCCGAGAAACATTCCTTCTCGTACTCCAAATGTGCACTTCGTCGGGTTGAGTTTCATCTGGTATTTATCCAGTTGATCAAATGTCTGAGCTAAGTCAACTAAATGATTTGCATCTTTCTTGCTTTTTGTCAGCATATCATCGACATAGACTTCCATGTTGCAACTGATTTGTTCGGTGAAGACCTTGTTCATCAGCCGCTGGTATGTCGCTCCTGCATTTTTCAAACCAAAAGGCATAACATTATAGCAATAAGTTCCCCTAGGGGTAATAAAAGAAGTACTTTCCCTGTCTTCAGGTTTCATCTTGATCTGGTTGTAACCAGAATACGCATCCATGAAGCTGAGCAGCTCATGTCCCGAGGTAGTATCCACTAGTTGGTCAATTCTGGGCAATGGAAAATGATCTTTTGGGCATGCCTTGTTGAGATCAGTGAAATCAACACACATTCTCCATTTATTGTTCTTCTTCTTTACCATCATCCCGAGATAGTTTTAGGTGGATCTTTGGCCAAAGTATAATATAACTTATTAGGCAACAATCCACTCATAAAAGCAGTGATCGTTGTCTTTTCTTCGTAATCTATGACTTCCAACTTCTCGTTATTGAAACGAGTTATGTAATCTCTAGTACTTTCACCAGACTTTTGTCTAACACTTAACAAGTGTGCTACTCGTTTTACTGGCTTTGCTCCAAAACAGAAATTGCCAATAAACAACTCGGCTAACTGAATAAAAGTCGAAATCTTACCCCGAGGAAAATTATTGTACCATATCTGTGCAGATCCGGTAAGAGTTCCCGAAAATGCTCTACACCTCATCTCGTCGGGGACAGCATATATGTCGGCAGCAGCTTGGTATTGCTCTATATGAAGAACAGGATCTGTCTTCCCATCATATTTAGGTGTCACTACAGGTGCTTTAAATTTCGACGGTGTAGGAAAATTCACAATGTCTTGCACAAAAGGTGTCCCTTGAACAAAAGTTCTCTGTAAGGGATTCCTTTCTTTAACCATTTCTCCAAGTCTATCCTCCAATCGTTGAATGGAACCCTTCCATGCTTCATTTCCTTCCTTGGGCTGCTTAGTCCGAGCAATTGATTGTTCTGACGTAGCTTCCTGAGATCTATCTTGAAGAGTAATTGGTCTTGATTGCGCTGATCCTTCTCTCAAACCTGATGGTGGTCGAAAGCTTCTCGATGGGGGCTCTAGGTGGACTCATATTTCTCCTTGGTCCTAACCGACTGAAAGGAGATGCTCTGCTTAATCTTTCCAGGGCGCTAGTTCTCTCCGGAGAGAGGGTTATATGTTGATCTGTATCCGTAGCCCGTATCGATGAAGTTCGCCCAGGTTGATAAGAAAAATCATTAGATTCTTCATTACGATATGACTCAGTACGCCTGGATCGCGATTGCCCACGATCACTCCTTTGCCTTGAATGGGTAGGTGCACCACCGTGAAGAGTTTGAACGAGTTGCCTCATTGTTTCTTTCATGGCGGTTTGTCCTTCAGCCAGATTCGTCATAATTCCAGCCAGATCTGGAGGTGCAGACGGATTCGGAGGATTTCCAACATTTCCAGCAATTCGATTACTAGATTCTGGATTATCTGCCATTGATGATAAATGATTTTTGGTGAAAAACGATAGTAACAGTCGTTCCCACAGACGGCGCCAATCTGTTGATGTAAAAAATTAGATCACCCTAATTATTCAATCACAGATAAATAAAATGAACAAAGATTTTTAAAGTGGTTCAGCCTTATAAGAATGGCCTATGTCCACTGTTATGTTATTGCTGAGTGTTTGGGAATTCTCGATTATCAGTTCAATCCAGAAATTCCGGTCCCCCTTGAATGAGGATGATACAAGGTATTTATAGCCCTTAGGCTGTACATGAAAGGTTCGATACATTAAATGATATACATATGAAAGGGTAATACATTTAATGCAGCGTGTGCGTCAAGAATATAAACATTCAATGAATAGTTGAACTGTTGTCTATCTGGTAATTAATGCTACGGCCGAGATGCAGCTCGGACCGCCTTAGTTGCTCGTTTATTAAGAGTTCCTCGGAGCGCTTAGAGTATCTCGGGATGATGAAGTTCCTCGGGGTGTCCTCCTCGTTGCTCGGAGAGAATATGAAATGGTTGAAGGAATGAACTTCCTCGCCGCTATTGTGTCACGTAGATTGACACGTGTCTTCGTATTATTCGTCCACATCAGCATATTAATTTTGGTATCAACACTGATTAAATTCAATTTCGAAAAGGAATAAATAAAACAAATATTAGTGAAAAAAGGCGCTCTAGGACGGTCATAATGATATTCCATATTGTCCATAATAATGTGGGTTCATAATTAATTAATTAATTAATTAAAGCTAAAAAAGTATCAACATGATAAAGATGGAAGAATCATAATAATATATAACAACATGCAATCGCAATTAAAAAGGAATCAAATTTCCCTTACATCATGGCCTAGTGTTCATCTTTAAGGAAAACTCTTCAAGATTAAGAATCCTACTTGAAATAGACTTCCTTTCAAATTAGAATTTTCATCAAAATAAATTTTTAACTCCCCGACCCAAAATCAGGGGTTACTCATGGTTCAACTCGCTTTGGTCCAGTTGCGTTAAGTGATGTGAAATAACCTAAATAATATTTCTAGTACATTTTAATTTATTTAAATTATCAAGTGAGCATGAAATTCTATTTTTATAAAATATTACAATAATAATGACAAGTGTGGATCCATTAGATAATGTTTCGTGGTCAAATAAGCAGAGTTACTAGCATAAGAAGTAATAATTACATACATATACAACGCTCTGAAAGGATTGAATTTCAGCTAACCTATCATAACAAAGGGAACAAGGGTGAGCCGATGCCCACTAGGGTTTCCCTACACAAATGTAATTAAAAAAAATGATAAAAAAAATATATCCAATACTATGATAATTATAATGCTACCCTACACTACATCAAATTACTCTAAAGTATATGCATTAATCATATTTTATTTCCAAAATATTATCTTTAAATCAGTTTAAATACCATTAACCTTTATCTTCATAGTTGCCATTTTAAATATAAAAAATGTCCTTTGATCCATTAACTCACGCCTTTAATTTGGAAAATTGTATTCTCGAAATATCTTTAAACCATCGGGGTTCTTTTCAAACAATATCATTTTATACTTAAATTAAAACACACCAAATGTTTTGAAAAGACGACATTTCATCACACACCTAGTGTTGAAAATAATTATTCCAACGTTGATGTGCCAAACTTAGGATTGTGACCTACCTTGGGATTACTCACACATCCAATCATTAAATATTTATCTTTATCCTTTTAGATTACATCAAATTACTTACACATACCCATATCATACCTGGGTTTATACCTCACTATCGAATTACTCATCCATCCAGTGGTCATCTTTATATTCATTTAATTGATAAATAGTAGGTCCTTCATTTCATTCCATGCTTTGATTTCACTAATTTAGTTTATTATATAATTATCATGATTTTGGACCATGTTATTAAGAACCCAAAATACAAGTTTCGCAATCATTTATTAACCAATTATCCTTTTCTCAAAATTTACCAATTACATTTATGTTCATTAATTTCCTTTTGCATGTGGAGTTTACTGAATCCCATCTATGTTTACGGGTTTGTGCCACCTACTATAAAAGTCACTTGAAACTATTTTGCTGATAGTTTTTTAGGTCTAAGTCGAAGCCACAACATAAGGCTACAGGTCCTTCTTAAATTTACCCCATTTACACCTTAGTGACAACCCTTTCACTTTTTATTAAGTTCATTTTCTTGCAGTCTGATCGCCACTTTTAACGAAATCTTCATCTTATGTCGTATTTGAGAAAATTTCAATTTTATATTATAATTAACAAAACACTCGGCTTACATCTTATTTAACAGATACCTAACTTACATTGTATTTAAACAAAACACTCTTTTATATTCCCTTTTGACACTTTAACATCTTGTACTCTAACAAGGGTTAAGCCACGCAAAATACTTCATGCATAATTTATACTTTTATTCCCTTTATGTACTTAAAACATATATTTCCCTTCTTCAACCATTTTAGAGTTAAATTCATTTAACACAATACATAAAGATCATTTCGTAACTTTTTAAACTGTTAAGTGTTCTTTGTAATTTCTTTATAAAATTAAATTCAAAACCATTTAATTTTTAGGGAGAAATTCCCAAGACCATACATTTAGGGAGCTCTTTATAATTTTACAAAAATCCAGGGTTATTTCATATTATTTAAAAATCCAAGGGTTAATTTATATTTATATAGAGTTTGGGGGTTAATATGTAATTACCTAATAGTTTACGGATTGTTTTATAATTTTCTAAAGTTTGGGGGTGATTTTGTAATTAGTTAAAGTCCAAAGATTATTTTTTAAATATATCCTAAATTTGTTTTTATGATCAAAATAACACTTTTTAATATTTCCAGGATCCAAACTATAATTTCATAAAAGTTTGAACCAAAATCCGTTTTTATAAAGTTTAGGGAATAAAAATAAAATTTATAATACTATTTAGCCCAAAATAATAATTTATCCAAAGTCTAGGGTTTTAAACACAAGCCTTAAATTTACATTCTTACTTGACTGAAAATAATACCCATTTTATCCAAATTCACAAAACAAGCAAAACCCATAAAAAAGTATTAAACCCATCCACATGATAGTTTACATCAGAAGTATTTGCTGAATTTTACTAATACCCAAATATGTACAAAAAATCTCAATGTGCATGTTATTTCAATATAATGCAATTCGATCAAAATAACCAAACAATACGACACCCTTACCTATTTGAAGTCCAAAACTAGAATAATATTTGGTGTAGAGGCAAAAGGTGGCCTCATGGGACTTTCAAGCACTCAATACCCTGAAATGAACTCCCAATAATTTTTTTTTTGTATTAACAATCCCAAGATCCATTTAAATATACCTCTTATTCACCCTCAAAGTCACTCATTTGGTTTATTTCTTACATACTATGACGCTGGCATTTTTCTCTCCCTAAAATTGGTCAAATTCTCTAAAGGTCCTAACCCATTATTTAAATAAATGAGGGAGGGAGATCTACACATGTTTTAATGGAGAAGGGGACACATTTCATTTTATTAATCGTGCTATTAAAAATTAGATGACACATTTTGAAATCTAAGGGATTTGTCTGAACCCCTCCTTTAAGCTACTGTAGTGGTTCCTTTGCCCCTTTATAGCGACACCCTCACAAAACTTTTTTTGTCCTTTCAAGCTTATATCTCTCACTTTTTAAATCTTAATTTAACTTCCAATATATCCAAAACCAACTTTAACCCATGACTAATAACACCAATTAAATTTCTAAAAATCCACCCATTAATTAAATTTGTACTTTTCAATTACTCTCAATGTCCTCATCATAACTTTAATAACGACATTGATTTGTCCTTAATAATCAAACATTCGCTTAATGTAACATAATTAGAACTTTCAAACGCCATATTGCCTAATCAATTCATGACTTCATCATAAATATTACCTACATCGTTATTAAAAAAATGGGTTCTTACATTTTTCCCTCATTAGTAAAATTTTGTCTATGAAATTCTTACCCATGGACCTTGGTTAATCCACCAGTCAATATTAGATCAGGAACCTCAAGGCACATATCAATCATCATAATCCACATACTTTCTATCTCCCAAGTATGATTCTCAAATTCAGTATCTAGTCATACATAGTCTCATGTATCTATTTATTTGCTTGCACATTGTAATTGAAATATAACACGTGTCCTTTATAGTCTTATACATAGGACACGTCAAACAAGTTGTATAATCATTCAAACCACTTATAGTATATTCCTTAGAGATCACAAACAACACATACCGACACATAAGTCTTCTTTATAATCATACTTAGGAATCACCGCTAGCACATACCGAGAGGTCTTCTGTTTCAGATACCATACCTAGAGCATACCCCCCCTGATAATAAAATTTCTTTACTCCTTCATGCGTAAGGAATTTGTACACTCGGTATCTCATTTACTACTAACCAATCTACTTACTATAAGTCTATCGAAGCCTATGATCTAGGTCTCTATTATTTTTTAACCTAGTCCTAGGTTCAAAGACCTACTATCCACATAACTGGCAATACACACGATTGTGTAAAGGCGAACTATAAACAATGATACCATAGGTCACGGTCCCTTAAAGAGAGAGGTCTGACGATGCCTGAATTCAATTTTATGATCAAGTTTCCATCTTTGAATCATAACCATTTTTAAATTATCTGAACTAGTAGTAGGATCATTGAACATTGTAACTAAAAACTTAGTCATACACGATGCTCTACTAAGTCACAAATAATGGATTACTAAGTTTAAATCAAGAAATATACTTCATGAAATGCAAATTACTATATCGCATGTGCCAAGGTACACTAGAGTGCTCTTACAATCATATACAAATGATCCTTTGAATAAAGACCTCAGTTACTGCGATGCATGAACCATGCACGGCCTAACCTGTATCTAACATTGAGACAATTCTATCACCGTAATCCAAAAAAACCCAAATTACTAAATCTAATAATGGTAAGAAAGAAAAAAGATAACTCAAATTCTACGAGAAGTCTGAATACCGAACTCGAGGGATTTCATACATGTAGACTACACACCTTCTTGAACTTGTGAAATTTTCCACAGCTCATGGGACGTTTCAACCATTGTTGGCTCCATGATGGTGTTAAACTTGCTGGTTGAACCAATTTAACTAACATTCTCTATCATATCCTCACTTGTTCTTATCCTAGCCATGGTAAACAATTATTTTACACGTGTGTCCTACCGAGCGTGCCAAAAAATATGTTTGCCTTTTTTCACATGGCTAGGTTTATGGATCATGGTTAATTGTGAGCATACTAAAAGAGGTTATGGTATTTCCAACCAATTGCTTTTCTTAGCCACATGATAATCGGGTGACTGTGTACCGTTCGATACTTCAATTAAGAAGAAAAAGTAATTGTTATAAGCTGAACTAAAGAAGAAAAAGTAATTAGCTTAAACTGAAATTAATCTAAAGATTTGAAATTAAAAAAAAAGACAAATGCAATAAAATAAACAATTACATTGAAAATAGGCAGAGTGATCTGGTTATATGTATAATTTGTAGAGTAAGTTGCACACACAAAAACTATTTAACCCAACTTTTATCTTGATAGAATTAGGAGAACATGCAAGATATTTTAATCTAGATTGAAGACAAGCAAACCAACCACAAACCAATGAAATAGGAGATAAGGAAAGATCCCTTTTGGGAAAAATCTATATTTAACACTATTTACAACTCGATATTAAAGAAGGACAATTATAGATTAACAAAATTTCAAGATCCACCAAGTGACATAAAAATATCTCCACTCCTTGTTGTCAATGGCGAACGATGTAGATCCAGCACAGCCACACAGTAAGCTCCACTTGCCTCGGTATCCAACAATCAGCCTCAAGAATAAATATTACTATCTTCAGCAATAGATAATTAACTCCACGAGGTTATGAACAAGTATTGTGTTCTTCATGGTTTGGAAAAGTGATCTCAAATCATCCAAGGGGTTTGGATTGAAGAAAATAAAAGAGTTCGATTACTAAAATGAGTCTAAATGGATTAGATTAAAATGAAGGTTTACATCTCTACATGTAGGGAGAAGAATATACAAGAGATAGGTGTGAAAGATTGCATTTGAAATTTGGTAACTTATGAAGGAAGGTACATCTCCTCCGAACGATATACCTTTTCTCGTTTGAACATACATCAAATGACTAATCCAACGAAATTCCAGATCCTACCCAAAGTTGCGATAGTTAATCTTGTTCGAATGAAGTTGAGGTTATTCCAAGGAGGCATAGGAACTCATTCGAACAATATTCAAATTTATTTCTAATAACTTAGCGGAATTTTTAAAAACATTTAAAAAAAATTGGAAAAATATTTTAAGTTTTCAAAATATTTAAAAATGCCCCGGAACGAAAAGATTTCACATAAACAACCTCATAAACCTTCCCCATTAAATTTAGTGACGATTGATTTTTGATTTTTACATTAGGTCACTAACTCTTCTTCACTTAAAGTCTTGAGAATGTTCATGATCATGCAATGGGGTGTAATGGAATAAGCCAAACTGAAATATATGATGATAAATTATAAATCTCGCTCTTACGATTCCCTCCCTTTGGATATTCTGGTACATAACCCAAACTAAAACAAATAACCCCCAAGACAAGTAAAACTAATACCCTCCCAAGCCTGAAAAGGAAACGACACTAGTCACGTTTTCTTCAACTGAAAGTCTTCATCATGTAGACCATGAAATCAACAAGGTGAAAATATCTACACATATGAAGCAAAATAAATACCGTGACGCATAAAGTTTAAAGAAAAGATAAAAACTCCCCCTCAATATGTTCTCCCCTTTTTCGGTCGTAATAGACAAAGGGTTATAAACTAATCCTGAAATTTCAGAATCACTAGAATCCAAGTACGAAATATAATCACAAAGAATAAATAATTAAGCATATGCCAGGAGAATTCAATGAAGCAACAAACTATTTTTAAAAAAATTCAAAATTTATGAGTATATAAAAATTACATATAAGTACATATGCAAACAATCACACTATGGGGTAGCATAAAAATATCCGAACCATGGACGTGTAATGAAATTTTCTGAACTTGCATAATGGGAAAATCAACATAGGCGTCTGAATCAAAGGTGCACGAAGTTGACAAAATATTGCTAAAGAAATAACTCAATTCATCCTTAGGTGTAAAAAAGTTGAACGAAGTGAAATTGATTCAACTTTTGCGAAATACCATGAATTTTAATGCTTCTTAAATCAATAACGCCAAACTATTTAATGTTTTTTTATGGAAGTTTATCATGAAAACCAATTGATCTTCAACGTATAACACCCTCAAAATCTAACATTTTAAGTGTACACTCTCAAAAGTTTTGAAGGAATCATAACGCACATGATAATGAAGCATCAATGAGAAAACATGGCATTTACACTTCTATTTTTGTGTGTCGAAATCATCTTTTAGGCTCTTGCCAATGGTGGCCTTTAACAAAAAGAAGATTTCTTATTTCTTAGGCCCTTTCCCTTATTTAAAATCAAATATTCCCTGAAAAGAAATCGGGCAATGGTTTTTACAACCACAATTTGTTCCTAGTCCATTTGGTTCGTTATTAAGCACGACTGAGATGAGAACACCATATTTGATATATATCAAACAAGTAGAATGTTTAAAAAGTTTGTGCATGTGTGAAATAAAGGCGATATAAGGAGTCTATAATGAAGGAAGTAATCATCAAAGAATAATAAAATGCTAAAACTGCATTATTAAGCACAAAAAAATGAAGCCAAGTCTCATAAAAAGACGAATAAGTCATATGAATGGATGGAATTTTTTTGTGATTCGAACATCCTAAATGCACATCCATATATGGTGTAAAACAAAATACATAAATATTTTTTATTTTTTGAATTTTTTAAATAAAAAATAAAAACTTTTTGTAATTTTTTGTAACTTTTTCTAAAAGAAAAAAAATCTTTTTCGATATTTCAAAAAAAAATATAAACATAAAAATACAATCTAGTAATAGGGACAAATAATGTAGTATGATGATCACACTATACTATAAAAATACCCAAAATCAATGGCACAAACACCCAATGACTTTCTAAGGACCTCAAATCTAAAGGTTTAGTGAAAATGTCAGCCAATTGGCATTCGATACTCAAGAAGCTCAAGGAAATGACCTTTTCCTTGACAGTCTAATTAATAAAGTGCTCATGAATCCTAATATTCTTCATATGAGAATATTGGACCGAATTATGAAAATGTGGATTGCGCTCGTATTATTGCAAGAAATAGTCATTGTACCTTGAGTAATCCCATAATCTTCCAACATTTGGTTCACCCACAAGAGTTGTGTGAA
The DNA here is from genome assembly GCA_949130495.1 of Sambucus nigra. Taxonomy (NCBI): domain Eukaryota; kingdom Viridiplantae; phylum Streptophyta; class Magnoliopsida; order Dipsacales; family Adoxaceae; genus Sambucus; species Sambucus nigra. Next base: position 236,435,092 of record OX422217.1, on the reverse strand, counting down.
AAATTTCCCTACAGCGATGTACTAAATAATGAATTTTTTCTTCTTGCTCAAACAAGAGACAAGATCACTCCTAAAGTAAAAGCATATACCCAAGGTGCTATTATAACCATCAATAGCCCCGACCCAATCAACATCAGAATAAGCCAACAAATGGTCATTGATATTAAAGGAATGCCAAATATCATAAGAAAGAGTGCCACTTATGTATATGATGATATTTCAAGGGCAAGCAAGTGAGACTCTTTTGGGCATGCTTTGTAATGTGTGAAAACTTCAATTCTTAAGGCTATATTGGGACGGATAATGGTCAAATAGAGGAGACTACCTATTATATTGGTATAAATCATTTGCTCTACGTCCTTGCTTAAAGTGTAATTGATAAGCTTAGTCTAGGAACTCATGGGTGTGCGTGAGTGATTAACGAAGTCTAAACCAAACTTCTTCACTAGGTATATAGTATATTTAGATTGCGATATAAATATCCCATTCTCAAGTTGACACACTGGGAGACCTAAGAAATTATGAGTTAACAACCCATTCTCATCTCAAACAAACTCTTCTTCTCCCCCTCAAAAGTGTGAGCATGTTAAGAACACATGGATTAAAAGACTATGTCCTCCACATAAACTTAAGAAACCAAGATAACACCACTCTCTACCCTAACAAACAACATCATATCAACTCCATCTGTCATAAAGCCACGAGATAAGATATAAGAAGTTAGACTTTCATACCAAGCATGGGGTGCTTGCTTTAAACCATACAAGGCCTTTTTTTTAGATAAAAGACGTGTCCCAGGTGTTTTGGGTCTTCAAAATCCTTTGGTTGTTCCTCGTAAACTTCCTCCTGAAGAATGCCATTAAGGAAGGCACTCTTGACATCCATATGGTATAACTTATATCATCGATGACATGCTATGGCGAGAAGTAAGCAGACAAACTGAAGCCTTGTAATGAGAGAGAACGTCTCGTCAATGTCTACACCCTCAATCTGTATGTGACCTTGAGTTACCAACCTAGCCTTATTGCGAATAATGATATTATTCTCATCCATATTATTCTTGTACACCCACTTGATACCAATCAAATTATTCTCATTAGGTCGGGTGACTAATTCCAACACATCATTCTTTAAAAATTGAAAATACTCATCTTACATAGCAGATATCCAAGGCTCATCTTTGAGTGATTCCTTCACATTCTTTGGCTCTATTGTGGAAGTGTCATAGATCTTTCGAACCCAAGATGAGGGATACTCTATATCATGAGTGGGGTCCACCATGTCGGCGTGAGGAATAATTAGATCATCACTAGGGTGCATTGTTATCACACACAAGCCTAGGATCAATAAACATAGCTGGAACATTGTCTCAAATCGTGACGCTTATTAATTACATGACCTTAGAGATTTTATAGTTAAAAATCCTATAGGCTCTACTAGACGATGAATACCCAAAATATATTTCTTCATCATTTTTAGAGTCGAACTTTCCTAAATGCTCTCTATCTTTAAGGATATAACAAGGACTCCCCAAAACTAAAAAATACAATAGGTTGGGCTTCTTACCTATCCACAACTCATATGGAGTGTGAAGTGCGTGGGGACGAAGATAAAACCTATTCACCATGTGGTATATGGTATTAACCATCTTTTCCCTGAATCATCTAGGCACGTTTCTACTAAGAAGTGTGGATCTAACAATCTCTTGAACCGCTCAGTTCTTCCTCTCAACGATACCATTTTGTTGAGGGGTATGAACGAAAAAAACTCATGTTTGATGCCAACTTCATCAAAAAATCTATCCAATATGGCTCCTTTAAAGTCAGTGCTATTATCACTACGAATTAGATTAATAAAGACACCATGTTGATTTTGTAGAATACGACATCTGGTTTTTAGGAACTCAATAACATCGAACTTTTCTCTAAGCAATCCAATGATGCAATATCTTAAAAAGTCATCAACCACCACTAGGATATACTTATTACCACTAATACTTTTCGTACGTGTAAGACCCATGAGATCCATGTGTAGTACGCCAAAACATAGGAGGCAGTAATGGTATTCAAATTCCTATGGTGACTTTTGGTTTGTTATACTTATTGACAAAGATCATAAACCAAGGAAGTTGGTTTCCCTAGCGATGGTAAGCCACAAATTAGGTCATTCTTGATTAATCTCTCACGATTTCTAAAATTGTCATGACCTATGCATTGATTCCAAAGGTCCATGGTGGAGACCTTGGCATTATTGGATACTAAAATGGACTTAGAAATGACCTGTAGCAATTATCGTTAGTCCTCACACCTTGTAGAAATGTTCAATGGATTGATCATAAAAGTTACACTTTGACCGGTTAAATTTCATCATAAAGTTATCATTGCAAAGTTGGTTTATTCTAATCAAGTTCACTTTCAACCCTATAATGTACAACACATTATCTAGCTTGGAAAAATCGGGTATATTCACGTAACCACGTCTTAAGATGCTAGACCTACTCCTATCTCCAAAGGTTACTTTTCCTTCTTTACGATACACAAGGCTAGTAAAATATGACTTGCCACTGGACATGTGCCTATAGAATCCACTATCAAAGAACCATTGAGAAGTATCCTAAACCTTGACATAAAAGTGAACAACAAGGGCTTTGTCATTATTCTTAGGTACCCAAGATGAGGTAACCATTTAATTTTCCCTATCATTTTTTGGCCTTATTCATAACATTAGAAGTGTTCTTAAAAGGCGTAGGCATCCTTTGAAATTCTTCCATTAAGATTTTAGAAGTCGTGACTAGAAACTCAACTTTCTCTCCAGGACTAGAAATGTTGCTATAATGGTGTGGAGAAGAATTTTTATGAGAAACATTTCCTAGATTAGAGAAAAATTCCCTAAGGTGACCTCTTCATTTGCAATAGGTACAGATATAGACTTGTTTAGGAATACCTTGGTTATAACTCTTAGGACGAGTTCTCCTTTATGGATTAGGTTAAGGCCCATACATATTCATCACAAATTAGGATACGTCATGGCAAGTGGTATCACCATTATAACCTATTCCTTTCTTCTCCTAATAAGCTAATGTGCGACCTAAGATCATATTTACAACCTTCTTAGACATATCATATAAAGAAAATTTGACCTCCCAACACATTCGAGATCTTTCTCGAGTCTTGGAAACATGGGCTTTAAGTTTCTCAATAGTCTCCAATGATGCTTGAAGATCTCTCATAAGACCAGACACTTTGTTGGTCAAGTCACTATTTTCCTTTTCCACAAAAACTAACTACTCACTCAGAGAAATCCTCATCGAGGCCTCACTCTCAATAAAAACCTTGAACTCATTTTCCAAAGAGAACACCTTAAGATCCAAATTCTTATTATGCTTTCTGATTTTTAAATACTCGGTGTAAAGCTCGGTGTAGGCATATTGTAGACCACGTTCCCCTTCACACAAAACATCATCACCATCACTCTCTATAGAATGGTTTGACTCATTATCGAGGATATCACATTCTAATATGACTATCCATGAACACGATGAGCTTAATCCATGCGGTGATTCATCCTTAAAATCCACTTACTCAACAACACTATTGCTTAGAATGGTATTATAAGCAGCTTTGCCTTTACCATGTCTCTTAAGTCTTGTCGTACCCTTGTGGGCTTTATAACCCTTATCCTCGCACTTATAGAATCCCTCCAAATCGTCTTTCTTAGGGTAATATCCTCTAAGTTTTCTTTAATTATATTCAAAAACATTCTTGCATGCTTTGAAATTTTTTTCTTTCTCAATTTTTTTTTTCCAGTTTGGAAGAATTTTATTTTCTTAATTTGAGTAACTTTTTTATTTTTTTAGAAAATAAGGCAAGATCATCTAGATTTTAATTATATATATATATATATATATATATATATATATATATATATATATATATATATATATATATATCCGCGAATTCGAGTATCGAATCTATAGAGAATGTGATTTAAAATTTAATTGATTTATTACTTTTAAAAGAAAGTGTAAAAGATAATTTTTGATTTTTGACTTTAGTATTACAATTTTTCTAGGAAAATATTTAAACTAAAATAATTGACACTATAACAAGCATAAGTTGAGAATTAAATTCCTCTATTTGGAATACGTAGTATAAATAGTTACATCGTTAGACACATTAAAATGTGATTAATACTCGTTTAAATAAATATTAAAACCCGGAGTGTCACTTCTTACATTTTTGTAAAGTCTAAATACAAGTTTGACATCAACAATATTCCCAAAGTTACATGCGCAATGTCACAAATGTGTTACATACGTAATATAATCCATTAAGGTCCCTAGGTGTAATTTTGGAAATAATCAACTCATTAAAACAAATTAATTCCATCATACCATAGCAAAGTAACTACATATCTGAGATTAGTTCATTAATCTCAACCTAATTAAAGTTACTTAGAAAGCATTTTAATTAATTAAATAAAATACTATGTATGAATAGATATTTTTGAAAGAAAGAAAAATGATTTGAGCTTGAGCAATTAATTATGAAAGAATTAAATTAATTATAAAAAAACAAAATAAATAAGAGAAGAATTTATTGACTTCTATTATTAGAAATTACAAAACTAAAAATAACTAAAAATATACTATAAAAATTCGGACTAAAATGATATATGAGATGCCCAAAACAAAGAAACACAATGGCCCTTTATAGGTGGAAATAAATAACTTGGAGGCAAATTTGAAAATTTGAAAAATTATGGGTGATATAATAAAATGAAAAAGTGGTGATGGACAGATGGGTATTCGGTGGGAATGATATAGGGGATGAATGGGTTAAAACCAATTCACATGGGTAAAAGGTGATGGGGAAATAATATTCAAAAGGGAATGAATTTTATCCCTTTATTTATGTACATGTTGAACAAAAACTAAGGCAAAAGAGGTATGGGAAAAAGATGTCACTCTTGGCTGAAAACAAGGAGGAGGAGTCAAAATGATAATTAGATTAAAGGATTAAAACAATCTTTATCCGTAGTTTATCTGGTGGAAATCGCATGTTGAGGAGAGAAAAAGCAACAAGAGAAGTTGTATTTTTAGAAGGAATGATAAAAGGAATCTGGGTATAATGAAATGGGAAGGGAATAAATTTATTTAAGAAATCTCAGATAGACACAATAGAAAAAGGAAGGAACTGGGCATGGGCCATGTGTCACACACGCATAGCTAGGGGAAGGTTATCCATGCATTGTGCTGAATAAATATGGGAAAATAAATGGTTATGGCACTGCCACATGGACCGACACGTTGGCACCATGTGGCACGCTAAGAAATTCTAGTAAAACCAAAATCTATCTCCACCAAAATGGCTCATTGGCACTCTTTGATACTCATCCAATTAGTATTTCATTAGTTATAATACAACCAAAAACTATAGGACCCTTTGTTTTGACCAAGTTTCCATAATTACAATTTCACCCCAAATCTTTATATATTTCTCATACAACCTTAGATCAATGCACTAAAAGAACAAAATGACCCACATTTGGAGGCCAACAATATTTCTATAGTGTTCGAGTCACGAAACCTGACTTTTAGTTTGACCTAGGGCTTTGAATTTCTTTTGGTTTCAAAGTTTGCACGGCCATAATTTCTTTGACTAATATCGGATTGACACTTCGTTTAAACCCATACATTCCTTGATTCGAGGTTGAAAACTTTCGTGAATTGTCTAAGTCTAAATTTGGTCATGTGAATTTATTATTTTTCCTCTGAAAGTGCATATGTGACTGTTTCTTACTCAAATTTCTTTTAGACTTCTCCATTAGCATTCTAAAACCTATAAACACTCGAATAAACCTTGCATAAGGAATTAACGATGAGTATTTAAGGTTATACAATAAATGAGTATAAAGCGTGAATTTAACGAGCATGGAGTTACAAATTTGCATAGTTGAAGGGGTAATAAAATGCAATATTTGACACGAATCACAGCCCCTTTCTGAAATGAAAAAACTGAAGTAGCCCAAGACCTACGACATTTGAAAGTTATTTGAGTCAAAATAACTTCCTTTTTATCTGAAATAGAGGAGTTAGAAAAGATATTGGCAAGAGTCAGTGCTGAGATGGAATTAATTACCGTAGAGGAATATTATTTCCTACTGAGAGTGAATAAATTGGTAGGGTATATGCAGGCTTCTACCAACAATGCAACCTCGTTCGAAGAAAGGGAGGTTCAACTTATAACCAAGAAGGTTATTTACTAAGATTTCTTGATTAAATCTAGGTCCTTTGTATTTAAACATTTTTATTTACATGTAGATGGCAATATGTATATATAATTTTTCATTTTATTGTGATGATCTTGCATACCAAATGGTTGGTTAATATGGCTATAGAAATCTTACATTTATTTTCCTCATGTGAATGTGACCATTAATGTTTCTTATATGGTATGATCCAACTTTCAATTCCTTATAAATTTAGAGTAGCCCTTACCATTTTAGGGGCCACTTTCCATAGGCTGGATCTTTTAGTCCTAAAGGTAAATTCATTTTTCAAACCAAGTCACCTTCATTAAAGGCCCTCCTTTTCACTTTCTTATTATAGTTATCAGTTATTTTCTTCTTTTGGACCAATATATTATTCAAGCCTCTAATCCAATCTTTTTATGTGTTTTCTAACTCCATAAATATAGATTGTCCATTGCCTCCTACTATGAACTCATTTTAGAACACCATTTGTAATGTTTTTAGGGTGATCTCCACTGGTAGGACCACATCAGACCCATATTTTAAGGAATATAGAGTTACACCTCTACTCGGCCTTTTAGAGGTCTTATAAGCCCATAGTACTTATGGGAAAATTGTACCAATCTTTTGGATTTTTCTTAATCTCTTTTTTCAATTTATTTTTTATTATTTTATTTATAGCTTATGTCTGATTGTTGGATTCAGAAAAGTAAGTTGCTCATTTTATCAAAGTTATGCCTAACCTTGAAGTGAATTCTAGCACCATCTCTAACTAAAAAATGTCAGTATTGTCTGAGGATATGGTTTATGGGATTCCAACCCTATACAAAATATATTGTAATAAATCCATCAAATCATTTTGGATAACTAATTTCAAAGCATTGGCCTCCACCCATTTAGTGAAATAATTTGTTACAATAGGCATAAAGTTGTGCATCTTTGAATATAAAGGGTATATTTTACTTATGACATCAATTTTCCATCCTTTGGAAGGCCATGTCTTCACTACATATTGTAGGTCAATAGCAGGCACATGTTTTAGAGGACCATATTTTTGGCACTTTTGACACCCTTTTGCAAAATTTATGCAATCTTCGATGATGGAAGGCCAATAGAATCCATGTCTCCTTAAGAGCCATATCATCTTGGGACCAACTTGATGAGCCCTAAAAATTCCCTTATGGACTTGTGCAATGGTTGTTAGATATTCACCTTTACTCAAGCACTCTATGATAATTCCATCGACACCTCTTTTATATAATTTCCATCCATACATATCATAATCAGTTGCTCTTAGTCTGTAGACCTATCACACTTGATATTTGGGTTGGTTATATACTTAATTAATGTCTTTCTTTAATATTCATGAACATCAATACTTTCAGTTTCAACCCAAGGTCCTCTGTTATGTAATAGTGGAAAAAATCCATTAATGGAACAAATATTTAACTTTTCTTTGAAGCTATTAATAAGCTTAAAATATGAAGCCTTTTGAACCATTTCAATGTCCGCTTCATTTAGAAATCTGGGATTATAATTTATCGAACTCATCAAATTTGGACAATAAATCCAAGGACACTTGGTTATATAAAGTTAATCAATCATTGGCATGGTTATATCCACCTATTAATTATCTTATGACCAATTCAGAATCCCTATAGATTTCTATTACAGAATCATTATAGCTTCGAAGAATTTCTAAGCCTAGTATAACAGCCTCATATTCCACTTGATTGTTAGAATATGTGTTTTATTACAACCTATATCCATATTTTGTTTTAATATGTGGAGGGGATTAAATAACTACCCCTATTCCCGACATTATTTCATCCTTTGAACCATCAAACCATAGCTTCCATGGATATATATATATATATATATATATATATATATATATATATTATCCTTCTGACTCATCCTCATATGGATGATCTGTCAAAAAGTCAACCAAAGCTTGGACTTTTATTTCTCTTTGAGTTACATAATGTAGGGAAAAGTTAGACAGAGCCAACACCCATTTAACAATTCTATTGTGAAAAATAGGCCTAGTTAACATATATTTCATCAAATCGAACTTTGAAAAACCATAGACCTCTCTAGGTAATAAGTAATATCTAAGTTTCATAGAAGATAAATATAGAGTTAGTTTTTTAATAAAAAATATATACACTCACAATCATTCAGAAATTTAGTAACATAGTCCACTGCTTATTCTTTGTGGTTCTCATAGTCTTGAGCCAACAGAGATGATATCATGACTAGAAGATATATCAGCCAATAAGTCTACTACTCGCTTTGGCTATTCATCTTTGGGAGTGACAACATTAAAATATTTAAAAGTAATGGACACCCTTAGTTTGCCATTTTTCTTAATAACTGGAGCTATGTTAGAAAGCCATTCAACATACCTTGTTGTTTCGATGAATCTAGCCTTCAACAACCTTTCAATGAATCTAGCCTTCAACAACCTTTCAATTTCTTCATTATCTTTTCTCTAACTTTTGGAATAATTTGTCATGGAGATTATTTGACATTTTTATATCCTTCCTTGATTGGCAATATGTGCTCCATCAATTTCCTGTCTAAGCTGGGAAACTCGTCATATTTCCAAGAAAAGTGGTCCTTGTATTGATGTAAAAGGTCCACAACCAATTAGTGTTCTTCCTAGCTAAGGTTTTCACTGATATATGTCGCATTTTTATTTTGTTCAGTTCCCATGTTAACTTCTAACAAAAGATCCAATTTGTTTACCATAAGCTCTTCATATTCATTTAGTGAACTTGCTAATTCACCACTATTGTGGGGGTCTTCATCCATTTTGCCTTTTAGAATGCATAATCATCCGAATCAATGGACATTTCTTCACTAATTCTTATACTCAAACCCAATTCATTGAATTTATATAACACCATGGACAAACTTTAATTGTCCTTTTCAACATCAATCGATGTACAATCCATTAATCACTTATATTTCCTTTTTTAGTTGGTCCCATCATGCCAAAAGCTAATTCACCCCAAGCCTCATATCCCTATGATGTCTATAGAATCAAATCATTTGCCTTCACAGGTCCCACATTCTTTTGGTAAATTCTAGCCTCTACACATTTAGAGCTTGTGTGAAAATAAAATTTATCTTCCTTCATTCCCTATACATTTTCATCCTTATTCATCAAAAGAAGTTTATGATGCATGGAAGAAGGAATACATTTCTTTGAGGAAATCCAACATATACTAAGTAAATCACTGAAGCTTAGTTTTCCTTCAATGATAAAGAAAGAAGTTTTAGATTTTCTAGTGGTTACTTCAATATCAACTGGAAATACACCTTTGGTCTACTTTTTATCTCTTACAATACTAGAGGTTATAATTTGAGTCTGAACCAATTTAGCATTTTTTTTGTTTCTCTAAAAAACTTGGAGTATGGCATCATATTAATGAGAATATTACAATATACTAAAACTTTATTAATTAAAACTCCATTTATCTAAGATTTTTATAAATCATGGTTTAATACGATTAGTCATATTTCTAATATGCTCTTCAACCCCATTTATCAAATCTAGAGAAGATATAAATAATTTAGAGTTATTTACCTCTCATTTCTTATATTCATCCAATTTTATGTTTGGAACCTCTTGCCCTTTTTCAGCTTCGAACCCCTTTGGGAGGATCATAGCAGTTGATGATCCAAGAAGTGATCTCCCTTTAGGCTTAAAATAATGGTCGGTCTCATACATCCATCCTCATACTAACTCATGATCGGTCTTATACCCTCAGCCTCCTAGGGTCGACTAAATTACATAAGATAACTAAGAATGTACATAATTCACCAGGATGGACATTTTCATCATTTCAAGCCCGCACAAGTGAGTGCATGTGATAGAATTGCACATAGGGGAATAATCCCACATTTTATATAACTTTTACAAGGACATATCTCACCGATCAGGAGGATCATATATATCACCAATGTCTATTGGGTGTACATTACACCCCAAGACACCTATAAATGGGAATGTACCTTCTAATTTATTACATAAGTTAAGTCATTCTAAAAATATACTATTACTCTGTAAAAACACTCTCTAGAGTGAGAAAGTACAAAACTTGTAACTAATAAAACACTACTCAACTAGTGAATAGTGAGTTACTTGACGGTGGATGTAGGCTAATTGCCCGAACTACTTACATATGTGTGTTGATCTTGTTTCTAATCTCTATGATTGCACTTTTACTGTTTATTTGGGTTTGGGGTGTGACAATTAGTGGTATCAGAGCGTCTAGGTTATTAATTCTGGATGTGTGTGATGGTTAGATGGAAGTTATTGAGTTGATTTGATATTTATGAATTGTTTATGTACTAACCAATAATTTAGTGTTATATAATGTTTATGTTGGTTGTTAGAATTCTGTGGTATTAGAGATGGAACCTGGGAATGAACAACATAGAGAATAAGTAGTAGCTCATACAGAGGACACAGAAATAGAGCAGAGTGTTACAAGAAGGGCCAGAGAGCATGAGCAACCTATAGAGATGCAGATAATGGTGCAAGTAATGCTGAGGATGGCAGAACAACAGGAAAGGAATATGTCATTAACGGCAGAGCAACATACGAGATATCTGGAATCAAACACTATGGCCAGGATTAAGAAAAAGGCAAGGAAGGAAATGAAATATTCTATGCATGAAATTTTTTTGAAGCTGAATCCTCTAGAATATTTAAGCTTAGTTGAACCTACAGAAGCTAAGATGTGGGTTAGAGATATAGAGACTATCTTTACAGTGATGAGAGTTCCAGATAATAAGAAGTTGAATTTAGTTGTGTTTAGGCAAAAGGATAGGTCAAATATTGGTGGGAAGCTAGCAACCATTTGGTGCCCAGGATGGAAGGTAATGATATTATTACTTGGGCTGAATTTATTAAAGCCTTGTATGTTAAGCATTTTCCTAAGGTTTATAGGAGGGAGAAGGTTAAGGAATTTATTAATTTGACCCAAGGGAAAATGTTTGTGAGGGAGTATGAGGCTAAATTTATATCTTTGTCTAGATTTGCTACTAAATACGTGGAGGATGAAGGAGAGAAATGTGGTGAGTTCCAAGATGGACTAATTTGGCCCATTCAAAATACAGTGTCCACTTATGAGTTAGAAGATTATGCTTCTCTGGTGAACAAAGCCATGATAGAAGAAAGTCAAATGAACTAAGTGGTGGCGAATAGGGAGAGTTTTAAGAAAAGTATATTCTACTCATCTCAGTTTAAAGGAGGTGGGGGTGGAAGCGTTAAGGCGGAACCTCATAAATTTCAGAGAGGCGGTAGTGATAGTGGTAGAGGTCAAGGGAGATTTAGTAAAAATACTAGGGGTGGAGGATCTTCGGGTTCAGTTAGAAAGCTAGACAATGGTGAGACCCCAATGAAAGTTATTACGTGTTTCTTTTGTAAAGAGGAAGGCAATTATAAATATGAGTGTCCTAAGATTAAGATAATGTAATGCTACCATTGTCATCAAGTGGGGCATGTTAAGAAGAATTATCCATAGTTGGCAGAGACTCCAGCAACACCTAAGGAAGAAGCAAGCAAAATGTTACCTCCAGGCAGTGGAGCGAGGAGCGTGGGCAAAGGATAAGCTAGTGGTTCCAGGGCAGGTGGATGAGTCTTTATGATGAAAGAGGCTCATGTTACTCCGAATGTGGTGACAGGTACACTTTCTGTTACAAATAGAATTGCTTATGTTTTGATTGATCCTGGTTCCACACATTCTTTTGTGTCCTATGCATTTGCTATATATCTGAATAGACCATCTACTTATTTAGATGTGAGGTTGGGTATTTCTATGCCGATGGGGGATATGATTGTAGATGAATATGTTTTTTGTGATTGTGTTTTGAGTGTGGGGGTTATAGATACAGTTATAGACTTACTTCCATTGTGTATCTCTGATTTTGACATAATTTTGGGAATGGATTGGTTATTTAAATATCATGCCTCCATGGATTGTTTTCGTAAAGAAGTTTTTAAAATGTCTGGTGATTCCGAAAGTAAATTCGTGGGGGAAAGGAAAATTGTTCCAAGTTGCATTATTTCTGCTATTAAGACAACGATATTGTTAAGTAAGGGTTATGAGGGTTTTATTGCATATGTTCTTGACACTAACAAGGGGGACTTACAATTAGTTGATGTTCCTATTATGCGGGATTTCCCAATGGTGTTTCCTAGTGAGTTGCCCAGGTTACCTCCAGAAAGAGAAGTTGAATTTAGTATTGAATTAGCATTTGGGATATACCCTATTTCTAGGGCACCGTATAGAATGACACCTATTGAGTTGAAATAACTCAAGGTTAAGTTGCAGGATTTACTTGATAGGGGGTTTATACAATCTAGTGTATCTTCATAGGGTGCACCAGTTTTATTTGTGAAAAATAAAGATGGTACTTTGCATTTGTGTATTGATTATAGGTAACTAAATAAAGCTACAATTAAGAATAAGTATCCTTTACCCCGTATAGATGATGTGTTTGATCAGTTGCAGGGTGCTAAAGTGTTTTCAGAGATAGGATTACAATCAGGTTATCATCAGTTGAGGGTGAAGGACAGTGATATTTCTAAAACTTCCTTTCGCACTCGGTATGGTCATTTTGAATTTCTTGTGATGCCTTTTAAAGTGACTAATACTCCAGCTGTATTTATGGATCTTATGAAGCGGGTACTGTATCCTTTTGTTGATTCATTTATGATAGTTTTTATTGATGATATTCTGATTTATTCATGTGATATGGTTGAACATGAAAAGCATCTCAGAACAATTTTGAAGGTGTTGAAAGATAAGCAGTTGTATGCTAAGTTTAGCAAATGTGAATTTTAGCCATCACAAAGTTGTATTTTTAGGCCGTGTTATTACTGGACATGGTATATGTGTTGATCCCAAGAAAGTATAGGCTATTGTAAAGTGGAAGAGACCCAATAATGTGACTGAGGTGAGGAGTTTTCTGGGTTTGGCTGGGTATTATAGAAGGTTTATAAAGGGGTTTTCTTCGATTGCTTTGCTAATGACTAAATATACCCGAAAGAATGTCAAGTTTGAATGGAATTCTAATTGTGAAAATAGTTTTGAAGAATTGAAAAATAGGTTGGTAACTACACCTGTTCTTACTATTCCACATGGTGGAGATGGTTTTGTTATTTATACTGATGCTTTACATCAAGGGTTGGGTTGTGTTTTTATGCAACATGGTAAGGTTATTGCTTATGCTTCTAGACAATTGCGTGTACATGAACTTAATTATCCTACACATGATTTAGAACCTTTTGCTATTATGTTTGCTTTGAAATTATGGCGTCATTATCTATATGGTAAAGTATGTGAACTTTTACTGACCATCAGAGTCTTAAGTATTTATTTACTCAGAAGGAGTTGAATTTGAGGCAGAGGCAGTGGATGGAGTTAATTGAATATTATGATTGTACAATTCACTGCCGTCCAGGGAAGGCAAATGTAGTTGCATATGCTCTGAGTATAAAGTCTTCAGGCAGGTTATCTTGTATTCGATGTGCTAGAGTTTCTCATATTATGAACTTGAGATTGATGGGAGTGGGATTACAGCAAGAAGATGGGGACATATTCATTGCTCATGTAAGTGTGAGGCTTTTGTTATCTACACGTATTCGTGATTTGCAAAGTTAGGATCCTTTTCTTGAGAAGAAATGGCAAGATGTGAGAGGTGGAAAGTCAAATGATTTTTGTATTGCAAATGATGGCACTTTATTATATAAGTAGCGATTATGTGTTCCTAATGTAGATGGATTGAAAGTGAAAATTTTAGATGAGGCTCATAATTCCATTTATACTATGCATCCTGATAGTTATAAAATGTATAGGGATTTAAAGGAGCATTATTGGTGGAATAATATGAAGAAAGAAATAGCTAATTTTGTTGTTAGATGCCTTATATGTCAACAAGTGAAAGTGGAACATCAGAAACCTGCGGGTTTGCTTCACCCATTGCCAATTCCGAAATGGAAATCGGATCATGTAATGATGGATTTCATAGTTGGGCTTCCTCGATCTTAAAAGGGGTAAGATTCAATTTGGGTAGTGGTGGACAGGTTAACCAAGTCAGCTCATTTTTTCGTAGTCAAGACTACGTATACTGTTGATAGGTATGCTAGATTATATGTTAATGATATTATCCGATTACATGGAGCACCTGTTTTTATTATTTCAGATAGGGACCCTACTCTTACATCTAAATTTTGGGATAGTTTGTAGTGTGCTATGGGTACTATCTTAAAGTTTAGTACAACTTTTCATCCTCAAACAGATGGGGAGTTTGAAAGAACAATACAAAATTTGGAAGATATGCTTAGAGCTTGTGTATTAGATCTCAAAGGTAATTGAATTGAATATTTGCCTTTAATAGAATTTGCATATAACAATAGTTTTCAATCCACTATTGGTATGGCTCCATATGAAGCATTATATGGTAGACGATGTTGTACACCCCTATGTTGGACTGAAGTTGGTGAAAGGAAGATAGAAATTCCATAATTAATTAAAGTCAACACTGAAAAGGTGAAGATTATTTAAGATAAAATGAAGACAGCTCAAAGCAGACATAAAAGTTATGTGGATAAACGACGGAAAGATTTGGAATTCCAGAAAGGGGATTATGTGTTTCTTCGAATATCTCCATAGAAGGGAGTTATGAGGTTTGGAAAAAAAGGAAAGTTAAGTCCACGCTATATTAGACCCTATAAAATTCTTGAAAAAGTCGGGATGGTTATCTACAAGTTAGCATTACCACCATAGTTATCCCGATTACATGATGTTTTCTATGTTTCTATGTTATAAAAGTATGTAGAGGATCCTTCACATGTGTTAGTGGAATAACCTATTGAGTTGAAGGAAGACTTGAGTCATGTGGAAGAACCATTTGCTATCGTGTATATGAAGGAACAAATATTGAGATCCAAAGTGATCCCACTTGTGAAACTTGTGTAGAGAAGGAATTCCATGGAACAAGCTGCATGGGAGAGCGAGTATAGCATGAAGATGCATTATCTGTATTTGTTTGATTCGCACAACCAAGATATGTCAATTACGGGGATGAAGTTTCCTAACGGGGGGAGAATTATGACAATCTGAATATAATTATGATGAATTATGCTTAAATCATGATTGAATTATGTGATACGAGTAATGTGTTATTAATATATATGATGTTAAGTTATTATGTTTTGTCTAATACTACCTTCAGAAAGCATGAAATATCAAATTAGTAACAAATACAAAATTTTGAAGTTTTGGTAGGAATTTTCAAGTTGGAGACTAGTTTTGACCCTTATAAAATAACAATTGACTTAAGGTAAAAACTAAATAGTTGTAGATATATGAGTTAGGTTTGTAACACAACAAACTGTGTGTTAAATGGAGGACCAAGTAAGAAGTTATACTGGAATTACGAAGCAGGAGCAAATTTGTCCATTCATTAAATGATATTTCATCTTATTAGTATAACAAATGGTGGATTTTGATTGGTTAGAGAAGGAGATGGGTTTTGGCCAACTTTAAAGATTTGAAATAAGCTCCTCCTTCAGCATATTTCATCCATGGTAGAGTTTTAGCCTAAGGAGAGAAAACCGTGAAGTTTGGGAAGAGAAAGGCGACGAAAAGTTGGAGGAAAATTCATAACAAATTACATAAAAGTCCCTGAGGTAATTCTAACCACAAATCTGGTTATTTTTATTATATTAGTGATTAAAATGGTATAAATCATATATTTTTTACATAACTTTCATTCCTTGGTTTATATATATGAATAGATGAAAGTTTATGCAAAAATTGAACTTGTAAACCCTTAAAATTGCTTCAGTTAGGAACCTTATGTAATCAAACTGCTATATCTTTTTGTATACTTACTGGAATTGAGTAATTACAATTGGAGATGAAAACATACTCATATATGTATAACATAGCGTAATATTATGTAAAAATAACAAGGATTAAATCTTGGGTGACAGTTGGAAGTTTGGGTATAAAATCTGCACCAAAAGTGTAAGTACTCATACCATGTGTTCGATGTTTTGCCTGACATAGCAAATGAAATATAAAAATTATTAAACTTTAACTTCCTATTATTCAATATGTTTATTGAGATTTGGGGAAATATCATATAAAATTATGATGTAGAGAAATTATGAAAATTCCTGGAAGTTGACTAGACGATGGATGAGCATATAGGTCAGATTTGCTATGTATTAAAATGGGCATAACTTGCTCTAGGAACCTAAAATGATGTTTCTTCGGTTGTATTGGAAACCTAATATGATAATAATTGGATTAACAATGAGAAATTAAAGCATGTTTAGTATATGATTTGGATATGTTAACTATGTTGACATGAATTTAGATTTAATTTCATCTATGATAAGTGATGTGAATGGAATCATATGATGCTTATGAATTGAGTTAAGTTTAAGTTTCTCTTTGGATTGTTGATATTCTTATAATGTTACTAATATTATAATGATAGTAAGGGAAGAAGAACTGGTTGAACAAGTTAGAGACAAAGGAAAAGGGAAAACTTGTTAAATTACCAAGGCTAGTGTACTTATGATTATTTCATATATACAGATATATGAATGATATGA
The DNA here is from genome assembly GCA_949130495.1 of Sambucus nigra. NCBI lineage: Eukaryota > Viridiplantae > Streptophyta > Magnoliopsida > Dipsacales > Adoxaceae > Sambucus > Sambucus nigra. Next base: position 236,418,192 of record OX422217.1, on the reverse strand, counting down.
TGATATGAATATAGCTTGAAGTGAAAACTTATTATTTCCAATGGGAAGACTTATTATTGCCAATGGGCAGACTTATTATTGCCAATGGGCAGACATACTATTGCCAATGGGTAGACTTATTATTGCCAATGCACAGACTTACTATTGCCAATGGGTTGAGGAAATGATTCTAAAATTTAATCATAGATACTCATAGTATTGTATGTCCGCCTAATCATGACTCTGATGTTGATTATTTTATATCGTAATTAATAGTATTATGTTTAATATGTACATTACGTATGAAAATTTTAATAAATGAATTACATTTCAATTGGACTAAAGATTATGATTTAATTATAATATAAATAAAATGATTAGAATGGAACTGGTTTTGGGGTGTGACAGTTAAGCTACACGGGGTTCCTATTAATATTGTGTCAGACATAGACAAAATATTTATGTCTCATTTCTGACAGAGTTTTCGGGAGGCCATGGGCACAGACTTGAGGTTGAGTACGGTGTATCACCCACAAACAGACGGAAAGACTGGGAGGGTAAATAGAATGTTGAGGATATGTTGAGGATGTGTATCCTAGACTTTAGGGGATGAGGAGAGCGATATCTCCCATTGGTAGAGTTTGCGTATAACCACTCTTACCAATTCACTATCAATATGGCTCCCTTTGAGGCACTTTATGTGAGGACTTGTTGTTCGCACGCATGCCGGTTAGAGGTAGGGGACAACAAGCTATTGGGGTCGGAGATGATATAGGAGACTTCTGCCAATATAGAGTTAATTCAAGGATGTATTCGAATAGCTCAGGATAGGTAGAAGAGTTATGCTGAAGTCGATAAGAGACACGTGGAGCTAGAGGTAGTCGACCAGGTGTTGATTTGGGTATCTCCTATGAAGGGGATTATGAGGTTCGGCAAGAAGAGGAAGTTAGCGCCAAGATATGTGGGAACTTTTTCCTATTATTGAGAGGGTGGGACCGATAGCATATAGATTGGGACTCCCAGAGAATCTTCAGCGGATACATGACGTGTTCCATGTGGCATCGCTAAAGAAATACAAGAGGAGCGCGAGAGATTTCTGGCACATTCCACTCGAGGAGATTAATTTACAACCAAATGTCTCGTATGAGGAGAGACCCGTGGCTATTCTGGATCATAGTGAGCGTAAACTACGATCCAAGGGGGTGCCATTAGTGCGAGTACAGTTGAGGCATCACAATGTTGAGGAGTCAACATGGGAGCAGGAGGAGGATATGCGAGAGTAGTATCCAAAGTTATTCACCGCAGGTATGTCCTAATTTCGAGGACAAAATTCCTTTGTAAGGGGGTTAGTATGTAATACCCCGTATTTCTATGCATTTAGAATTTAATTAATTGAGTAATTAAATAGAAAAATATATTTTAATTTAAATTATGTGAGTGGGGTAATTTAATATGATTTAATATTTAAATTACGCGAGTGAAGTAATTTAATGTGATTAAATATTTAAATTACGCGAGTGAAGTAATTTAATGTGATTTAATAATAATTATGATTATTAAGTGATTAAATCATAATTAGGGTTATTAAATATTAATAGAGAGATAGACACTGATTAATATTATGATTCAAATTTACTAAGTGTGAATAGTAAATATTGATAGTTAATTGGTATGGCATAGCAAGTAATATGGACGTACTTTATTATATCTCAGTCGGGTGTCGTGTGTAGACTAAATTGAGGATGAGATGGGAAATATATTTTTAAGCGACTCAAATGATAATTTAGAGGTCACAAATGATTCTGAAAGGGTCAAATTAGTCAAAATAGTATACCCGTGGGTACTAGTCGAGTACCGGGCCATTTTTGGGCTAAACCAAGACCATACGGGGCGTCTTAGTCTTATGGCATATGGGGGAGAGGAGACCTATGAAATTACAAAATCTAAATCAGATAATAAGAGTTGGAGGCTAGGTTTCAAGGAGAGAAAAACACAAAAAATCCATTGGAGATAGAGATAGAGTTGTTGTGAAGCCTAAGAGAGATATTAGAGAAAATTGGAGTGTGTTCTCCCACCACAAGCATCTTGGGAAGAAATAAAGGAGAAGAAGAACATCAACCTTCCAACAATCATGAAATCAGACCCTACTGTAATCAAGGCAAGTGGTTATTTGCAAATTAAATTGAGTTATAATATCCATGTGTAGGATTTATGAATAATATGATTTGATAAATATTCTTGGAGAAAAATAATTAAATAAGATGCATGTTGGTTAAGGATTTGCATGTAGAATGATTTAGACCTTTAGAGGGTTTGAAATCATAGAATACTTGATGATTAAAATGAATTAAATCTGGTTTTATGATTAAAAACACGGGAAGAACATATTAAATTATGGTTCTTGAATAATTAGTGAATTTGAATTATTCTAGGTTGAATTTGTGAAGAATTGTGATGTTTAAATCGTTGGAAATCATCCTAATGTGTGTAGGAATGGTTAGGGATAATTAGTTATAAGTTTAGTGTGTTATCATGAGAGTTTGATAATTGAATATGGTGAGAAAACATAAAAAACGAAGTTGGGCAATTATGCACTTGATCGATCGATCGACTGATGAATGTCGATCGATCGACCCAAGCTGATTTTGGTTTCTTTTGTTGGTTGAGTTATAATCGATTGCCAATGTTTGAGGGTAACCTTAGTGATGATATTATACCTATGTAGGGATTAAGGTAAGATCAGTAGGTGTTTAGTGGAGTTTCGTTAGGATCTTTGAGTGTAAGGTTTGAAGAGATGGACCGACGAGGATAAATCGATCGAGTCGTATATCGAAAATTATGGATTCGAGTTAGGAAGAGAGTTAACGTCAATCCCAGATATATATCAGTAGGTTAGATATAGTTTAAATACATCAATAAATGGACGGGTAACAAGGCCCTAAGAGTTGTGTGAATACTCAAATAAAGGTGATAGTGAGATAAATCATAAATTAAAAGTACGGTGAATATCCGAGAGAAAAATATTACGTACGAGCAGGATTATTAGGTTGTGTGAATACTTACTGAAATATATAAATACTTAGGTGTAGAGAATACCTAAAGTAAAATTTCCTATATTAGGGTCGAGGTAGGATTCTGAACTAATATATGGAAATAGTAAATTAGGGTCGTGATGAAAGAGTTTCGAACCAAAAATATATAAAAAAACTTGTTAGTGGGGTCGAGGTCATTTTCCAAACCAATACATGAAATAAATTAGGGGTTGAGGTGACATTCCGAACCAATCCTCTTACTTGGTATCGATAGACTATTCTGAACCAAGGGTGCTCAATGTGTGTTATAAGGATAATAGTGAAGAAATTTTTTATAAGTATATATTTTGTGTGAAATGTATACTGTATAAGTAATTTACTTATATGGGATAGTACAAAATTTATATGACGTGCATACATCTAAAAGTAAATTAAGTGGAGAGACTTAATTAGAAAGATTAAAGGATAGATAGTGATTATCTTAAGAATAAATTAAGTGATGCGACTTAATTCTTAAAGTAAAAGGTAACAAAATGCGAAAAGTTATCTAGGTATATATTATATGAGATCTGTTACTGTAGCATACTGTATGGGCGGTATGGGAACTTAGTCACGTAGATAAGTTCAGTTGAATATTATACTCTAGTTAGCTTAGGTAGTACAACTATGTGGTCTAAGTACAGGATGTTAGGCGTGCATTATAGATGAGGGGTGAGGTACCTCAAGAGAGTGCACGCAATCTTAACGTGTGTAATCAATAACTCATCTTACTGTGATAAACACTTGATAAATATTTTTAAAACGTCTTGAGTACTAACTCTTTCAATACAAATATTTTCGAAACCCTTTTAGGTGTCCAGCCAGAGGGGCGCCAGACTTGAGGATTCAGTCCAGGGACTCGTAGCTGCAACATTGTGGAGGCTGGCAGGACTTTTCATAAACGATTCATTTATTCAGATCTAGTGTAGGATCTCATTCTATTACTCTCTATTAGGACATGTTGTCCATTGGCTTTATTTCAGGTATTCAGTTTTGGATATTATTGGTTTATTTAGCAGTTTTGGATTTTAGTCGATTGTTGACTCGGTAAGACTTAACTCATTATATATTATGTGATGGTTTAAATTCTAGTATATTGTGAATGTTTAATTATTATTTTCGCATGAGTTATTTTATCGGGTTAATGAAACATAAAATTTGACACCAGTCTAATTTCACTTAGGTGATTAGTAATTAAATAGTTTTTAACAGTGATGCTAAGAATGAACCAATTGAGAAACTTGTTTTAATTTAATTTAGTACCGATCACCCGGGATTTAACTAGGCGGGGTGTCACAGGAGCATTCTTTGACTCTTAGAGAATTAACATGCTAATCTTCTCAACTTTATAACAACTACAAAATTTAATTCACATAATCATTTTCTTGGCATTTTCAATATATAAAGATTTATCTTTCCATAATTAAACTTATTATCATTGTTGAATTAACTAATAAGCATGTTTATGCAACATCTAAAACATAAAGTACCAAAGGTAAAAGTAGAGTATTCTTGTCTTTTAACTATTTTTAAAATCTAACTTGAGTTCCTTGACTTCTCTGAAACCTGATCAAATGTGTCTCATGAAGCACTCCCATATTTCAAGCTTAAGGTTCTTTAATGGGGGTTTCACGATGGTTGTTAATGGGGGTTTAGGGTTTAATTTGGGTTACTGGCGGCGTGATGAAAAAGTAATTAAATATTCCCTTATATTTTAAAAAATATCCAACACACCTCTTATTTGGCTAGAGCTTCTATAACACCTATGGTAACCGCTATACCCCCCCCCCCTCTCGTGGTTGCCCCTTTTTATTTTTTTAATTATTTTTTTATAAAGTAATATGATATTATAATAAAGTTCCCACAATGTAATCGAATTAATAATAGACCAATCATTTTATATAATTATCACAAAATTACCAAAAGATATGTGAAAAACTAGCATAGACCTATAACATTCAAGATATAGGACCATGCTCTAATACAAACTGTAACAACCCACATATTTTATATTAGGGTCGATAAAGTCCAAATATTAGAATATATAAATTTCTATAATTTAAAACATCACTCTTACAAGGTGATAGAAATATGAGACAATTTAAAACTTTTCCAACAATACAAGATACGAGAGATAATGATATGAATAATCATAAAAAATAATGCCCAAATTACATCAACCTCGAACAATTCATAAATATACAAAATTCTAAAAATAATATCCCAAGTACCATGGGAAAGTCACAAGTAACACATAAATATAAGAGCTTTCTCATATGAAGTACATGCGGAAAGGAAATGACACCGTACATACAATAAATCTCCAAAGTCCCAACTTTCGCTCCAATATCCTGTTCCTCATAGAAGTTTAAACCTAACATGAGATGTTAGTTAACACAGTGGGTGAGGGCCTACTTCAATAATACTAGCTACATTTTTCACAAAAGGTAACATAACCGATCAAGAAGTACTAAATTAAATAAATACCACATTAGAGGCTTTTATATATCAATAAAGATTAAACTTAGAATATTTATCAATTTTCACTCGATAAGATAACATAATTAACTATTTGATTAACAACAGGGTATGTCAGTGCTTCAGAATATCAAGAGTACAAAGAGTTATTTAGTTACTAAAGAACGTTTAAAGACTAACCACATAATATCAGGACATTCATAACTATTTATTCATTAATCATTATTAATAACATATCTTTATAAGGGTGAGTATTAACAACTACCGGTTTATCAACCGATATAAACTATTACATAATCTTCAACTTAAAATATCATCAAAAGCCTTTTATCCACAATCCACTTCCATGCCCATTTAATTACATCTTTTCACTTTCATTTAGTTACATCATTACGTTTTACAATTTTATTCCAGTCAATCAGCCTTTCCTATTATCACGTTTACACACACACAATAACAAATTACCTCTTTCTTATATCATTTATGTCATTCTTATCTTGTTAACTTTATTCTAATTAACATCACTCTTTCACGGCCTTAAAATAACATGGTATATCCCACATTACATTTTTCACTATGACGATGATAATCCACCAGCCTCTCTCACAGCTTTAAACATAACATAATATACTGCAATTACCATTCTACAAATATCTACTACCATGTTAAACATCCATAACCATATCTATCTCATAATATGCGATCACACATGTACTCGTAAACCATGTCCATATAAACTAGTACTTTTGCTAGACAGCCTGGCTCCTTCACATACGATACTTTTGTAGATGGTCTACACTAGACTAGTAATGCAAAACCACCCGTAAACATCAAAGTAGTCAATCGGTGTTGGCCTTGCACATACGATTATTCCATAGCTAGTTAACACTATACCCTATACCTATAGAGATTCCCAACATAATTTTCTAAGAAAAATTAAATGTCTTAAACTCCCAACTTCCAACCATTCATAGACTTCATGTGTGGGACATTTTGTAACATCTATGCCCAAGACTTGTACCTTCTCCGATAGAATTTGTAAACCTTTGGGGATTGAACGGAATATAATGCAAATTTATATATATATATTAAATTGTACTTGTGGCCTTTGCGCAAATAAAATGGGAAAGATTAGGCCAAAAATCAATTTGGGAAAAATTAAGGACCATTCGAACGAAAGAGAGGGTTGTTCGAATAAGATTGTATTCTCATTACAATGACCTATCTAAATACCTTTGAACAAATAGGTCTCTGCCTCAAAAACTAACCTCGTTAGATACTCTTTTGAACATCGTTCGAATGGGAAGTGTAATCTCGTTCGAACGAGATGCAGTTTCGTTCGAACAACTTGTTGAGAAAAATCATATTTCTACACTTTCTTATGTGCTATCAACATTTGTGACCTTAGATCCTTGAGCTATCAAGCTCCTGTAGTAGCAAGAAAAACGTGGGTAATGGGTGTGGGTGGACCAAAGGTTAATGGGTTAAAGGGTTTGGGGGTATAAAAGAGAGATGGGAGAGTGTTGGGGTCATTAACAACATTCTCATTGGATTTTTATACACTCTCTCCCTATCTGAAGGTTTCCTCCATCATCTTCAACCTCCCTTCCACCGTTCCCAAACCACAAACCCTAATTTCTAGCCACAGTTAAGCCATTTTCAAGCTTTCTACACCCATTTCAAGCCTTATTTTGAGGTAGAATTTGGGTTGGAGGATTATATTTGATGCTTTTAAGAAGGAGTTGGTGTATTCTTGGAGCCTTTTTGGAGGTTTGAAGATTTTAGGAGCTTTAAGTCTTTTCCTCTTAATTTGTCCTCTTCATCTTCAAGGTAAGGTTTTCCTCTCAAGTTTTCAAGTTTTTAAAGCTATGAATATATATAGGATGCATACTTAAGGGTTTATAGGATAGTAATCCTCCCACACATGTGCAGAAACATGTAGTATGTTGGTAGATGACATTTAAACATAATATATAAAGTTTAAAATGGGTTTCATGAGAAAGTAAGAACATTTAGAAAATCATCCCTTAAAACGTGTAATAAATATTGTTAAGAATGAAGAAAAATATTGTTTGATACTACATATGATAATAGGGCAAAGTAATGGACATTTTATTATAATGGCCTCCAAATGATTAAATGTATTTTATGTGGTTTGAGCATAAAATGATGAAACATGGTTTTTGAACATAAAATCATAAAAGTTGTTTTTGAATGAAAAATGATGATATATAACGCCATAAAAAATTAGGTATGTCTTCTCACTAGGGCTGGCAACGGGGCAGGTTTGGGATGGGTTTTAAAAAATCCCAACCTGCCCCAGCTAATAAACAGGACGGGGCGGGCAGTTTTATATAAATTAACTCCTAAACCGCCCCATTTAAGAAACGGAGCAGGTCGGGACTCCTGATGGCCAGGTTAATTTTAAAATAGTAAAATTAAAAAATATCACATTTTAGTCTTAGAGGTCTACAATGGTTCGTTTGTCAATATGTGAGACATTCCCCCAATTGTCAATCCATGTTTCCAAAAAGATTTTGTACAAAATTAACATACATATAAAGTTTTTTTTAGTGTGTGTATGTATATGTGCACACTCTTTAATTTTAATTAACATACATATAAAGGGAATTTATGTAGGCATAAGTTAAACAGGGCGGGGCGGGGCGGGGCGGTTTTATTCATATTAACTCCTAACCTACTCCATTTAATGAACGTATTTTTTGTAAAACCCATACCCACTTTTAATTCACTAATCAGGTTTTAAAATCCTCCCCATTATGGTCGGGACGGGGCTCTTGCAGGTCGGGTTAAATTGTCATCCCCACTTCTCACAAGGTTATGGTGAAAAGAGTAAAATGGTAATTTTGATAAAATTGAGGTTCCTAGTTGTGAGACTTTCTCATTAAACCTTATCCTTTGGTTTATGTGAAAAAAATGGATAAAGTAGTTAAAACGGCATGTAGAGGGCATGGGATGCAGGAACGAACCGTAGAAATGAAAAAAATGGTAAAATGGTGGAATAATGTAGACATTGGTAAAAATATCAAAACCGTTAATATGGACATAGATGACACCGGGAATAATTAAGAAAGGCTTGGTGCCCTGGGGTAAAAGACCCAAAATCATTTGTCACAACATATGGTAGCATAGCCGGCGGTGTGGAGCCCATTAAAGTATGCGGGTATTTTGAAGATTCTGAGAAAGGATAATAAAAATGAATATTGTTGTTCTTGAATAATGTAAATAAGACAACCTAATGAAATGGATAACATGGAAACTAAGAAATAAAGTATGATTAATTAGTCTCTAGGCCCGGTAAAGGGTGGTATGAAATGGCTAAGTATGAGCATGAGCACATCGCTCTGGTGCATAGCATGATAGTTGCATTAAAACCAACTAAATCGGTAACGTTTTTGAATTTTTTAAAAATACATGTTATATGTATAGTATTTTTGTAGAAAACGTATAGCTTAGTATTTCCCACCCTGCTGAGCATTCGCTCACCCCAGGTACATCGAGTAGGGATGTTGGGAAGGATGTCGATAAGGACCTTGAGTTATCCTTGTTAAAAGCTCTGTCGTTTTATTCAAACTGTCTTTTGAAACATTAGATTTGAGATATTTAAATCATTTTATTCGGGCCTTTATCCATATGATGTAATAATGTAGGGACAACTATGATTTACTTCTTATTTATTTAGCATTGTTGGATTAAATTTATTTTCATAAATAAACCTTACTAATGAACGTAATTACTTAAAGTCATAACTTTTTTTCTCAAATTAAAATCGAAAATTTAATCCTTAATAAATGGCGCAATTCAGTGATTTTTCTTAAACTATAAAATTGTACTTACCCTCCCCCTTTAACACCTTGATTCGATGCGGGTTGACCCAAGCCCTAGTCGGGCGGTTACAGGTCTCATAAGTGAAATATAAAAAAGCAAATCCCCCGATACACTTTTATCTTAGTTAAGTGGTCATTAAGACTATATAACCATATAACTCCAAAATACGACTTAAGAACCAACACATAACTTACACCTCCTAAACTCCTACCCAAAACTTCTCTAGACTCCATGCGTCTCACATCCCATAAATGAAATCCAAACAAAGAACCTATTTATACCATATTTTATAAGTTTTATTGCCAAGTCATTTTTTGATACATGGCTGGAAATTAGGAGAAGTTATAGGTAGTTATATGGTGATTATTGCAGTAATTTAAATAAAGGATGAATGTGGTTCGAGGTAATTATTATATGAATTCACATTAGAGGCTATTTGGAGGTAAAAACATAGTTAAGTTTGAATTGTCTTTTGTGTAAATGTTTTTTACTTATCATAATTATAGTTTAGCTTAGTGGTAAACTATTTTAATTTAGTATTTAGTTAATTCACACCTCTTCTTTACCTTTAGTTCCTCTTTATTTTAACATTTCATTAAGTTTTAGTTTATTTACAAACTTATTTGGCACTCAATGAAAAGGTTTCTTAATTGAACCATCGAACGGTACACAATCACCTAATTATCATAGGCTAGGACAATCAATTGGTTGGAAAGACCACAACCTTGTGTGGAATTCTTATACAAAGTTGAACACACACACACACACACACACATCCTAATCAAGTCAATGAAACATATGTTTGGCACGTCCGGTGGGACAACAATGCTATATAAATGTTTGTCATGACTAGGTCGTAAATTGTCTAAATGACAGAACAAGTCTTTTCCGTTCGAGATTTAGACGAATATTTGGTAAATGATGATTTTTAAATGTGTATGAGACATAATGAGAAAAGTCTCAATGATTTGAATAAAAGTTTATATCAGTTTGCTAAAATCTTTCCAATTCGGCTGCGATAGTCCCCCTCACACCAACCTTCAAAAAATATTCCATTTTGGCAAAGAAAATTTCACGAATTTATGATAAAATGTGGTTATGATCATCAACCTTTTGCATTAAAAAATCAAAATGCTAATTTAGAAGTCGAGGGATTGGAAAATCATCAGAATATTTTAAAACTCCGGGGGGGGGGGGGGGGGGGGGGGAGAAAAGTTGTTGTTCAAGCCAGATTTTGGACATCAAAAAGATGTTTAAGCATACTTAGAGTTATAGAAAAAAACATTACCCGAAATATGTGCTTTCAAGATAATGAAAATCTCAGCCATGCCCCACGATGTTTATCATCCAAATTGGCTCTCATGGATGGTGCATTACAATAATGGTTGGTAGTTACTGGGTGGAATGTTATATATACCAATTGGATTGGAAAATATGAAGCAATTGTCATGAGGAGGAAGTACAAAAAACAAAAATTGGAATCTTATTTCCTTAATAATAGCCTTGATTTCATTATGAGGTTATCCAGTCATCCAAACAAGTTTCAGTAAAACTGTCATAACTCTCTCTACGGAGGTCTAAATGATGAACCATTTTTTGCATTGGAAGCTTAACTTACAGAGATTTTATTTGATATATGACTCGTTTTCCAGTTAAAAATACGCATACAACTCCATGATTAGGAAGTCAAACCAAAATTTTAGATTGTGATAATGTTTTTACAATCATCGAAAATGTGTTAATGGTTATAACTCTCTCTCCAAAAGTCTAAATAACGATCTCGACTTACAAACTTTAATTTGGCCTCATTTTCTAGTTCAAAAAGCATAAACAATTCCAATATTAGGAAGTCATGTTAAATTTAGAAATCAGGTAAAATTTGTGTATGGTTACAGTATGTTCCACAATATTATTCACCATTTTTTGTGACATTTAAAGGAAAAACTGTTGTAATTATTCACTCTCTTTAGTGACCCTTCGAAAGTTAAGTTTTTTATGATTATTCATCATCTTTGGTGACCTTTTATGGTAAAGAATGTTCCAATTGATAACCATGTTTAGTGACGTTTTAAGTTTAATTTTTTTGTGATTATTCACCATCTTTATTAACCTTAGAAGGTTAAAAATGACGAGATTATTCACCAACTTTAATGACCTTAGAAGTTGAAAAAGGTCGAGAATATTTACCATATTTGGTGACCTTCGGAGTTGAAAAATATTGATTTTATTAACCATCTTTGGTGACTTTCGAAGTTAAAAAAGGCAAAAGTTGTGACAAAATTTATATTTAGAAAAATATTGATTTTAATCTCACATGAATCATAACTTATTTGATATATATATATATATATATATATATATATATATTAACTACCTCATATGACCCCCAAAAAGGTGGAAAGAAAGTTGAAAAGAGGCTAACTCCAACCTCCAAAGTTGGCCTTAAAAAGTTATCAAACTCCCTTGAAAGCTCCATGAAAACCCAATTTAACTCCATAAAATACTCCAAGAAAACCTCTATAAATTAACCCAAGAGCACTCTAAAACTAATATATTTTATCACCAAAATGTATATTAGAAATCACCTTAAATAATAGGCTAGGTTGATGCAAAAAACTAGACTATATCTAATTATTTGATCACAGATAAATAAGTAAATAAAAGAGACAAAAAATATTTTTAAAGTGGTTCGGCTAAAGGGAAAAGCCTACGTCCACTGCTATGTATTGTCTTGCCTTTGTTCAGGTGTCTCATCTATATCCTGGATTCAGGGATTACAATGTATTTATATCCCATGAGGGAGTACAAGAGTTGGAATATCAAAGGATGCAATGCCTTTATAATTTAGGCATTTACATCTGTACAATGTTCATATTGTATACAACTAATGGCACTTTACTGACCAAGTTGGTCGGTCTTCCTGTTATTAGTCAGGTTTCTTAATATGTTGGTCGGCATTCCTGAACTTGGTAGGGGAATTACTCCTTGCTGACTAGGACTAATGCCATGTTGGATAACACATGTTCATTTCTGATTGATCCATGTAATAAGACGATTTTTGACATCAACAGAAGCTCCTAATATTTCATACTTGAAGTTTTTGCAAGAGTGTGGAAGATTTAGCTCTTAAAGTTGCCTGGAAAATAATTTTGATGCTTAGTCGGCTCTCGAATTCCCATACATGTAAATTTATTGGTTCAACTAGTGGCACCTAACGTAGATGGCATATTGTAATTATCCAATGTCAAAAGTGTCTTTTTTGTCTTCGCTACCAACAGTTCAATCGACACTCCCTTTAATCATTACCCTTGCTGATTTTTTAGGCAATCTATAAAAGGCGGGAAAAATCATGATTGTCTTCTACCTCTAACTTTCTGAGTTTCTGTTGCTATCTTCTTGAGCTTTCTGTGTGACCGTTTCTTCTATTCTTCAGTTCTTGCTGAATCCTTAAATCCTTGTAAGAATCCTCTCTATTTTCTTTTTCTTTATCTTTGAACATTGTTTAATCATTATCTTATCTAGAGGAATTTAGGAATGAGTGAACTATTCCACCTTGGGTGGATTTGGAACTCCCCAGTCCCCCTACGGATCTTTTTTTCTTTGCCTGAGGGCCATTGGCTCCCTTCTATTTTTATTGTTGAGTGTGGGTTTACTTTTCCCCCAAACCCACTTTTCCTTGAGTTTTGCCAGTATTTTGACATAGTCCCGGCTAGAATAGCCCCCAGTTAATGGGAATCATAGGTTAAATTATCTTCATGGGAGCCATATAGAAATCCCAGAAATCATGTTTTGCTATAAGTGGGTCACAAGTGACAGCACTTACTATTTATAGACTAGGGCTGTAAATAGGGCTTTAGTTTCTAGCCACCTGGATTCCAACAGAGATTATTTTGATCATGGAGTAGTTGCCAAAAATTGGAAGCATGTACCCTGTACAGGGAACGCAATATATCAAGGGCCCAAATGCCCTCAATGTTTCCAGGGGATATGTTGCAATACTATTATATATATTTCCTTAATAATTTTATTGATTACACTACTAACTGTATTTATTTTCTCCTGATTGCAACTGATCGAAAGAGGAAGTGTCCCAAGGAGGGTGATATCAACCTCAGGGAGTTGAAGTTCATTTATGGCATTCATAAAAAAATAAGGGAGGAGCACATTAGGTCGGCTTCGTACTTGTTGGAGTATAAAAATACAATCATCTCCTTTGTTGCTCACCCGGCTGTTGTTGTTCCCTCCTTAGTGATTGACCTTGAACAGGACCCTATCTCAACCTCATCAGCCACTATATCTGGCAATGGTGAACTTGATGTTTCTCTATCCTCTTTTATTGATTTAGACTTGCCTCTTGCCACAGCCATGATGAGGAAGAGAAAATTCCCCAATATATTGGGTGATATTACTGTTCCTAATTCCTCCAAGAAGGCTGCTGGTGGGGCTACAAATAAAGAAGAGACTAGGAAGAGGCTCTTAGCTTAGAAAAATGATAAAGACCACCTCAAGAGGGTGAAAAAAAGGATTCCTTCCAGGCTGGCTGAAGGTTCTTCTATTAGCGTCGACCAATAAGAGCTGGTCGAATTGACTGATTCTTGCTCACTAGTGGCTATTAACCCTAGTTTGGCCAGACAATTAATAAAGTTTGGTACACTGCCAGACCATAGGGGAGCTTCTTCTATAATGCCCTGATCTAAAATCTCTGAGAGTGCTACTAAAAGCCTTGCTTTAGTAAGTAATGTTACTTCTTCTCCTTTTTTATTAATATCTTAGACACTTCTTGTACTAACTTGCTATGATGATGTTTCACAGTTTTTGGCTGATTTTAACCAAAATGATGGAAAAGGATGATGTTTTGCATTCTTTTTTAAATGAGATTGAGGAATCCTTTAAGGAGCTCAAAAAGTCCTTGCTTGACTCCCAATAAACATTTGCTAATGAGCAAAATACGTGGGAGATCAAAATAAAGACAACAGAGGATGATGTTGTAACTGCTCGGGGGTAGATTGCCAAACTGCAGAAGAAACTGGGTGCAAATAAGGCTAGAAGGTTGAAGGACAGGGAATATTCATTCAATAGGGGTTGGGATAAAGCCATTGGTGTTGCATCTGCTCAAATTGAGTTCTCTAAGAAGAAGTTCTTAAAGGATGGCTAGTCAGTAGCCCTTGCAGAGATTGGACCTCCCTAATACTCTAAGTTATTTCTCGGGCATGATTCTGGGTCTCCTCCTAACATGGATGAGGAGATCAGGATGATGGAGGGTCAGATGAATCTACCCTTATTTTGGAGTCTATCGACCAACTCCATATAATTGTAGTTGATTCCTTAATCCCCCTTCTTATGAGAAAATTATTCTACAAGTCACTCCACCTATCTCTACCCCTTCCTAATTATTGATGTAAAATCTGGATTTGATCTAATTGATTAATCACAGATAAATATGGAATAAGAAATAAGACAAAGGATTTTTAAAGTGGTTCAGCCTTAATGAAATGGCCTACGTCCACTGTTTTGTATTGCTGGGTCTTTTGCCTTAATCTTGATGATCTTTACTCATGATAGCTTACCCCGTTATGAGGCTATTACAATGTATTTATTGACCTTGGTTTGCCCATATGAATAGACAATACGTTATTATTAGATAGGCATATGTATCAGTACATAATAAGAATATTCATTGAATTTGCCTTGGTCGTTTGGTTTTCCCAAATAGTTGCTCGGTATACGGAGTAGCTCGATATTCCATGTAGCTCGGCTTGTTAAGTTGCTCGGTGTATATAATTATGCCATGCTGGACGACATGTGTCTTATCATAACTGGTCCGCGTTAGCTGACTAATTTTCGTATCAACAGAAGCCCCCAATGTTTCATAGTTGATATTGGATGCAAAAGTGTGAAATATTATGAGCAAAAGTTGCTCGGGCATATTTACCATGTCTTGTTTGGTCACAGACCTTCGACACTTGTGAAATTTTCTTCTCAGCATAATAGTTTTGAGCGTGAAGTGGCAAATTTGTAAATATTTTGAATTTTTGGCTAATGCTTGGGCACTTGCGTCTTTAGCCGCCGAAAATGCAATCGCCATCATCTGTAATTATTACTTTTCCTGTTTTCCAAAGCGGCATATATAAAGGCGGTAACAGCAGACTATCTTCTACCTTTTTCCATCTAGATTCTCAAACTCTTTGTCTTCTCACTTTTCTTCTTACGATCGTCTTCTCTGTCATTCGCCTTAGCTGATTTCTTAATTTTTCTATAATAACTTCTTCCTCCCTTCTTCTTTCTTTGTTTTAGCCATCATGGTTTACCTTATCGAATCTTTGGATAAGTTTAGGGACAATTTTGGAATTCCTTCTTGGGTTATTCTGGAAGAACCTTCTTTCCCTTCTGATTTATTTTCTCTACCTGAGGGACATTGGTTTCCTTCTATTTTTATGTCCGAATGTAGTTTTTCTTTCCCTACTAATCCCTTGTGTTTGGAATTTTGCCAATATTTTGATATGGTTCCTTCAAGAGTAGTTCCAAATACATGGAGGGTAGTTAATGGCGTACATAAATTGAATCAAATTCATGGAACTCATCTAGAGATTCCTAAAATTATGTACAGTTATAAATGGGTTACCAACGGCACCATCTTTTATTTAAAAACTAGGTTTTCTAATAGAGCTTTAGTGGTCAATCTCCCTGATGCTAATAGGGATTATTTTGAACATAGGGTTGTGATGAAAAATTGGCAACACCCCCCACTAAAAGGGAAAGACATGTACCAAGGTCCTAGATGTCCACTTTATGGCAATGGGATAGATTGTTATGTTTTTCAAATTAACTTTGTTTTTATTTGATAAAATGTGTCACTGATATTTATTTTTTATGTTTTAGCTAACAGTAAGAGGAAATCCTCAAAAGAAAGTGATATTAATATAAAAGATTTGAAATTTATCTTGGCATTGCAACAAGCAATAGATGGGGAACACATGAGGTCTTCCTCCTATCTGCTGAGATACAAGAACACCACTTCTTTTATTGCTCGACCTCTTCCACCTCCTTTGGTGATTGATCTTGAGAAGGATCCAATATCTTTTTCAATTGTTTAAGATTATTCCTCTTATTTGGGCATTTTTATTGCAGACCTGATGACAAAGAAGAGGACAATGTCTGATCTCTTTGCCAAAGTTTCCCCTAGTGTTGAGGGGGCGAAAAAAAGCAAAGAGGATGTCCCAGCTGAGGGGACCAAGAAAAAGGATGTTGCTCCATTTGGGGGAGTAGTCATAACTATAAAGGGAGTCAATAAGAAGCCCCAAGTTGCTCCAAAAAAGTCATCACCTTTGATTGAAGGGGTTGTTGTTGTTCGATAAGAGACAACACCTTTGATTGAAGTTGTTCCTCTGAAAATATTCAAAAGGGGTCTTGCTAAGAAGATCATGAATGCTGCTGCTCAACCTTCTAGGGTTGAGGTACCTTCTTTGAGAGTTAGTTCTCCAGCTCTCATTTCTCCTGGCTTGGCCAAAAAATTGATCAGGTCTGGAACTCTTCCTGACTATCGATCTGCTGAGACTTCTACTCCTCGGGAGAAAGTCACTGACCTGGAATCCCAACACCTTGCATCAGTAAGTGTTATTATACTTGTCATTTTCATTCTTCATACAACATTCATTTTATGATTTGGGCTTCTTTTCATCTTGTAATTTCGGTGTATTTTAGTAATATCCTGGAGAAGGATGAGACTATCAAAGCTTCAACTTCATCCAGTGGAGTAGAGAAACCCCTTGTTGGGTTGTCAAAATCTTTGGTGGAGTCCCGACAGAAGTACGAAGATGACAAAGCTGCTTGGGAGAATAAAATTAAGTCTGCTGAGACACTTAAACAAAAAGCTGAGGAAGCTTGGCGGGAGGCTGATACAGCTCGACAACAAGCTGTAAATGCTTCCAAGGAGGCAAAGGAGAAATTAAAGGTTGTTGTTTCTAGAAAAGTGGAGGTTGAGGGAAATCTTAAAGAGGCTGAACGGCGTAAGAAAGATCTTGAACATAAAATGAAATATATTGAAGACCTTCTTAGGGAAAAGGCTTCCTCGGAGAGGGTAAAGAGAAAAGCTACTGTGAAGAAGTCCTTTAGCTCCGACTGGGATAAAGGGTGGAACAAAGTTGTAGATGATTCCTCTACCCAAATGGAGTATGATAGTTTAAAATTCTTTAGGGCTGGATGGGTTGCAGCTTTGAAGGAGTTGAACATTACTGAGGATTCTGAACTATTTCAGAAATATATTCACGGTCCTCCTCCTGCTATTGAAGAAGAAGAAGAAGATGAAGCTAGATCTGATGAATCTTCTTTATTAATAGTAGAAGAAACACCTACTTCCATTATCCATTTATCTTTCGAGCAAGTTCAGCAGGTAATAACCTCTATCGAGCAATGCCAACTTCCCAAGGAGCAACCAATTCCTTCTTCAAAACTAGTTGAGGATGTTGTAGGGAATAAGAAGAAGGTGTAAAGTTGTTCGGTCATTTGTTGTTTTGCTCTATTTTCCCATTTATTTTATACCTTTGTTTGTACCCAATTCTTGTATGATCAATAAAATGGACTTTGTTTTTTATTCTGAGCTTTTCCTTTATAGCTATGTTGTTTGTTGATATGTGTTTACTTTGCCTTGCTAGTTTATTTCCAGGATGGAATTATTATGAGCTCATGATATAGAGTTGATAAAGAAGTGTACTGATTAATTCAAAGACGGTTATGAAGACTTCTCTGAAACACAAATAATTGATATTCTTGGGCCTGATGTCTCTGAGAAAGTAATTGATGCTTACCAATATTTAAAGTGTTTACTTGATCAGGCTGTAGTGAACAACGTGGATTACTATGAGATAATTGAAGACCTTAAAGGAATGATTGAGAAACTTCAACTTTAATACAAGGAAACCAATGCTCTTCTGCATGAAGGTTATGTGAAAAAGTACCAACAGTTGTGCACTGATCGAGGCTATGATAAATTTATCTTAGCCCATAATAAAAGAGAGAGTGTGCTAAAGCTTGAGGTTGAAGATAATAGAAATATTGCCAAGTTACTGGAGGAAGAAAATAATGTTTTGAGAGAAGAGTTGAGATAACTGAAATCTTCTTTTTCTTCTGTAGCTCTGGCCCCAGTCAATGATGAAGGATTTTCCTTTTTGGGGATCGAAATGCTTCATTAAGAGAAGAATTAGAGTCTTTAAAGAGATCCAGATCCACATCCTCTAACCGAGGTAGGGCAAGAGTTGGTCGGAGCAGCATTGAAGAGACTAGGACCCAACAGGCTTTAGAAAACCAGGCTGCTCAATTGAAGGCAAAAAATTAAGCTTTAACTGAGATGTCCCACAAAATTCAAACTCTTATCGATCAACTTTCCAATCAGAGCTCTGCATTAGAGAACAAAGAAAGTTTGGTGAAGAGTCTTCATCAACATGTTGAAAGATTGACTTATCAATTCCACAAGCAGCCTAGAGATTTTTGGACGGGGGGATACAACGAAGCCTTGTGTCATATTGATGCCAGGTTGAAGCAATCAAATAATGATGGATACAAAGAGGGACGGTTGAATGTGCTAACTGTGATGAAGGTTGAGGATGGAAATGAGTTGTGGGATTGGTATGACCCTGTATTACTTCATCTGCCAGTACCTCCTTTCAAGCTAGGCGTTAGTTGGATTCCAGTTAGATCTATTCTTCAGTGCTTGATTTCCAAATACCTTGGTGACTACAATCTGCACGAAGATTTTGAGATATCCCAACTTCCATATTTGCTAGACCGATTAAGTACGAGCAATACCAGAATGCTGTGAGATTTGAACTTTATCAATTCTTCTTTTTCTTTAGATGATCCTCCAACTGGAATGGATCCTGTACCTAAATCTGAAAAAAAGAAACCAGTAGATCAGGCTATTTATATTTCGTTAGTGATTGTATAACAAAGAAAAATCATCTTTTTGTAACTTTGTTTCCTTGGAAATAAACTAATTGTATGATGTTTTTCTTGTCAATCTTTATGAGATCAACTATAATAATGTTGTACTTGTCATTCATTAAATATATATTAATGAATGGTTTCCTAGACAATGGAACTTTGGCCCATATGTTTGCCTGGTTGTAGTGACTTATCACCCATAAGTGCCTAAGCAGCCGGATTATTTTTATCCCATGTTCCTTCTTAATTGTAGAAATTATTTATGTAAATAATTGCCCTGGTGCCTAGGTAGTGGATATTTTACCCATCTTCTTTCTTAGTTTAGATGCCACTTGGGTCACCCATAATCAAACAGGCCTTGCCTTGATCGATTGTTGTACCAATATTGTTGGTTGTGTTGATGTCGACCAACTTGTAGTTGGTGATTGCTGATGTCGACCAACTTTGTTGGTGTTTGTGCTGATGCCGACCAACTTTGTTGGTGCTTGAGAAAAAAAATTGTTGTTACTGAGTTAAGTTAGTGTGTAGCACTAGTACTCCGAAAAAAATAACACAAATGAATATCGGGAAATCCGCGTTTTCATTCATTCTGAAACAATGGAGTACATGTACAGTTACATTACTGGTAATACTTTCGCAGGTGCTCTGCATTCTAAAGATTCTTGAATTATTCCTCTTCTAGAGTTTTTATTCAGTAGGTGCCAGGTCGAACAATAGCTGTGACATGATAGGGCCTGTTCCAGTTGGATTCCAACTTATTATTTTTTTAATTACTTTTTTGAGCACGTAATTGTAATACCCCGTACTTTTATGCTATATTTAATTTGGGGATTTATTAAATTTAATGTGATGATTTATTTAATAAAAATCCGGAAATTAATTATGTTATAATTATTAACGTGACTAGAGTTAGTAATTATAAGAAACTTGTTGAATATTACTAATGAGCATAGTAATATATTACATTGGTTATATTGAATGTCATAAGTAAATTAAATGACTATTTCGGAAATTTAAGTCGGGACGTGCCCGTGTCACGTCAGGACTAATTATGTTAATTAAAAAGGGAATATTTTATAAGTTGTCCGTATGGTCTTTTTGAGTGCGCCAACGCGTCCGGAAGGGTCGAGATAGTCAGAAAAGTGTACCCGGGGGTTTAGTTCGGGCCTCAGGGTGTTTTTAGGCGTAATTAGTGACCCGGGAGGGCATTTTGGTCATTTTACAAAATAGGGTAATTAAACCCACGAATTTCAGCCATCCTTAGCAGCCATTTAAGTCAGCCTTTTAGGGTTAGAACATTCAGAACCCTAGAACGGCCATTGGAGAAGAGAGGAGAGAGCTCTCAAGGTGATTCAAGGCCCAAAACACCACCGATTGCACCGCCGTCACCACCAACGCGTAGATCGCGAGGAAGAGAACGCAACCACACCAATATCAGCAGGAAACTAGACCTCTGAAATCCCAGGCAAGTGTTTAACTTGCGTATTTTCGTTGGTGCAATAATCATATTAGTGTAGTAATGATTAGGAGTATAATTAAAGGAAGAAAACCCCAATTTTTGATAGGGATTTGCATGTAGAAATCGTTATAACCATATTCTGAAAATAATATGTGAAGTAGATGATCAACCCACGAATTTGTGATGTTATGTTAGAAGGAAATTCTGGAGAAAACTGATTACAACAAAAGTTAAGAAAACTTAGGGTTCTTGATGATTAAATGAGATTTTAGGTTGTTTAATCATGTTTAATGATGGTTATATGCATGCTTAACGTTAGAAACATCTGAAAATATATTACCATGATTGTAGTATAAGTTTTGGGAGGATTAGTGTTGGAAATTATGGATTTGAATGAAGAATATTAGTCAAACCCGTAACTGCACTTCTGCAGAAATCGAAATACCTGTTTGATCGATCGATCGAACCTAGAGCGTCGATCGATCGAAGGTTCGATCGATCGAACCCCAGATGTCGATCGATCGACCCCTCCTGGCAAACTCTTTTTCCCCTTGTTTAATTAGTTGAATTAATTTACCGTGGAATATTTCTTGGGCATTATAAATAAAATGTTTTGGGATATAGAAGAGACCAGTAGGACATATGATTAAGTGTTGAGAACTTTATTATGAAATAATAATTGGGTCTAAGGGATAATTAATTAAGGAACGACGAACTGCGTATTTCAAGTGAGAGATTACAACGAATACCTACGATAGTGAATAGACGTCTACCTACTGAATTTGTTACTTCGATGGATAAAATCCACGAGTGTCACGTAATTAGTGAGAAAAACCTCCGAGTTAAGGTTAGAGACGAAACCTTATACGAAATCTTAAAAATGTAAAATTAAGGATAAATGTTGTAATTATGGGTAAGGAGAGTGACCTATATTAACATGATGAAATTGGTATATTTATATGATTGTGTGTACATATATTATATACATGTGAAAAACGTACCCTCGCTACTTGCTATCCTTGAGGTTACCGCGCTGGGACGATCTTATCCTGTGTTGCTTTATGGGGGATATTGATTCGTACCCTAGAAGATAGAGATCCTAGGTACGGGCTATCAGATTGATAGTTGGACGGTCCTAAGAGATGTGTGGGTATGTACTGACCTCTTGGACTTGGAATCTATGCTTCGCCTCAACGTTGTTTTGTATATGTTAATACAGTTCGAGAGTGATTCCGAACTTGTATTTCCCTTTGTGTGAGCGATACGGGGATTGGATAGCAGAGTATGCCCGCACCATAGTTTAGTTGGGGTGCCATTATATATATATATTATACGAGTAGTTAATATATATATGAGGTTATAAACTTTAAACTGCCTACTGTGATTTGTTAAGTAGAACATGGTTGTTGACTCAAATTATTAAATACTTGTTTTGTGAAAGTATGAGAAGACACTGGGAAACTTTATAATTTAATGAAGCTAAAACGAGAGGAGTGCTACATATTGAAAGTAACCTTTTTAAAACATTGTCATCGTTCGGTTTTGAAAACTTATGAGTAAGTTAAGATAAACTAAATTATTTGGGAAGGTTAGTACGATAGGCGTGCACATTAGAAGAGAGGTGAGAATTTCCTCAAGAGAGTGTCGAACTAATATGATTTGCATTGGCCTGTATCAATTTAAATACTTGCTTAACGTATTTTAAAATCACACACACTTTCGGGCCCTGACCCGTTTCTTTCTCTCTCTCTCTCTTTTGTATATATACGTATATTTTCAGGTGCCCAGCCACAGGGGCGTCTTGCTTAGGATCCTTTGTGAAGAACGAGCTGCAGCTTAGGTGGGAGTTGCAGGTCACTTGAGTAGACGACTTCTGTTATTGACTCCACTCCTACTACTCTCATCTATTGGGAACGTGTCGCCCTTTTCATCATTTCATTTATTGTTGGGACTTTTTTTATAATTTTCAGTTATTCCAGTTTTGTTTTATGGTATTTATTCAGGATAGTTTATGATGTTTGGTTTTATTATGTTGACATTCGATTGACGAATGTATGGTTTTATTTTAGTTCTTCGTGGTGTGATTCTATATTGTAGGAATGTTGTTTTGTGTAAGTAAATCTTTTCTGTAATTAAAATTTGGAAGTATGTATAAAAAATGGTTTTGACACTTAGCTTAATTATTTTAGGGTGTTACATTGGAAAAATTTATTTTACGACAGTGATGCTAAGAATGAACCAACTGTTCACCTTGATTTAATTTAATAAAGGAGTGATCGCCCGGTATTTAATTAGGCGGGGTGTAACAGTAATCTCCTTCCTTGAGATCACACCTCTTGACCCTTTTATTGTAGAACATGGCAGTCCTTGCTCATAAGCTGCATTACGGATTACTTCCTCTTCTCTAACTTCTTCGAGCATATCCAACACCAAGCGTCTCATCAAATCACTTATTGGAGAATTAAAATTAAGCACCCTATGAGTAGGTAATCCTAATTCAGCAGGTATGACTGCTTCACTTCCAAAATCCAATATGTAAGGGGACTCTCCTGTTCCTGTTTGGGGCATTATTCGGTAATCCCATAACACTGAGTGCAACTCGTTGATCTAATTTCCTTTAGCGTCATCCAATATTTTTTTCAACTCATTCAGCAGAGTTCTATTCGTCACCTCCGTTTGCCCGTTACTTTGGAGATGACTTGGAGCAGAATGAATCTTTTAAACGTTAAACTATAGACAATACGAGAGAAACTCATCATTGTCAAATTGGGTACAATGATCAGTGATAAAAGCATGCGACAGACCATATCTGCAAATAATATTCTTCAAGATTAATTGATAGACACTTTCATAAGCCATATCAATGAGAGGTTCAGCTTCCACCCATTTAGTAAAATAATCAACCGCTACCACTAAATATTTGAATCTTCCTCTTATAACTGATAGAGACCCGACTAAGACTATTCCCCATATAGAAAATGGCCAAGGTGAAGTGAGTGGTGTTAACAGTGCCTGAGGAGTTCTTCGTATAATAGAAAATCGCTCACACTTGTTGCATTTCTTTGTATAAGCTGTACAATCAGTATGCCTTGTTAGACAATAGTATCCCTACATATTTATTCTCTCTAACATAGTTGTACCTGCTACATGAGCTCCACAAGATTCTTCATGAATTTCCTCGATTAAATCTTTGACTTCTACTGGATGAACACGTCTTTGCAGACCAGCTATCACACCTCTTCTGTACAAAACTCCAAATCTTAAGATGTACCTGGCAGCCTTAAACTTTAACCTCTTGGCTTTAAGCTGATTGGCTGGTAAAGTTCCTTCTTCGATATAAGTCCTGATGGGATACATCCAAGAAGGTCCCATATCCAAAGTAATAAAGTTCACCATTTATTCTTCATTAATACTTCTGCTTGCAAGTATCTAAGGGGAATTGTTCTTCGTAGCTCGGTGTGTGTAGCTAAGGCTAACCGAGCAAGTGCATCTACCCTTGCGTTCTCTAGTCTTGGTATTCTAATTACGTGGACAGCCGCCAAATTGGATACAATCTCCATAACTTTAGTTAAATACCTCGGTGTGAACTCCCCTTTTGCTGCATAAAGGTTTAGCATCTGATTTACCACTAACTACGAATCACTGAACACCATAACTTGCTCTGCATTCAATGACTTAGCTAAATTCAGGCCCACAATAACTTCTTCATACTCAACTTCATTATTGGAAGCCTTGAATTGGAAATGAAGAGCATATTCTAGGTCTATTACATCTGGACTACAGAGAATAATCAACTCCCCAACCTATTGCACATAAAGAACCATCAACGTATAAATGCCATATGGGGATATTATTATCAAACCCTTGGTCTAACAAAATCCCTTGATGGAATATCGTATCCTTCATTTCTTCATCTCGCGTCTCCCTCATCTCTGGCTGTTTACCAGGCAACTTTGGTTGCTCGGCTGCCATCTCTTCTGGAAATTCTATTGCTGGGAGTTGATCAGGGATGATTTCTATTGTTCTTTCAGCCTCCTTGAGTTGCTCTGCACTAGCCCTCTGTTGATCGGAGATATCTGGGTAGGTAAATTCAGTAATGAAATCCGTTATTGCCTGCCCATTGAGAGAAGATCTTAGCTCATAGATAATGTCATATTCCCCTAATTCTACTTCCCAATACATCGATCTTCCAGATTTTTTTGGCTTATGGAGAGCCTGTCTGAGTGGCATGTCAGTATATACCACTATCGTATAGGCTTGAAAATATGGTCTTATCCTCCTGCTCGCCT
Organism: Sambucus nigra; assembly: GCA_949130495.1. Taxonomy (NCBI): domain Eukaryota; kingdom Viridiplantae; phylum Streptophyta; class Magnoliopsida; order Dipsacales; family Adoxaceae; genus Sambucus; species Sambucus nigra. Next base: position 236,393,131 of record OX422217.1, on the reverse strand, counting down.
TAATTAGTGGCAATGCTAACTTCTCCAGTTTTGGATACTTAATCTCTCATCCCCTGAATGCTTTGCTCGTGTAGTAAATTGGTTTTTGCATTCCGCCTTCTATTCGAATCAAAGCCGAACTGACTGCACTTTCTGAAATGGCTAAGTACAAATATAATTTTTCTCCCGCCACTGGCCTGGATAATAGGGGAGGTGTTCCCAATTATCTCTTCAACTTTAAAAATGCCTTCTCGCATTCGTCGTTCCACTCAAAGGTCTTTCTAAGAACCTTGAAGAATGGAAGACATCTATCAGTTGCTTGGGAGACAAATCTGTTGAGAGCTGCAATACGCCCCGTAAGGCTTTTCACATACTTCTTGGTGGTTAGGGATTGTAATTCTAGCAAGGCTTTAATCTTATCAGGATTTTCTTTAATCCCTCTTTGATTCACAATATATCCGAGGAACATGCCTTCCTGTACGCCAAAAATGTACTTGGTCGGGTTCAGCTTCATCTGGTACTTCTCCAACTGGTCAAATGTTTTGCTCAAATCAACTATATGTCCACCTGCTTTCTTACATTTGGTCAATATGTCATCGACGTACACCTCAATATTTTTGCTAATTTGCTTTGTAAACACCTTGTTCATCAGCCGCTGATATGTAGCACCTATATTTTTTAGACCAAAAGGCATAACATAGTAATAATATGTTCCTCATGGGGTAATGAAAGATGTACTTTCCATGTCTTTTGGATTCATTTTAATTTGATTGTATCTGGAGTAGGCATCCATAAAGCTTAGCAACTCATGCCTCAAAGTTTCATCTACTAGCTGGTCTATCCTGGGCAGAGGCAAATGATCTTTTGGGCAAACTTTATTCAAGTCTGTGAAGTCCACACACATTTTCCATTTTTTATTCTTCTTCTTCACCATCACAACATTGGCTAGCCAATCAGGATACTTGATGTCATCGATTAAAGAAGCTTTTTGTAGCTTTTCCACTTCCTCTTGAATAGCCCGATTCTTCTTCAGACTAAATACTATTCTTCGTTGCTTCACTGGTTTGATCTCTTTGTCGACGTTGAGTTTTTGATATAAGAAAGTTGTGTCTATCCCTGGAATATCTTCATGACTCCACGTGAATACCTATTTCCTATGCTTCAAAAATGCAACCAGTTCTTGTCTCAATATTGGATCAAGAGAAGCACCAATCTGAGTTGTTCTTTCTGGTTACTCATCATTCAGAATAATATTTTTCGTTGCTTCCATGACTTGGCCTTTAACGAGCTCTGTTTCATCTCTTGGGTCTAAGGTTTTAATCTCAGACTCATCAGATTCATCCACTTGATAAGTAGTAGTTTTCTTCCTGGCGTCCTCTAATTCCTCTTGCTCGGCAGATGAGTAGTACCATTCTCGAGCTACTTTTTGATCGCCTTTCACAATTCCAACCCCAAAGTTGGTCAAGGATTTCAAACACTGATGTATAGTGGACGGGACTGCTTTAAACTTTTTCAAACCTACTCTCCCCATGATTATATTGTAGGTTGATTGGATGTTTTTATCCATCATAAAGAAGCGTACCTTTTCTGATCTGTAAGTAGGATAGGTACCAATCAACATGTATAACTTAATCGTCCTAAGAGGAAAAAAAATTCTCCAGAAAACCCAATGAGGGGCATGTGGTATGGCTCTAACTGACCAAGTTTTAAGTTCAAACTATCGAAGAAAGGGTAGAACATAATGTCTGCCGAGCTATCATTATCCACCATCACTCTTGAGATCATTACATCTTTCATTCTCATTTTGATCATTATAGGATCATCGTGAGGATACAAAACGCCTTCTAGATCATTTTTGGAAAAACCAATGACCAACTTATCTTTGTTAACCTTCCTTGGGTGATCCTCTTCTGCTAGATTTATCCACTGTATATAGGAACAAGCTTGTGCCTCATTGACGTAAGCTTTCCTCTCAGCGGTATGATCACCCCCTCCTGTATCTCCACCTGTAATTATGTTATAATTGAATGAACAAAAACGAATTGAAAATGCCTCACGCTCGGGTTGTCTTGGCCTTTTTGGGAGATCGGGGTCATCTTCATGGTCCCTTTTCTTATCATCTCTTGGTCGGCAAGGAATTTGAAACTCTGTCGATCTCTATTATTGGTCCTGCCACCATTCTGGTGATCAATATACTTGTTCAGCTTTCTTCGTCGAATGAGTGCATCTATCTCATTTTGGAGAGCTACACACTGCTTGGTCGTGTGACCATGATCTTTATGGAACTCGTAGTACTTGGATTTATCACTTTTTTCAGGAGTTGTCCATAGTTTTCCTAGCCAATTCAGTTCCTCACTATTCTTGATCTCTTCCAAAACGTGGTTTATATCCACCTTTAAGGGAGTATAATTTGCATACCTCCTCATGTGGTCTAATTCTTCTTTGCCTTTCGATTGGCTGCTCCTACTTATTTGCAGCCATAGGTTATTCGACATTCATAATTTTGGCTGCTTTGGCCATCAATTCAGCCATGGATTTGGGGGGATCCTTGGTCAGGGTGTAGTAAAGCATGTCTGGTAAAAGACCACTCGCGATAGCTGTGATGACTGTCTTCTCCTCATAGTCAATGAATTCCAGTTTCTCATTGTTAAAATGAGTGATATAGTCCCTGGTGCTTTCTCCCGCCTTCTGTCTAACGCTCAACAGATGTGCTACCCTTTTAACTGACTTTGCACCAAAACAAAAATTTCTTCTAAAGAGCTCGGCCAGTTGATGGAAGGTCGCAATCTTTCACCGAGGAAGGCTATTGTACCATATATACGCGAATCCAGTAATAGTTCCTAAGAATTATCTGCACCTCATTTCGTCTGGGACTGCATAGATATCTGTTGCAGCTTGATACTGCTCTATGTGGAGAACATGATCTGTCTTTCCGTCATATTTAGGCATGACCACAGGAGTCTTGAATTTTGATGGTGTGGGGAAATCCACAACTTCTTACACAAATGGAGATCCTTTTATAAAGGTTCTTTGGAGAGGGTATTTGGCCTTAACCATTTCCCCTTATCTTTCTTCTAGTCTCTGAATAGACCCTTTCCAAGCATCATTGCTAGCCTCTAATTTGTTTATATTTGCACAAGTAACAGATCGCACAAAATTCTCCTCTTGGGATCTTTCTGTACGAGCTACATGCCTGGAATTGGGATGCGACTGGGCTGAGCCTTCCCTTAAATCATTTGGCCATTGAGAATTTCTCGACACAATCCGAGGAGGAGTTTTGTTCCTCCTAGGGCCCAAACGATCGAACGAAGAGACTCTGCTCAACCTTTCCTGGGCACTTATTGGTTCTGGAATTAAAGGAACATATTCCTAAGAATCTAAAATTCTTATAGGTGAAGTTAAGCTAGGGTGATAGGATGGATCACTTGAATTCTCAGTATGACGAACTTCAGTGTGTCAAGATTGTGAGGATGGTGGATGCATGCTTCTACGAACACTACATTGTCCTGATTGGGTAGATCCTCCATTTTGGACAGTTTGAATGAACTAACGCATGGTTTCTTGTTTGTCCCTTCGCTAGATTTACCAGGATTTCAGTGAGAACTTGTGTATTTGGAGGACCAGAAGGGCTTGGGGGATTCCCGCCATTGTTACTGTTACTAGATTTTGGGATATCAACCATTGATGAGTTTTTAATGAAAAATGTTACGTATAGTCGTTCCCACAGACGATGCCAATCCATTAATGTAAAAAACTAGATTTGATCTAATTAATTAATCACAGACAAATATGGAATAAGAAATAAGATAAAGGATTTTTAAAGTGGTTCAGCTTTAATGAAATGGCCTACATCCACTATTTTGTATTGCTAGGTCTTTTGCCTTAATCTTTATGATCTTTGCTTATGATAGTTTACCCCGTTATGAGTGTATTACAATGTATTTATTGCTCTTGGGCTACCCATATGAATAGACAATACACCATTATTTGATAGGCATATGTATCAGTACATAATATGAATATTCATTAAATCTATCTTAGTCGTTTGGTCTTCCCCGATAGTTGCTCGGTATACTGAGTAGCTTAGTATTTCATATAGCTCAGTGTGTTAAGTTGCTCAGTGTATATAATTAGGCCATGCTGGATGACACCTGTCTTATCATAACTGGTCCACGTCAGCTGACTAATTTTCGTATCAACATTAATCTAGGGCCACTTCTGACAGAAAGAAGGTGTAGACTTGTTTGTCGAGAAGCTTTTGTTTTTCTCTTTAATTGTACTTTTCCTTTTATTTTATGCTGATGTAATTGTAATCGACATATTTATCGATGAAAAGAAACAGTACTTTACATTTGCCTTCCTCTTCTGTTGTTGATTGGAAATTTTTCTTGCTCTTTATAGTTCATGGATAAATTGGATCAATTCTCTTTATCTAACTTTGAGCTTCTTCAAAGATGCATTGATCTCTTCGAGGCTAGTCACTTGACTATAATTGATATCCAAATTTCTTAGAGAAAATGCTTCAGATTATTCTAGAGAAGCCTACCTTTATTTGAAGTGTCTTATTGATCGGGTAGTGGCCAATAATGTGGCTTACTATGAAATGATTGAGGAGATGTAAGAAGATCACAAGGATACTACAACTCTTTTACATGCCGATTATGAACATAATTACAAAGCTCTGAGTGAAGGTTGAGGTTTTGAGCAGTAGTTGGAAAAGCATGCATCTTGCTTCAAGAGGTAGGAATTTCTACTCAATAGTGAGGTAGAGGAGGCTAGAGCTATTGCCAAGCTGCTGAAAGAATAGAATAATAGTTTGAGGGATGAATTGAACTCATTGAAGGCTTCTTTTACTACTGTTGTTGCTGTTGATGATGGGGTTTCTTTCTTAGAGACTGAAAATGCCAGATTGAGAGAAGAAGTTAAGACACTGAAGAAAACTAAGTCTGCTTCATCTTCCCGAGAAAAAAACTAAGCCTAACCGAGCTATTACAGATAAGGCTAGGATGCAATAAACTCTTGCTAATCAAGCTACTCAGTTGAAGGAAAAAAAATTGATTATTGCCGAGATGTCCCAGAATCTTCAAACTCAATCCGAACAACTTTCTACTCATTCTAACCAATTACAAACCAAAGATGGAGTGTTGAAAAAATTGCACCATCAGGTTGAGAGGCTAACCTTCCAATTCCATAAACATCCTAGGGATATCTGGATGGAGGGGTACAATGAAGCTCTTGGTAATTCTAATGAATGATTTAAGAAAGCTTAGAATGAATGTTACAAATAGGTCTGGACCAATTGCTTAACAGTGCTGAAGGTGGAGAAGAACAACCCTCTTTGGAATTGGTATGATCCTGGTTTATTCGATTGCGAAGATAGTCCTTTCAAATTATATGTTGATTGTATTCCTTCCAACACAATTCCCCAGTGCCCGATTTCAAAGTACTTATGGGATTATGGCCTTTATGACAAGATATATTTTGTTCGCCCTCCTCATCTATTAGATAAACCGAGTAGTAGTAATAGAAGAATGCTCCAGGAATTTAACTTTATCCATTCCTCTTACACATTGAATGATCCTCCACCAGGCATGGAACCATTTTCTAGTTCTTCTATAGCTGAGGGGAAACGTCCCTATGAATAATTTTCATTCCTATAATTTTGTTATGAGAAAAATCATGTAATGATTATTAAATGAATGAAATATATTGGATCAACTTATCTTTTTAATCTTTGAATATGGATAGATTCTTGATGTGAATGGCCTATTCTTTTTCATTAGTTTTATTGACACACTTAAGCTCTTACCTAAGTTTAGCATCAATTACCAATGAGCTCATACGTTCTACTAGTACACTTAGATTAAAATGCAAGTTTACTACTATTTACCCATGTATTTCCATATGCTCTACTCATGCACCTAAATATTTAGATTTTGCATTAGTTGCTAGTGGTAACCAGGCATATGTGGAATATGTGTCTACATTCCTTTTTTAGGAATCTTCACAACGTTCTTCGTTCACTTTACCCAGTTGGATAAAGATCTTGTTTTATCCTTAACTTTATTGGAGATAAAATCTTGTTTTATCTTTGTCTTCATTGACCAAACTTCTCGAGGACTTAATATCCTGATTTACTTGGATTTTTGTTTGCTACCCATCAAGTTTAACTTGTGCAGAGCAGGTTTTGCTTGTGTCGAGCAATGTTCGAACATTAGTAATCAACTATATGGTTATTTTTGCGAAGGGCCTATTATTGGCATCGATCAACTTTCAACCGTCGTCGATCAAGTATATAGTATATCATAGTGCATAGCACTAGTACTCCCAAAAAATTGAAAGAACGAAATGGAGGAAAGCATCATTTTGATTAATACTGAAATGACATGAGTATAATGTGTTTCATATCTTTTATTGGTAATACTTCCTAAGGTGTTCATAATGCCATGGATTCTTAAATTCTTGTCCCTCCAATGACTCATTTATTTAAGTTCCAGGCCGGACAACTACTAAAATGCGATATGGCCCATGCTAATTAGCCTCAAGTTTGTTGTTCTTCTGGATTACCTTCTTCAGCACACAATCTCTTTCCTTCAAGTTAGCCAGCTTCATTCTTTTATTGTAGAATCGTGTTATTCTCTGTTGGTACGTTGTATTTCTTATAACAGCATCCTCACGTACCTCCTCCACCATATCCAAATCTAATCTTCACATTATTACTGCCTTAATCCCAAATGCCAGAATGTATAAAATTCTCCAGTCGCAGTCCTTGGAGTTTTTCGGTAGGCCCATAGAACATAATGCAATTCATTAGTCCAATTTCCCTTGGTATCATCAAGTCATCTTTTCAATCCATCAAGCAGAGTTCTATTTGTAACTTCAATTTGCCTATTGCGTTGAGGATGACTCGAAGCAGAATGCATCATTTGTATATTAGATTGAGCACAATAAGCGACAAATTCTTCATTGTCGAATTGTGTACCGTGGTCGATAATGAAGGCATAAGGCAACCCATATCTTCAAATGATATTCTTGCAAATGAATTAGTAAACCTTCTCATATGGCATGTCCACCAAAGGTTCTTCAACCACTCATTTTGTAAAATAACCCACAACAACGACTAAGTACCTGAATCTTCCTTGGGTGATCGGTAATGGGTTGACCATGTCTATTCCCCACATTGCAAACGAACAAGGTGAAGTGATTTGAGTGAGAGAATCCTATGGAGTTTTGTGAATGCTAGAATATCTTTGGCACTTGTCACATTTCTTGGCAAAGGCTGCACAATCCACTCGTATAGTTGGCCAATAGTATCCCTGTATACTAATCCTCTACAGTAATGTCATGCATGTTATGTGATCTCCACAAGATCTTTCATGTACTTCCTGGATTAAGCCTTGAACCTTTGTTGGATGAACACAGTGCTGCAAGCTAACTGCCAATCCTCTCCTGTGTAACACTCCTTTGTCCAGTGCATATCTTGTTGCTTTGTACTTCGGCTTTTTGGCCTCAATTGTATCTGCTGGTAGAGTTTTTTTTTAATGTATGCTCTGATGGGATCCATCCAAGATGGTTCCATATCTACTGTGATAAGATTAATCATTGGATCTTCATCCATACTCCTGTTTTGCTAGAATCTCAATGGGAATAGTTCTTCGGAGATTAATTATTATTACTGAAGCTAGCTGAGTAAGTGCGTCTGCTCGAGCATTCTAAAATCTTGGTACTCTGAATACTTGGTACTCTCGAGAGGAACGCATCCATGTAATTGGATTATTCAAAATACTTCTTTACAGGTATGAATACTTTTATTCTTTCTCTTTAGTATTATGCATTTTAAATATCGCCTAAATATTAAATTACATATTTTTCTTAAAATACACTAGAAACCTAAATTAGGGAAAGTGAAATCTATATTGGGACTGTTTTTATAAAAAATCTTAATATGAATTAATACTCATAACCCTTGTGCGCTTAGGGTAGAGGTTGGGTTTTTGTTAATATGCATGCAGATTTGCATGTAGAAATCATAGTAGCTTTATTTAATTAAAAGGGCCTTGTAAAATCACACAAAATCACGTAAGTGTAATAAAAGAAAAATTTTGTTATGTGCACCATAAACTTACATGATGTTAAAATTATATTATCTATGTAAAATAAGTTGTTTAATTATGAAAATTGATTGAATGGATGAAATTAGATTTACTTGTGATCTTATGAGGAATTGGTAGAATTGTGATAAAATGTCTCATGTAATTTATTATTGTAATTATATTTGACACCGCGAGAATGACGGTTCTTGGATATTTATGCTCTCACCTTAATTTTAGGAGTACTTGCTAGGTATGGAACTAGTAATTATATCTTAGTTGTGGTTAACACTTTCTAGGTATGGGACTAGTGAGTGTAGATTTTTACGGATGAGATATTCTGCGGTGGAGCTAGTTTTTGTATCGTTTTGTTGATTCGATAGTCTAGGTGAGAGACTAAAAGGAAATTAAAGGTATAAATTCATCTGATATGATAGGATAGGACATACTTGTGTTGGAGACCTCTAGGTATGGGACTAGGGGTAAATTTAAGGATTTATGCTCAATAATAGGGTGGGGCTAATATAAAATAATGATAAATTAAAAAATTCACAATTATTGCCTACAATAATAAACGGGTATTAAAATGGTTTGTCTTCCCCAATATATGCAAGGCTAACAATAACGGGAGAACTGACTATAGCGACATGAGTGTGTGTTGGCGCACCAATATGTGCAGCGCTGACAGAATATGGGCGAACTGGCTAGAGTGACATGTCATGTGTGGAACTTCACCAATATGTGCAGGGCCGACAGAATACGAGAAATTTGGCTATAGTGAGGGGTTCTATGTGGTGTAAAACATTGGGCGTGCCAACAATATATGCATGACCCAGAGAGGGTGAACTGGCTATACTAGTGTCGCATAAATTAAAATGAGAAGAATTAATTAAATTAAATTCTAAAAGTTCAGTTTAATATTGTCACATGATATTTGGATCTAAATAAAGGGGTGGTTGTAACACCCTGCGCAAAAACACGAGGCACTCCTACGATTAAAACTAAACTAAATCGACAACAATTAATATAGAGCATCGATTTTCAATAAAATAAATATAATGGATCCAAAATATTACACTTCCAAATTAATTACAATAATTCCACTTGAAAACAATACAAAACTCTCTATATAAATTACACTGCCAAGCTATACAAAAATAATCTTCCAAACTCCAAGCTCTAAAATCCTCCAAATAATCCGTAGCGTCCAAATTCACGCTAACCGGCAATCAAATAAAAATACGGGGAAGTACATAACATGACAAGAATAGATGCTCACAAATAATAACGGTGAATAAAGTGAAACAATACGAATCTGCATATACGAATCAAATGTAATAATCAAGAATTGTACCAATTTTAACTTTTCAATAACACATCAATGGGTCACTCGGTCTCACCTCACCTCACCCAAACTTCGTAACGCCTCATCATGGCTATTAGACTTTTGGACTATTGGTGGGTGCCCATTATGCATGCCATATAAAAATCTCATGACACCATGTCCATCAACAAATATAATATCTCAACGAATCAATATTTTAGACTCAAAAATATCTCATAGGATTCCAATGAATACCACAATTCAACATGAGTGCAAATAACATATGAAACAAACGGAATACTCTCGAGAGAATTTAGGAGCATATTGTGTAAGTCCCATACCTCAAAATCATCAAAAGAAACTTATAAGATTCTTCTTTAAAATTTTAATCACACCCCTACGTTCCTCTCGCGAAAATAATTAAATCTTGCTCTAGCCCAAACTTGAGAAAACACCAAATAAGATAGAGTATCCATGCCTGAATAAAAATTGATTAAGAATTATGATTTCAAAGATGTATTCTTCTCAAAAATTTGATAAAGGTCCGTTCTTGATGCGTCTTCAGAAAACCTAGTTAATCTTGACAAATCTTAAGTTGAAAGTTATGTAAAATGGGGCTAGGGTTTAGAGGTTGAAATGGAATAATTTTGGAGAAGCCTTCTGGAGGAAAAGTTGTGAAAAAAACGATTTGAAGAACCCAACCATAGATTAGTTTTAATTTATAATGATTAGGAGTTCTAATAGTAATAGAATTATACTTAAACTAAAAAGGTTTGCCCGTTAGTCACGATCCAGAACCATGACAAATGTTTTTTTAAAATCCCATTTTGACTCCGATTTTAATTTCGATTACAATCCAACATTTCAATATTAAAACTCAACCTTTTGAATTACTAAAACTTTATAAATTCCAAAATTTTATTTTACCAAAAAAAATCCGAATTAAGTTAAAAAATACAAAATTAAAAATTACGAATTGTTACATACTTCCCCACTAGAACATGAATTTTGTCTTCAAAATTCGATGAAGCCTAATACCCAAAACGGTTCACAAACCTCTACACAAGGTCCACGATTAGGCGCCCATACACCCAATCCTAGAAGTACGTACCCATCGCGCTCTCTCACGAATTAATACTCGATTCTATCTCCCAAAAATAGGAGTGCAACCAGTACGGGTATTTACAGTACCATTTTGGTCCGGGAAAAAATGGTTTTTGTTTCATATTATGAAATAATGAAAATTGATTTTACTGAAACCAAAAATACCGCACAAAATTTGGTTGGTTTTGGTTTTTAGATATAAAAAACCAATTTACCAAATTTACTGTATAGACTTATCGTACCAAATTTACCATACCAAAATTATCGAATTTACCGTAATGAAATACCATAACGAACTTACCGCATATTACCATATCAATTACCAACAAAAAAATTGTATTTAGAAATATATATATTCCCAAATGTCAAGACCTTTCAATTTTTTAAAGTAATCTCATTCGTTCATTCCCTAACCATAAAACCCACACAACCCTAAACTCAAACACACTAAATCAGCATTCATACAAACAAGTAAGACAAGGTAACTCTTTTTCTTGTTAATTTTTTATTTCTGATTTAGCTTGTGTTTACTACTTCTGTATATATTTGTTTTGTTCGCCGGAGTTGCATTGATTCCTTCTCCAAAGTTGCTGTTGCGTTGTCTTATCCCCCCCTTTTATTATTCTTATATGCGTTCTCCCTATGCAGTAAATCACTAGCCCACCTGTTCCAGTCATGCAATAACCATGAGTAACAATAAACCCAAGTGACTTCATTCTTAATAGCATCGCTGCTGGCGGTGGTGCACCAACGGTTAAGATGTGCACTACATGGTCAAGTGGCTCGGGTGAGTTGTCTAACATGTTTAGAACCACATGTGCCCCACACATATGAGTGACCTTATTTTTGTTAATAATTGTGTACACAATGGGTGCGTCAAATTTGCGTATGAAAATATTTGTTCCACTAATTGTTGCAATTCCCCATGGTTAATTTCAATTTTTTACTGAAATATCAGTTACTTCTGCTATGCATTAATGGCCATGAAATTATGAAGCAAGAATATAACAAACATGCTAAATTATACGCCGAGTGTCAATTCGTCCAGGATCATGAACCTCAGCCTTATTCGACCCTTACCAGATGACCAAGAGGTAGAAGTCGCCACTCATACTAGGGAAGATGACTCAGCCTCGACCCTCGTCAGTCACCTAGAATGGGGGTCTACACTATTCCTGGAGGATTGAGTATCCTCAGAATCGGCTTACCCAGTGTCGATGAGTCTAAGACAAGACCAGCGGATGAGAGAGGTATCTTTACATGAGGGTTAAAGTCCCATGGATTCACCCTCAACCATCAAGGTCGAACGGATCCCTCGGCCTAGACTATGCAGTCGATAGCGATAACTGGCAGAGCGTGTAGTTTGGGAGATGCGTGGAACAGTGCACGTGGTACGCAGGTCCTACGTGGACAAAACTGTTGCAACCGAATTGTTCCCCCATGAGAGGAAATATCTCATCATCCACACCTTATTGGGGGTGCACTACACCCCTCAAGTTCTATGTATAGTCTTGATCTTCTCCATGAGAAGGAGGATAATTATGAATAACCCTAACAGAACTCTGTCAAAATATATGGAAGAGAGAGAAAAGATTGAGTGTTGTATTTATAGGCCATTAGTGCCATACTTATAGTGAAAACCACCATTCACACTGCATAGTGGACGTAGGCTCTGGCTGAACCACTTATATTCAGTATCATCTTCTTCTTTGCCTCATCTCCTTTTGTCTATACATTTATATCTTCTATACACCATTGTTGTCTGGTTTGAGCTTACATACATCTTGACCTCGTGATACCATTTCTTGTATCATCAGTCTAGCACCATTTTTGGGAACGAGAAGCATCATATCCTCCCTTACTTAGCTTGTCCTCATCGGAGTCTCTGGTGGTGAATTAGTCATCCCCTTCTGCAGAGAGATTTCACCATTGAAAGAGTTCTTGGTAAGCTGTAAGGCTTTCACTCTTCAATTCTAAACTCATCCACCAGGCTTTCACATGGCATCAGAATTTCCACCACCACCACCACTGCCAGTTAGTTGTCCTAGCTCCAGCAACGCACCTCCTCAGTCAGAAATGGCCAGAGTGGTGGCTGCATTGAAATCCTTGGCAACGAGCCAACAGGCGCTAGAAGAGTAGCTGGTTGCCTTCATCAAGAATGTAGTAATCAGGCTAACGGGAGACCCCATCGGAGGTGATTACTCCAGTAGCTGGGGAACCTCATCAGGGGGCCAGGGGACCACCCCAGGCACCTCACAAGGAACTACCTCCTCTTCAGCGCGGTGGGAGGTTGCTGATCCTAGGTGTTTACGCCTGGGAAGGCAAGGCTAACCTTGCTCGGAGGATCGATATAATGATTATGAGGCTGAGGATGCTCAGATTAATTACTGGGAGCCATACGAAGTAATTGGGAATACGGTATGCCCCATACAAGAAAGCTAAGGTCATAAGAGGAGGCCGATCCTAGAGGTCCGACCAAGGGTCTCAGCCTTTGATCGATTAAGCAGAGGGTCGGCCTTTGAAAGGCTCGGCCTAATTAGAGATTTGAGAGAGAGGCTATCCAGGTCAAGAAGAAATGCTAGCTTAAGGAGGGTGGGGGAAAATGTCTGACCTTCTAGCGATCGAGATGAGGGGAAATGAGAGGTGAATAGCCGATGCATATCAGCATCTGGAAAACCCTCAATTCGGTTGATGGAAGTAGTAGGGGATAAAATCGTTCAGGCCCACACTGTTGAAGCGGTTGAGAGCCCTTAAAGTGACTCCATTCAAAGGCTAAAAAATAAAATCAGAGACATCCTTAAGAGCCATGACCCCTTGCAGAGGGGATAATCAAAAGGTTCTCCTTTCGTGATAAAAATAGTCAACTTCCCAACCCCTGCCAAATTCAAGCCGCTGGTGGTTACCCCATAGTATGATGAGAGTACCAACCCTATGCACCGTGTAGAGATGTACCAGTCGGCTGCGGATATATACTCCGTCTTAGATAATATGAAATGTCATGCATTCTCAAGCATTTTAACTGGAGATAACCATATATGGTTCACCTCACTCCCAAAGAACTCCATTGAGAATTTCAAGCAACTTGCAGAGCGATTCATTCACAACTTCTTCTTCGGGGTGATTACCCAAAAGAAGACTACTCACTTGTTGTACGTTAAGTAGGGGAAGAATGAGAGTCATAGGGAATACATCGCGAGGTTTAATAAGGAGAAGCTGGAAGTGGAATATTATGAGGAAAGTATTATGATGACAGCATTGATAAGAGGCTTGCAGAAAGGGAAATCACTTTGGAAGCATACTGAAGACCCGCCAAAGTCAATGGACGAACTACTAACTACAGCCGAAAAGGTCATGAACATCGAGGAAGCTATAGCAACTAAGTATGAGGATGAGAAGGGGGCTGGCAGTAGGAGAAAGTTTTAGAAGAAGAATAAAGATCAAAAGAAGAGGTCGGAAAATGATAAGTTTATTATGTATACTCCTCTCACGGTCAGTTGCGAGCACATTCTAAACAAGATCAAGAATGATCGGTCCCTAAGATGGCCTGACAAGCTAAAAGCTCCCCCTCACAAAAGGAATAAGAGCTTATGGTGTGAATTTCACCAAGACCACGGGACTTAACTGACAAGTGTTTTGCCCTGAAAGACGAGATTGAGAAGATGCTCAAAGTGGGAAAACTAAGGAAGTATGTGAGCGGTGATGGCCCAAAGAGAGGACGAGATGACCCCATAAGGAGAAAGTCTGACAAGTGCAGGGAAGATGGCCCAGGGAGGAAGAATTATGCCTCAGATGATAATGATGACGACGACCCAGATTTATCTCCAAAGGACGATGATCCAAAGGGGGTTCTCCACATGATCTCGTTTGATGTGAAGATGATATGCGGAGGCCTGGAAGCAGGTGGTATAGAAGTGGTCTACCATAAGGCACATGTGGTTGAGGCTAAGGCCCAATTGAAGCTGCCAACTTGGCCCAAGTAGGAACAAAATCAGAGAAGAGAAAGAAGGTTGATATGGAAACATTAATTGTGACATTTTCAAGACTCGACCTCAAGGGAATCCTAGCTCCCTAAGATGACCTTTTAGTAATCACAACTAGAGTGCATGGGTATGACGTCCCGGGGATTTACTCGATGGGGGGAGTTTGGCCGATGTTATGTTCTGGCCTTGTTTCAGGGGTTTAGGACTCAGCAGGAAGAGGCTCGTTGATTAAGGGTGAAAAGTAGCGCGTATCAAACGTTGATCGTTGTTTTCTGTTCACCTCCGTAAATAAAAACCTAAACTTATGACTACACTCAACGGGTGAGTCTAGCGGCCATGTTCGGTTATCGAATATCCACAGAGACGAGTTGTTAGAATTTAATTGGTTTAATATTCCTAAAATAAAAGTGTAAAAGGTAATGAATAAACAAAAAGAAAAGATAACAAAAGGAAATGATTAAACTACACATGTATTTAAACTAGACTAATAAAAGAGAATAAAAACTATAGGTTACATCAGATATCCCTCACCCCGAGTTAATTACTATAAAATGGTTACATGGGTCGACGAGTTATTAAGACTGCATCTCATTTTGACAGTTAATTTAACCCAAAGTTGTCACACCCCTAAATTTGCATAAAAGTTTAATAAGATTTTAGCATCAACAAACACCCCGAAAATTACGCATGCAAGGTCGTAAATACAGAGTATACATGATATACCCAGTTAAATTTACTAGGCATAATAATATGACAAACCACTCTAAATAGACACTCCATCACCAAAGCTAAGCAACCCATCAACCCATAGGTGAGTTCAATTCAACACAACCTAGACTGAATTAGCTAGAAAGCATGGTAAATGACATGAATTAAAAGAAAGAAAGTAAACCTAATGAGCAAAGCAATAAAAAACAATAAATGAATAATAACTAGGCATGGAAATGGAAGGAAGGAAGTAAAGAAAGCAGTAAACAAATGAAAGAGACAATGAAAAGTAAACTAATATACATAAAAATGGGCAAATCCCAAAGGAAAATGGAGAAGGGACAAATCTCCTTACAAACCCTAAACCTAATGTAAAATGTAACATATTTACAAAAGAGAACAAAGGTTCTCTTATATAGTAAGTTACAAATTAAATAAATGAAAAAGAAAAAGGAAATAGAAAAATTGCCAAATATCATCGAAACCCGATCGACCGCAAGGTCATGATCGGTCCTCTAGAAAAAAGCACATTGTCTTCAGCCAAAGGCAAAATCACAAACACCGGTCGATCGGCGATAGGGACGCGATCGGCTGGCGCTCTGTTTTCCATCTAAGTCTGCTAAAAAATGGGGAGAAAAGGTGAAAACAGAAATGGACATATCTTCATCATCTGGACTCCAAACGATGTATCGTTCACATCCATGCGATGCTAACTAAATGAAATATGAGCCGGAGATGAAGAGTGAATTGACTAAAATGCCCATAAAGTAGCGTCCGGTGATGAACTTCTCCTAATTGCAACTGATCCTCACTTTTAGCATTCCAATACCTACAAAAGCTCAATTAACACCTCCAAAACATATATATGTCCAAAACTGAGGTTGACAGGTTAACGAGCATAAATATAGGAATTAAGAACATAAAAGTTCTAGAATTCACAAAGATAAAGGGCGCAAATATGCAATATTCGTGACGTATCACTCATCCCTTATTATCACCTTCGGATAGGGTTCAGCGGTGAAAAGGTGCACCCATTGGAAATGTATAAAATGAAGGTCAATTTATTTGTGATGGATAAAAGTGTGTACTCGGCTTATAACATTATCATGGGTAGAGTAGCCCTCAAATAATTTGAAGTCGTGCCATCCACAGTACACCAAATGGTAAAATTCCCAACCCCATATGGGGTAGGGGAAGTCCAAAGTGATCAAGTGTTGGAACGTGAATGCTATATCAACTCTGCCTAAGAGATGGAAGCTCCCAAGATAGACACTACAACCTAGAGTATTGACACCTTAGACCCTAAGGATGAAACCAAACTGAAGAAAGGAGAGGCCGCGAAGAGGTAGAATTCATCGTCCCGAATGAGGACGAGCCAAAAAAAACCACCACGTTGCCAAATTATTAAGAGGATATATCAAGGAAGAGCTGATAAAATTCTTGAAAGAGAGTGAGGGTATCTTCGCATGGAGTCATGAGGATATGATGGGCATATATCCATAACTTTTTTGTTATAAACTGAATGTGGCCGATGATGCTAGGCCGATACGACAGAAGAGGATGATCTATTCTCAGGAAAAGTATGAGGTCATTCGAGAAGAGGTAAAAAAGCTGGAAAAGGCCGACTTCATAAGAGAGATGATATATCCTGAGTGGCTAGCCAATGCTCTCATAGTTCCCAAGGCCACAAGAAAGTTGAGAATGTGTGTAGACTTCACCGATCTGAACAAGGCTTGCCCTAAGGATAATTTTCCTTTGCATAGGATCAACTAGATGGTTGATGCCACGGCAGGCCATGAGTTAATGAGTTTCATGGATGCTTACTCAGGCTATAACCATATATCCATGCACCCGACCAATGATGAGAATACCTCCTTCATAATCGAAAGGGGACTTATCGATACTAAGTCATTTCCTTCGATTTGAAGAATGCTGGAGCTACCTATTAGAGACTTATTAATAAGATGTTTGAGGATCAAGTTAGGAAGACGATGGAAGTCTACATCGATTATATGCTAACTAAGAGTCTCAAGGCTAACTCTCATGTGGCCGACCTCAAATAAACCTTTGATACGATGGATAAGTACATGATGAAGCTCAACCCCATAAAGTGTGTATTCGGTGTAGGGGCTGGTAAGTTCTTGGGTTTAATCATAAATAAGAGAGGAATAGAGACCAATCTTGATAAAATCAAGTCCATAGTAGAGATGAAGACCCCAGTTTCGATCAAGGATGTGCAGAGGCTGATGGGGAGAGTAGCGGAACTTAACAGGTTTATATCTAGAGCCATTGACAAGTGTCTTCCATTTTTTAAAGTTCTTAGAAATTTTTTTGAGTGGAATGAGGAAAGTGATAAGGCCTTCCAAGAGTTGAAGTCCTACCTTGGCTCCCCCTTATTATTGTCACGGCTGGTCCAAGGGGGAAAATTCTATGTATATCTAGAAGTCTCAGAGTTGACTATAAGCGCTTCCATCGTAAGAGACGAGGATGGAGTACAGAAGCTGGTATACTTCAACAGTAAGGCGCTCTAGGGGGATGAACAAAGATACCCTAGGATGGAAAATTTGGCTTATTCTCTAATTCATTCCTTAAGAAAGATGAAGCCGTACTTTTAGACCCACGCAATGGTCATCCCAACAGACTCTTCACTCCGATAGGTCATTCAAAAGCCTGAGAAGTCAGGGAGATTAATGGCTTGGGTAATAGAGCTTGGAGAGTTTGATAATATATATCAGCCTAGAGTGTCCATCAAAGGGAAGGCACAAGCAAACATAGTGGCTGAGTTTATTTGGACGAGGCCGATAGTGAAAAGTTTCTAGCGGCTGTGAGAAAGGCAAAAGTTTAAGCTCTCCCCCGGATAAGATCGGGAAAGGTTTAGCAAGGGTAAGGTATTTGAGAATGAAGTGGAGCAGTATCTCTTAAAAAATGAGACCTTGGTAGAAGGTAATTTCTCTAAGAATGGATTAGTGTGGAGCCTCTTCGTCGACGGGTCCTCTTGCAAGAGTGGAAGTGGTGTAGGACTGATAGTGTCGACACTAGATGGGATAAACATCGAATATTCATTTTCACGCCCCTCTTCAGGTAAGTAATCCTAAAGGTGCCAAAATCATCTGAAGCTTTGAAGGCTTTGACAACCTTAGCCCTGATTTTTTAATGGACTCAGGAGATAAAGCCTCGCCATTTCCTCTCTACAGGACCTTAGTAAGATCTTTAGTGTGAGTGATAGCCATTGCAACCTAAGCCTCATCTTTCTCCTTTATCAGGTTATCCTTCTCCTGCAGTAAATCATCCTTGCTCTTCAGATCACCATGAGCCTTCTCAAGGTCGATTTGGTATGTCTCCAAGCATTTTTTCAACTTCTCCTCAGACCTAAGAGATCGGTCTACCTCTTAAACTTTGGGATAATTCTCAACCATCCACTTATTGGCCGAGGCAAAGGTTCATACAGTCTTTAAATAAAGGAAGACATGTTAGTACAGACGAGGAAGGAGTATGAGAGAACAATTGTGCTTAGAAAAAAATAGTTACCTGAGCCATCAAATGAAGACCCAAATTAAAGACTTGAGGGGCAGCCATCTTATCCAAGAACTCATAGTCGTCCTTGGTGGGGACTCCGAGCATCGCCCTCTTGGATCTTGTAGTAGAAGGAATGATTGAGCCTGGGCACTTCCTAAGATTGGCAATGTTTCTCCGCCAATATTCTTGAAATGAATCCCTCGAGCAAGAGCTTGTTCTAGAGATACTCGAAACGTATAGGCTTGGGGGAATGACCCTCAGCCTCTAGGTGTCCTTTTCAGGCTGACCCTCAAGGGTAAGTGGTTCTTCGGTCCTTTTTTGGTCGACCTCAGGTTGTGTTGGCCCGATGGCTGTTGACTTCTTTGGATGACCCTTACAAGTCGACCGTTCCTTCTTATTCAAGGCATTACAAAGACTTGGGATATGCATATTGAAAAACTCCTCAGACAGATGGGGAGGATAGTCTGCGAAAACATAAAATGAGTCATCAATCATAAGACAAAAGTAAGACAAAGAACTTTAGCAAAGACATAAAGGAACTATATCACTTATAAAGGTTGTCTAGTAGATCAACCCTCAACCCATACTTGTCTAAATATTCTGGTGACATTAAATCTTCAAAAGAAAGGAGTTGGACATCCTTCCCTTAACTTCTGAGGAAGTTGACCCTCTCCCTATTGGCTATGCTGAGGCAAGGGTCAGATCTGGTGGTTAGCTTTGATGGTTTTGCCCAAGTATAGGGCACCATCGGCTCATCCTCTCACCCATCACGATCGGAGTCGACTGGAAACTCCTAGTCTCCAGACGTATACAAATATCTCTTTTTCCAACTATGATTGGGCGTCTGAGTAACATTGAGGAGCTTCTTGTCAGACCTCCTGGCTCCCAAGTGATAATACCCACCCTGATTAGGTGTGGACAACACATGGTAGAAAGCATGGAAAATCTCAACTCAGGGTTTGTCCTCATACTTATTCCTCTACAGTGAAACATAACCTAAGATGACCCTCCAGGAGTTTGGGGTTATTTGAGTAGGAGCGAGGTCGAGACTAGAGAGGATGGCTCGTACGACTGAATCAATAGGAACCTAACTCTAAATATTTGTCCGTAAAGGGTAATTTCTCCCTCTCGTCTTCTATACACCCTCTTGTCTTTACTCGGAACTCGCAACTTGACATTGGGATGAATACTATAAATGTGCCTAAAGAAAAGGAGGTCGATCTCACGAATGGAAGACCGCTGTTGCTTAACATACGAATAGTCAAGTGGATCATCAAACTCGAAGTCCTCATCCATTTCGTCCTCAGCCTCACCCCCAGCCTCTACCTCTTCACCCTCAGCATCGAAATTAGCATAAGTCCTTTAGAACTCAGCATTTGACATCGTAGATAAAGAAGCTGCCGCCGATGGAATATTTTCCTCAGGGGGTTGGCTCCAAGGAATCTAAAAATATCGCCACAGAAATGTCATCTCGACCGGATGCCTTGGATAGTTTAGGCGATGAGGCGTGAGACGTGTTACTAGGCTCCCTAGGATGAGTTGGAGAATACTACATGGCTTCCTCGTATGAGTCCCTATTATCAGCTTGGATGGAGGATGAGTCGACCATTTCTTCTAGAGTAGGAAGAATTACCTTTAGAGGAACATGAAAAATGGGTCGTCTCCAAACAGGGTCGGCTTGACGCCTGGCCTCTACCTCGTCCTCAAGTATGTGTATCTCTTGGAGGTACCTCCCTCTCAGGGCTAGGTATTAAAATTATAACTTGTATAGGGTCATTAACATTCAGAGGACGAGGTAACACTTGTTCAATTAAAGATTGGAGTCCACAAACTACAAACAATTTCAGTATTGACTAAGTTTGACTTAAAGATCAAAATGGGGAAACTCAATCGTTTTTCCTACCAAGAAGGGTGTATAGAAAACATCACCAAAGGAATTTTAGGAGCCTAATATAAACCTAAACTATGCAAGTAACAAGTGAAAAAATGCTACAAAAAGCTCCACCTTCTTACAACCACCACACAAAGCCCAAATGCGAACCCGAAACAACTAGGGAGAGATGCCAGAGTGGGGATTGTGTTCGCCAAAAAGTATGAAGTCTAAAAGTGATTCAAGAAACTGTAAAAGCTTGAATAAAAATGGTGGAAGAAGGTTACCTAGATAAGATATGGGAATGGAGAATCAAAGATAACCTTGAGACAATGCTTGAGAACGCAAGTGCAAAGAGTTAAAGCTCTGGTTCAAGGAAGACACGTGATGAGGGGGTAAGTCTAGTGAGAATAAAGGGTTTGAAATATAACTCATATTTATATGCAAGCAATGATTTGTGCACACTTCTCAAAGGGGTGCACACTTTCCCAAAATCCTCATCATAATATAACAAAACCCTAGGCATCTAAGCCATCATTCGCACCTCGATTAGACACAACCATATGGGAAGTGTAACAGGTGTTAACTCAAGCGTCCAATTCACGTGATGGTTGGCACATGTCCCCTCAATAGTCATCAGCTAAGACGACTAACAACATAACATCATTACCCTTCAGCCTCATCCAGATGTTAGAGACCAAAGGCTAGGGGTGATTGATATGCCAAGTGTCAATTCGTCCAGGACCATGAGCCTAGGCCTTAACCGACCCTTACCAGATGACTAAGAAGAAGAAGTTTCCACTTAGCCTGGGGAAGATGATTCGGCCTCGACCGTCATTAGTCACCTAGAATGGGGGTTTTCACTATTCCTGAAGGATTGAGTATCCTCAGACTCAGCTTATCTAGTGCTGATGAGTCTAAGATGATACTAGTGGATGATAGAGGTATCCTTTCATGAGGAATAAGGTCCGACGGATTCACCCTCAGCCATCAAGGTTGATCAGATCCCTTGGCCTAGACCATGCAACCGATAATGACAACTGGTAGAGCACATAGTTTGGGAGACGCGTGGAACAGTGCGCGTGGAATACAGGTCCTACGTGGATGAAACTGTTGCAAATGAATCGTTCCCCCACTTGAGGGAATATCTCATCATCCACTACATGCGACAGTGATAGATGGCACAACCTCAGTGGCTAGGAACATTCCACACTTACTTGAGGGTTCACTATACCCCTCAAGTCCTATGTATACTCTTGATCTTCTCAATGAGAAGGAGGCTCATTATGGACAACCCAAGCAGAACTCTGTCAAAATATACGAAAGAGAGATAAAAGCTTGAGTGTTGTATTTACACGCCATTATTGCCATACTTATAGTGAAAACCACCATTCACACTGCATAATGGACGTAGGCTCCGGCTGAACCACTTATATTTGGTGTCATTTTCCTCTTTGCCTCATCTCCTTATGTCTATACATTTATATCTTCTGTACACCATTATTGTCTGGTTTGAGCTTACATACATCTTAAACTGGTGATACCATTTCTGGTATCATCACTAAACATGATCTGCATTGATCTCCAATAATATAATTATAAGTTGTTTATGCAGTTTGACTTTATAGTCTTTATTTTTTTAATTTGTAGGTTTTAATCAACAATGGTTTTTGTTTTTGATTTTATTTTGATATACTGGCCGATAAACCGAAATTACCGAGAAAAAAGCGATTTGAAACCGAAATTACCGAAACCAAAAATACCCAAAAATACCAAAAAAATATGAAAAATTGGTCGGTTTGGTTTGGGTTTTGGTTTTGGTTTTTGTTTTGATGTACCATCCGTTAAATTGGTTCAAAAGGTTTTACCATTTACATTATGGTTTTGGTATTAGTAATGGGTCATTACCGACCTTACCGTATCGGTTACACCCCTAACCCGCATGCAAAACCCAAAACCTAAAGACCCGAGGGTTGCCGTATACCTCAGCTCTGATACCATGTATCACACTCCAAGCAAAACACGAGGTGCTACTATGATTAAAACTAAACTAAATCCACAACAATTAGCATGGAGCATCGATTTTCCACAAAATAAATATAACAAATCCAAAATCATACACTTCCAAAATAATTACAATAATGTCACTCGAAAATTTACAAAACTCTCCAAATAAATTACACTACCAAGTTATACAAAAATAATCTTCCAAACTCTATGCTCTAAAATCCTTCAAATAATCTGTAGCATTTAAGTCCACGCTAACTTGCCACTAAAGAAAAATACGGGGAAGTACACAATATGACAAGAATAGATGCTCACAAATAATAACGGTGAATAAAGTGAAACAATACGAATTCGCATATACGAATCAAAGGCAATACTTAAGCATTGTACCAATTTTAATTTTTCAATAACACATCAATGGGTCACCAGGCCTCACCTCACCCAAGTTTCGTAAAGTCACATTGTGGCTATTGGACTTTTGAACTATCGGTGGGTGCCCATTCTTCGTTCCATATAGAAATATCATGACACCATACCCATCAACAAATACAATATCTCAACGAATCAATATTTTAGATTCAAAAATATCTCATAGGATTCGAATGAATACCACAATTCAACATGAGTGAAAATAACATATGAAACAAATGAAATACTCTCGAGAGAATTTAAGAGCATATTTTGTAAGTCCCGTACCTCAAAATCATTAAAAAAAAATCAAAAGATTCTGCCTCAAAATTATAATCACACCCCGACGTTCCTCTCACAAAAATAATCACATCTCGTTCTATCCTAAACATGAGAAAACACCAAATAAGATAGAGTATCCATGCCTGAATAAAAAATGATTGAGAATTCTGATTTTGAAGGTGTATTCTTCTCAAAAAGTTGATAAATATCCTCTCTTGACGCGTCTTGAGAAAACCCGATTAATCTTGATAAATTTTGAGTTGAAAGTTATGTAGATCGGGGTTAGGGTTTAGAGGTTGGAAGAGAATAATTTTAGAGAAGCCTTTTGGAGGAAGAGTTGTGAAAAAAATGATTTTAACAACCTAGCCACGTATTAGTTTTAATTTATAATGATTAGGAGTTCTAATGCTAATAGAATTATTTTTAAACTAAAAAGGTTCGCCCGCTAGTCACAGCCCAGAACCGTGACAAACGTTTTTTTGAAAGAAAAAAAATCCCATTTTGACTCCGATTTTAATTTCGATTAAAATACAACATTTCAATATTAAAACTCAACCTTTTGAATAACTAAAAATTTATAAATTCCAAAATTTTATTTTACCCAAAAAAATCCGAATTAATTTAAAAAATACAAAAATTAAAAATTATGGGTTATTACATACTTCCCCACTAGCACATGAATTTCGTCTTCGAAATTCGATGAAGCCTAACGCTCAAAATGGTTTACAAATGTCTAGCCAAGGTCCAAGATTAGGAGACTATACACCCAATCCTACACGCACGTACCCCTCGCGCTTACGCACGAATTATTACTCGATTTTATCTCCCAAAAATTATCACAACACTAAAGTCCTCTAATCCATTCTAAGCATCCTCACATCAAGATTACTAATCCTAACCTCGATTCCTACCACGTTCTCAACCAAAAGTTCTATCTCCAAAGAAAACATGTCAAACCCGCATGTTAGACCCAAAAACCTAAAGACTCGAGGGTTACCGTATACCTAAGCTATTATACCATCTGTCATACCTCGCGCAAAACACGAGCCGCTACTATGATTAAAACTAAACTAAATCCACAACAATTAGTATAGAGCATCTATTTTCCACAAAATAAATATAATGAATCCAAAATCTCACACTTCCAAAATAATTATAATAATTCCACTCAAAAATAATACAAAACTCTCCAAATAAATTGCACTTCCAAGCTATACAAAAATAATCTTCCAAACTCCGTGCTATAAAATCCTTCAAATAATCTGTAGCATCCAAATCCACGCTAACCTGCCACTAGAGAAAAATACAAAAAAGTACACAATATGACAGGAATAGATGCTCACAAATAATAACTGTGAATAAATCGAAACAATACGAATTCACATATACAAATCAAATGCAATAGTCATGGATTGTACAAATTTTAATTTTTTAATAACACATCAATGGGTCACCGGGCCTCACCTCACCCAAGCTTCGTAAAGCCTCATTGTGGATATTGGACTTTTGAACTATCCGTGGGCTTCCATTATCCGTTCCATATAGATATCTCATGACACCATGCCCATCGACAAATACAATATCTCAACGAATCAATATTTTAGATTCAAAAATATCTCATAGGATTCCAATGAATAGCACAATTCAACATGAGTTCAAATAACACATGAAATAAACAGAATACTATCGAGAGAATTGAGGAGCATATTTTGTAAGTCCCGTACCTTAAAATCATCAAAAGAAGCTGATAAGATTCTGCCTAAAAATTCTAATCACACCCCTATGTTCCTCTTGCGAAAATAATCAAATCCCGTTCTAGCCTAAACTTGAAAAAACACCAAATAAGATAGAGTATCCATGTCTGGAAAAAAATTGACTGAGAATTCTGATTTCGAATATGTGTTCTTCTAAAAAAGTTGATAAATATCCGTTCTTAATGCGTCTTAAGAAACCCCAGGTAATCTTGACAAATCTTGAGTTGGAAGTTATGTAGAATGGACCTAGGGTTTAGAGGTTGAAAGGGAATAATTTTGGAGAAGCCTTCTAGAGGAAGAGTTGTGAAAAAAATGATTTGAATAACGCAACCAAAAATTAGTTTTAATTCATAATGATTAGGATTTCTAATGCTAATAGAATTATATTTAAACTAAAAAGGTTCTCTCATTAGTCACGACCCAGAACTGTGACAAATGTTTTTTTCAAAGAAAAAAAAATCCCATTTTGACTCCGATTTTAATATCGATTAAAATACAACATTTCAATGTTAAAACTCAACCTTTTGAATTAGAAAAACTTTATAAATTTCAAAATTTTATTTTACCCAAAAAAATCCGAATTAATTTAAAATATACAAAATTAAAAATTATGGGTTGTTACATACTTCCCCACTAGCACATGAATTTCGTCTTCGAAATTCGATGAATCCTAACGCTCAAAACGGGTCACAAACATCAACCCAAGGTCCACGATTAGGTTCCCATACATCCAATCCTCCATGCACGTACCCCTCGCGCTCTCTGACGAATTACTACTCGATTCTATCTCCCAAAAATCATCACAACACTAAACTCCTCAAATCCATTTTAAGCATCCCCACATCAATATTACTAATACTAATCTCGATGCCTACCACATCCTCAACCAAAAATTCTATCTCCAAAGAAAACACGTCTAACCCACATGCTAGACCTAAAACCCAAAGACCCGAAGGTTGCCGTATACCTAAGCTCTAATACCATCTGTCACACCAAGCGCAAAACACGAGGCGCTACTACGATTAAAACTAAACTAAATCCACAACAATTTGTATAGAGCATCTATTTTCCACAAAATAAATATAACGAATCCAAAATCTTACACTTCCAAAATAATTACAATAATTTCACTCGAAAATAATACAAAACTCTCCAAATAAATTACACTGCCAAGTTATAAAAAAATAATCTTCCAAACTCCATGCTCTAAAATCCTCCAAATAATTTGTAGCATCCAAATCCATGCTAACCTGCCACTAAAGAAAATACGGTGAAGTACACAATATGACAAGAATAGACGGTCCCAAATAATGATGGTGAATAAAGAGAAATAATATGAATTCGTATATACGAACCAAAGGGAATACTCATGCATTGTACCAATTTTAAGTTTTCAATAATACATCAATAGGTCACCAGGCCTCACTTCACCTCACCCAAGCTTCGTAAAGCCTCATCATGGTTATTGGAATTTTGGACTATTGGTGGGTGACCACTATTCGTGCCATATAGAAATCTCATGACCCCATGTCAAATACAATATCTCAACGAATTAATATTTTAGATTCAAAAATATCTCATATGATTCCAATGAATATCACAATTCAACATGAGTGCACATAACACGTGAAACAAACGAAATACTCTCGAAAGAATTTAGAAGCATATTGTGTACGTCCCGTACCTCAAAATTTTTAAAAAAAACTCATAAGATTCTACCTCAAAATTCTAATCACACCCCTATATTCATGTCACAAAAATAATCAAATCTTGTTCTAGTCCAAACTCGAGAAAACACCAAATAAGATGGAGTATCCATCCCGAATAAAAATCGATTAACAATTTTGATTTCAAAGATGTACTCTTCTCTAAAAGTTGATAAAGATCCGTTCTTGATGCGTCTTGAGAAAACACCGATTAATCTGGACAAATCTTCAGTTTAAAGTATTGTAGATCGGGGATAGGGTTTAGAGGTTGGAAGGGAATAATTTTAGAGAAGCCTTCTGGAGGAAGAGTTATGAAAAAGATGAATTTAACAACCTATCCATGTATTAGTTTTAATTTATAATAATTAGGAGTTCTAATGCTAATAGAATTATATTTAAACTAAAAAGGTTCGCCTGTTAGTAATGACCCAGAACCGTGACAAACGTTTTAAAAAAAAATCCCATTTTGACTCCGATTTTAATTTCGATTAAATTCCAACATTTCAATATTAAAACTCAACCTTTTGAATTACTAAAAAATTATAAATTCCCAAATTTATTTTACCCTAAAAAATCCGAATTAATTTAAAAGATACAAAATTAAAAATTACGGGTTGTTACAGTGGCCTAGTTATGTTGGTCTATAGTGATAGTTATTTTTATTCGCATATTAATATATGTCTCATTCAATTTTAAATACTCTATTGTGATGTTTATGATGTATAATACTATTGTCTCGGTTCACGAGCCCCAATTGGGGAGTGTAACTAGTATTCATGTGGTGGGCTCTGACCCATTACGTTGATTAGCATTTCAAGTATAGCGCTGCAGTGGATGCATAGGAATGATTGGAGATATTTTTGGATATGCAGCTGGAGTTTTATTTTAGATGAATTAGTAGTTTAGGATTGTTTTCTATTCCGTCGCTTTTATTGTGAGACTTTTATTTATGGATTTGGTGGTCCAATCGATTCCACAGTTATTGTAAGATTTCGGTCAGATATTTACAGTTGGGTCATTTCATTTGAGTTTATATTTATTTAGAGTTGGAATTTTTTTGGGGATTAACATGGTGATGGATTTTATTATTGCATGAATGGTTATGATTATTTGATCAATTTGATTATTATCTTGTGGAATTTTTTTATATGTCTCATATATAAAATGATAACTTATTTAATGATGCTCGACATAGTTTGGCGGCGGCGGCGGCTAACCACCTCGCTTGCCAGATTGTGCGGGGTGTTATAGATGGTATCAAAGCATGGTCTTAGGTCTCGTAGGTTGTGGGTCCATTTATTTTCCGCATTAATGATCTTTGATTTGATTTGTTGATTCGTACTCCTGAAGGTATTGGCCTAGAATACATGTTAGCGGTGTTTCTTGGAGATAGGGAGTTTTGTGCTAAGTACGTTATAGGCATTGAGGTTAGAACTAGTAATCTTGATGTGAAGATACTTATAAGTGATTTTGAGAGATGAGATTTATTTTGGGTATCGTTAGTGCAGATGTTAGGTATCTCTAGTATCAATTTAGTGATGCGATTTGATTTGAAAACTTCATTGTTCGATAACTTTTGGAGAGATAATCTAGTGGTGAAACATGGGAGAGCGTAATACATCGTTATTTTCATAGATATATTTGTATATATAGTTGAGAAATATGTTGTATTTTGTTTATGGGGTAAGTGAATGTGGGAATGGGTATATGGGTGCCCAATTGTGATATTATATAGGTAGGCATATGTAAGTCTTATTTTATTTCACGACTTTACATTTGAAGTTTACACTTTGTCGAATTTCGAGGAAAAAATTCCTATATAAGTGGGTGAGTATATGACACCCCGTGATTTTTTAGCCGTAAAAGTCTTTGTTAAATTAAAAATTCTAAAAAAATATAATGTTTGGAATCTATTTATTTATGTTATGTAAAAAGGTTGGTATTTATAAATAAAAATAAGGTTTTAAGTGGAATTTGAATTGGGATTAAAATTTGGAAATTATAACTTTCTGTATAAAAATAGGAGGAGGATCCGACCGAAGGAGAAAAAATATACATATAAATATTCGACTATCCGATCGAGTTGATTTTTTTTGAGAAACTTTGTCTCGTATTCACCTTCAACATATTAAAATTTCATCCCATTCTAACGGTTTGATCGTTCGTAATATTTTTTTAGTGTTTGTGTTTGATTATGACTCAAATTCTTTCTGATATATAAACATAAAGTGGCGGGTTTAGTACTTTTAAATAAATTTTAGCCTTGTAAAAAATTAGTCGCCTCCCATAATTTCATTATCTCTCATCTACAAAACCTAAACCCCATTGAACACAATTTTAATCCTAAGTTTTGAAGCTCTAAACCAAGTTTTCTCAAGATCGTCCAAGAACATGTCTTTATTTTTTTTTTCTCGAGAGGAATGCAACCATGCAATTGGATTATTCAAAAGACTTCTTTGCAGACAACAATACTTCGATTATATTTCTTTAGTATTATGCGTTTTAAATATCTCCTAAACATTAAATTACATATTTTTCTGAATATAAACTTGAAACCTTAATTAGGGAAACTGATCTCTATATTGGGACTATTTTTATGAAAAATCTTAAAATGAATTAAGACTCATAACCCTTGTGTGGTTAAGGTAGAGGTTGGATTTTTGTTAATATGCATGTATATTTGTATTTAGAAATCATAGTTGTTTAATTTAATTAAAAGGGACTTGTAAAATCACATAAAATTACGTAAGTGTAATAAAAGGGAAGTTTTGTTGTGTGCACCATAAACTTACATGATGTTAAAATTATATTAGTTGCATAAAATAAGTTATTTAATTACGAAAATTGATTGAATGGATGAAATTAGATTTAATCGTCAGCTTATGAGGAATTGGTAGAATTGTGATAAAAGGTCTCATGCAATTTATTATTTTAATTATATTTGACATCGCGAGAACGACGGGGTTTTTCGGTAGTTATGCTGTCACCTTAATTTGAGGAGTACTTTATAGGTATGAGACTAGTAAGTATGTCTTATTTGCGGTTAACACTTTCTAGGTATGGGACTAGTTAGTGTAGATTTTTACTTAAGAGATATTCCGGGGTGAGGCTGATTTTTGTGTCGTTCATTTCATTCGATAGTCTAGACGCGAGACTAGAAAGAAATTAAAGGTAGAAATTCATCCTATATAATAGGATAGGAAGTACTTGTGCTGGAGACCTCTAGGTTTGGGACTAGAGGTAGATTTGAGAATTTAGGCTCTATAATAGAGTGGGGCTAGTATAAAATAATGAGAGATCGAGAAATTGAGAATTATTCCCTAAGATAATAGACGAGTATTAAAATGGTTTGTCATCGTCAATATGTTCATTTCTAACAATAAAGGGTGGACTGACTATAGCGAATTGGGTATGTATTGGTGTCACCAATATGTGCACGGCTGACATAATACCGGCGAACTGGCTATAGTGAGGGGATTGTGTATGGTGTAAAACTTTGGGCATGCCAACAATATGTGCAAGACCTGGAAGAGGGTTAACTGTCTACACTGGTGTTGCATAAATTAAAATGAGAAGAATTAATTAAATTAAATTGTTAAAGTTAAGTTAAATATTGTCGCATGATATTTGAATCTAAATAATGGGCTGGCCTAGTTATGTGGCTAGTTAGTGATAGGTATTTTTATTCGTGTGCTAATTTATATCTCGTTTAAATTAAAATACTCTATCGTAGTGTTTATCATGTATAATGCTACTGTCTGAGCCCTAATTGGGGAGAGTAAGTATTCATGCGGTGGGCTCTGACCCATTACATTGACAAAAATTTCAGGTATAGCGCTGAAGTGGCTGCATAGGAGTTATTGGAGATATTTTTGGAGATGCAGCTGAAGTTTTATTTTAGATGCTTTAGTAGTTTATGCTTGCTTTCTCTTCCGTTAGTTTTATTATGAGACTTTTATTTATGGATTTATGGGCCAATTGGTTCCACAGTTGTATACGTTTTTTTCCAGATATTTATAGTTGGATCATTTCATTTGAGTTTATATTTATTTAGAGCTGGAATTATTTTGGAGATTAGCATGGTGATGGATTTTATTATTGCATGAATGCTTATGATTATAGGATCAATTTGGTTATTATCTTGTGAATTTTTTTTGTATGTCTTATATATCTGTCACATTCTAATAATGATAACTTATTTAGTGAAGCCTGACATAGTTTGGCAAGGGCGGCTGACCACTTCGCTTAACAGATCACATTGGATGTTACAAGGTTACCCACTCAAAACATGACAACACAACAAAGTAGGACTGAAATAATAAAGTTTGGATGCTCTATACCTACTATAGCAATAATATCACCAAATACGCCTGATAATTCAATTATCCAAACTCCAAAGTTATCAAAGGTTCCCCTTCTTTTGTTATCCCAAGTTTCCATAGCAGCTGGGCACCCCGCTATAGCAGTAGGGAGAGAGACACGATGACTATCCAAGACTTTTGGATACGGTTTGATGGGAAGTACTTTCCTTCCACCATCCAGACAGAGATGAGGCGGAAACTACTTGATTTGAAGCACGGAGAGAAGACGGTGGCGGAATACGAGGAAGAATTTATGCGATTAAATAATTTGGTACCAGCAGAGGTACCCACTGAGGAGAGGAAAATTCTAATGTTCACTGATGGGTTGAACTATAAGATTCGCCAGCATCTTTTCTTTAATAAGAGAGTAGATGAGTAGTCTTTCCAATTGCGATCGATAAAACCAGTAGAGAAGTTATATACTATTGACTAAGGACCTGAGGAGTTTCAATGACTGACTACTTTAGGTAATAGTGTATCGGGGGGTTCCTTGTTTGGATTTCGCTTGCGAGATGCACCACGCATGAAACCAATAACCGTTGGGAGTCGAAATAAGTTAGGTCTTTAGGATATGAGTTTATAACCTTTGCGATAGATCCGAGTATTATGCGTGTAACTATATCCATTTTTTTAATGAAAGTGGTATGATATGGTGTATGGGCGCCCTGGATGGTTGGATTGTAGTAGTTTTCATAATTGTGAAACTGTAAGTAGTTGTGACTTCAGGATTTATTTGTTTAAATAAGTGAGGATCATTTTCCCCAAAGTTTGTCACGAGGGTGGTATAGGGAAGATTGGATAAAGTTTAAATTCGATTCTGTTGGAACTATATGGTGAGACTTAGTGTAACATTGATGGGGATTTTCGTTAACGTATTGTATGGGCGGTACGACATAGATTACTTGCGATGTGAGATTTATACTCAGAGTTGAACTTATCAGTATGGTTTATTTTTTTGAATTTCGAGATGAAATTCTATTATAAGGGGGGAAGTATGTAATACCCCGTGATTTTTATGACTTTTAAAATGCGTTATATTTTAAATTAATGAATTAATTGGGTTTTATTATAAATTAATTCATTTGGGTTTTATACGAATTGTGGATATTAAAATGAATGATTCTGTATATTACTTAAAGATATTTAGGTAATGTATGAATAGGATGTTATTGATATTGCTGTGAGTTATTAATTCAGTAATTTGAATTTTTAGTCGGACGCGGTATGGGAGGCATCGGGACTAATTTATTAAATTAAAAAGGAAACTTATTTTTTTATCAACCTTATAGTCATTTCGAGTGCGTCGTTGTATCCGGAAGGGTTGAAATAGTCAGAAAAGTCTATTTGGGTATTGGTTTTGGGTCTCGGGTCATTTGGAAATGAAAAGACAACCCAAAAGGGCATTTTGGTCATTTTTACAAGGAGGATGAATAGTGATTTGGGATTTTGTCCTATTATAAGTATTTGGAGATTAATTATACGTGGGTTCATTCATCTCTTCTACACAAAACTTGAGAGGTCACCTTGTGAGAAAGAGTGAAAGGTTGCTTGGGAAGAGAAAAACTTGCTTGGAAAGGAGGAGAACCAAACACCAAAGGTCACCACCAACAACCACCACCTGAGGTTGACTGGAGAAGGGAGAACCACCTGTGATACACCACCCCAAAGGATCATACCTTCATTAGAGGCAAGTGTTTGATAATTGCAATCTAAGTTTGTATATTGTCCATGTTAGGATAGTTATAAAATTGAGATTTTACATGTTTGGAAGATGAAAAGATAGAGTTGTTAATGGATTTATGGAATCTAAAAATATATAGGAATCAAACTCATGTTGTAGATAGTTAGTAATGCAAGAAATAATCATAAATCTATTGAATAAATTCTGAAAACCATTGATGTGTTCTTGAAGATATTATGTTGATAATTTTCTGGAAAAAGAGGATAAAAACATGATTTTAATTCAATCTCTTGATGATTCTAGGATGTTTAGATCATTAGAAATCATTTCTATATGTTGATATATCATGTAGTAAGGATTATAAGTCATTTGGGTTGTTAATATGAATGTTTGAATCATCAAAAATGATGATACCCGTAGTAGAAGAAATGCAGAAAACTGGGTTGTTATCTAGGCGATCGATCGATCGACCCCTGCCTTCGATCGATCGACCTCCCCAGAATCTTGGAAGTTGTTTCTTTTTAATGTTGATTCTTATCCCAAACCTTTTGTAGATCTTTGGTGATTATAAATTGGATATTATGGGACTAGAAATGATCAGTAGGCCCTAGATAAGATTCGAACTAATTTGATTGGGATTTAATTGATTGGAATGACGATAATTATATTGAAAGGTATTTCAGTTGCTAGATTCATTTGTTGGATTATAATTGGTATGCATGAGTATCAAGGATAGGTCCAGTATTGGTGATTGAATATAACACCTGGGTAGCCTTAAGTTTACAAGAGGGTTTAATTCTAAGTGATAGAAGATGTGTTTATAAGAGATTTGAAACTATCGATTTTAACCCTAATTAAAGGGAGAGTTTAATTCGTAGTAATTTGGGAGATATGATGATATGGACCAGTAGGATATTAGTGATTTTTTACTGAATATACTATTGAGGAAAACCTATTTGAACCTTGAGTAATGAGTGAGGCTCGGGGATAATTGAATTAAAGAAGTAAAGTCATAATATTTTAATACGTAGGATTTGAGAGATATAATGCTACGTATGGGAACTATCTTAGGGTAATGTGAGTACCTTGTTGATATTATATTATAGGTATGATAATTCCTATTTGATTGATTGATGATTTATTTGTATGACATATATATCTTACTTGCTATCGATGGGAGGTTTACGCGTGAGGGTAGTCATATCCTGATGAATCCATGGGATCTTTGATTTGTCGCTCAAGAACATAGGTCTATGAAAGACTTATCGGGGAGTTGATAAGTCCGTTGACTGTGGGTACGTAGGTATGTGCGTGACCCATGGATACGAGAACAATGTTCGCCTCCAATTTGTATGTTGATGTTTGTGGTTCGAGAAATCCTTACCGAACCTTTAGTCCCCTATTCGGCGACTAGTGATACCGGGACATGATAGCAAAGTAATGCATTGCACCGCAGCTGTGACTCGGGGTGCCGTACTATATATGTATATATATATATATATATATATATATATATATAATGAATTAAATGAATGTATATAGTGGTTAAATCTATCTATGGTGATAATTGTAGATAACGGTGAATAAAGAAAGAGAATGGAATTAAGTTAATGAATGATTATTCTTATAGAATTGAAAAGCTTAATTTATATTAATGAGAAACGATTCATATAAATGAGAAATGTATATGAATAATTATATGACGTATGGTATGGGACCTATGGGGCTATGATATGGGATGGTATCATATTATGGAAACTAGTGAAGAGGAGCCATTAACTAGGAGGTTAATAGGAAACGTTAAGTGTGCACTCTAGTTGAGAGGTGAGAATAACAAGTGAGAGTTTGGATGCCACCATGTACATAATAAATGCTTTATTGCACTTGTTAAATACTTGTTATTTTCAAAATCATTTTACATTAGGCCCTGACCCGTTTCCTTGCATATTTTCTTTTCTATTGTACCTTTTATATCAGGTGTCCAGCAACAGGGATGCTAACCTTAGCGGATTATGACGAGATATGGAGATCTGGAGTATTGCTTAGACGCCTATCTTCATTTGATTTACAATATTTTTATAGTTAGGGAATGTCGCCCAAAGGAATTCAGTTATCTGTTCTATATGAGTCAAATACTCTTGTAGTCGTGTCTTTTTAATACATTTACTATTATTGGGATTACTGCATTGGATTATTAGTTGGGAATGTTTATTCCAATTGCATTTAAATTATTTTAAGTTATCTGTTCGGTTATTAATGTTGTAGAATAATATGTGTTGTGTTATTTGTAAACTAAAAATGGATTTTGTTGTAATTAAAATTTGGAAAGTTTTTAACACCAGCTTAATTGGGTATTGGGTGAGTTGTAAATGTTTTCGACAGTGATGCTAAGAATGAGCCAACTTTATATTCTATTTTAATTTGGTTTGGGACTGTCCGCCCGATATTTAATTAGGCGGGGTGTTACAGGTGGTATCAGAGCATCATGTTCTAGTGTCCTTTAGATCTGTATGGCTTACTGTGTTTTCAGCTTAGTGTTCTTTGATGTAGAGCCCTATGAGTAGGATTATTAATTTTCTATTTACGCCTACGTTCTTCAGCTATTTTGCTGTATCAAATACTGATAGTATACTCTTGTTTCAGATGCCTCCTCGACGTGCACCTCAGCCCGACCCAGCTTAGGGTACGATGACTGCGGTCGAAGTTGCTGCAATTATCGCTCAGGTAGTCAATGCATCTCTAGCTTCCGTTCAGCGTGCGGCACCAGTTGTGCCACTCGCGCAAGGGCAAATGTTTCCTACTGCATGGGAACGAGCGAGGGATGATTTTCAAAAGGCACACCCACCTGAGTTTCAGGGAGGATCAAATGTTGTAACTGCTAGCCAATGGAAGAAAGATATCCAAAGGCACTTGAGAATGCTCGAACGCACTGAGGTTCAACGTCAAATAGTAGCCACATTCAAGCTAGTAGGGGCAGCTTTGCAATGGTGGGAAGCTATGACCACTATGGAGGAGAGAGACACAATGACTTTCCAAGACTTTTGGATACGGTTTGATGGGAAGTACTTTCCTTCCATCATCCAGACAGAGATGAGGTGGAAACTACTTGATTTGAAGTAGGGAGAGAAGACGGTGGCGGAATACGAGGAAGAATTTACGCGATTAACTAATTTGGTACCAACAGAGGTACCCACTGAGGAGAGGAAAATTCTAATGTTCACTGATGGGTAGAACTATAAGATTCGCCAGCATCTTGTCTTTAATAAGAGAGTAGATGAGTAGTCTTTTTAATTGCGATCGATAAAACCTATAGAGAAGTTATATACTATTGACTAAGGACGTGAGGAGTTTCGATGACTGACTACTTTAGGTAATAGTGTATCGGGGGGGGGTCCTTGTTTGGATTTCGCTTGCGAGATGCCCCACGAATGAAACCAATAGCCGTTAGGAGTCGAAATGAGTTAGGTTTTTAGGATATGAGTTTATAACCTTTGCGATAGAATTGAGAATTATGCCTATAACTATATCCATTTTTTTAATGAAAGTGGCATGATAGGTTGTATGGGCTCCCTGGATGGTTGGATTGTAGTAGTTTTCATAATTGTGAAACTGTAAGTAGTTGTGACTTCAGGATTTATTTGTTTGAATACGTGAGGATCATTTTTCCCAAAGTTTGTCACGAGGACGGTATAGGGAAAATTGGATAAAGTTTAAATTCTATTGTGTTGGAACTATATGGTGAGACTTAGTGTAACATCGATGGGGATTTTCATTAACGTACTGTATGGGAGGTACGACATAGATTACTTGCGATGTGAGATTTATACTCAGAGTTGACCTTATCAGTATGGTTTATTTTTTTGAATTTTGGGACGAAATTATGTTATAAGGGGGGAAGTATGTAATACCCCGTGATTTTTAGGACTTTTAAAATGGGTAATATTTTAAATTAATGGATTAATTGGATTTTATAATAAATTAATTCATTTGGGTTTTATCCGAATTGTGGATATTAAAATGAATAATTTTGTATATTACTTAAAGATATTTAGGTAATATATGAATGGGATGTTATTGATATTGCTGTGAGTAATTAATTCAGTACTTTGAATTTTTAGTCGGACGCGGTATGGGACGTCTCGGGAGTAATTTGTTAAATTAAAAAGTAAACATATTTTTTATCAACCTTATTGTCATTTCGAGTGCGTCGTTGTATCTGGAAGGGTTGAAATAGTCAGAAAAGTCTATTTGGATGTTGGTTTTGGGTCTCGGGTCATTTGGAAATGAAAAGACAACCCAAAAGGGCATTTTGGTGATTTTTACAAGGGGATGAATAGTGGTTTCATATTTTGTCCTATTATAAGTATTTGGAGATTAATTGTACGTCGGTTCATTCGTCTCTTCTACACAAAACTTGAGAGGTCACCTTGGGAGAAAGAGTGAAAGGTTGATTGGGAAGAGAAAAGCTTGCTTGGAAAGGAGGAGAACCAAAGACCAAAGGTCACCACCACCAACCACCATCGGAGGTTGACCGAAGAAGGGAGAACCACTTGTGATACACCACCCCAAAGGATCAGACCTTCATTAGAGGCAAGTGTTTGATAATTGCAATCTAAGTTTGTATATTATCCATGTTAGGATAGTTATAAAAATGAGATTTTACATGTTTGGAAGATGAAAAGATAGAGTTGTTAATGGATTTATGGAATCTAAAAATATATAGGAATCAAACTCATGTTGTAGGTAGTTAGTAATGCATGAAATAATCATAAATCTGTTGAAGAAATTCTAAAAACCATTGATGTGTTCTTGAAGATATTATGTTGATAATTTTCTGGAAAAAGAGGATAAAAACATGCTTTTTATTCAATCTCTTGATGATTCTAGGATGTTTAGATCATTAGAAATCATTTATATATGTTGATATATCATTTAGTAAGGATTATAAGTCATTTGGGTTGTTAATATAAGGTTTGAATGATAAAAATGATGAAACCCGTAGTAGAAGAAATGCAAAAAATTGGGTTATTATCTGGGCGATCGATCGATCGACCCCTGCCTTCGATCGACCGACCTCCCCAGAATCTTGGAAGTTATTTCTTTTTAATGTTAATTCTTATCCCAAACCTTTTGTAGATCTTTAGTGATTATAAATTGGATATTATGGGACTTATAAAAGATCAGTAGGCCCTAGATAAGATTTGAATTAATTTGATTGGGATTTAATTGATTAGAATGACGATAATTATGTTAACGAAAATGTATTTTATCCCTAATTAATTAAATTAGTTTAATTAATGAACATTTTAGTTTAACTTAATATATTGATTTTGATGATTCCAAACATATTTTTATTAAGTTATTCTATAGATATTTATTATTGTATAATCTTGCCTCGACTCTACTTAACGACATTTCCGAGTAAAGATATTCATGTATGGTGCACATTTGCACTTGACACATTAGGCACAAATGCATATTTCTTGATCTATGATTGTTATTGTGTGACTTAATAATTGTGAGCCTAAATTTTTTTTTTTAAAACAAGTTTTTAGTAAAATTGGTGCAACTTTGTTTAATATAAATTTTTTATTCAAAAAATTTCGGAATAATTTTTTTTACTGAAATTTATTTTCGAAATTTTTTTTTGGCTTTGATTTCATTTCTTATACCTTGCCATTTGTTTTGGTAGAAGTAATCATTAGCTATTGCCTGCTTTAGGAGATGCCTTAGGTGGGAGATGCCTTAGGTGGGTTACCTGTTTGAAACATAATATAAGTATAGCTCCTTGCTAGCTGTTTCGGTCAGATAAAATATGGACTAAGTTAAGCTTTGCAGTATGTCTTTTAAACTCAGTCTTTGTCAGAATTCCTTGGGTCTCACGCGCGCTACTCTTAGGTTCTACTAGTGCTCATTTAATTTTCTCTAAAGCCTGTGTAGTTGGCAACACAAATTCCGTACAAAAACCTACTAACTTTCGGCCATGCACAGATTTCAGACGTTGAGCCTTACGCGTTGTACTGACTTTACACACACTTACACCTGCTATCGATTTGATCATGTCTGATCACATGTTTTTTTTTAATTTGGCCGTATAAAAGATTTATATATATATATATATATATATATATATATATATATATATATATATATATATATATATATATGTTCGGAATTTTTTTCTTACGAAAATATCTATTCGAAATTTTTTATCTATTCCGAAAATCTCTTTTATATATATATTTCAGTTCCTTTTATGAAAATATCTGACTGAAATAGTTTTTCGAAATTATCCTTTATATCTGTCCGAAATAAATTTGTTTTGTCCGAATTTTTTTAAAAACATTAATATCTGTTTTGGCTTTATCCGAAAAATTTTTATATACGAAATCTGTTAATTTTTTTTGACCGAAATTCGAAATATGTTTTTACAATATATATATATATATATACATCTTTTATATGTCAATATATCCACTGATTGAGTCGACCCCCTCTGTACAGATTATGACCATTTAGAAATGTCACATTTGTGTTATGTCTTATCTGCACACTGGCCTCTACGGATATGATATGCTGATACATATTTATATATATATATATATATATATATATATATATATATATATATATATATATCTTATCTATTGTACTCTTGGTTTTCTTCTTGTTGATATCTCCATAACTCCAACCGCTCCTTTTTGTACCTGAGAACTGTACATGACATCATAGCGCTGCAGAAAAATGTACTTTAATGTATATATCCTTTACATATCAGATTTTTCTATTTGCATGTGGACTAATATTTTTTGCAGATCAAAATATACTCAAATGATGATACTGAGAAGATACAAAATGAACATCTGCGTATCAGTCTTGGAGATTTTTTTTCAGACTACACCATCCCAGAAAATCAGGAGCATTTAATGCTCAATATGCTGTGTCTAACAGCTAGTTATCTAAGACTCATTTAAAGCTGTGAAGAGCAGAAAATTGAGACAGCTCATGTGAAAGAACTACACAGATTTCTTTGAGAGCATTTTTGAATTTATTATTCAGCAAGACTTGAATGAAAATATGAGACAGACTTGAAATATTATTGAGAGCATTTATTTTACTACTCAGCTACACATTCAAGAGAGCAATTAATTTTATCATCTGCTCAATCATTGAAGAAGAAGACTTGTGCCTACTTCAACATCATTTATTGAAGTCTCATTCAAGAAGGAGAAACTCAGATTACAAATTGTATTTTAAGGAGTTTCAGTATTTTACCTTGTACTACAAAATTCAGATTTGTTGTGAAGCTTTGTTGAAGCTTCGGTTTGTACCGGTGATTGGTTCCTACCCGCAAGTGGGCCACGGGGTTTGAAGCTCGGAGTTAGCTTGCAAACAATTGTACGCGGTGGTTTGATCCTACCCGCAAG
The DNA here is from genome assembly GCA_949130495.1 of Sambucus nigra. Lineage (NCBI taxonomy): Eukaryota > Viridiplantae > Streptophyta > Magnoliopsida > Dipsacales > Adoxaceae > Sambucus > Sambucus nigra. Next base: position 236,352,934 of record OX422217.1, on the reverse strand, counting down.
TGGATCAGGTTTAGTGAAGCGCAAAGGAGACGGGGGCTCTAGGCGCGTGGACGTAGGCCGGGATTTGGCCGAACCACGTTAAATTTCGGTGTCATTTATTTTTCGCACTTTTATTTATTTATTTGCACATGCTTGCTTGAGTTAATATTTTCAACACACTATCTTGCAAATAAATTAATTCCGAAATTTGACTAAATTATTTTTAAGGTTAAAATAATTATTTTTTGAATTAAATAATTAATTTCAGAATATCACTTTATATTAAATACGAAAATTAATTTAATATTTCTAGAGTGTTAAAATGTGCATGTCTAGTTGTTTAAATTAGTTAGTTGCATTTATTTGATATTATTGGATTTATTCTTTATAGTTTTATAAATCTGATATTTGTTTAAGTGATTTAAATTTAGTATTTTCTGAAATATTAATTTAACCCGAAAAGTTTGCAAAAACTCAATTCACCCCCCCTCTTGAGTATTAATCTGGGCAACAATTGGTATCAGAGCTAGTGCTCTTCTTATTTATTTTTAGATTTAACAATCTTAGAGTTAAAGATCAATGGCATATGTTACTACATCACTTGGTGAAGGTCAATCTATTTTTAAACCTCCTCTATTTTCTGGAAAAGATTATAGTTATTGGAAAAATAGAATTAAATATTTTATTCAGTCACATGATTATGAAGTTTGGAAAGTTGTCATGAAGGGTCCCTATATTCCTATTAAAATGGAAAATAATGCTTCTGTCCCTAAAGAAGAAAATGAATGGAATGATGTTGATATTAGAAAAATTCAAATAAATGCTAAAGCTATGAATATTTTGCATTGTTCACTTGATGTAAATGAGTATAACAGAATCTGTTGTTGTGAATCTGCTAAAGAAATTTGGGATAGACTAGAAGTTTCTTATGAAGGAACTAGTCAAGTTAAAGAAGATAAAATTAGTATGCTTGTTCATAATTATGAATTATTTAAAATGATGTCTGATGAATCCATTTCTGATATGTTCACTAGGTTCACTAATATTATTAATGGTCTTAAATGTCTTGATAAATCTTACACTGACTCTGAATTAGCGAGTAAGATTCTCAGGTCACTACCATCTGCTTATATGACAAAGAAGCTGGCAATCAAAGAGGTAATTAGAGAAAGACCTATCTCTCTTGATGAGTTATTGGGTTCCTTAATTACTCATGAGATGGAACTTAAGGAATTTGTTGAAGAAGAGAAACCAAAAGCAAACAAAATTATTGCTCTCAAATCTTCAAGCAAAAATATAGAAAGTGAAGATGACGATGATGATGATGATAATATTTCCTTATTAGCTAAAAATTTCAAAAAATATATTCTAAAAAGAAAGCCAAGGAAAGGAGAAAGAAACATTTTTCAAAAGAGTTCAATGATGATCATCAATCCAAATCTGAACCAAGATGCTATCATTGTGATGAAGTTGGACACATTAAGCCGAATTGTCCAAAATATAAGAAAGGGAAGAAGGCATTAAAAGCCACAACATGGAGTGACTCCGACACAAGCTCTTCCGATGAAGATTCGAATGAAAATGAAGTTGCTCATCTATGTTACATGGCTATGGAAAATGGGGTACATTCTAACCCTAACTCTAGTGATAGTGATAATTATGAAGTTTTACAAAATGTTTTTGATGAATTATGTGAAAGTTTTGAAGCACTTAAAAATAAATATATTAAACTTAAGAAGTCTCATTCAATAGTTTCAACTAAATATGATTATATGTCAAATGATTTTGATGAGCTGAAATTAGAAAATGAATCTTTGAAAAATGAAATTAAATCTTTGAAAAAGGAAAAATCTGTTATTGTCACTTCTCCTCTTGAAATTGAAAATATTGAGTTAAAAAGGGAGATTGAATATTTAAAGAAATCATTAGATAATTTTACAAAAGGAAATGAATATTTTCATAAAATTGTTGAGGCACAAAGGATTCGATTTAATAATAATGGTATTGGATATGATGAAGGAAATGAGAAAAAGACTTATTCCAATTTATTGAAATTTGATGCTTCATCTAGTCTACCTAATTATTTATGCTCTTATTGTGGTAGACACACACATTTTTCAGATTTGTGTCCATATAAATTTAGAAAAAGAAAATTGGCATGGATTCCTAAAGGAACCAAGATGTATACTAACCCCTATGGACCTCACACATTTTGGGTACCAAAAGAGAAAATTTTCAAAGTTGTGTAGGTTGCATTTTGAGCAGGGATGTGGATTTTCAAGGCATATGATTTGGTCATATTACGAATTTCAATTATCATTGCCTAATGTTGGAAATGCCACACTTGGAAGCAATCTTCATGAAAATATCATTGGTATTGGTAAGGTGGTAAGGAACACCATTCATGAATTTAAAATCATATATTTGTTGATGATTTATTTTATGATATATTTCCATGCATAGAATAATTGTTATATCATATGAGCTTGTTGATAATTTAGTATTCACATGTAAATTTGTATATTTATTAGTCTTGATGATTTTATGTTGTATGACACACATTTGATTTTGATGATTATTGTATTATTTATTACATATTTTTGTGGATAATAAGATTGGATCATTTCATGCTTTTTTATTGAATATTAATCTGAAACGAAAATGTCCTTTTAATATTTATTAGTCATATGAGCTACATGTTAATATTGTAACATTCATTTGTTGATTTTTGATGACATGGTCATATTAATATCTATGAGTTAGTTTTATTGCATGCTAGATGATTAATATCATTTTGACATTCACGATGAATATTTTTTATGTTGATAACATTTGTGTTATGTATGTTTAAATTGAGAAACCACATGATCAACAATTGGTATCATTTATCATTTATCATTTTGGTGACTTATGCATTATTTGATGATATTATTGTCTATCTACACATTCAAATGCATGCTATGAAAAATTTATGATGACTTGTGTGCGTATCGAAAATTTTCATGTCCTTTATATGTCCCTTGAGATTTATGGTTGAATCCCATGCTTGTATTATTTTTGATAGGGGGAGCTTCGCATTTTACCCGTGTCACTGAATTTATAAGAAATATCTTTTTGATAATGTCAAAGGGGGAGAAATATTTATGATTCACTATTTGTGCTTAATTCATACAATTTATGAATATATGTGAATCATTGTTTGTCATCATCAAAAAGGGGGAGATTGTTAACGAAAATGTATTTTATCCCTAATTAATTAAATTAGTTTAATTAATGAACATTTTAGTTTAACTTAATATATTGATTTTGATGATTCCAAACATATTTTTATTAAGTTATTCTATAGATATTTATTATTGTATAATCTTGCCTCGACTCTACTCAACGACATATCCGAGTAAAAATATTCATGTATGGTGCACATTTGCACTTGACACATTAGGCACACATGCATATTTCTTGATCTATGATTGTTATTGTGTGACTTAATAATTGTGAGCCTAAACATTTTTTTTAAAACAAGTTTTTAGTAAAATTGGTGCAACTTTGTTTAATATAAATTTTTTATTCAAAAAATTTCGGAATAATTTTTTTTACTGAAATGTATTTTCGAAATTTTTTTTGGCTTTGATTTCATTTCTTATACCTTGCCATTTGTTTTGGTAGAAGTAATCATTAGCTATTGCCTGCTTTAGGAGATGCCTTAGGTGGGAGATGCCTTAGGTGGGTTACCTGTTTGAAACATAATATAAGTATAGCTGCTTGCTAGCTGTTTCGGTCAGATAAAATATGGACTAAGTTAAACTTTGCAGTATGTCTTTTAAACTCAGTCTTTGTCAGAATTCCTTGGGTCTCACGCGCGCTACTCTTAGGTTCTACTGGTGCTCATTTAATTTTCTCTAAAGCCTGTGTAGTTGGCAACACAGATTCCGTACAAAAACCTACTAACTTTCGGCCATGCACAGATTTCAGACGTTGAGCCTTACGCGTTGTACTGACTTTACACACACGTACACCTGCTATCGATTTGATCATGTGTGATCACATGTTTTTTTTTAATTTGGCCATATAAAAGATTTATATATATATATATATATATATATATATATATATATATATATATATATATATATATATATATATATATATATATATATATATATATATATATATATATATATGTTCAAAATTTTTTTCTTACGAAAATATCTGTTCGAAATTTTTTATCTATTCCGAAAATCTCTTTTATATATATATTTCAGTTCCTTTTATGAAAATATCTGACTCAAATAGTTTTTCGAAATTATCCTTTATATCTGTCCGAAATAAATTTGTTTTGTCCGAATTTTTTTAAAAACATTAATATCTGTTTTGGCTTATCCGAAAATTTTTTATATACGAAATCTGTTAATTTTTTTTGACCGAAATTCGAAATATGTTTTTACAATATATATATATACATCTTTTATATGTCAATATATCCACTGATTTAGTCGACCCCCTTTGTACAGATTATGACCATTTAGAAATGTCACATTTGTGTTATGTCTTATCTGCACACTGGCCTCTACGAATATGATATGCTGATACATATATATATATATATATATATATATATATATATATATATATATATATATCTTATCTATTGTACTCTTGGTTTTCTTCTTGTTGATATCTCCATAACTCCAACCGCTCCTTTTTGTACCTGAGAACTGTACATGACATCATAGGGCTGCAGAAAAATGTACTTTAATGTATATATCCTTTACATATCAGATTTTTCTATTTGCATGTGGACTAATATTTTTTGCAGATCAAAATATACTCAAATGATGATACTGAGAAGATAAAAAATGAACATCTGCGTATCAGTCTTGGAGATTTTTTTTCAGACTACACCATCCAAGAAAATCAGGAGCATTTAATGCTCAATATGCTGTGTCTAACAGATAGTTATCTGAAGACTCATTTAAAGCTGTGAAGAGCAGAAAATTGAGACAGCTCATGTGAAAGAACTACACAGATTTCTTTGAGAGCATTTTTGAATTTATTATTCAGCAAGACTTGAATGAAAATATGAGACAGACTTGAAATATTATTGAGAGCATTTATTTTACTACTCAGCTACACATTCAAGAGAGCAATTAATTTTATCATCTGCTCAATCATTGAAGAAGAAGACTTGTGCCTACTTCAACATCATTTATTGAAGTCTGATTCATGAAGGAGAAACTCAGATTACAAATTATATTTTAAGGAGTTTCAGTATTTTACCTTGTACTACAAAATTCAGATTTGTTGTGAAGCTTTGTTGAAGCTTCGGTTTGTACCGGTGATTGGTTCCTACCCGCAAGTGGGCCACGGGGTTTGAAGCTCGGAGTTAGCTTGCAAACAATTGTACGCGGTGGTTTGATCCTACCCGCAAGTGGATCAGGTTTAGTGAAGCGCAAAGGAGACGGGGGCTCTAGGCGCGTGGACGTAGGCCGGGATTTGGCCGAACCACGTTAAATTTCGGTGTCATTTATTTTCCGCACTTTTATTTATTTATTTGCACATGCTTGCTTGAGTTAATATTTTCAGCACACTATCTTGCAAATAAATTAATTCCAAAATTTGACTAAATTATTTTTAAGGTTAAAATAATTATTTTTTGAATTAAATAATTAATTACAAAATATCACTTTATATTAAATACGAAAATTAATTTAATATTTCTAGAGTGTTAAAATGTGCATGTCTAGTTGTTTAAATTAGTTAGTTGCATTTATTTGATATTATTGGATTTATTCTTTATAGTTTTATAAATCTGATATTTGTTTAAGTGATTTAAATTTAGTATTTTCAGAAATATTAATTTAACCCGAAAAGTTTGCAAAAACTCAATTCACCCCCCCTCTTGAGTATTAATCTCGGCAACAAATTATATTGAAAGGTATTTCGGTTGCTAGATTCATTGTTTGGATTATAATTGGTATGCATGAGGATCAAGGATAGGTCCAGTAGTTGTGATTGAATATAACACCTGGGTAGCCTTAAGTTTACAAGAGGGTTTAATTCTGAAGCCCTTATACTCTTGACTCACTTGAGTCTATATTGTATATGAGTTCATCTAGTTTGGAAATTAAGACAAAATTATGTCTATCCTAGAAACCAAAGAACCTCAGAGATTGGATTGCTATTTCATTCATTTATCTTGTAGTGATCAAGACCAAATTACCAACACTCACACACAGTAGAATGCATCATATACATGTCATATTGCATATTTATGTGTGTATAGATGTTGAGTATGTTTAAATCCCTAAATTTGATTTTTAAATATTTTTTGGGATTTTATAAGCATTTTTTAATAAAGGTTTTTTTAATTAATACTAGGTTTTAAAAGTTTGTGGGTTTAATCTATAATTATGGTTTAATGGGTTTTTTGGCTCAAAGTTGGTTTGGGTAGAAACCAAAAGCGGCAGAGAATTCAGGGTGTGGTTGTAATTACTTTTAGATGCGCGTTTTATATTGCCTTACTGATCAACACCTGTTGCTTGCTGATTGGTGCATTTTGTGTTTCTTTACTGAGTATACAATCGCGTATCTTTACAACCGTTGGATCAAACCTTATCAACGACCTGCACGCTTTCTTTGGTAATCCCTATGTATCCCTCCTGAACCAATCAGGTGACTTTTAATCACCGCTTTCTGTGAGACCTTGGATTTAAGTCAATCCAGCTTGACTCAATCCTGACCCTTGTTTTGGAACCTGCTTCTCGATCCTTCTCTTCGTCCTATAAAAGGGACCCTACTCTCAATCGTCTAAGACTTTTGGCTAGTTTTTTCCTGAGAGTAAAAAAGAGAGAGTAGAGAGAAGAGAGATAGAAGATAAAGAAGAGAGAAACCAGAAAGAAAGAGAGAGAGTTAGAAACCCTAACCCTAACCCCTGTTCGCCAATCCTCTTTCAAACCAAACACTCCACAAAAACTCCTACAAATCCAAAACACTACCCTGAGTGTTCTTGAGTTTTTGAGAGATATTTGTGTTGCTGAAACCTCTTGTTCGTTAGATCTTGTTCCCAACTTAAACTGTTTACTTAGATCTATTTTCTTCTTCATAGAAATTTCAGATCTATGTTTTGCATGTTACATCACACTTAGATCTACATGTTTTATTTCTCATCTTGAGAAATATATTGTTGATTCTTTTCTGAATATATCTTTTACCTTGGAAATCAACAATGAATGTTTTCTGTTTCTAGTTCTCTAAAAACCAAACCTTTGACCTAGTTTGGAATCACACTTGGAGGTTTTCAATCTTGAAAATATTTTCAAGACTCTGAGATTGATTAAGATCTTGACTGTCTTCTAAGCAAGATATCCGTGGATTCTGGGATTGATTTAAAGGTCAAACAAGTTTAAAGTCTTGTGAGAAGAGAGAAAAAGAAAAATCACTGCGTATAGCCTTATATGTAATTTGCTAGGACTGTTTGTACTTAATAAGTGTGAGTGTGTGCATGCATGTGTTAGAGAGCACCTCCACAAACACTTTCACCCTACAACACGAAAAGTGTTGGTAATAAGATCTTGTGAACAAGAGTCGGCGTAAAGTGCTGGAACAAATAAGAAGTTAACAAACTGGGAGAACAACATCTACAATCAGAACTGCAGAGAAGTTATAAGGACACCAGAGGGTATATTCCTAAACTTATATAGGTCTGAGTTGTATGCATGTTAGTTATATAGTTTGTAACTCATAAATTTGTTTTAGTGGATTTTTCATTTTACTCCGTAGAGGGAGTCGTGGATGTTTCCTCAATTGGTGAGGTTTTACCACGTAAAAAATTGTGAACTTAATCTTTCTACATCTCCTCATCTCATTCTTGGTTGTGCTGAGTTTAAAGTTTGTTTAAACTGTTTTATAAACATGTTAGTCAAATCTTGAATATATCTCGTACAATACTGTTTTGTTAAACACATCTTGTGTTCAAATAGTTTTGATTTTTAAGAAAAGAGTTTCTTCAAAAAACAGCTCGGAGTTACTTAAATAGTTTATTTTTAATAAACGGCTTTAGTAACATATTTTCAATTGGTATCAGAGCAAGGTTAGCTTCTTTTAAAGAGATCCTGTGTTTCTGAAATTATTTTCTGAAAATCAAATATGGACGAGAAAAATGAAAGATTTGGTAACTTGACCAGACCTCCTATCTTTGATGGAACCAATTTTGCTTACTTGAAAGTAAGAATGATTGATTTCATTCAAGGAACTCTGGGAGATGATGTCTGGGGCATTGTTGAAAATGGTTACACTTTTCCTACAAAACCAACCACTGAAGGAAGTAATGAGAGGGTTAAGAAAGCATTAAGTGAGTTCACTCAAGAAGAGAAACAAGTTTCTCTAAATAATAACAAAGGAAAGAATGCCATATTTATGTCCATAAATGAGCATGAGTTCAAAAGAATCTCATCTTGTACCACTTCTAAGGAAGCTTGGGACACTTTGGTTACTGCTCATGAAGGTGACACTAGAATTAAGGCTGCTAAAACTCAAATGCTCATTCAACAGTATAATTCCCTAATTATGTCTGAGACTGAGTCATTTGTCATTTGTGACAAAACTGTATGCTAATGGAATAACTTATGATAGACAAGAAATTGTATCTAAAATTTTGAGATCATTACCACAGAAATTTGATAACAAAAGATATGCTATTGAGGAAATGTGTGATATTAATCTCACTCCTGAACTACTCAGTAGTAAATTAAGAACTGTAGAAATGGAACTGGAATTTAAGAAACAATTGACCCAGTCCCATAGGAAACAGACTAGTTCCAATCTAAGCTTTTCTTCTAAATTGATTAAGCCTGAGTTTAAGACTTCCAATGATGACTCTGATGAGGAATGCGATATAGAGAGTTTGGACAATCATATTGCCTTAATGTCAAAACAGTTTAAGAAAATCATTAAGTTTAGAAACAAAATGGCAAATAAACAAGGCAAGACAAATTATCCAACTCCCTCTAATCACAAACCTCATGAGAAAAGCCATGACAAAAATCACAAGGACTCTCACATTAGACCTAACAGAGACCTTAAGAAGACTGAATGATATAGACGTTGTAAACTTGGGCACATTGCAAAAGACTGCAGAGTTAACTTGAACACTCAAAACAAACACACTAGAGCCAACATTTGCAAAACATGGGATGATTCAAGTGACTCTGAAAATGAGGAATCTGAGTCATCTGATATTTTTTATCCTTGCATGTCTTTCTTTGCCAATATTATATATAATGATGATATACCTGTGCTTGTTAGTGAGGATGAATCGAATAATTCTATGTCTGATGTTTCGAATATTACTGTTTCTGTTTTAGATGCTTTGATTACTGAGAATATTGCTATCTCTTCTTCGGGGTGTGTGAGTCAAAGGGAAAGCGATAATGACGATGTCAATGGGTGTGTGAGTTCAAAGAATGAAGCCTTAGGGGTCACTTCACACACTACACTTAGTGACTCGGACAATGAAGACCTCCCAGACATTCACACACTTTATGCTAAAACTCTCAAGAAAAGCGCTAGACTAGAAAAAAATGTGAAAGATCTCACCAAAAAGTTGGAAGACCTAAGCCTGATGGTCAAACTGAATGCTAAAGAATATACCACCCAATGTTTAACTCATGAAAGTGAAATTAAAATGTTTGATGAAAAACTCAGAAATTTGACTGAAATAAATGAAACTCTTGAGAAAAAATACAAAGGGACATTGTTAGAATTGGAACAAACCAAAGAAAAGACAACAACTATTTTCAAAAAATTTACTAAATTTGAAAATAATTCTAACTGTTTTGATGAATTTGTTGCTGAATCTAAAACCAATTCTGATGATCGAACTGGAATAGGGTTTTGCCCCAATTTGAAGACACAAACAAAATCTTTTGAACCTATCAAGTTTGTGTCAGGAGGTAAAAGACCTATTGAAACATGCCTAGATTTTCATTACCTAAAAACTGAGTTTGATTCAAAACATCAAAATTCTAACATTGGGGAATCAAGTTGCTCTAAACATGAAAGTTCACCTAAGGCTAAATACGTCTGCCCCTTCATTAGAAAGAGTGAATCTACATTCAAACCTGTACTACCTAGGAATAGAGTTCAACCTCAAAATTCCTCAAAACTTTTGTTTAGAGACTTTCCTAAGGAGACCCCAATTTTGAGCAATCTTTATTACTCTTACTGCGACATATATGGTCACTCTTTTGATGGTTTCTATGCTAGGAGACTTGTCAAACCTGTTTGTAATTCTCATATCTATCAGAATTTTAACTATTCTAGGAGGAGCCGCAACAATTATGTACTTCCTAGAAAACCAGACAAAAACTCTAATTATAGGAAGAGAAAGACCAAACCTAAAAGAACATTTCCTAGAAGGATGCCTAAAAATCTTCCTAAACCAAATGCTCAAGTCTTTCACAAAATTCAAAATCATGCGCAAAATATTTTTCAACAAAAATCCAATGCTCGTAAATTTTATCAATTGAGAGCTAATGGGCGCAAAATAAAAACTGGGCAATTTGGGTTAGAAAAGATGATCTATTACCTCAGATGAAGTGTAACGTAGTTGTTACTGCTTTAAAATATGAACACACATCATCTGGTTGGTATTTAGACTCTGGATGTTCTAAGCACATGACTGGTGATGATACAAAACTCTTAAATAAAACCAGCTTTACTGGTGGTAAAGTCATTTTTAGTGATGGAGTATCAGCCCAGATAATAGGCAAAGGAACTCTCCAAGAAGATGGACTTCCTATTCTTGAAGATGTTCTTCTAGTTAAAGGTCTTAAGGACAATCTACTTAGTATCTCGCAATTTTGTGACTCAGATCATACTGTTACCTTTTCAAAGAATAATTGTAAAATTTTAAATGAAAAAGGTGAATGCATAATTACAGGATTCAGAACTCCTGATAATTGTTATACTGTCATGAATAAGTTTGAAATATGTAATGTTGCCAGAATGGATGACAACGAGATATGGCATAACAGAATGTGTCTCATAAATTACGAAAATCTTAGTAGACTGACCTCTCAAGAAATAGTTAGAGGAGTTCCTAAAATCAAACCCATACCTAACATTGTCTGTGGTTCTTGTCAGGAAGGTAAAATTGTTAAGGCACCCCATAAGAAAGTTAATGACATTCTTACCTCTAATCCCTTGGAGCTCATCCATATTGACCTAATGGGTCCCTCCCAAACTGTTAGTCTCTGTGGACACAGTTATATCCTGGTTATGGTTGATGACTTCACCAGATTTACTTGGGTAGCCTTTTTAAAACAAAAGTCCGACACTTTTCAAACTTTCCAAAAAATTCTTCTTCGGATTGAAAATGAAAAGGACACTCAATTAAATAGAATTCGTAGTGATAGAGGTGGTGAATTCAAAGACACTGGTATTATTGAATATTGTGACTATAATGGTTATAAACATGAATTTAATGCTCCTAAGACTCCTCAACAAAATGGAATTGCTGAGAGAAAGAATCGTACCCTTCAAGAGATGGCACGCGTTATGTTACATGCCAAGAATGTACCTAAATACGTTTGGGTGGAATCTATTCGTACTGCATGTCACATCATAAATAGGGTCTATCTTAGAAAGAATTCCAAACAAACTCCTTACGAACTTTGGTACAATAAAAAGCCTAATCTTAAGTACCTTAGAACTTTTGGCAGTACTTGTTATGTATGCAAAGATAGGGAACACTTATCCAAATTTGAGAGTAGGGGAGATAAAGCTATATTTCTAGGATACTCATCTAACAGTAGAGCCTATCGAGTGTATAACCTTCGCACTAAAACCTTGATGGAATCCATAAATGTAATTGTAAGTGACACTACTGTAGAGAACAAGACTGGTGAATCAACTATTAAGGAAGAGTCTAAAAACATTTTAGAAAATGATTCTTCTGAAATAAATAATTCATTACCAATTGAGATTCCTGAAGTACCTAACTGAGTTTCTAAAGATCATCCCATAAATAACGTAGTTGGTAACCCTAGTGAGCCAGTGCGTACAAGATCCCAACTTAGAAATTATGCACATTATGCATGTTTTGTTTCCCTCGTGGAACCAAAGAATGTAAAAGAGGCATCGAATGACTATCACTGGATTTCTGCTATGCAAGAAAAACTGCTTCAATTTGTCATTCATGATGTTTGGAATCTTGTTCCTCGTCCTGATCACAAAAAGGTTATTGGCACACGTTGGATTTTCAAAAATAAGACTGATGAAAATGGGATAATAATTAGAAATAAAGCTAGATTAGTTGCTCAAGTATACTCTCAAATTGAAGGAATAGATTTTAACGAGACTTTTGCACCTGTTACTCGTTTAGAATCTGTTCGTCTGCTATTTGCTATAGCTCGCCACATACATTTTACACTTTACCAAATGGATGTCAAATCTGCATTCCTTAATGGAATATTGACTGAAGAGACCTATGTAGAACAACCTAAAGGGTTCATTGACCCTCAATATCCTAATCATGTATTTCGTCTTAAAAAGGATATGTACGGCCTTAAACAAGCACCTAGAGATTGGTATGAGCGTCTTTCCAGTTTCCTCTTAGATAAGGGTTTCAAAAGAGGTGGAAATGATCAAACTCTTTTTGTCAAACATTTTGACAAACACATCACTATTGCTCAAGTTTATGTTGACGATATTATCTTTGGATCAACTTCTCCCTCAAAAGTAAAATCCTTCTCTAAAATTATGCGCAAGGAATTTCAGATGTCTCTTATGGGGGAGTTGTAATTTTTCTTAGGTCTCCAGGTCAAACAAAATTCAGAAGGATTATTTGTCTCGCAATCTAAGTACGCTTTAGAGATAGTAAATAAATTTGGCCTAGAGAGTGCTAAAGATGCTAGAACGCCCATGAGTACTACGATAAAATTGTCGAAAGATGAAAATGGAAAATCCGTAGATCCTACTCTATATCGTAGTATGATACGAACCTTACTATATCTTACTGCCTCACGTCCTGATATTATGTATGCTGTGTGTGTATGTGCTCGTTATCAAAATAATCCTAAGGAGAGCCATTTGAATTCTGTTAAACATATCATTAAATATGTGAAAGGCTCTCTGAATCTAGGACTTTGGTACACTAATGACACACCAAACACTATAATTGGGTACACTGATGCTGACTGGGCTGGGTGTACTGATGATAGTAAAAGCACATCACGAGTATGTTATTATATAGGTAATAACTTGGTAGGATGGAGTAGTAAGAAACAAAACTGCACATCACTCTCGACAGCTGAATCTGAATACATAGCCGCTCGCAGCTGTTGTGCTCAATTACTGTGGCTTAAACAAATGCTAAGTGATTATGGTATTCAAGAAAACCAATTGCATCTCTATTGTGATAATCAAAGTGCAATTAATATTTTTAAAAACCCCGTTCAACACTCGTGAATAAAGCACATAAAAATAAGACATCACTTTATACGCGAATTGGTTGAAACTAAGGAATTAGAAATCAATTATCTTCCTACTGATTTGCAACTCGCAGATATGTTTACCAAACCTCTAGATTATAATAGATTCATTTCTTTGCGGAAATCTATTGGTATGGTTTGTGCTGAGTAATACCTTTGTTGATTATCCAAGTTTTTCCCTTTGTCCATTTGAGACAAAATGGGGAAGAAATTTGAGTCTTTATGAATTTTTGTATATATGCTAAACTGCTTGATCTTAGGGATTCATTGCAGGTTTTTGTACAGTTTTTCTCAACTGATGTAATAGGGTATTCAATTGTTAATAGTTGAGTTATGTACTTTTGTTTTCTAGGATTTAGGTAGATAGAATCTTTATAGGAATAGGTTTTTCTTATCTTTTTGTCGCCCTACGAGTCCTAGTTGACTCAAAGGAGATTTTGTCTCATATTTCCAAAGGGGGAGATTGAAGCCCTTATACTCTTGACTCACTTGAGTATATATTGTATAAGAGTTCATCTAGTTTGGAAATTAAGACAAAATTATGTCTATCCTAGAAACCAAAGAACCTCGGAGATTGGATTACTATTTCATTCATTTATCTTGTAGTGATCAAGACCAAATTACCAACACTCACACACAGTAGAATGCATCATATACATGTCATATTGCATATTTATGTGTGTATATATGTTGAGTATGTTTAAATCCCTAAATTTGATTTTTAAATATTTTTTGGGATTTTATAAACATTTTTAATAAAGGTTTTTTTAATTAAAACTAGGTTTTAAAAGTTTGTGGGTTCAATCTATAATTATGGTTTAATGGGTTTTTTGGATCAAAGTTGGTTTGGGTAGAAACTAAAAGCGACAGAGAATTCAGGGTGTGATTGTAATTAATTTTAGACGCGCTTTTTATATCGCCTTACTGATCAACACCTGTTGCTTGCTGATTGGTGCATTTTGTGTTTCTTTACTGAGTATACAATCGCGTATCTTTACAACCGTTGGATCAAACCTTATCAACGACCTACATGCTTTCTTTGGTAATCCCTGTGTATCCCTCCTGAACTAATCAGGTGACTTTTAATCACCGCTTTCTGTGAGCCTTGGATTTAAGTCAATCCATCTTGACTCAATCCTGACCCTTGTTTTTGAACCTACTTCTCGATCCTTCTCTTCGTCCTATAAAAGGGACCATCCTCTCAATCGTCTAAGACTTTTGGCCAGTTCTTTCCTGAGAGTAAAAAAGGGAGAGTAGAGAGAAGAGAGAGAAGAGAGAAACCAGAAAGAAAAAGAGAGAGTTAGAAACCCTAACCCTAACCCCTGTTCGTCAATCCTCTTTCAAACCAAACACTCCACAAAAACTCCTACATATCCAAAATACTACCCTGAGTGTTCTTGAGTTTTTTAGACGCGCGTTTTATATCGCCTTACTGATCAACACCTGTTGCTTGCTGATTGGTGCATTTTGTGTTTCTTTACTGAGTATACAATCGCGTATCTTTACAACCGTTGGATCAAACCTTATCAACGACCTACATGCTTTCTTTGGTAATCCCTGTGTATCCCTCCTGAACTAATCAGGTGACTTTTAATCACCGCTTTCTGTGAGCCTGGGATTTAAGTCAACCCATCTTGACTCAATCCTGACCCTTATTTTTGAACCTACTTCTCGATCCTTCTCTTTGTCCTATAAAAGGGACCCTCCTCTCAATCGTCTAAGACTTTTGGCCAGTTCTTTCCTGAGAGTAAAAAAGAGAGAGTAGAGAGAAGAGAGAGAAGAGAGAAACCAGAAAGAAAAAAGAGAGAGTTAGAAACCCTAACCCTAACCCCTGTTCGTCAATCCTCTTTCAAACCAAACACTCCACAAAAACTCCTACATATCCAAAACACTACCCTGAGTGTTCTTGAGTTTTTAAGAGATATTTGTGTTGCTGAAACCTCTTGTTCGTTAAATCTTGTTCCCAACTTAAACTGTTTACTTAGATCTATTTTCTTCTTCATAGAAATTTCAGATCTATGTTTTGCATGTTACATCACACTTAGATCTACATGTTTTATTTCTCATCTTGAGAAATATATTGTTGATTCTTTTCTGAAAATTTCTTTTACCTTGGAAATCAACAATGAATGTTTTCTGTTTCTAGTTCTCTAAAAACCAAACCTTTGACCTAGTTTGGAATCATACTTGGAGGTTTTCAATCTTGAAAATCTTTTCAAGACTCTGAGATTGATTAAGATCTTGACTGTCTTCTAAGCAAGATATCCGTGGATTCTGGGATTGATTTAAAGGTCAAACAAGTTTAAAGTCTTGTGAGAAGAGAGAAAAAGAAAAATCACTGCGTATAGCCTTATATGTAATTTGCTAGGACTGTTTGTACTTAATAAGTGTGAGTGTGTGCATTCATGTGTTAGAGAGCACCTCCATAAACACTTTCACCCTACAACACGAAAAGTGTTGGTAATAAGATCTTGTGAACAAGAGTTGACGTAAAGTGCTGGAACAAATCAGAAGTTAACAAACTGGGAGAACAACATCTACAATCAGAACTGCAGAGAAGTTATAAGGACACCGGAGGGTGTATTCCTAAACTTATATAGGTCTGAGTTGTATGCATGTTAGTTATATAGTTTGTAACTCTTAAATTTGTTTTAGTGGATTTTTCATTTTACTCCGTAGAGGGAGTCGTGGATGTTTCCTCAATTGGTGAGGTTTTACCACGTAAAAAAACGTGAACTTAATCTTTCTACATCTCCTCATCGCATTCTTGGTTGTGCTGAGTTTAATGTTTGTTTAAACTGTTTTATAAACCTGTTAGTCAAATCTTGAATAGATCTCGTACAATACTGTTTTGTTATACACATCTTGTGTTCAAATAGTTTTGATTTTTAAGAAAAGAGTTTCTTCAAAAAACAGCTCGGAGTTACTTAAATAGTTTATTTTTAATAAATGGCTTTAGTAAAATATTTTCAAATTCTAAGTGATAGAAGATGTGTTTATAAGAGATTTGAAACTATCGGTTTTTATCCTAATTAAAGGGAGAGTTTAATTCGTAGTAATTCGGGAGATATGATTATATGGACCAGTAGGATATTAGTGATTTTTTACTGAATATACTATTGAGGAAAACCTATTTAAACCTTGAGTAATGAGTGAGGCTCGGGGATAATTGAATTAAAGAAGTAAAGTCATAATATTTTAATACGTAGGATTTGAGAGATATAATGCTACGTATGGGAACTATCTTAGGGTAATGTGAGTACCTTGTTGATATTATATTATAGGTATGATAATGCCTATTTGATTGATTGATGATTTATGTGTATGCCATACCTAGATTACTTTCTATCGATGGGAGGTTTGCGCGTGAGGGCAGTCATATCCTGATGAATCCATGGGATCTTTGATTTGTCGCTCAAGAACATAGGTCTATGAATGACTTATCGAGGAGTTGATAAGTCCGCTGACTGTGGGTACGTAGGTATGTGCGTGACCCATGGATATGAGAACTATGTTCGCCTCCAATTTGTATGCTGATTTTTGTGGTTCGAGAAATCCTTACCGAACCTTTAGTCCCCTATTCGGCGACCAACGATACCGGGACATGATAGCAGAGTAATGCATTGCACCGCAGCTGAGACTCGGGGTGCTTTACTATATATGTATATATATATATATATATATATATAATAAATTAAATGAATGTATATAGTGGTTAAATCTATCTACGGTGATAATTGCAGATAACGGTGAATAGATAAAGAGAATGTAATTAAGTTAATGAATGTTTATTCTTGTAGAATTGAAAAGCTTAATTCATATTAATGAGAAATGATTCATATAAATGAGAAATGTATATGAATAAGTATATGACATATGGTATGGGACATACGGGGTTATGATATGGGACGGAATTATATTATTGAAACTAGTGAAGAGGATCCATTAACTAGGAGGTTAATAGGAAATGTTAAGTGTGCACTCTAGTTGAGAGGTGAGAATAGCAAGTGAGAGTTTGGATGCTAACATGTACATAATAAATGATTTATTGCACTTGTTAAATACTTTCTATTTTTAAAATCATTTTACATTGGGCTCTAACCCGTTTCCTTGCATATTTTCTTTTCTGTTGTACCTTCTATATCAGGTGTCCAACAACAGGGACGCCAACCTTAGCGGATTATGACGAGCTATGGAGCTGTGGAGTATTGCTTAGACGTCTATCTTCATTTGATTTACAATATTTTTATAGTTTGGGAATGTCGCCCAAAGGAATTCAGTTATCTCTTCTATATGAGTCAAATACTCTTGTAGTCGTGTCTTTTTAATACATTTACTATTATTGGGATTACTGTATTGGATTATTAGTTGGGAATGTTTATTCCAATTGCATTTAAATTCTTTTGAGTTATCTGTTCGGTTATCAATGTTGTAGAATAATATGTGTTGTGTTATTTGTAAACTAAAAATGGATTTTGTTGTAATTAAAATTTGGAAAGTTTTTAACACCAGCTTAATTGGGTATTGGGTGAGTTGTAAATGTTTTCGACAGTGATGGTAAGAATGAGCCAACTTTATATTCTATTTTAATTTGGTTTGAGACTGGACACCCGGTATTTAATTAGGCGGGGTGTTACATCATAGACCTGGAATATCAAATTTATAATCCTCAAAACATATAACTAAATGTTAATTTGTACCTTAAACTCTACAAATGCCTCTTAATAAATATTAACTTTAATAATGTTAACAAGTACGTTTTTACAATGAAATTACTAAGTAATTAAATTTAAGTTTGGTGAAATATTTTAACTTCCTAGAAACATCCTAATATATTTCACAATTATTCTTAACCCATAAAGATGCATTCCATCAAATTTCATACAAAAATATAATTTATCAAAATAAATTTTTGCGCCCCAAAACATTAAAGTGACCTTCTTACTAAAATATCATTACACCTCGTAGGTATATATCTCTTATCTTGAATATTATTCTCTTTCTCAAAATACCCTATTTTGTGGAACCACTCCTCTTTTCAACATACTTATTGTCCATTCCAATATGCTAAAGATTAACATCAAAATATAAAACAAAAGACTTAAAGTAAATTTAGATCCATCTATAACATGCGATAAAACTCAAACGATAAAAAATTCTAAGTAAATAAAGTCCCAAAACATTCAACAATAAATAGTCTAAATAAATCTCAACTCAGAAATAAATAACTCGAAATCAAGGTCCATACAAATATCTGAATAAAGTAGTAAACCAAAATTGAAGTAGAGGAGCAACCTATGCTAGAATCAAATGAACTGAATGTTGAAAATCAAATGGAGTTGTGAGTCTGAACATCCCTAGCTATGTGTATCCTTTCTATAAATGCCTCGATTTTTTTTATATAAGTTAGGTTGGTGCCCAAAAATTGCAAGAAATCTCTTACATATCAACCGTAAATAATCATGTTATTCATTCGAAAAACATTTCATCCTATCGGCACTCATATGAAATAAATACCTCACCCCTCACCTATGTGAAATACTATGAACATATCCCAACCCAAAGCATAAACTATACTGAAAGTATCTATCTCTAAACTAATCAGCAGTTAAATAATAATCAATATGAAATAGGGATTTAATTAACTACACGTCTAAGGATATAACCCAAATACCAACCCCTGCAATGTCATCCAAAAGTATATCATACACAATCTTATAAATACATAACATAAATATGATAGAGGGATCATTTCAATAAATGGCCATCGCTAGAATAATAATCTCTTTATAGTTCTTAAATAGAAATCACACGCAGGCAACTACTTTTAGGGACCTTCTCGTGATTCTATCGGTAAATCCATAGGAGGCCCTCAGCTAACGAGCTTAAACAAAACACATAAATATAACAACAAGGAGATCACTATGAAGTAACACCATTAACGGGTCCATACCCAAAATTACTCAATGGATCAAGTCTATTTTCATTCTCTCATTGGAAAGAGGTGACTATTCTTAATGTATGATCAAATATGCTAACCTTTGCAATGGCCTGCATCAACAACCAGGTGTACAGTACATGGTCCTAATTTTCAAAGCCACCCCAACCAATAGATTATCCACGAGTAATATAAATCTTCATATTAACATAACTAATATCCCATAAATACCCAATGACATCAAATAACCAATAAATTATATACCTATGATAACATTAAATAAACTAATAACATAAATCTATTTAATAACAGTAACTAGCCAACATCCAAGTCCCAACACCAACAGCATAGGGATAAAACAATAATATCCTAGACACATGTACTTTATAATCTCATATAAAATCCCCTTTTACTCATATAATTTATTATTGTTAATTCATGTGTGAATTAACTCGCGTTTCAATTACAAGTTCGTAAATCAATAATCTATACACAATTCAAGTTGGTCCATATGAATTTCCCAACAATTAAAAGTGTTCCAAGATAAGCATAAGAATTCGTACGACTGTTTCATGGGACTAACATATTCATGACTCACATTTCATTCTCAATGTTCATAAGGAAAATTCTCCAACTCTTATCCAAACAATCTGTTAATATTCTCATCTTTTGTAACAATTACCCCATTTAACTCACGAAAACATTTTCTAGGCATTCTCATCACATAAGGATTTCACAAGTTTCAATATCACACAACACCAAAAAGGCCAAATTGTCACCTTTGAGCCTGCCAGCCTTGTCACGATCATTGACCATGATAAAAAAAATATGCATTTTTTGTTACGGTCAATTACCGTGACAAGTCCGTGACAACATCTTCTCATGGTCAATGATCGTGATGTGATAACCCGCTTAAAATAATAACGAGTGGCCAGTCCTATACTACAATAAATCAGGTATCTCAGATGGCTCCGTCTCAACATCAAATGATAATACTAAACTCAATAAGGCTAACTACCCGAAATCATATAGCGAGATGTTAAAATTAAATAAAATATGCAATAGACAACAAACCAACGCTATCAGCTACTAACAAAGTTAGAATGCATAAGTAAGGTGATGAAAGAAAGTGCTAGTATAAAGTGAAATGTGTATATACAAAAGAATATACCCAAATAAGCTGTCGGGTCACAGAAAATACAACATCCATGGGGAAGAAATATAAATAACTCTAAAGAATAATTCCGATGTACACAATGAATCCTATCTAGATTTACAAAGAAGTACGAAGCGATTACAAACTAAATCCCGCAACAGTCCGCACCTATTACGGCTCCCACGACTCTGGATAGAAAGGAATCTGACATCCAAGTGGTCGGACAACGGTATATATATATATATATATATATATATATATATAGCAGGAGAGAAATATAAACGGGTCAGAGCCCGAGTTGTAAAAATGTTTAGCAAGTGTGTTAACCGTGCATAATAAATATTAATGCACTTATTTCATAATTAAAGTGGATTCGCATTCTCGTGAACCCCATACTCACCTCTCATCTATCAGCGCGCACCTATTCGCGTCCTGAAATTTTAATTAAGTTACCCCACCCATAAGGACAACCTAACTTACAATAGGCACGACCCATATCCGCAAGACCTGCCGTTCTAACATAACCCAAGAATCCAACCCATTTTAATCACACTAAAATATATATATATACACCTATGTGTCGTACTAAGTTTAATTGATTCCAATTTTTAACTTAATCAGTTATACTTCTTAATACGTTACCCATTAACATTAGGTTTGATCATATGATTTAATTTCTAAGAAATATATACAAATCAATAAGGACAAAACTTTTCTCCACTCTCAACATTGTACCACGTTTCGTGCGTGGGGCGTCTCGCAAAGCGAAATCCAAACAAGGAACCCCCACAATACACTACTCCTTGACAATGTCGATCGCAGGGATCCATTATGTCATATACAATTCTACTACTACAACTACCTAAAAATACAAAGGACATAACTTCTCGCTACACTCAACATGGCACTATGTTTCGTGCGTGGGGCGTCTCGCAAAGCGAAATCCAAACAAGGAACCCCACACAATACACTACTCCTTGACCACATTGGTTGTGGGGATCCATTATGTCATCTACGCAATTTCTATTTCTGCCACTACTGAAATTAGATTACTCTCTAAGAGTGACCTCAATATCTCCAATAAATGTCCTTGGGATGATGTAACCGAAATATTCCTTAAATGCGATACATCAACCCCCAACAATCTAGTACACCATAATCACCCAAGAGGTACACCATAGAACCTTTATATCCTTCCATCTATAGGATATGTATAAGTATATATGTATTTACTCTAAACATATATAGATACAATCATTCATTCCCATAGCCAAGTGTACATACCACATATGATGTACAATGGCCATTCACATAATATACCCGGGTATATATATCGCCGATATACTGCACCATGCTATCATATTCCCGGTACCCGATCCACGTAGCATAGTGGGGACCACCTGGTGGGGCTAAACGACACCTACATCGTGATAAACTCATGCACACAATGTCCGAGAAGCAGTTGTATTTCCTAACCAACAATGAGACGAAACATACCCACCACGTCTCATCCCAAAAAAATGTAAATCACATAATAACACAATGGACGACTATGACCTGGGGAATATCCACACTCTGCTCCTCGATCCAGGGTGCTCACCCTCATCTCGGAAACTTCCCAATGATAGCATGTGCGGGGTATGCTTAACCACATAAGTATATATATCATTCACATGCATAATATATATACATCCAAATAGTTTCATCATTTAACTAAACCTTCGTATATGGTTTAGCTATTCACGCCATGAGTATACACATATATTCATATCTATACAAATATATACACATGCATATATACATACTATCTCTCACTGCATGTAAGAAACTTATAAACTCACCTATTGGCGTCCATATTCCTCAATATACTAGCCATCACTTTAATCATATTAGCTTAATTCGTTATGTGAATACGATCCCACACTTGAGGCATATGCGTCCATTTTCCTTATGATATAAATAATCTTCCAACATAGATATATCTCCAACATTAAGGTTATCACCCAAAGTTTGGTGTAGGTAACAATCACTACACATCACATCACATCACATTCGAAAGTACCTCAAGATCTCTAGTACTAATTTGACCATTGGTATACACTTAACTAATAGTCTATAAACCTTAAGATCAATCATAGATTCATCTCATGATCCCATCACTTAGGGAAATACCACACGGATATATAATCACTATCCTGATTACGGTTCAATTCCTCCTATGAACCCTTAAATCTTATTGCGCTTGCAATCGATTCCTTAAATTAAACATTACCAAGGATACGCAACCACTCTCTCTCCCGTCGGTCCCCCAATCTTATCCTAAGTAGAAACCTATCACTATAAGGGCTCGGCACAAACCTTGGCCTACGAATTCATGTCATTACCTCACAACTTTCTCTCGAAGGGACCTTACCCTTACATGATAACTAGGCTCATTTATGACCCCTAAAAAGAACTCCCTTTTCCAATGAGATTCCCCACTATATCGATATGACCCTCTCCAATATATGTGGATATAAGTCCCCAAAATAACTCGATACGTTCCCGCGGTCCCATCATGTGAGAAACTTCTAATAAATCTCCAAAGTATCTTTCTTATATCCTATAATCATGCCCCAAATCCATAAACCCAACCAAAAAGGGTTAGAAATCATCCTAGAAAAAAAACCTCCATAAAACAACCCTGTTTCCGAATCGATTTGTCCTGGCCCGAATCGATTCGGTCCCAAGGTCTAATAGATTCGCTCCAACTACGAATCGATTCGGTCCAAAGGACCTGGGACTCTGTCTCAAGCCGAATCGATTCGCCTTAGGTACGAATCGATTCGATCATGCAGACCTGCCACTTTTGCCTAAGCCGAATCGATTCGCTTAAGGGGCGAATCGATTCCGGTCTGCAGAACCCTAAAGGTCTCTTCTTCTTCATGAAACCCACGAATTTTAAACCCAAAAATTTCACTTCTAACCCCTAAACCTTAATCATATCATGATTCTAAGCTAATAAATCAACCCAAAGTTGATCCCAACCATTTCTACACCATCAAACCCATATTTAAACATCAATTTCAAGATTAAAATCAAAATCTAAGTTTTTATATTAATACCCAAAATCCAATTCTTTTATCCACAAATTATGAAATGAAATACACAAATGAAATATTTAGCAAGATTAAACACTTGCCTCAGATTTGTAGGGGTTGGATCGTCCTCGTGATCGCGGTTGCGCCGAAAATCTCCATGCTTTCTTCCTCTCTATCTCTCTTCATTTCCTCTTCTTCCTTTCTTTTTCTCTATTTCTCTCTAATTAAATGGCTTGATCCGTAAGCCTTTAAATCCCTTAAAACAATAAACCCAGTTTTAAATGTTAATACACACTTTAAAAGACTCGTTTACTCCAATTCGAGTCAAACATACTTAAAAAAAATTTCGGAGCCGAAATAAAACCCAATCATAGTCATTTTCACTATCTCGACTCATCCGGAACCAATGGTACACTCAAAATCCTCATCCGACAAACTTTAAAACGTCTTCAATTTTTGGACTTCAATTTCCAAATTTTAAAATTCTCCAATTTAACTAAATTTTATTTCTCCCAAAATTAAACTTCTCAGTCCTAAAATCATGGGGTATTACACTCTTCCCCCCTTACAAGAATTTCGCTCGCGAAATTGAAGATATGCCTAGGACTTTGAATCTCATCTAGTCCTTACATATACCCTCTAGGTCACTATACCGATCCTTCCCGATTCTCACATCGAACCATATAGATTTAAAAAAATCAAATTAACTACCTAGGGCGCCCATACACCCCGTACCCGACCTCAACTCGCAAAACAATAACTCGGCTCCACTAGCCTCAAATCGTAATGTACTCCCAACAAACATAATCTATAGCAACATATTAAATATATATAAAAGTTTGAAATTCCCAATGGTTGAACTTTTCTCAATTCCTGACACTAGCTACCTTCATGCAAGGTCTCACAAGCGAAATCCAAACAAGGAACCCTACCAATACACTACTGGGTAGCTATGTCGGGGATTGAGATCAGTTGAACCAGGGTTAAGTTTTATAAAAGATTTCCATATTTTTTATATTGCCCGAAGGACTATTCACACATAATATAAAACAATTCCATGCCTTTCGACACGCCAAACAAACACCTTATGTTTAGGACACAAGGCCTCAACAAATACAATACTCTAACAAATACCTAGTTCTCAAAACTAGCACAACTATGAGCTAAATTCTCCGCTCAACATAAATTTACTAATCTTTGATCCTCCTCAGTTATACTAATCCTTACATCACATAAACACCTTTCCACAAGATAAGTTCTTCCCTCATTGGAACACTAAAATTTCCTGCCCTAGCCTATCCATAACACATTAACCTTTACAATTCACACTCCCGAAATTAATAGAGCAACTCTCTGCTAGCTTATTACAAGATGGTTTAATATCCCAAAAGATGCCGTATAAAGACCACACTTGCTCACTCCTTCCCAAGGCCTAATTCTCCCTAAAGAAGTATCATCCTCATAAATCCTTCCTAACCATCCCGAAGGACAAGACGTTATTGCGACTATCGAAAACTCCTTCAGTCCTACTCAATGGACTCAAAACTTTAAATTTCTCACTCCCTCTTCCCAGAAGGCAATACTCCCGATATTGGGACAACTCCACACACCTCACATCGATAAAAGTCACCAACACCAGGTTTTCTAGCAAATGTTGAAGAATTTATCAATCTAAACCTCCCAAAGGCTCCCTACTCTCTCCTTGTCAGTACTTACCTTATCGATCATGAAACTCTCCTTCTTATCTCTGCCTAAATCACGAAAAGAAATACCTCAAATCAAAACGTACCCAAAATCTGTTATGGGTATTACATCTCTCATCTTCCCCTTCCTAATCGACTTATTCTCGGCGACGTCTGAGACGAAAGCAACTGTGCCAGAATGTCATTCGAGTGAGTGCATCTCGCAGAAGAAGATAAACGTAGGGAACACAACAATCCTACTAGTAGGGCTTTATGTCAAGAACGTCCATGGGAGAATGCAAAAAACCCGCACAGATCCTAAAGACACTAGAACCTAATGCTCTGATACCATCTGTGACAACCCCCTTAAAATAATAACGGGTGGCCAGCCCTATACTACATTAAATCAGGTATCTCATATGGCTCAGTCTCAACATCAACTGATAATACTAAACTCAATAGGCTAACTACCCGAAATCATATAAGCGAGATGTTAAAATTAAATAAAATATGCAACAGACAACAAACCAACGCTATCAACTACTAACAAAGGTAGAATGCATAAGTAAGGTGATGGAAGAAAGTGCTAGTATAAAATGAAATGCATATATACAAATGAATATACTCGAATAAGCTGTCGGGTCACAGAAAGTACAACATCCATGGGGAAGAAATATAAACAAATATAAATAACTCTAAAGTATAATCCTGATGTACACAATGAATCATATCTAGATTTACAAAGAAGTATGAAGCGACTACAAACTAAATCCCGCAACAGTCCGCACCTGTCACGGCTCCCACAACTCTGGATAGAAAGGAATCCGGCATCCAAGCGGTGGGACACCTGTATTATATATATATATATATATATATATATATATATATATATATATATATATATATATATATTAATAGCAGGAGAGAATTATAAACGGGTCAAAGCCTGAGTTGTAAAAATGTTTAGCAAGTGTGTTAACCGTGCATAATAAATATAAATGCACTTATTTCATAATTAAAGTGGAGTCGCACTCTCGTGAACCCCATACTCACCTCTCATTTAGCAGCGCGCACCTATTCGCGCCCTGAAATTTTAATTAAGTTACCCCAACCATAAAGACAACCTAACTTACAATAGGCACGACCCATATCAGCAAGACCTGTCGTTCTAAAATAACCCAAGAATCCAACCCATTTTAATCACACTTAAATAAATATATATATATATATATATATATATATATATATATATATATACACCTATATGCCGTAATAAGCTTAATTGATTCCGATTTTTACCTTAATTAGTTATACTTCTTAATACGTTACCCATTAACATTAGGTTTGAATCATATGATTTAATTTCTAAGTAATATGCATACAAATCAATAAGGACAAAACTTCTCTCCACTCTCAACATTGTACCACGTTTCGTGCGTGGGGCGTCTCGCAAAGCGAAATCCAAACAAGGAACCCCCACAATACACTACTCCTTGACAATGTCGATCGCAGGGATCCATTATGTCATATACAATTCTACTACTACAACTACCTAAAAATACAAAGGACATAACTTCTCGCTACACTCAACATGGCACTATGTTTCGTGCGTGGGGCGTCTCGCAAAGCGAAATCCAAACAAGGAACCCCCCACAATACACTACTCCTTGACCACATTGGTTGTGGGGATCCATTATGTCATCTACACAATTTCTATTTCTTCCACTACTGAAATTAGATTACTCTCTAAGAGTGACCTCAATATCTCCAATAAATGTCCTTGGGATGATGTAACCAAAATATTCCTTAAATGCGATACATCAACCCCCAACAATCTAGTACACCATAATCACCCAAGAGGTACACCATAGAACCTTTATATCCTTCCATCTATAGGATATGTATAAGTATATATGTATTTACTCTAAACTTATATATAGATACAATCATTCATTCCCATATCCAAGTGTACATACTACATATGATGTACAATGGCCATTGACATAATATACCCGACTATATATATCGCCGATATATTGCACCATGCTATCATCTTCCCAGTTCCCGATCCATGTAGCATACTGGGGACCACCTGGTGGGGCTAAACGACACCTACCTCATGATAAACTCACGCACACAACGTTCGGGAAGCGGTCATAGTTCCTAACCGGCAATGAGACGAAACATACCCACCATGTCTCATCCCAAGAAAAATGTAAGTCACATAATAACACAATGAGAATTATGACCTGAGGAATATCCACACTCTGCTCCTCGAGCTAGGGTGCTCACCCTCATCACAAAAACTTCTCAATGATAGCATGTGCGGGGCATGCTTAACCACATAAGTATATATATCATTCACATGCATAATATATATACATCCAAATAGTTCCATCGTTTAAGTAAACCTTCGTATATGGTTTAGCTATTCACGCCATGAGTATACACATGCATATATACATACTATCTCTCATTGTATGTAATAAACTTTTAAACTCGCGTATTAGCGTCCATATTCATCAATATACTAGCCATCACTTTAATCATATTAGCTTAATTCATTATGTGAATACGATCCCACACTTGAAGCATATGCGTCCATTTTCCTTATGATAAAAATAATCTTCCAACATAGATATATCTCCAACATTAAGGTTATCACCCAAAGTTTGGTGTAGGTATCAATCACTACACATCACATCACATTCGAAAGTACCTCAATATCTCTAGTACTAATTTAACCATTGGTATACACTTAATTAATTGTCTATAAATCTCAAGCTCAATCTTAGATTCATCTCATGATCCCATCACTTAGGGAAATACCACACGGATATATAATCACTCTCCCGACTACGGTTCAATTCCTCCTATGAACCCCTAAATCTTATTGCGCTTGCAATCTATTCCTTAAGTTAAACATTACTAACGATACGCAACCACTCTCTCTCGCGTCGGTCCCCCAATCTTATCCTAAGTAGAAACCTATCACTATAAGGGTTTGCCGCAAACCTCGGCCTACGAATTCATGTCATACCCTCACAACTTTCTCTCGAAGGGACCTTACCCTTACATCATAACTAGTCTCATTTATGACCCCTAAATAGAAATCCCCTTTTCAATGAGATTCCCCACTATATCGATATGACCCTCTCCAACATATATGGATATAAGTCCCCAAAATAACTCGATACGTTCCCCCGGTCCCATCATGAGAGAAACTTCTAATAAATCTCCAAAGTATCTTTCTTACATCCTATAATCATGCCCCAAATCCATAAACCCAACTAAAAAGGTTAGAAATCATCCTAGAAAAAAAAACTCCATAAAACAGCCCTGTTTCCAAATCGATTCGTCCTGGCCCGAATCGATTCGGTCTCAAGGTCTAATCGATTCGCTCCAACTGTGAATCTATTCGGTCCAAAGGACCTGAAACTATGTTTCAAGATGAATCGATTCGCCTTGGGTCCGAATCGATTCGGTCATGTAGACCTGCCACTTTTTCCTAAGCCGAATCGATTCGCTTAAGGGGCGAATCGATTCCGATCTGCAGAACCCTAAAGGTCTTTTTTTCTTTATGAAACACATAAATTTAAAACCCTAAAATTTCACTTCTAACCCCTAAACCTTCATCATATCATGATTCTAAACTAATAAATCAACCCAAAGTTGATCCCAACCATTTCTACAGCATCAAACCCATATTTAAACATCAATTTCAAGATTAAACCCAAAATTTAGGTTTTGATATTAATACCCAAAATCCAATTCTTTTATCCACAAGTTATGAAATGAAATACACAAATGAAATATTTAGCAAGATTAAACACTTGCCTCAAATTTGGAGGGGTTGGATCGTCCTCGTGATCGCGGTTGGGTCGGAAATCTCCAAGCTTTCTTCCTCTCTCTCCTACTTTCCTCTTCTTTCTTTCTTTCTTTCTTTCTTTCTTTCTTTCTTTCTTTCTTTCTTTCTTCCTTTCTTTTTCTCTATTTCTCTCTAATGATATGTCTTGATCCGTAGGCCTTTAAATCCCTTAAAACAATAAACCTAGTTTTAAATGTTAATACACACTTTAAAAGACTCGTTTACTCCAATTCGAGTCAAACATACTTAAAAAATATTCCGGAACCGAAATAAAACCCATTGACAGTCATTTTGACTATCTCGACTCATCCGGAACCAATGGTACACTCAAAATCCTCATCTAATAAACTTTAAAACGTCCTCAATTTTTGGACTTCAATTTTCAAAATTTAAAATTCTCCAATTTAACTAAATTTTATTTCTCCCAAAATTAAATTTCTCAGTCCCAAAATCGTGGGGTATTACATGTGATAAGTCCAATTGTCACTGAATTGTCATGGTCAAAGACATTGACAGGTCCGTGACAACTTTATCAATTAAAAACCCTACCCCCTCCTTTTTTTCTCACCATTTTCAATTCCCCCTTTTTTCCCTCTCTCTCTCGCGGCTGCTCTTTCTCTCTCTCTCTAAGGTACGTTTTTCTCCCCCTCTCTCTTTCCTTCGTTTGTGTATATATGTGTGTATATATATATGTGCGCGCGCGTGTGTGTGTGTATGTGTATATGTGTGTGTAGAACTGAAGGTGTGTGTGTGAGCAGGTGGGTGTGGGTGTGCAGGTGGTTTGTATGTGTATATGGGCAATGGGTGCAAGTGTACGTGTGTGTGCTGGTGTGTGTGTGTGTGTGTGTGCATGTGGGGGGAGGGCAGTGGGGGGGGGGGGGGAGGGGGAGGGCCGAACTCTAAAATATGAGTAATATAGAATACATTGGCATAAAATTAATAGTTGGGTTCTTGTTATATGTATATTTTACAATATGGGATCTTGTTAAAATTCAAAAATTTGAATATAAATGATAGAATTCATCGCTTATAATTTAAATAATTTATGGTAATATGATTCATGCTAGAATATTATTAATTAAGTACTTAGCGACTGATCACCTACATTATTACTACGAGATTTCGTGTTAAATCCTGAATTGTATGAATTATATATGTTAGAAATCAAGATAGTAAATTATAATCATGTTATACTATGTTGCTTTATGATTAAAATCCATGCATTATAGTAATAAGTATTCATTATGAATTATGCACAATTGTATGGTTTATTTTATGAGAAGTGTTCAGATTATGATGTAGATATTTGGAGTTGTTGTAGTCTAACCCTAAATAATAATAATAATAATAATAATAATAATAATAATAATAATAGATGTGTTGAAAAAGTGAAATGAAATCTCTCGAATTGTGATAAGACATAATTAATTGAAACATACTTTAAATTATTATTGTGCTCAAAGATAATAGCCATCTAGTTCTTATGCGTACGCATTTAATAGCCCTTAGACCTGTTCGAGAGTCATTACCAGTGTAATGAGATCTCTCGAATTGTCCCATTTGGACAATTTGGGACTGTATAGTTTCTGTATAATAATATTCTTAATGGATTAAACTTATTACTTTTAGGGGAAGTTCTCCAATCATATCTTAATGTTCTCTGGGTACATACTAGATGATGTGATGTTAATTGTTATTTCAATTGATAAATTGAAATAATACTCACACTTGCGAATCAATGTCGTGTACTTGGAGAACTATGGGGATATGCTGCCAAATTTTCCTCAAACTAGAACAAGTGCATGAGCTGTTAAGTATATTATAGAAATATGTGGTCTTGAATGGGATAGGACCACTCACCCTTTAGAGGAGAAGGAGGAAATAGGAATTAATATTATAAATTGAATTTTAATTTCAATTTCGAATTAAAATTGAATTTGAATTTGAATTTGAATGCATGAATAAATTTACCCATCGAACCTAGCCTTCTAGTTGTTATTCATACGCATTCAATAGGCGATTTTTTATACTAATGGGAACTAAATACTCACACTTTTGTTTATTCTATTTTACCTATAATATGAGATTGTTTGTAGTAGCTATGATGGGATATCCTAATACAAAGAGTGGATAGGTGAGACAAATAGATTAGGGGATGTGTTTCGTAGAGGTGCTAATGAATTTGTAAAATATGCAAAGAGATGCCACGATAATGAAGCATTTTCATGTTCATGTGCTAGGTGTAATAATGGTAAGGTGGTTGAGTGGAAAATAGCTGAAGTACATTTGTTAAAATGGGGTCTGAAAGATAGTTATCGAAGTTGTGTTTTTCACGCGGAATCAAAAGTTCCTTTTGTCCCCGAGTAACCTTCACAATAACCTTCAACATGTAGGATAGATATACAAGGGGAGGATGAAAATGTATATCATAATATGATAGAGGATTTAGTTAATTACGTGTATGGATTTCATGAAGTGGAAGAGAATGAGGTCACTGACGATGTACAAGGTTTAGGCGCTCATAAAGATATCGAAATAAACTTTGGCGATGACGACCAAAGTTTAAAATTTAAGGTGAGACAGCCGTTATACTCTAGTTGTGAGAAAGATCAAATAACTTTACATGCCATGGTTGGTTTGTATAATTTGAAGATTTAATATGGCTTGTCAGGAACTAGCGTAACAAGAATTTTAAATTAGGTGAAGGGCTTGCTACCCAAGCAGAATACGGTTCCAAACAACTATCCTAATATGAAAAATAGTTTGAAAGTCTTGAGAATGAAGTGTGAATCAATTCATGCTTGTGTTAATGACTGCATACTATACCGAAAGGAGTATGAAAATCTTGATCGGTGTCTGGTATGCGATGAACCTAGATATGTTCAATCTACTGGCAAAGAAGGCACAAGCTCAAGAGTGTTGAAATATTTTCCCGTTGGGCCTATATTAATGTGTTTTTTCACAGTACCATGAATAACGAACGAAATGACTTGGCATGCTAGGGCAGAAGCATGAGAAAATCTCATGCGTTCTCCTATTGATTCAACAGTCTGGAAGATGATGAATTTTGAGTATCCCGATTTTTTCTCGAGAATAGCGTAACATTCGTTTAACAATATCAACAGATGGATTCAATCCATTTAGAAATCTAAGAGCCAATCAGAGTGTATGGCCACTTATCCTAGCCCCACTAAACCTCCCTCCTTCACAGTGTATGAGACCTGAATTTTTGATGCTCTCTTTGTTGATCCCTGGGCCAAAGGCAACATGTGAGGACATCGATGTCTACCTGCCTCCTTTGATAGAAGAATTAAATGATTTATGGGAAGAGGGTGTGTAATAATTTGACTCTCTTAGAAAAGTAGAGTTTACACAAAAAGCTATGTTAATGTGGGTTCATGATTTTCCAGCTTATGGGGCATTATCCGATTGTGTAGTAGATGGTTATTTGGGGTGTCCTATTTGTGGAGAGGAGACTGAATCTCTTCGTCTCCCTGCTAGATCAAAAAATGTATACCATTGCCATAGGAGGTTTTTACCCCCTCTCATAGTTTTAGATTCGATAAAGGTTCCATTTTTTTACCGGGCGGGGTTGAACATAGGCTACGATCGAGAATACTTCTAGGCTTAGAAATTGAAAGTAAATATTCTGATTGTGGCCCTAATATGTCATGTAAGAATCCTAAACTGAAGAATGTCAAGCATAAGAATACCCCAACTGGGAATGAAACTGAGACAAGAAAGGCATAGTCTAGGAGGTCAATTTTATTTGACTTTCCTTATTGGAAGAATAACCCGGTGCGCCATGTATTGAATGTGATGCACGCAGAGAAGAACGTCGTTGAACATATTGTGGGAACATGCCTTGGGGGGAGCCATTCGAAGGATGGAGAAAATGCACGAAAAGACCTTAAAGCGTTGAAACTTAAGCCACAACTATGATTGAAAGAAGATAGTAGTGGAAGGACAATAATTCCCCCTGGTGCGTTTACGTTACAAGTGAGGAAGGAAGGTGCTTTTAGACACAATATATAATTTGAAAGTTCCATCTAATTTTTCATCCAACTTCCAAAGGATTGTGAATTATGCTACCCATGATTTACATAAGTGTAAGTCCCACGATTGGCATGTGATCATGCAATTAGTTCCTCTATTGTTTAAGCATTATTTCTCTAAGCACAAGGATCCGTGGAGGGATATTTTGAAAATTAGTATCTGCTTCTCACTTTTATGTGAGAAAGTAGTCAATCGAGATCATATAGTGGCCGCAAAATTGGCAGTGAACCAAGAAATTTGTGTCTTGGAGAAGTACTTTCCCCCATCTTTCTTTGACATAAGTGTTCACTTACTGGCAAACCTATGCAACGAGGCACTTCTTTGTGGCCCATTAAGATATCGGTGGATGTATCTGTTTGAAAGATTGATGAAAGTTTTCAAAGAATACGTCAAGAATACACGATATATTGAAGAACCAATTTGATCATGGTTGACTTGTCCAAGTTGAAGAGCAACGAACACGTGAGCGATGAGCCATTTGTTTATTCTTTTCAAAAGGTCGAGAAAGTGTTTTACTCGGAGTATATCAATAATTAGCTGTGGTTAATCGTCCTACGTGCGCCAAAACATCTAAACAATAGTGTGGATGACTTGGCAGCACCTACCAAATATCAATCCATTTTTTATGATATCCCGAATTTGAAACAATTTTTTTATATGTAATAAGTATTCAAATTATTTGTAATGACCAGTGGCTGTATTATTCTAGTGCTCTATTATTATAGGACGACAATTTAATTCTTTTTATTAATTTGTAATTTATCATTTTAATTCTTGTAATAACAAAGTGAATATGTTAATTAGAATTTTCATCAATTTAAGCATTACTTCAAAGTCGATGAACTGAGAGTCTGTGTGTAAATTGAAATTGGTATTGGTATAAATTGAAATTAGCATAAATTAGTATTAGTATTGTTATATATTGAAATTGGTTTAAATTGATATTGGTATTGGTATTGCGATGTACTGTTACTATCGAATTTGAGCATTAATTCAAAGTTCGTATATATCTTTGTACTAATAATAACAATTTTTGCAGAAAGTGACTTCATCAGGACATGGTAGTGAAGGCGATGAGGGATCCTCGGCCAGTAGACCCCAAAAATGGGGCAAATTAGGGACCGTGAAAAGTGCAAGGACAACCAATTTTAAATATTCTTTTAAAATTAAATATAATTTCGTCTTAAGTGCGGAATAAAGAAGGTTTAACACAACACACACAAATGAAATTTTTTAATTTATTTTCAAATTAAAATTAAACTAAATACAAAGTGAATAAATTAAACAACAAATGGATTTTTCACTTAAACCAAATTAATTCAACCGAAGTCCTAGAAATTTGCCTAACAATAATTTTGAAAATTAGGCCAAACCAAATTATCAAATTAAATAAATGACTTGATTAAATAAAGTTAAATTTCACCCAATTAATTTTAGCACCAAAATAGATATGTGTGACAATTAAACCACATTTTATCTTGAATTACTTAAGCATGCATCTCCGTGTTTCGCAAGATAAAATCAACCAATCACACTACACGCCGATGTACGAGAAAAACCCAAAATGGGAAAAACCTCGGACGGCCCTGGCCGAACAAATCCACTAAGTATGGAATTATAAATTACAAGACAGTAGACTTACACCAATAACTTGACTCCGTCCAAGACTTGACGCTATTTCTTGTAACCACATCTGCCTAGTATATAATCATGGACTTCTCCACAGCCTCAGACTCCTCTGATGGGACTCTTGGACACCGTCACCCTCACGCGAAGCTTTTCTTCGAGTGGGAACACCGCAACGTAAACCAAATGTCTTCTTCTTTGTGGGTTAT
Source organism: Sambucus nigra (assembly GCA_949130495.1). Classification (NCBI taxonomy): domain Eukaryota; kingdom Viridiplantae; phylum Streptophyta; class Magnoliopsida; order Dipsacales; family Adoxaceae; genus Sambucus; species Sambucus nigra. Next base: position 236,317,850 of record OX422217.1, on the reverse strand, counting down.
AGAAGTAAACCCAAACTTCTCCTTTTTATGGTAGACATGAACCAATGGTGCCAAATAACTCCAAGCAAATATTATATATATGAGGTACTGGGATAAACAAACTATGGGTGAAAACTCATGTGTTTGTTGAAAATATTTCGTTGAAATTCAACGCTTAAAAACATGGAACTTTGGTTGGTGTGTGTTATCTCAAATGTAGTCTCAAGGAAGGTACTAATGTCTCTTGAAAAATGTGTCCCGAGTATATTTTAAACAGCCAAAAGGAAGTGGGACAAAAGAGTGGGAAAATAAGATCAAACTGCCAAAACTATTATCGCCCAGAAATCTCGTTCGAACGAGATTTTCATTCAAATGAGTCTCATTCGAATGACCATCTAACAATATTCCAGTGGCCAAAATGGGAAAATTCGTTGGCAAACTCGTTCGAATGAAATTGTAGTTCTAACAACAATTTCGAACGAAATGTCAGAAAGTCCAATTTTACATTTTAAGCCCGAAAACTTTTTATCGAAAGTTCTACAATAACTTTCGGAAAATAAAATCCGTTTAAAAAGAAATTACACCCATAATAAAATTATTCCAATTCTCCTTATATATATAAAAATGCATTCATACCTTTTGGAGACTATGGAATCAATTGTCGTTGACGGAGAAACATGGCACTTGAAACTTGACACTTTGATAATCTTCGCTTTTAAATACAGGCCTCTACGTCTTCAAATAAACTTCAAATGTCATAGGCTTGGAGGATACTCACTCAATACTATCATATGACTCAAATGCTTTTGTCCGAAAATGAGCCAACACTACATTAAGTCGCAATTGGGAATTTATGTCCTTATAAATCTCCCCCTTTAGCTATTTCAGGACAAAAACAAAAATAAAATCCTAAAGGGCCGTCAAGATCTACTAGACTCAAAAACTTTCCACCCAAAAATAGAAAATACAATCTTGACTCTAAACCCAAGGATCATCACTATCTTTGTCGATGAAATTTGCCGTTAGAATAATTCCTGCACACATAAGTAAAACATTAAACGTATAGGGAATATCAAAGTATTAAATTCAATTAAAGTAAATACTACCCCTAAATTAGTTCTCCCTTTTATCAATTAAATGACTTGCTTAGAAAAACGAACTAAAGGTTTAGATACAACGTCTCCCCCTTTTTGTTCAGGAATAGACAAATGTGATAGAATAAATTAAACCGCTTCTCCCCTAATATAACTAAGGCCAATTTCTCCCTAAAAACTACATAAAAAATATAAATAAGGGAAAAAAATAAAACAAATCGATGCTTAAGAGATAGGATCATTAAGAATTATGGGGAAAAATTAGCAATAACTAATCCAAACAAAGATTAATGGATACCAACTATGATGCGAATAAAATGATACCAATTTGTAAAATAATGAACTCAGAATGGGATATCAAACCAAAATTTGCAACAAGTTAGATACCAAATATGAATTAAAAACTTAAATGGACTAGCTAGCATGGAAAATACATAAATATAATATCATTTATATGTATACACGATAGATATATAAAATATGCACACACACACATGTATAGATATACACACCACACATGAAATAAAATAGATAAAGCTTTTCACACTCGTATGGCAAAAATGTATCCAAATTCATGTGGGAAACGGAAGTGTAGGGGTATGAACTACTAACAATTAAATTTTCACCCAATCACTTAAAAACATGTTCACGAAATTCTCATTTGATTGAAAAACTTTATCGCATTTAGATATAGCCTCATGTGACAATATAAATTGAACTCAATTAACAAACATACATAATGCACATAAGCCTAGAATTTTGACGATTCTACAAACCAATAAAGTCATGACAATGAAAGCATAACTAGGATAAACGGACATTGTGCAAAATCGATGATATACCATCCAAACTCCCTGAAAATATGCATATAATTTTGGAATGACAATATCAAACTAAACAAAATAGGCATTGGCAAATAATTTTTCATTTAATGCCATATTTTTCTTTTAGGCCTTTAGACCACGTATTTCTTTTAGGTCCATAGCAAACGGTGGCTTACTCGCAAAGGATAATATTTCCTTTCAGATCCCTTTCCCGTGCACATCCATATATATATATATATATATATATATATATATATCAATTTTTTATATCACACAAATCTCACGTGCAATGGAAATAACATGCACACGTCCTCCTAGGTCATGAAATATGTAACGAATTTAACATTACTTTTTCATTACTTTTTATAACTTTTTGTGTCAAATTTGATTTATTCATTCTTCTTTTACCTTGAAAATATTGTTTTAAAGTGTTCCTTCACAATGGTAATAACATTTGGTGCAAATGGGTTTCTCTAAGGGTACGTTTGGTTGACATCGGCAAAAGAGTTGGCATGACAAATTTTGTTCCGACAAATTTTATCTAGGTAAACTTTGCCAAGATAAATATTATTTTTCTCACATTAGACTATCAAACAATTAAATGAGGTAAAACAAGCTTTCAGGCAAAATATTTTAATAACACATTTTTAAAATATATTTTTTTCAAAGATTTTTTTAAATTGTTAATAAAAAGTTTAAAACTGATTTTATAATATATTCAAAACAGTTTTTAAAATGTTAGAAACCGTTTTTTCAATATTTCCATAAAACGGTTTTTAAAGAAAAAAAATTGTATAACATTTTTTTATAATATTAAAAGTAGTTTTTAAAACATTACAAAATAGTTTTTAAATATTTATAACAGTTTCTTTAACTATTTAAAACAGTTTTTAATTTTTTTAACTTTAAAATAGTTTTTGTAATCTATTCAAAACAGTTGTAAAAATGTTAAAAAGAGTTTTTACAATATTTTTATAATACGATTTTTTTTAAAAAAATTCTAAAACATTTTCTTAAGAATTTTTTATAATATTAAAAAGAGTTTTTAAAACATTACAAAACAGGTTTTTTAACTATTCAAAATAGTTTTTAAAATTGTTTTTTAAAGCAGTTTTATAATATATCTAAAATAGTTTTTTAAAATGTTAATAACATTTTTAATAAAACGTTTTTTAAAAAAAACTTAAAACATTTTCTTAATAAGTTTTTATAATATTAAAAACATTTTTTAAAATATTACAAAACAGTTTTTAAATATTCATAATAGTTTTTTAATTATTTGAAACTGTTTTTAAATTATTTCTTAAAATATTAAAACCGTTTAAGAAGTTATCAATCGTTGGGAAATATGTTTTACTCATATAGGTAAGCGAAGTTTGTTAACACCTTTTGCATAATGGGTGTTGTACAGTGGCAAACAATGTCACGGTAAATTATGCAACGAAACAACCAAAAAGTTAGCAATTTTTCATATTTGCCAAGTTTTGAACATTTATCATGCCAAATAATGACAACCAAACGGACCCTAAGGTTTGATTATTTTCCTGGGGTGTATTATATTTGTAAATTTTGTAGAAATATAATTTAGGGTAGGTTGATATTACTGAACATAGTCAGATGGGTATGCTTTCATATGTTTACTAAGGTTGTTACTTTAAAGGGAATAACTCAATTTGTGATAAGAACGTGGTTGTGGACGAATGTGTATGAGATATTTATTATCCATTTCATTTAGTAGATGAACAGTTACTCGAATCATTTTACTTGACATCACTATCGCTTAGAGTGGCATTGCAAACAACTTGTTTTTTCCTTGTCAATTAAACTTCGTGGAACATTCAAACGCTCTATGACCATGATCTACACACTTATAACATTTCTCATAATCATCTTTCGTTGAGTTATCATTTTAATTTTTCTCAAAGTCGCAATCATTGAAATTCCTTCCTACCTTATTATACTTATTTTCTCAAATTTTTATTTCTCAAATTTTGAATTTTATTTATTAAACTTGATAATTTTTTTAAATTTTTTTAGAGAATAAGGCCATGTCGTCAAGATCTAAATTTCAAGCAACAGACTTATATATCTCCTCCTTTCGGTATTTTAAGGAAACGCACTTATCTTTCTTCTTCTTTGATTAAGTAAACATTTCAAGTTCGTAGCTTTGAAGATCACCAATAGGTTCTTCAATTCTCATTGTGTCGGTGTTGCACAACGAATTCAAGATAATGACTTTCAGGTTAAACCTTATAGGGAAGGACCTTAATATTTCCTACACAACCCGAGTTTCGAAAATCCTTTCTCCCAAATTGAATAACTAGTTTACACTGTCTGAGAAATGAGAATAAAACTAATCAAATGATTCACTCTCACTCATACAGATGGTTTTAAAATAGGTAGTTAGATTTAAGGGTGGACAAAAAAAAGACCGACCCGATTGGACCGAACCGGACCCACCTTTTTAGGTTTTTTTATAAATCGGTTCTAATTTAAAAGACCCAAATATTTTCGGTTCGTTCTAAATTATCCCCTTTAAATTCGGTCTTAGGACTGGACCGTTTATTTTAATATTATATAAAATATATTTATTTTATATAAATATATCATATATGTTTGTTTAATAACCAAAGCCTAAATAAACACAACAAAGGAACGCACGCACAGTCTCTCACTCTCAGTCTCAAACTTATCACTTTCTTTCTCTCACACTTTCACTTCCTCTCTCCCATTTTTTTACACCCACAAGACAGTCACACCAGATCCGACTGCCACACCAGATCCGGTGCAATGCACCACACCCACAGCCACACCTTAACGGACCACAAGTTCTTAAACCCAAATGAAAACGGAAATTAAAGCCCAGGCAGCTGAGTACCTCTACTCGAAATATTCGACGACTAAAGATCCAACACCAATGGTAAATGCTTTTTCTTGACTTTTATTGTGATTTTTTTGTTATACTATTTTACTTCAGTGCTGAACTTATTTGGTTTATAAATTCAAACGACCATATGTTGGTTTAGATCAAGTGTTGTTTGCTGAACAGATTTTAGGAAATGATTTTGTATATTTGTTGTCAAACAACCAAGTGTTGTTGCTGAACAGACTTCAGTTCATTACTGAACATATTTCTTGTGATGAACATATTTCATTGATTTTTTTGGTTTAGAAACTGTAAAAAAAGGTTAGGGATTAAGGTGGTTTAGGAACTGTCAAATGACCAACTGTTGATTTTTTTGATTTAGGTAATCATTTCAGTGTTGGTTTAGGAACTGTAAAAAAAGCTTATTTTTTTGTTTAGAAATAAATTTTACTCGTTGCCTTGGCAGACTAATTTTTTGGGATATTATAACTGTTACATTTTTCTAATATGTTTTTCTATTTGTTGTAAATTTGGACCAATCATTAACCGAACCGGACCAAAAATAGCCTAGACCGATTAAATCGGTCCGAATCCGATCTTCTCAATTATAGGACCGAATGATTCCGTCCTACACCTAAAATCGCCAAAAATCAGACCGGACCGGACCGAACCGTGCCCACCCCTAGTTAGATTTTGAAGCTTTTCATGGCATTTGTTCCTCCATACATAAGCTGGAGTATGCCTTAATCCTCCTTAGACGTTTCACATGTCATGATTCAGCGAAAGTCCTCAAGTGAGACTGCACTAAACAAAGAGTTGAGACCACGGAAATTATAATTACAAAGTTTATATTCACCATCTCTCCAACTCTAAACCGGTTTAGGGATATTATGCGCTCATACAATTATTGTGGGTGAAGTCCACCCTCTAACTATAACCATCCACACTCTCTCATTTATAGACTTAAACGAAAATTTCATACAGGCTTTCCAATATGTATAATTTGACTCGTCAAACATTGGTAACCTACTTATCAAGTCCATATTAAATCTCCTAGAAAACATATGCCTAAATAACTTATAGACACCTACTCTAGTACCAATTGAAAATACTGATTTTTCTATTAAGAGTAAAATAATTAAATAATTACCGGGATAGCAAAAAACAGTCTCACCCATTCTAAACATGCTTTTCTATTAATTACAAATTTAAATCTTGATTAAGTTGATTACTAAGTTTGCATGCAATATTGGATTTGATAATAATTAGAAGCACACTCACATGAGATGGAGATGTACGAGAAAAATCCAACTGACAAAAATCTTGAACGGCTAGACCTAAACAAATTCACTATAATTAAGGTTTTACAAAAAAAACACGACTTACAAAACTTGACTCCTTAGGCCTATGTTGATGAATGTCTTCACACCTCCTCTTATACCACGTGCAATCCAGCAATAGCTTCGTAGCACCTCCATGCTTTTAAATCCTCTGATACCTCAATTATCACCTATAGTGTAGAATCTACCGCACAATCCAAGAAATTTGAAGAAAGTGTTTTGTGGGTTTGAATGATGAAAAATATTTTATAAGTGATCAAAGATAAATGGAGAGGTTCTCCTAAAACGAATTTAGGCTTTAAAATACATGAAAATGCATATTTCAAAACCGCTACCACGCCCTCTGTATATAGGAGAAGGAATTAAAGATAATGGGGTAGTGGGATAGTGGGGAAAACTGTAAAAAAAATGATTTATTTTTAAAAAACACGTCGACTCGTTCGGATGAGTTAAGATTATACAAAAAATGACCTCATTAGAGTCTCGTTCGAACGAGGGTACCAAACTTCTTGGAATGACCTTCGAACGAGGTATCCAACGAGATTCCAGATAGAATAGGTTTTACAAAAAATTATCTCGTTGGATATCTCGTGAGAACAAGATATAGACCTTGTTCGAACGACCTGCAAAAACTTTTTTTTTTTTCAAAATCATATTAAAAATTATTTTAACATATTTTAAAGCCTCGAAATTTTTTTCTTCAATTATCAAAAGGGTTATGTATACCTTTAGGAATGAACAATTGGCAAGATGAAACTTTGAATATGTCTTCTAAACCAATGGCCACTTACTTATCTTCAACATTAGGCTTGAGTATACTACACCCTAACAACCTACGTGTTTTGATTAACGGAATAATCCAATACTACAAATTGGATCGATGTCAAAATTTGTCCTTACAAGAATATTAATACACACATTGTTGTTATAATAAGGAGTAATTATACTACACCAAAACAGCAATTTGGCACACCCTGATATTTAAAATCTGGCACAGTTTAAAACTGTGCCAAATTTTAGCACGGTTCAATGACAATCTGGCACACTTTAAAACAGTGCCAAAATCTGGCACACTTGACTAAAATATAAAATACCCTTAAAAAATAATTATACTTAACTTTTTTTCATATGTTTAGTTTCCCTCTCCTCTCTCCTCTCTCATCTTCAATCTCCCATTCCCCCTATTTCTTTCTCTCAACCAAAATGATCATTGGCTCCGACCCCTTGCTCTGTTTGCTCCGGTATCAACCCCCCTTTCTCTCTCTCTCCATCCTGCGATAACGGAGTGATTGTTATTCTTAGGTACACTAAAGCGTGAATGGATATGGGTCAGGTAAGTGGGTTTCTATTTTACTATGGGTTTGAACCGGTTTAAGGTAGTTATCCAAGTCTGGGTTACGGTTACAGAGGTTGGTCAGGGGAATTGGGGGCTAGGAAACGCCAACAGTTATGGAGTTCCATTTCACTCCCAAAACCAATTTTCTATATCTCTCTCGCTCACAATTTTAGTCCCGAAACCCTCATGGTAACACTTCATATTCTCTTTATACTAGGTTTCATCATAAACATTTTTAATGGTTTTGATTATCATTTTTTGGGGGGTTTTAATGGTGAGATTTTTTCTATGGTTTTGATTAACATTTTTTTTGGGTTTCATCATTAACGATTAGCATCTTCCATGATATGTTTATATGTATGTATATGTTTGTGACTTATAGTGTTTTGAAATTGAGTAGGTAAATTGGCGAGATCGATTGAAGATGTTGTCTCTTTGGAACTGACGACACCTGCTGGTTGGAAGAAGGTCTTATTCTCTCTCTCTCTCTCTCTCTCTCTCTCTCTCTATTTATATATGTATATATGTATGTATATTTGTGTGTGTATGTAGGTGCATGTTGTGAAATTGAGCTGAAACATGGATTTTATTGAATTGTGGTGATTTGTGTGTGTTTAGTGTTGATTAGTTGTGGGTTTTGTTTAATTTTGTAAGTGTGTGTGAGATTATATATATATATATATATATACTTGAGCTGTCTTTCTCAGCTCTCTTTCTTACTTATTATTTCATTATATCTATAAATTGAGTCTTATCATATCAAGAGGTTGTTCGGTAACCTATTCTGTACATATTGTTGTTGTATGGCTAAGTATTTGTACGCTGCTGATTCAAAACGCTTTGAATCAGAAATTGTTCGAGAGCTCTACACCATAGATTTTCAGGTATGTACCATGGCAGAAGAGATGCATTACAATCCTCTCTTGATAAAATATGAGGTGATTATAAAGATGTAGCAAATAAATAATCTTTCAATGTTGAAGTACTCAATTATCTTCGGTTTTTATACTTTAAATTTGATATAGTGTCTCATAAGCTCTGGAATTCACATTTTTATTCATAGATTTCAATATAAATCTGGTTAATATATTAACTAAATTAAGTTATTGATATTAGTTGGTTTGAAAGATGGTGTTTCTTTTCGTTGTGGTGGGAAAGATAAGTATGCGTGAACTTCTTCCTTTTCATTGGAACTTTGTTTCACAGTTTTAGTGGATTGGCGTTTTGTAGATAACTGAATGCTAAGTTTCTAACTTTTCCATTTTGTATAAATAATTTTATACATTCTAGATGATAGAAAAACCTTATTGAATAGACATAGTTTGGGATTAGTCTCACATTCTATTTCACTCAAGTTATAATAACTACTTAATGCCCAACTATCTAGCATGAACAAAAATAAATTTGGGCATGTTTGTAGTTTTTTATACATGTGTTATACACCGTTTATATTTGTATAAATCTATATACTCTATATAAATCATAGGTTGTGTTATTCACAGTGTAGGTATCTACAGAACTAATGCCAATATTTTGTTGAATACAAAAGTAAGGAAATGAGAACTCATGTCACATTATTACATTATTACCTTATTTTCAATCTTCTTATTATCTAATACTTTCAATCTTCGTTTGAATTGATCATTACACAGGTAAAAGTAAAAGGGAACCAACCATAGCAAGAAAGTTGATGGCTATAACCATAAAAAGAAAACCATTGGTTCTGTGAGAGGAAGAATTTTACATATTAGCAAGAAAGTAACCTTATTGGTGGCTTTTAATTTATTTTCATTAGATTTGAGTAGACTATTTAGTGTAACTTTGTTACTTTGTATTGTTATTATCGCAGGTTAGATCTGCTACGTTGGACACTTGGCTTCCAGATCAGGTTTCATTTATTTGATGTGAGCATCACACTTTAGATTATTGCTTTCAGTAATTCATGTTAGACATGGTTTTATGAGCGAAGAACTTGTTGGTTCAATGTTTGTTTGATTGGTGTTTGATTTCAGCCATGGAAAATGAGAAATCAAATAACTACTAGGAAGTTGAGCTAACTCATAACTATGACAGAGATGGGATTGAGCACTTCATTCGAGAAATGTATGAGTTTCTTGATTGAAATGCCTTTTTTAATAACATTATTTAGCCTTCAATATCTTCCATGGTTTTAAGCTTAAGAGCACTATATTGTTTCTACTAATTAATTCTAATTTATTAGATATGAAGAAAAGAGATGGATTTCTAGAGACGAAAAACCAAAATCACCTTCAAATACGAGAGAAGATAAGGTTCCTGCACTAAAATTTTCTTACTTAATAGGTAGTCACATAAACATATATTTTCCATTCTCTTCTTTTCTTTCATTTCCCTTCCCCTTTTGGTGTTTGTCACATCAGACATATATATCGATCGACTTAATATACAAGGCCTTGGATTTCACATAACTTTTGTAATGGAACTGTTTGATAATGAAAAACTTTTAGCTAAATGATGTGCTTAAAAACTAGCCGTTAAAGGGTGAAAATCCAAACGAGCCCCTAAATGATCCCGTAAGAGGCATTAACACCTCGTACGGGACCAATGTAACTCGTAGGAACTGACGGTGTAGTCATGGGCCTCTAGATTTGAAAATATGATGATAATTTGAAAATATAATGATTAGGCTTGTAAACAAACCATTGAAGGGTGAAAACCAAAATCGGCCCCCAAACGGCCTCGAAAGAGGCACTGACACCTCCCATGGGACCAATGTAACTCGTAGGAACTGACCGCGTAGTAACGGGCCTTTTTGTTTGAGAATATGATGGTAATTTGAAAATATATGGCTTGGGCATAGAATTAATCCATTGAAGGGTGAAAACCCAAACTATCCCCCAAGTGGCCCCGTAAGAGTTAGTAACACCTCCATGAGTCCAGTGTAACTCGTAGAAACAGACCGCGTAGTCACTGGACTCTTGGTTTGAGAATATGATGATAATTTGAAAATATATGGATTAGGGATAAAAATAATCCGTTGAAGGGTGAAAACCCAAACCGCCCCCAAGCGGCCCCGTAAGAGGCACTAGCACCTCCCACGGGACCAATGTAACTCGTAGGAACTGACCATGTAGTCACGGGGCCCTCGGTTTGAGAATATGATGATAATTTGAAAATATATAAATTATGCTTTGAAACAAATCATTGATTGGTGGAAACCCAAACCGACCCAAAGCGGCCTCACAATAGGCACTAACACCTCCTACGGGACCAATGTAACTCGTAAGAATTGATCACGTAGTCACAGACCTCTCGATTTTAAAATATGAAAATAATTTGAAAATATATGGCTTAGGCTCATAAATAATCCATCGAAGGGTGAAACCCCAAACCAACCTCCAAGCGTCTCGGTAGGAGGCACTAACACCTCCCATGAGACCAATGTAACTCGTAGTAACGTCTTGATTTGAGAATATGGCGATAATTTCATAATATATGGCTTAGGCTTAGAAATAATCTATTAAAGGGTGAAAACCCAAACTATCCCCCAAACGGCCCCGTTAGAGGCACTAACACCTCCCACGGGACCAATGTAAGTCGTAGCAACTGATCACGTAGTCACGGGCCTCTTAATTTTAGAATATGAGAACAATTCAAAAATATATAGATTACCCATTGAAACAAACCATTGAAGGGTGGAAACCCAAGTCGCCTCCTAAGCGTCCCCACAAGAGGCACTAACATCTCCCACGAGATCAATGTAACTCGCAGGAACTGATCACATAGTCACGGGCCTCTCGGTTTGAGTATATGACGATAATTTGAAAATATATGGGTTAGGCTTAGAAATAATCCATTTGAGGGTGAAAACCCAAACCAGCCCCGAAACGGCCCCATAAGAGGCACGAACACCTCCCACGGGACCCATGTAACCTGTAGGAACTGACCGTGTAGTCACGGGTCTCCCGGTTTGAGAATATGATGATAATTTGAAAATATCTTGATTATACTTAAAAACATACCGTTTGATGGTTAAAACCCAAACTAGCCCCCAAATGGCCCCGTAAGAGGAACGAACACCTCGCACGGGATCAATGTAACTTATAGGAACTGAGCGTGTAGTAACGGGTCTCCCGATTTGAAAATATGATGATAATTTGAAAATATATAGATTAGGCTTAAAAATAATTCGTTAAAGGGTCAAAACCCAAACCAGCACCCAAACGGCCCCGTAAGAGGCACGAACACCTCACACGAGACCTTTCTAACTTATAGGAACTAACCGCGGAGTCACGGGTCTCTCGATTTGAGAATATGACGATAATTTGAAAATATATAGGTTAAGATTACAAACAAGTTGTTTGAGGGTGAAAACCCAAACCAGCCCCCAAACGGACCCGTAAGAGGCACTAACACCTCCCACTGGACCAATGTAACTCGTAGTAACTGATTGCGTAGTCATGCTCTTCTCCATTTGAGAATATGATGATAATTTGTAAATATATAGATTAGGCTTTGAAATAAGTCGTTGAAGGATGGAGATCCAAATCGGCCCACAAGTGATCCCGTAAGAGGCACTAACACCTCCCACGGGACCAATGTAACTCATAGGAACTGACTACGTAGTCACGGGCCTCTCGGTTTGAGAATATGATGATAATTTGAAAATATATGGCTTAGGCTTAGAAATAATCCGTTTGAGGGTGAAAACCCAAACCAGACCCCAAACGGCCCCGTAAGAGGCACGAACACCTCCCACGAGACGAATGTAACTTGTAGGAATTGACCATATAGTCACGGGTTTCCCAGTTTGAGAATATGATGATAATTTGAAAATATCTTGATTAGGCTTAAAAATAAGCCATTTGAGGATGAAAACCCAAACCAACCCCAAGCGGCCCCGTAAGAGGTACCAACACCTCCCACGGGACCAATGTAATTCGTAGTAATATATTGCGTAGTCACGGGCCTGTCGATTTGAGAATATGACGATAATTTGAAAATATATGGTTTAGGCTTAGAAATAATCCATTGAAGGGTAAAAACCCAAATCATCCCCCAAGCGGCCCCGTAAGAGGCACTAACACCTCCCACGGGACCAATGTAACTCATAGTAATTAATCACGTAATCACAGGCCTCTCGATTTGAGAATATGACGATAATTATAAAATATATATATATTAGGCTTTGAAATAAGCCGTTGAAGGGTAAAAACCCAAACCGCCTTCGAAGCGGCCCCGCAAGAGGTACTAACACCTCCCATGTGACCAATGTAACTTGTAGGAACTGACCGCGTATTCACATGCCTCTCCATTTGATAGTATGACGATAATTTGAAAATATATGGTTTAGGCATAGAAATAATCCGTTTGAGGGTGAAAACCCAAATCAGCTCCCAAACGGTCCCATAAGCAGCACGAACACCTCCCACGGGACCAATATAACTTGAAGGAACTGAATGTGTAGTCACGGGTCTCTCAGTTTGAGAATATAATGATAACTTGAAAATATCTTGATTAGGCTTAAAAATAAGTCATTTGATGGTGAAAACCAAAACCAGACCCCAAATGGCCCAGTAAGAGGCACGAACACCTTGCACGGGACCAATGTAACTTGTAGGAAATGATCATGTAGTAACGGGTCTCCCAATTTGAGAATATGATGATAATTTGAAAATATCCAGATTAGGCTTAAAAATAAGTCGTTAAAGGGCCAAAACCCAAACCAGCACCCAAACGACGCTGTAAGAGGCAGAAACACCTCTCACGAGACCATTGTAACTTATAGGAACTGACAGCGCAGTCACAGGTCTCCCAGTTTGAGAATATGATGATAATTTGAAAATGTATAGATTAGGGTTAAAAATAAGCTGTTTGAGGGTGAAAACCCAAACTAGCCCCCAACGGCCCCGTAAGAGGCACTAACACCTCCCACGGGACCAATGTAACTCATAGTAACTGATCACATAGTCATGATGCTCTCGATTTGAAAATATGACTATATATCAAAATAATATAGATTAGGCTTTTAAATAAGCCGTTGAAGGGTGGAAACCTAAACCGTCCCACAAGTGGCCCCGTAAGAGGCACTAACACCTCCCACGGGACCAATGTAACTCGTAGGAACTGATCGCGTAGTCACGGGGCTCTCGATTTGAGAATATGATGATAATTTGAAAATATATGGATTAGTCTTAGAAATAATCCATTTGAGGGTGAAATCCCAAACTTGATCCCAAACGGCCCCGTAAGAGGCACGAGCACCTCCCACGAGACCAATGTAAATTATAGGAACTGACCGCATAGTCACGGGTCTCCCGGTTTGAGAATATGACAGAAATTTGAAAATATCTTGATTAGGATTCAAAACAAGCCGTTTGAGGGTGAAAACCCAAACTAGCCCCCAAATGGCCCCTTAAGAGGCACTAACACCTCCCACAGGACCATTGTAACACGTAGTAACTCATCGCGTAGTAACGGGCCTCTCAATTTGATAATATGATGATAATTCGAAAATATATAGATTAGGCTTTGAAACAAGCCGCTGAAGGGTGGAAACCCTAATCTCCCCCCAAGCGGCCCCGTAAGAGGCATTAACACCTCCCACCGGACCAATGTAACTCGTAAAAACTGACCGCGTAGTAACGGGCCTCTCAGTTTGAGAATATGAAGATAATTTTAAAATATATGGATTAGGCTTAGAAATAATCCGTTTGAGGGTGAAAGCTCAAACTGGCCCCCAAACGGCCCCGTAAGAGGCATGAACACCTCCCACGGAACTAATGTAACTTGTAGGAACTGACCGCACAGTCATGGGTCTCCCAGTTTGAGAATATGACGATAATTTGAAAATATCTAGATTAGGCTTAAAAACATGCCATTTGAGGGTGAAAACCCAAATCAACCCCCAAATGGCCCCGTAAGAGGCACGGACACCTCGCACGGGACCAATGTAACTTGTAGGAACTGCCCGCGTAGTCACGGGTCTCCCGGTTTGAGAATATGACGATAGTTTGAAAATATTTAGATTAGGCTTAAAAACAAGTCGTTAAAGGGTGAAAACCCAAACCATCACTCAAACGGCCCCGTAAGAGTCATGAACACCTTGCACGAGACCAATGTAACTTGTAGGAACTAACTGTGTTGTTACGGGTCTCCCGATTTGAGAATGTGATGATAATTTGAAAATTTCTGAATTAGGCCTAAAAATAAGCCGTTTGAGGGTGAAAACCCAAACTGTCCCCCAAACGACCCCGTAAGACGCATGAACACCTCGCACGAGACCAATGTAACTTGTAGGAACTGACCACGTAGTCACAAGAATTTCGATTTGTGAATACAATTATAATTTTAATTCGTATATGCAAATTTTTAGCTTGAGTAAGATTTTTTTTTAAATTACTCGGTTACTAGTATCATCTCCTTTTGTATCTTATTTTTTTACAGGATAACATTTTGTCGTTAGCTTTTATCCACGTGGAACAGATGAAGTCAATGGTCTACAACAAGGGGATTATTTTCTTAATGTCGTTAATATTCAGGATTCTATTTTTTTGTGTTATGGCCGTGCGGGATTTTGTAGTTTTATTGTTAGCTTTTATGGCCGTGCGGGCTTTTGTAATTTTATTGTTATATTTTATGGCCGTGCGGGCTTTATATTAGCAGGTATTATTTTAGTAGGTTTTTAAATGTCCAAAAAATATAGGAAACTCTGCCCAATTTTTTTGGTCTTTGAACTATTATTACTTGTAATCTTTTGAAGTTTGTATGTACGTTAGTTTATTAACAACTTTCGAGATTCGCAATTTGTGAATTTTCTTGTTTTCAAATAATTAATTTTTTTTCTTTGATCCAAAAAATTTGGCACCGTTCAAAATCGTGCCAAAAGTGTATCAATTTTTGGCACGGTTTTTAACTGTGCCTAAAGAGAATCAAAATGTACTTGATCTGGCACAGTTATAAAGTGTGTCAAAAATGTTCCAGAAATATAAAATTATGGCACAGTTTTAAATTATGCTAGAAGTGTTCCTATTTGGTCAAATCTGGTACACTTTTGAGCTCTGCCAGAAAAAATTGGTCATTTTGGAACACCTGATTCTGGCACAGTTCAAAACCGTGCCAAATTGTTGTTTTGGTGTAGTGGCATTGATTGTTATTTAACATGTATTAATGAATCGATAGAAACTTAACACATTAGAGTGTTAGATAAAAGAGTAAGCAAACAAAGTTTGTCTATAATTATTTCATATTAACATTCTCAAACCATATTCAAATGAGTTTACATAACCAAAATAATAAAATAATCACTCCCTACAATTATATATTTTGCCAAACATCTAAAATTTTCACATAATATTATTATGTATGTGGTATTTTTTTGCGTCACTTAAAGTGTCACAAGAGCACTAATTAGGCCTTCAATTGCATTAGGAGAGTTTTTCTTCTTCTTTCACCATTGGTGTGACACTCTAAATACCATCCCAATTCTTCTCACAACAGTTGAAATATGTCTAAGCATCACCTAAATTTTTGTAACGCCCGACCCGAATTTATGGGTTACCCGTGAGTCAACTCAATATGAATCGAGTCCTTAAGTGTGAAGTGCAATGAACAACCTAGATAATGTTGTTAGTCCAATTTTATTTTAAGTTAACGTTTCACTTGTTTAACATGCGACTCCAATTTCAGGATATACTACGTGTAGGACCCATGGGGAGCACCCCGAGTCCAAGTAAACAGGGCTACTAACGTAAAATAAATAAAGTTCACTTACCTATATAACGTCCTCAAAATATGAAACCTCACCCAACCTACCATAACAAAGTGACGGTGTGAGCCTATGCCCAACGGGAATGTACAAGTAGTATGGAAACGAACGACGGTAAAGAATACTCACACACTACAATCTCATGCATGCGAAAATATGTGTATATATATATTTATACCTTTGAAAATACAAATTCAAATGCATTCACTGCTTTACTTCCAAAACTTTACTCATCTAGATTAACTTACCCTAATCTTGGAAAGAGTTCCCTTGTTCTTACCTAGCATTCCTCACTTTGTTTAACACACCTTATTCAACACATAGAACCATTATACTTGTGTGACACCCCGCCTAATTAATCCCGGGTGATCAGTCCTAAATCAAGTTAGAAAATGTTTCTCAGTTGGTCCATTCTTAGCATCACTGTCGTCTTTTTAATTACTAACCACCTAAGTGAGAAAAGTAGACTGATGCTAATTTTTTTTATCTTTCAATTAATTAAATAAAACTCGTGCGGAACATACAATAATACAAAATCACAGTTAATTAAAATAACCATCCACAATTAAAAACACTTAACCGAATAAACCATCGGTCCAAATATCCAATACAAGTAAATATCAGAAAACATCTCAACAAGTCTACTACTGATAAATGAACTGTGAGCGACAAGCTCAGATAACTACTAGAGAGTCTCTACAAGAATGGAAGAAGGAGGCGTCTAGCAAAACCCCGCAACATCCACATGTGCTGTAGCAAGGATACCTGGAATAGAGTCAAGCTTGGCGCCCTTGTGGTTGGACACCTAAAAGGTTTTTAAAAGAATTTTATAGCAAGGGTTAGTACCCAAAAACATTTGAAAACATTTAACAAATGATTAACTTGCAGTAATAAATAAATATGCATGCTCTTCATATTTTAGTTAGTACCGCTCTCTCTTGAGGACTTCCTCACCCCTCCTCTAATGTGCACTACTAACGCTTCCATTTGATTTACTAGGTCCTACGCTCCTGACCCAATTCTTGTTTTAACCCTTGAATTTTTACCTACTCTAACCGAGTATGCCTTAATTCATGATTTTTAAGTTATTATAACGTCAACTTAATTGAATCATTACTCCTTTTAATTTCATATAACATTCACCCTGTTATGCACATAATACATTTTTCACTATGTATTAATTATCCCCTATATAATTATTTACCTAATTAAATATTTAATCATATTACGTTATTCACAAATATACTGAAATAACATTTAATACAAACTTTTGACCGAGTACGAATACTCACAAAATATAAATTTTCCCAAGTGCTATCCCACTAGGTGTATTCACGTAACCTAGTTATCCAAGTTAGATTCGCTCACTAACTTAGTTTAACATACTAATTGGAGGCGGGCATATTCCTTCCCTGAAAGTGAGATACCCCTAACCCATACAACGGACGCTATGACCTGGGATTATACTCGCCCTACTCCTCAAGCTAGGGGATTCATCCACTGCGCGCAACCTCCCCCTATAGCAATAGAGTACATACTAATAATATTCAATCACTGATATTAATGCACACACACTATATATATATATACTACCACACTCCGTATATATATATATATATATAAAACGTCCCGGCTACACCATGTACAAAACTCGTAACATAAGCCCATTTAATTTATTAAGAGTTTATGGCCCAACTCTAATTGTTAATTAATTCGCACATTAATTAATTAAGTCACCTTTGGTGTCGCCCCCACCATAAAATTGGACTTACTCTCGTAGTCCGAATTAACCTCACCCGAGTCTAAATTCCCGACTCCCGAATTTTTAATCATTACGTGACACCCAAAAATCCCTCAAATCCTAATTAACTTTACTCATGATTAATTAGGTTTAAACTCATGTATTAATTTCCCCATAATTAATTACATAAAGATTTATTATATAAATTCTCTTTTATATACATAACTGGGCAAAATTGCCAAAATCTGTCGACCTTCGATCGATCGACCCCAGACCTTCGATCGATCGATCGAGCAGGTCTTCGTCTTCTTCGCGAAGACATAATCAGCCATGGACGAAAATTCTCAAACCCTAATTCCTTCTACCAGTAACCTCAAGCCCTCTTAGCATTAATACATGTTAGAAACCTTATTAGGGACCTCCAGAATGTCCACCAACATCATTAATTCGCCCATTAACTACAATTTCTGAATTTGCGGAAATATCCATCTTTAATTCCTTACACATTTACATCCCAAATCCCTTCACCAAATTCATTTCTAGTTATCCAGATATCATCCTACCACATATGTATCAATTTATAATATCAGATTTCTACAAGAATCCTCATTCAAATTTGTAAATCAGATTATTATTTTTCAAAACCTCATGTTAATGCCATGAACACCCAAAACGATTTTTTATCAAACACATCACATGAATATGAATTTCAAAAGCAGATTCAATACTATTGCAAGTTATCCACTTGCCTTAGGTTTCGTAGTGTCTGATTCGGAGATGAATTTCCAAGGTTGAAGACGATCCTTGTTGGCTCTCTAGTGATCCCAAAGCTACCCTTAACTGCTATTAGGTTTCTTAATACACTTAGCCTTTTCTAAAACCCTATCAGCCGTTTTATCATTCCTCCCAATTCCTTAATTTACCTAATCCCGTTTTTTGCCTAATGGGCCAAGCCCAAGTGACCCAAATGCCCCCGTGTGGGCCCGGCTATGTCTAAAAATGCCCCGTGACCCGTTTACTACCCCCGGGTACACTTTTATGACTATCTCGGCCCATCCGGACTCAATCGTACACTCAGAATTGGCATCCGAATTAATTTATAAAAATATTTATCCCCTCACCCCTTTAGTCTATACCGACTCCCGGTTGAGATAAGTGCATACCCTGTTATTAATACTCGAAATGACTTAAATAAATAATTACTATTCACTTAGTAAATAACTTTCCGTAAATATTAACCATTTACTCCTCGATTAATATTTAAATAAAATTTTCCTAATTAATTCAATTAAAATACGACTCACAAGTAATTTTCAATTCCCGAATTAATTAAATATTTAATGCATGAATAATGCGGGGTGTTACATACTCCCCCCTTACAAAGGAATTTCGTCCCCGAAATTAGGTCATACCTGTGATGAAAAGCTCTGGATAATGCTCCCGCATATCCTCCTCCCGCTCCCAGGTAGACTCGTCGATGTTGTGATGACCCCACTGTACTCTAACTAGTGGAACAATCTTCGATCGTAATTTCCGCTCGCTACGGTCTAGGATAGCCACCGGCCTCTCCTCATATGAGATGTCTGGCTGTAAATCAATTTCTTCTAGTGGAATGTGCTAGAAGGCCCTCTCACTCCTGCGATATTTCTTCAGCGATGCTACATGGAACACGTCGTGTATCCGCTGAAGATGCTCCGGTAATCCCAGCCTGTAGGCTATAGGCCCCACCCTCTCGATAATAGGGAAAGGCCCCACGTACCTCGGTGCTAGCTTACCCTTCTTGCCGAACCTCATCACCCCTTTCATGGGGGACACCCTGACCAATACCTGATCCCCAACCTCTAACTCCACGTGTCTTCGTGAAGCATCAGCGTAACTTTTCTGCCTATCCTGAGCTATTCGAATCCTCCCTCGAATCATCTCTATCTTGGAAGATGTCTCCTGAACAATATCCGGCCCTAACAGTTTGTCGTCCCCCACCTCTAGCCAACAAGAGGGTGAACAACAAGGTCTCCCGTATAATGCCTCGAATGGTGCCATGCCAATCGTGAATTGGTAAGAGTTATTATACGCAAAATCTACCAGAGGAAGATATTTCTCCCAACCTCCCCCAAAGTCTAGTATACACATTCTGAGCATATCTTCCAACATTTGATTGACTCTCTCGGTCTGCCCGTCAGTCTGTGGGTGATAGGCTGTACTCACACGTAACTCCATGCCCATGGCCTCCTGAAAACTCTGCCAAAAATGGGCCACAAAGATCTTGTCCCTATCTGACACAATATTAATCGGTACCCCGTGCAGTTTAACAATCTCCGCTATGAATAGCTGTGCATAACGCATCGTCTCAAAGTCTGTGCGAACCGGTAGGAAGTGGGCCACTTTGGTCAAACGATCCACAATAACCCATATGGAATCGTGACCCTTCTTTGATGTCGGTAACCCTGTAATGAAGTCTATAGAGATGCTCTCCCACTTCCACACAGGAATTTCAAGTGGCTGTAGCATCCTTGATGGTCTCAGATGGTCAACTTTCACAAGCTGACACGTGGCACATTTCGAAACAAATTCTGCTATGTCCCGTTTCATCCCTGCCCACCAATACTGCCTTCTCATATCTTGATACATCTTATCCCCACCGGGATGTACCATGAATCTCGACCCGTGAGACTCCGTCATAACAGCGTGCCTCAATTCCGCATCCTATGGCACAATCAACCTCCCGTTATGGCGTAAGCCTCCCTCCGAGCTGATCGAGTAGGCCTCTGCTCCCTTAGCTAGCAGCTGACTCACCTTATCCCGGCAAGTCTGATCCTCTGCTTGAGCCCTCACAACCCGCATAATGATCTCGGGTGTGATGGATAATGCTGACATGCACGCCCTGGCTATATCATCCTCGTATCGAAGTTCTCTCCACTTCGCTTTCCAGACTTCTGATATTTCCCCAGTCGGTCTCCGACTCAATGCATCTGCCACCACATTAGCCTTACCAGGATGATACTGAATATCAAACTGATAGTCTTTCACGAATTCTATCCATCGCCTCTGTCTCATATTCAAATCCTTCTGAGTGAAGAGATACTGAAGTGATTTGTGATCCGTGAATAGCGTGAACTGCCCCCCGGGAGATAATGTCTCCATATCCTCACAAAAAAAATGACTGCTGCTAACTCCAGGTCGTGAGTGGGGTAATTCCTCTCGTGGGGCTTTAGCTTCCTGCACGCATAAGCTATAGCCCTTTCCTCCTACTGAAGCACACCCCCAAGTCCCTGTAAGGATGCGTTAGTGTAAACCCGATACTCTAATCCTCCTTTCGGCAATGCAAGCACGGGTGCAGATGTAAACTTGTCCTTTAACTCGTCGAAGGCTAATTGACAGTGATCATTCCAAGGGAAAGGTACCCCTTTCCGGGTAAGATTCGTCAAAGGGCCCGCAATATTTGAGAATCCTTTGATGAACCGTCTATAATAACCGACCAACCCCAGAAAACTGCGCACTTCTGTCGGTGTCGTGGGCTGTCCCGACTCCCTCACCGCCGATACCTTACTTGGATCCACCGTAATACCCTGGTCTGACACCACGTGGCCAAGGAACTGAACCTCCCGTAGCCAAAATCCACACTTACCGAATTTGGCATAGAGTTGGTGATCCCTTAATGTCTGTAACACTATATGTAGGTGCTCTATGTGCTCCTCCTCGGTAGACGAGTAGATCAGAATGTCATCAATGAACACGATAATGAACTGATCGAGAAACTCCCTAAATACTCTGTTCATGAGGTCCATGAACACTGCTGGTGCATTGGTGAGTCCGAATGGCATCACCCTGAACTCGTAAGATCCATACCGCGACAGGAAAGCGGTCTTCGGAACATCTTCCTCTCAGATACGTAGTTGATGATATCCTGACCTTAAGTCGACCTTAGAGAAATAATACGTCCCTCTGAACTGGTCAAATAGGTCGTCAATCCTAGGCAATGGATACTTATTCCGTATCGTGGCCTTATTCAGCTCTCTATAGTCCACGCATAACCGTAGTGAGCCATCTCGCTTTTTCACAAATAACACCGGTGCACCCCACGGCGATGTACTCCGTCGTATGAAACCCTGACCCAGAAGCTGCTGAATCTTCTCCCTCAGCTCACGCATCTCTGAAGAACCATACGATATGGGGCCCGAGCAATTGGCCTCGTCCCTGGTGCTAAATCGATCACAAATTCGATTTCCCTGCTAGGTGGCAACCCTGGTATCTCCTGAAACACATCCTCAAATTCTATCACCACTGGGATTGAATCCAATGGAATAGCCACCTCCTGTGAGGTTTCCTCCTCAATGTAATACAAATGCGTGCGTGACCCTCCCTCGGGTAGTGGCATTGCTATTAAGAACATCTCCTGCCCTGGAATGGAGAACACGATAGTCCTCTCGTAGTAATCCACCGTCGCCCGATAACCTGCCAACCAATCCATACCTAAGATGACATCGTACCCCTCCATATCTAACACTAGTAGGTCTGCTGCTAAACTAAGTCTCCCGATCAAAATGTCTACACCCCGACAAATCGAGTGAATCGTAGCCCCGCTGCCAACTGGCGACTCTACACACATCCTAAGACCTCCCGTGGTCTCTAGTAGTCCGACCCGTTTAGCAAAATTTAATTTAATGAATGAATGTAATGCTCCCGTATCAAAGAGAATACTACCCTCATAACCATGAATGAGAAACATACCCTCAACTGCTGGCGGTGCTTGCTACGCCGGGGGATTAGGAACACCCTGGACGTTATACACACGTTCGTAGTGCATCTGCCCCTGCTGGGGTGGGGTGGGTGGGGCTGGTACTGCTGGTGGTAATTGCCCCCGTTGCCCCTGTTAGGCATCCTGCTGTTGACCTCTGCCCCTCTATGGGCATTCCCTCTTGAAATGTCCTGGCTAGCCACACACAAAATAGCGTCTCTGACCATCCCCCTGTCGTTGGCCCTGTTGGCCCTGATGTGGCTGGCCCAGGTCCTGCTGGCCTCCCCCGTTATTCCTTTGGCCCTGACGGCCTTGAGGAACCAGCTGTTGTTGGTTCGGGCTCGGCTGCCCCTGCCTGAACCCCTGTCCTCCCTGTCGAAAACCACCAGGCTTAAACTTCTTAGCCTGATTCCCTTGCTGACTACCTGCCTGCTGCTGAGTACCACTTGTGTCACTACTAGTATCGGCCTTGCCCTGTTGGCTCGGCTCCCCTGTTCGCTTGCTCCCCTTCGCATGGAAGCGATGGTCCTGGCAGTGTACAAGTGCGGCATTAACGACGTATGTATACGTTACTAACGTCGTATTCCCAATCAAGTGTTGCCTGATTTGCCAGGCTAAACCGTCCATAAACCTCGATTTCTTCCACTCCTCATCGCTCACCTCATTTGGCACAAAGTTTGCCAAACGGGTGAACTCTTCCTCGTAGTCTGCCACTGATCGGTCACCCTAAACTAAATCACTGAATTTCTTCCTCATCTCAGTCTCTACTGCTGGTGGAAAGTATTTGCGGTCGAACCGCACCCAAAACTCTTCTATCGGCATCAAGTCTCGCTCCCCGGCGGTGGTAACTGACTCCCACCACTGTAAGGCTGCCCCTGATAGACGAAAGGTAGCAAGCATCTGCTTCTGTACCTCGGTACACTCTAGCATGTACAGATGGCGCTGAATGTTCTTCTTCCAGTCATAAGCCTCTATCACATCTGTACTACCCCGGAACTCAGGTGGGTGACCCTTCTGAAAGGTCTCCCTAACTCTCTGCCAAGACGGTGGCCCCACTGGAGCCTGAACTGATGGTTCCACTGGAGGCGGCGCCTGGGGCTATGGAAAGTGAGTTGCCATAGCTCTCATTGCTATTTCTACTGCCTGGGCCACTATCACTGCTACTTGAGTAGTGGAAATCAACTCGGGTGGGGGTGGTGGTAGCGGTACCTGCGACTCCTGATGAGCCTCCCTAATTTCATCCCTAGCCTCACCCCTCTCCGCTCTCAGTCTCCTTGGTGGCATCTGAAATAGATTGAATTGTATAAGTACACGATTTATACAAAAATATACACATCAGAAATACAATATTTCACAAGCGGAAAATGAATCAACAGTCCTAATAATAGGGCTCTATAACAAACGAGTGCTACACTGAAACATAGAAAGCCGCACAGATCCTAAGGACACAAGAACCTGATGCTCTGATACCATCTGTGACACCCCGCCTAATTAATCCCGGGTGATCAGTCCTAAATCAAGTTAGAAAAGGTTTCTCAGTTGGTCCATTCTTATCATCACTGTCTTCTTTTTAATTACTAACCACCTAAGTGAGAAAAGTAGACTGGTGCCAATTTTTTTATCTTTCAATTAATTAAATAAAACTCATGCGGAACATACAATAATACAAAATCACAGTTAATTAAAATAACCATCGACAATTAAAAACACTTAACCAAATAAACCATCGGTCCAAATATCCAATACAAGTAAATATCAGAAAACATCTTAACAAGTCTACTACTGATAAATGAACTGTGAGCGACAAGCTCAGATAATTACTAGAGAGTCTCTACAAGAATGGAAGAAGGAGGCGTCTAGCAAAACCCCGCAGCATCCACATGTGCTGTAGCAAGGATACCTGGAATAGAGTCAAGCTTGGCGCCCTTGTGGTTGGACACCTAAAAGGTTTTTAAAAGAATTTTATAGCAAGGGTTAGTACCCAAAAACATTTGAAAATATTTAACAAATGATTAACTTGCAATAATAAATAAATATGCATGCTCTTCATATTTTATTTAGTGTCGTACTCTCTTGAGGATTTCCTCACCCCTCCTCTAATGTGCACTACTAACGCTTCCATTTGATTTACTAGGTCCTATGCTCCTGACTCAATGCTTGTTTTAACCCTTGAATTTTTACCTACTCTAACCGATTATGCCTTAATTCATGATTTTTAAGTTATTATAACGTCAACTTAATTGAATCATTACTCCTTTTAATTTCATATAACATTCACACCTGTTATGCACATAATACATTTTTCACTATGTATTAATTATCCCCTATATAATTATTTACCTAAATATATATTTAATCATATTATAGTATTCACAAATATACTGAAATAACATTTAATACAAACTTTCGACCGAGTACGAATACTCACAAAATATAAATTTTTCCAAGTGCTATCCCACTAGGTGTATTCACGTAACCTAGTTATCCAAGTTAGATTCGCTCACTAACTTAGTTTAACATACGAATTGGAGGCGGTCATATTCCTTCCCTGAAAGTGAGATACCCCTCACCCATACAACGGACGCTATGACCTGGGATTATACTCGCCCTACTCCTCAAGCTAGGGGATTCATCCACTGCGCGCAACCTCCCCCTATAGCACTAGAGTACATACTAATAATATTCAATCACTGATATTAATGCACACACACTATATATATATACTACCACACTCCGTATATATATATATAAAACGTCCCGGCTACACCATGTACAAAACCCGTAACATAAGCCCATTTAATTTATTAAGAGTTTATGGCCCAACTCTAATTATTAATTAATTCGCAGATTAATTAATTAAGTCACCTTTGGTGTCGCCCCCACCATAAAATTGGACTTACTCTCGTAGTCCGAATTAACCTCACCCGAGTCTAAATTCCCGACTCCCGAATTTTTAATCATTACGTGACACCCAAAAATCCCTAAAATCCTAATTAACTTTACTCATGATCAATTAGGTTTAAACTCATGTATTAATTTCCCCATTATTAATTACATAAAGATTTATTATATAAATTCTCTTTTATATACATAACTAGGCAAAATTGCCAAAATCTGCCGACCTTCGATCGATCGACCCCAGACCTTCGATCGATCGATCGAGCAGGTCTTCGTCTTCTTCGCGAAGACATAATCAGCCATGGACGAAAATTCTCAAACCCTAATTCCTTCTACCAGTAACCTCAAGCCCTCTTAGCATTAATACATGTTAGAAACCTTATTAGGGACCTCCAGAATGTCCACCAACATCATTAATTCGTCCATTGACTACAATTTCTGAATTTGGGGAAATATCCATCTTTAATTCCTTACACATTTACATCCCAAATCCCTTCACCAAATTCATTTCTAGTTATCCAGATATCATCCTACCAGATATGTATCGATTTATAATATCAGATTTCTACAAGAATCCTCATTCAAATTTGTAAATCAGATTATTATTTTTCAAAACCTCATGTTTATGCCATGAACACCCAAAACGAATTTTTATCAAACACATCACATGAATATGAATTTCAAAAGCAGATTCAATACTATTGCAAGTTATCCACTTGCCTTAGGTTTCGTAGTGTCTGATTCAGAGATGAATTTCCAAGGTTGAAGACGATCCTTGTTGGCTCTCTAGTGATCCCAAAGCTGCCCTTAACTGCTATTAGGTTTCTTAATGCACTTAGCCTTTTCTAAAACCCTATCAGCTGTTTTATCATTCCTCCCTATTCCTTAATTTACCTGATCCCGTTTTTTGCCTAATGGGCCAAGCCTAAGTGACCCAAATGCCCCCGTGTGGGCCCGGCTATGTCTAAAAACGCCTCGTGACCCGTTTACAACCCCCGGGTACACTTTTCTGACTATCTCGGCCCATACGGACTCAACCGTACACTCAGAATTGGTATCCAAATTAATTTATAAAAATATTTATCCCCTCACCCCTTTAGTCTATACCGACTCCCGGTTGAGATAAGTGCATACCCTGTCATTAATACTCGAAATGACTTAAATAAATAATTACTATTCACTTAGTAAATAACTTTCCGTAAATATTAACCATTTACTCCTCGATTAATATTTAAATAAAATTTCCCTAATTAATTCAATTAAATTACGACTCACAAGTAATTTTCAATTCCCGAATTAATTAAATATTTAATGCATGAAAAATGCGGGGTGTTACAACTTGGTTTCAACACACGCCTTCACCGTGTTAGAAAATAGTTGTTTATCATTTGAAAACCATTTAGTACATACTTGTGAAAATTATGGGTTTAACAACTTAGGTTATTTAACCACCCATTTTTCCCACTTTACCCTAGCCTTTTTACCTCCACTTATGGCCATTAATAGATTTGCACATATACTTATCCATTTCATCTATACCGGAACATTTATTATATTCATTCAAGTTAGGTTGTATTAAAACATTTTACCACACAACCCATTCTCTTGACATGTTCCTCACTCATTTTATCTTTTCTCGGAATCTTCCTTTTCACCGTATACTTACACGGGCTCTACACCGATGGCTATGCGTACCATATGCTTTGGCCAGTCATTTAGGGATTTTCATCCCGGAGCTCCGGACCCTTCTTGCTTAATCTCGATTGCATTAGAGTCTTTATTAATGCGTTTGACATATATATATGTCCACATTATTCCACTTATTTACTTTCACCCGGTCGAAGTCAAAACTCGTACTTAACAGTCCGTTTTTCCATTAACACTTGGAAAATTATTTGTTTTCTTCTTTAAGACACCTATTCACACACACATGATTTATACTAAATTCATTCATGCTTTAGAACTTAGTTAATTAAACATCAGATGATTAGGCCTTTATAAAATTTAAACAAGTTTCTCATATGGTTCATTCTTAGCATCACTGTCAAAAAGAAAATTAATTGCTAACTACCTAAGTTAATTAAACCAGTGCCAAATTTTATTTTACAAATAAAACAGGATAATAGAATAGTTTGAAAACTAAAACAACATACAGAAGATACTAGAATCCAAACCATCACTAATATGTAAAAGTAACTAAGTCCAACCAAATAAACTGTAGGCTAAAACCACAACCAAGCAAAAATCCGTAATTAAGCTATAAAGTAAAGCTGATACAAATCTGGAACTGTAATGGAGTCAACTGACAACATGTCTACATGTGAAAAATAAGAATGAGATCCTAACCATATATGAATGAAAGAGTCGGGTACTTAATAATGCTGTCAGCATCCACAGTGCGACAAATCTGAATCCCTGGAATGAACTCAAGTAAGGAGCCCTTATGGCTGGATACCTAAAAGGATTTGAAAACATTTTTATAGCAAGAGTTAGTACGCAAAATAGTTTGAAAACATTTAACAAGTAATATATCGCAAACAAAATCGGTTATTGATTACACATGTTAGGTAAACGCACACTCCCTTGAGTCTACTCACCTCTATTGTAATATACACACCTAACGTCCTATACTTAACCCACCTAGCCATCATACCCAAGCTATCTCGACTAAAGTATATAATCGATCTTATCAACGGTATACTCTCCCGTACCACCCATACAACATGCTATACTATTAACATCCTCGCGTATTTCAGTTTTCGTATAACATTCACATGTGTTATTTTTAATCATCAAAATAAAATCTCACTACTTAATTCATAAAACATTTCAGATTTATAACCAGACTTTCGTACTTAAGTATCACTACTTAATTTACTAAAGATATTCCTAATCTATTTTAAATAATTAGGGGCGATGATGATCCGGACCAAATCGAAGTTAAAAGATATTGGGGTCGATGAGTATCCAAACCAATATACATATGCAAAACATTTTCTTTGGGGTCGAGGGATATCTCATCTACAAGTCTTCTTTCGCACATAAGTAGAATATAATGAAGTATATATATAATTTCACACAATATATACTATAATGTTTATTGGTCCGGCTAATCATTGACCCCAATCTTCCTATCATTTACATTAGTCCGGATATCCCTCGACCCTAAAGAAAATGTTTTGCATATGGATATTGGTTCGTATACTCATCGACCCCAATATCTTTTAACTTCGATTTGGTCCGGATCATCATCGACCCTAAATCGAGCTTTCATTTATTGGTTTGGATAGTTATCGACCCCAATACCGAATTAAGCATACTTTAGATATCCACATAGCCTAAGTATCAATATAATAGGTATTCAGACAACCAAATTATTTAAACTTGTATGTAATATTATTCTCTCTAATATTCACCGTACTTTATCATTCATTTAAGAATTTACTTCACTTTTGTACTCCCCTCTTAGGCCTACTATAAAATAATATATCTCCCAATAATATTTTCACAAGTGCATAAGTATTCCCCTACAACGTCCATTTAAGAATACAATAGAAAAAGGGGGATTTCAAAAATTCTGAGCACCAGACCGATTCGCTTCCCAGGACTGAACCGGTTCGTTTTCTATTAAGGCCGGATCGATCGGCTTACCAGGATCGGACCAGTCCATTTTTCTGTAGACCAGTTCTTATTTTGCAGCAGCGTTTTTATTCCTTTTTAATACCCAAATCTCGTAAATTCTTCACCAATTTCACCATCGATTGATCCTAACTATTTCTACTAGAGTTCAGACGATTTTTGACGTTTCAAACATATTAAAACTTCACCGAAATAATCAAGAATGAATTAACCCACCCAAAACTCTTTCATAAACTAGTTTTGTATTCATCCATTAAATTCGATTCAAAACCCATATTTAAATCCATAGTAACAATCAAAAACTCTTCTAATTTACAATCCACTACAGATATAAACCCTAACTACATGAAATTTTACCTAACATGAAATCAATTGGTACTCTTCATCAAGGTTTTGAAATAAAAATAAATATATTCATGAAATCCCTACACATGGGTATTATAACTTTAATTCAATTTGCAATAAACACTTGCCTTAGATTGATTGAACTGATTTCATGATTTTTAGTTGATGATTGATTTCTTCTTATCCAATCTTCTTTTCCAATTGACTTGAGGTGCAAGAAACCCTTCACCACCTTCTCAATTCTCTCCTTAGGCTTTGGGTAAATGGTTCTCGATTTTCTCTAATGGCCTCTCTAATCTTTTGTGTTATGATCCCTAACCCCAACCTCTAAATATAAGATATATGGCTCTAATTTTCGTAGGTCCCTTGACCTCTTTAAGAAAAATGACTGTAACGCCCTTAATAGGTACCGGTCATGCCCAAAATTGACCCGGGGCCCAAACAATACCCCCGGGTATACTATTCCGACTATTTCAATCCATACGGAATCATTCGTGACCGCTAAATTCCCATCCGAGTCACTTAAAATATATTTCTCATTCCTCACCTAAAAAATAGTTGACACGTGACTCTTGGTGAGATATACTAAAATACACACATATCACTTGTTATGCCGTATGATGATAACCCTTTATTATTTACTATTCACACTTAGGAAATTTCATCAAAATATTAATCACTATCTATCTCTCGATTAATATTTAGTAATCCAATTTATTAATTAAATCGCATAAAATTACTTCACTCGCGTAATTTAAATAGGACGTATTTTTCTTAATTAATTTATGAGTTAATTAATTTAAAATACACAGAAATACGGGGTGTTATAGTTAATTTCACACACATTAGTGTAAAAACATGTTTTTAACATTTTTATTCCATAAAAATGTTCCACCTTAAGTAAATTACCAATTTATCATTTGTTTATCAAACTTGCAACTTAGTTTCTTAACAAGGTTTATTTCCTAAATGATTATTAAGTTCCCAACTTAACCTTTAAAACACCTTTAGCCTTTTTAACACTTTTTCAATACCACACTATTACCCAATTCTCATGCTTGATACTTTTACACTTCGAATATGTAAAATAACACCTTTATATAACATACTTTCATCTTTAACTTATTCTTTTAAGACCAAAATCTCCATTTATCTCATTAGATGTTTAGACCCAACACAATTTTCCTTAAACTTGCTCATATATTTATGATCAAAATACTACAAGTTTATATGCCCGAAAAAGTGGACTTTAACTATTAAAATCATACTGAGTGGATTAAACATACGTTCATTCTGAAATTTATATCATTTGCAACTAACATGCGTTTTCCTTTTATTCTAAAGAAGAATAACAATTCCTTACATTTTTTTCTATAAAATGTCCATTACTTTCTTTTACTAAGAAAATATACTAGAATAAATTTTTCTACATTTTTATTCCAAAAAAATGTTTATTTCAGTCTACTAAGAAATAAACTACAATAATGTTTTCTTACATTTTTATTTCCATAAAATGTCCATTTTTAGTTTTATTAGAAAATATACACAACGAATATTTTTTACACATTTTTATTCCATAAAAATGTCCACTTTCAAGTTATTAAGAACACATCACAATATCAACACAACCCTACTCTTAATCAACAACAATAGGACTACTTTATTAATCAAATAGAGTCTCAATACAATAAGAATAGTTTACCCACCTAAATGTTCTCCAAAGTGGTGGTGGTGATGAAGATGTGTGACTCCCCCACCTCTAAAGGTGACCCCAAAAGGTGCAATACCCCGTATTTTTATGGCTTTTAATTATTGGGGATTTATTAAATTTAATTTGAGATATTAATCCGAAGATTCATTTTTATATTTACTAGCGTGACGTGAGTTAGTAATTATTGGGAATTTGTTGAATATTACTAGATGAGTAAAGTAATAAATGAGATTGATTTTATTAAAATTGTCACTAGTGAATAAAATGGCAATTATGGAAATTTAATTAGGGACGCGCCTATGTCGTGTTAGGACTAAATTATTATTATTAAAGTGAATAAATTATAAGTCACCCGTATGGTCATTTTGAGTGCCCCGGAGTGTCCGGAAGGGTCGAGATAGTCAGAAAAGTGTACCCATGGGTTTAGTTTGGGTCTCAGGTCGTTTTTAGGCCTAATTGACATCTCGGGTGGGTATTTTAGACATTTTGTATTTTTGTGTAATTAAACCCACGAATTTTCTTAATATATATTATCAATTTAGAGTTGTCTCTTATGTTTAACAAACAAAAAACCTAAGCCCAGCCATTAGATAAGAAGGTGAAGAGAAGATGGTGAAGAATTTCCAAGCAATCAAAGGCCTAAAACTCACCCGATTGCATCGCCACCACCACCAAAATGTAGATCGCACGATGAGGAACGCAACCATATATTTTTCATCAACAAATCAGACCTTTGAATCCCAGGCAAGTATCTATCTTGCTTATTTCCAAGTTAATATACCTTCAAGGTTAGTCTAGGAATGAAAATAATATGTTTTAATTGAAGAGTTATATGTTTTGGAAGAGAATTTATATGTGTTGTAGGGAGAATCAATATAGTTAGAAACCGTGATAATATATAGAGGATTACCCACGGATTTATTATGATATTTGGGAAGAAAATCTAGATTAAAATAGAGGTTTGTGATTATTCATGCAAAATTTGGTTTTATAAAGAAATCTGAGTTTAAACACATTTTTGATTTATTCGTTGAGGATTTATTGATGTGTTACGTTAGAACTTGTTTATATATATTACTTATACATTTGGATAACTTTGATTTGAGCTTAGGATGAAATTATAGAGGTTTGGAGGGGTTAGAATGAGTGAACCCGTAGGTTGATATTTGTAGCAAACTGTGCAAGAATTGCTTGATTGATCGATCAACCAAGAGCGTCGATCGATCGATGATCGATCGATCGACCCCATTCATCGATCGATCGATACCTCCTGGAAAAGTGCATATTTTTCTCCTTTTTGTTTAATTCTATTAAGATACGTAGGTGTAACACCCCGCCTAATTAAATACCGGGTGGCCAGTCCCATATCAAATTAAAACATAATATACAATTGGCTCATTCTCAGCATCACTGTTGAAAACATTTACAACTCACCCAATACCCAATTAAGCTGGTGTTAAAAACTTTCCAAATTTTAATTCAACACAATAATTTTTAGTTTATGAATAACACTACACATATTATCCTATCACAGTAATAATTGAACAGATAACACAAAAGAATTTAAATGTAACTGGAATAAACATTCCCACATAATAATCCAATATAGTAATCCCAACAATGATAAATGTATTAACATGACACGAATACAAGAGTATTTGACTCAGATAGAAAATAGATAATTGAGTTCCTTTGGGCTACATGCCCTAAATAAAAGAACACTACATAATGTGAATCAAATGAAGGTAGGCGTCTAAGCAATACTCCATAGTTCCATAGCTCGTCAAAATCCTCTAAGGTTGGCCTCCCTGCTGCTGGACACCTGATATAGAAGGTACAATAGAAAAGAGAATATGCAAGGAAATGGGTCAGAGCCCGATGTGAAAATGATTTTTGAAAATAGCAAGTATTTAACAAGTGAAATAAAGCATTTATTATGTATATGTTAGTATCCAGACTCTCACTTGATATTCTCACCTCTCACATAGAGTGCATGCTTAATGTTTCCTATTAACCTCCTAGTTAATGTTTCCTCCTAACTAGTTTCCATA
Source organism: Sambucus nigra (assembly GCA_949130495.1). Classification (NCBI taxonomy): domain Eukaryota; kingdom Viridiplantae; phylum Streptophyta; class Magnoliopsida; order Dipsacales; family Adoxaceae; genus Sambucus; species Sambucus nigra. The sequence continues at coordinate 236,284,545 of OX422217.1, read as the reverse complement.
AAATGATTCCATCCCATATCATAACCCCGTATGTCCCATACCATACGTAGTATAATCATTCATATACATTTAATATAAATTAAGATTTTACAATAAGCAAACCGTATAAATATTCATTAACTTAATTCAATTCTTTTTCTCTATTCCTTGATCTAACCATTATAAAGATAACTGTAACTATTACATTAAAGTTAAAGCATTTAACTTAAAGATAATTGAGATAAATGTAGATTGGGACATAGGTTAGACGGTTTCACTTAAATACTTCTTTTGGGTTTAAGCTATAATCCTCTTACCTAAATAGAATCGGGCATCCATTTAGAGATCACGTGCATACGCTTAGTGCGCGCTTTAGTTGAGAGGTGAGATGGTTTTTATAGAGAGCTCGATTCCAACTAAATCATGTAATAATGCATTTATAATTATTATGCATTTTAATACACTTTCTATAAAAATGTTTTTCAAAACTCGGGCTCTAACCCGTTTATATTTCCTCCTCCATGTATATATTGTATTACTTCAGGTGTTCCTCCGCAAGGATGCCTTTGATGGTCCTCCATTCAGGATTCGTGGAGCTGTGGCAGTAGCGGACTGTTGCGGCACTTGGCTTTAGTCGATTCCTATCTTTGTATATCTAGATTAGGATTCAGTTGTATTGAGTTAGTATTCAAGTGTTGTAGAACACTTTCATATTTCACTTATCAGTTAATGGTATTGTCTGTTACCCGACAGCATATTCGGGTATTTCATTGTTGAGATTTTGTTGTACAATGTATTGTACTCTTTCCTATTATTGGAACTTGCACATCTCACTCATCATAGTTAGATGTATATTGTTGGTTATGTGCATTATTGGTTTTGTTGTTGTTGTTAAAAATAAAAAATAAAGTTTAAAATTTTTGACAATTCGCACTTAATGATTTCGGCTAGTTAGCCTTATATTAATGGTTAGTAAGTTGATGTTGAGACTGTCCCATCTGAGATACCTGATTTATTTTAGTATAGGGCTGGCCACCCGTTATTATTTAGAGCGGGTTGTCACATAATGGTTAAGAAAGGAACGAATATTTGTCTTTTATAGGAAAAGTTAAAGTTATTTATTTCTTTTACCAGAAGTAGTTGGGAAGTGAGTAGTTGAGCTTAATAAATTGATTTTGGTTATTGTTTCCCTCTGATAGACAATATAAAGTAGTTTTCAATTAAAAATAAAAAAATATTACATTAACCAGTGCGTATACATTGTTTATATTGCGTGTACTTTGAAGAATTCATGTGTGTACTTAGTAATTATCACTTGTAGTTTTAGTTAAAATGCGTGTACATTGTTTCATAACACTCAGGTACATTGTTTGTCTATACCTTACGTGGATTGTAAACAATAACCAAAATAACACAAAACAAATTACAAATATGGTTTGTATTTGAATCAATTTATAGAAGTTTTTTCTCCTTTCGGGGGAAGAAATATTTTGATAGAATAATTTCCCTTAGTACATATGCTCTGTGTTTTAACATGTCAAGGTCTTCAAACAATTTTTACATTTCCTTGTTTCTGCTAATTTGTTCAATGTAGTACATGCAAAACACCCCACAGTCAACTCTGAAATTAAAATAAAACAAATATACAAATTAGTATGATGTGAATGAAATTTTTTGAAAATATACAAATTAGTAATTTTTAGAAATGAAGTTTTTGCTTACCCATTATATTGCTTAGGGCATTCATGATCTCTTATTAGGTCAAATTTGAGATCACTTTCTAGCAAGAAATCTGCTGTCCTTTTTTCTTGCTTTGTCAATGGATCATCATCCAATGTAAACTCATTTGATGTACCTTCATCAAACTTTCTCTGAGTTTTGAAACCATTGTTTTTCAATGTTTCTGCTTCAGTCTTTAATAGGTACAGTGTTTTTTGAAAGACAGAAAACTGTTAAGAAGACAAATATTTAGTGTATACAAATAAAAGAGTATATGAAGATTAAAGAGTGAAAAGTACACACGTTATATTAAAGTACATGCATATTTTATTTTTTCATATCACGTGTATTTTAAAATATGATGCGTGTACTTAGCCTAAAGAGTTAAAAGTACACACATAATATTAAAGTACACGTAATTTGTATTGGTTCATTTCACATGTATTTTAAAATATGATGCGCGTACTTTGATAATCTGGGTGATTATGTACAACTAATACAAAGTACATACATTATATGATAAAGTAGACGTGTATAATATAAGTACAAGTATAATTACTAATTAAGTTTAGGCATTAACCATTTTTTTGCATAATCGAAGAATATTGTGTTTTTTCCTTGTCGTTTGGTCAAAGTGAATCCATGTGGACCACTTTATTTTCTTTTTTGTGTATCACAAGTAATTTGAAATGTCCTACGCTATGTATTAGTACAATGAACAAATTATTACAAGTGCCTAAGTATTCAAAAAAATCTCTGTATAACTCCCCCTTCTTATTGACTTCATTTGTTCTACAAGCTTCTATCTGAATAAAAATTATAGACATTGTGTTAATAAAAAAAAATTGAAATTTTGTTTCACAAAGCTTTCGGTTTAATTGTACTTACCCAACAATAGTCAGAAAAATTGTGTGAGTGGGAGAGCCCTTCCTCTGACAATTTTAACCTCAATACTTCACTAAAGGCAAGTATTATCTGTTTCACACAATATAAAATGGTGAGGAAATAATAATATTGAAATTTAATGAATGTCTAATATTTGGACTACATACTTGGCTTGAAATTTCTTGATTCTTGAGGACTTCAACAAAATCTTCCCACGGGACATACGAAACCAACCCTTGGAAAATAAATTCACTGCATTTTATATAATTAATAAGAATTGTATAATAATAATAACCTTATTCTTTAGCACCAAAAATAATATAAATTAGCGAAGTGATAAATCATAAAACAATACAATTTACCCTGGCTCAGCCTTTTGAATAAACTCTTCAATCTTTTTCTTCACAGCTTCATCGAGATATTTGTATACTTTGATTGCTTCAAGCTTGAAGTAAGTTTCTTTCATTCGTTGAGCTATTATTAGAGGGCCTTTTCTGAGCTTTGACTCTTTTTGTTTCTTAATTGGCTTATACTTCTCGGTTTTGCTGTCGACTTTTCTTTTCTTATGTCCTCTAGTAAGAGGCCCTTTTGTTTTGAATATTTTGGGGGTGCACTGAACTGTCTTTGAGGCTAGTTCAATCTTCAAACTCGAAATTTCGTCCATGAGTTGTTTATTAGTGTTTGCCTTATATCTTTAACAAGGAATGTTGGATTGTAAGCATTTTTTGAAACAATGATTCATTTTCTCTTGCGTGTATTTTATAAAGTACACGCATGTATTTTATAAATACATGTGTGTATTTTATAATATACAAGCATGTATTATAAAATACGTGTACTTTATAAAATTTATAATATACACGTGTACTTTCATAATAATTTGAGTTTACTTTAGAAAGTAAACGCGTGTACTATATATCTATTGTAGTTTATAGATACCTGATCAGTTTTTTTCAATGCTGATTCATCAAGCATTTTCTTCAACTCCGAAATTTCGTCATTAAGAATTTTATTATTGTTTTCCTGTTATTCAAAAATAATGTCGCATTATATGCAATACTTGAATAAAACTGCATTATTTTTTGTCAAATAATGCATGTACTCTGCATTATTTCTAATATCAAATAAAACTGCATTAAAAATACTATGAAATAAAACTACGTGTACTTTAGGAAAACTGCGTGCACTCTGCATTATTTATAATCAAAAGTACCTGTTGAGTTCTTTTTAATTCTGACTCCTAAAGATTCTGCCTCAATGTCATCTTTTCTATATCATCATCTTTCCATTTTTGCAATGTATCATCATACTTTTTTTAGACCTTCATTACTCAGAGACAGATATCCATTTTTTTGTTCCAATATTCGTGTTGATTCTGCCTGTTTTTTCAATGATTCATCTAATTGTTGAATTCTATCTGAGTCACTCATTGTGAATTGATCAAGCTTTTCTTTTAAAGAATTGTTTTTCCACATCCAACTTATTTAGTAAATCTTTTTCCTTCAAAATGTTGGAATTCTCCACCTTTAACTTCTTTATTTCCTCATGGGCTTCAAAAAGTGAATCACGGTCTACCTGCCACTGTACATTCAAAATGTCACTCTCCACCTCCAAAGAGGTCACCTTATCAAGTGCACCATTAAAGTCTTCAGCTACTTTAGATAGTTGGTTATTTTTTCCAACAATTCCCTATTCAAAACAATAATTTGTTCCTCCGAATTAACCTTTGGTTTATCTTTTTCCTTTTTTTTCTTTGGAGTCACAATGTTTTTAAGAGGAATATTCCAACCATGTGAAAACTCATTTTCATTAATATCTTCAGCAACTTTTTCTGATGATGAATCAGCATGTATAGGACTTTCTGTAGAAATGTTCAAAGAGTAACTTGGCCCTTCAAACTGAGATTCCTTTTGTACAAAACTGTCCTTACAAACTGGTTTATTTGTAACCTGCTTCAAAGTTGCTGTTGCGATGTCATTCTTCACAAACCATTATCTCAAAGAAGACAATTTTCACCTCAGGAATTTTGGCATCTTATCTTTAAATTCTTCAACGGGAGAAATAATTTCAAATTTCTCACATGCCCAATACTGTGATCATACAAAAAACAAAATGATATTTATAATTGTATTACCTAGGTATTCATAATGGAAAGTACAAGTGATTTGTTCAAAATACACGCAAAATTAAATGTGTACTTTGCAAATTTTATAATTAGATTTTGAAAGTACACGTGATTTTTACAAAGTTCACGTGTACTTTCTAAAGTACATTTATAATATTGACAAAAAAATATAACAAGAGTATTTTGAAAGTACACTAGTTATATTTACAAAACATAGTACACGTGTACTTTGTAAAATACAAGTGTACTTTATAAAGTAGAAGTGAAGTTTCAAAATACACGTGATATAAGACGTGTATTTTCAAAATACACGTTAAATTATCACCTGTATTTTGAAAATACAAGTGAAAATATCACGTGTATTTTGAAAGAACACGTCTTATATCACGTGATTTTTTGAAACTTCACTTCTACTTTATAAAGTACACTTGTATTTTACCAAGTACACGTGTACTATGTTTTGTAAATATAACCAGTGTACTTTCAAAATACACTTGTTATATCACGTGTATTTTTAAAATACACGTGAAAATATCATGTGTATTTTCAAAATACACGTGAAAATATCACGTGTATTTTGAAAATATCACGTGTATTTTCAAAATACACGTGATTTTTATTAAGTACACGTGAGTATTGGTATGTAAATTTTGAAATATCGGGATATTTTTTTGCTCACCAGTAGGAAAATGACACATCCAGTAACTGCGCTAGGTTTTGAACTTGTTGATTTATCAAGTGAATGTACGAGAAACTCATGAACAACAGATGCCCAATCGTACTTATTCATTTCCTCAATATTGTCGATGTATTTCAACTAAAATTCTGCAAGGGTGAAGTTTGAGTTGGAGAAAAATAACGTGTTCAAGAAGTGGAGACACACAATTTTTAAAAAATCGGCAATGCATTCATCTGTCTCCAATTCAACTGATTTCTTCAAACTATTCAATATTTCTGACTTTTCTATTCTTTTTGCGAAGTATCGTGCTTGTAATCAAGGTTTTTGAGCAGTATTCGATCGATTTTTTAGATCTATTGATTTTAAACCCTCAACCAGTAGTATGACAAATATTTCACTTATATCTATTGGCATTATTGCAATCCTACTCTTCATACGAAAACTTTTGATTTCCGTATTGTACAGCTAGATAATTGATAAAATATTTTTATCCGTCTTCTTGTGGTCCACTTCTAATACTTTCTCACTATAGTAGGCATTGGAAAGCTCCCCAAATGGAGTCTTCTTAAGAAGTTAAATATTCCTATTATTTATTTTCTCTTTAATCTGATGCAAATCATGGAGAAAGCTAACAATATTAGATCGATATTAGTCATTCTTCTTTGCAGGACGTTTAGATTTCCATGCCACATTAGAACTAGAATTGGAACTGGAACTGGATGAAGAACTATCATCAGAACTGCTCTTTTTTTTTCTTTCCTCTTCTTGCCTTCATCTTCATCCCCATTATATTGATTTATAAACAAAATTTAAATTACTAACCTATAACGATATGTACAAAAAATAAAATACATGCGAATTAGAATAAAACATAGACTAAAACAATCAAATACAAGCATATTTAACAAAAGTGCATGCAATATTCTCACAAACAATTTATACAAGTCTCAACAAAATACATGCTAAAGGCGATAATATATATTGTCAGTTTCATGGTAATACCTAACAGAGGTTGTTCGACAAGTCACAAACCAAGATTCTCTATTCCTAACATATTCAGTAAGGAAGTGATACAATAACTATGCTAAAAGCTCTAACATTATCAAAACCCCTTAAGTAATACTGCTCAATTCGTTTAGCTAAATCCTTCTCTTTTGATTCAGTTACTTGAAGTTGTTGCACACCAAAAGTGCAGTAAATGTATTCATAGTAGTAGTAGAAACCAAGTAACCTTTTAGCTCTATCATTGATGCGAAGGAGAAAATGAATTTCGTCATCATTAGTACAATTGACTGTCAATGTGAAAGGTTTTGTATTGTTAAGATCTTCGAACATGCTAGCAGCAGTTTTGTAATTGAACATACTTGATCATACGATTCCTAAACAATAACACAACAATACAAAATAGTACACTCATAATACACATTACTACATGCATATTGGATTGAACAAATTGAATTTCAATGTGCATGTACTTTATGAATTTTTTGCGTGTACTTTCAACAAAGTACACGCAAAATTGAAAAAGTACACGCAATAATACTTGATTACAAACTAATAAAATATCATTCGAAAGCCATTGGCGCGGACAAAAATAACTCCTAAATATTAACACACTAATAATACTTCTTACAAACTCATGGAAAATCATTCAAATGCCGCTAGCGTGGACCAAAATAATATAGGATTGATCAAATATGGATTTGAATGATATATTTTATGGAGTACACTTATAAAACATAAAAGTACACGCGTATTGGATTGTGAAATTCAATCTCAATGTGTGTGTACTCTGTGTATTTTGCGTGTACTTTTTGAAAGTACACACAAAATACACAAAGTACACATAATAAAACAGGGCTTATATATGTACATATTCCAATCATGTATATATTCATAGTCCTTGATAAATCCCCGATAAATGATGTATACAGGAGGAAAAGTACAATGATGAAATACATATATCTAACATGTAAAAAGTGTGTTTTGCAATTAAAATGAGGGAAACAAATATTTTTTTTCATATCATGAAGAAGAAGAAAGTGATTTCATTAGTCCATGTGTCTACAGATTTATACATATGAGAACACAAAATACAGAAGGACAAACAGGTGAAAAAGAATGTATACATACTTGTTAGTGGTGTTTGGAAGAATTTGATTTAGAATGTAAAATGCTTGGTAGAACTTCAACGATTAGGGTTTGATCAAAGAGAGTTAGGGTTTTGATTGAAGAGAGTTAAGGTTTTGATCGAAGAGAGATTTTTTATCGAAGAGAATTTTTGGCGCTTTGATTTCTGAATAGTGCATGTTTGTTTTAATTTTGGGCTATTTATATGTTGGACCTAATTGTTTAAAATTTTTGGGCCTGGTTTTTTTGTACAAAATTGTTAGTCCATGGACTAGACCGTAAAAGCCCATTTGTTAATAGTTATTGTACATGCCTATTGACTCATATATTATATTTAGATGCTTATGAAGACTTTTTATTCTTAAGAACCTGCAAACGATATGATTGATCAACTTTTAAGTTATAAAGGCCATGAGGATGCTTTGATTTATTCTCATTGATACATGAATGTACCTTGATTGTATTCTCCTTTATAATTTTTCTACGCTTATTAATCTAAAGTTTGAGATAATTTTTGAAATTATGCTAAATTTGTTGTTTAAATATATTTGTATTATATTATTATAATACAAAATTACAAAGTTCACGGGCTATACTTTATCCAAATCTGGAAAAAAAATATCTAACTTTAATTTGGATAGTCCAATGCACAAAAAGGTGGGAAATATTTAATTTATCAAATTTTCCATGAATATATTTTACAACAAAACTAACCGTTTATTCTAATTCTCACTCGACTAAATGGGTTCAGGATTAATATTTGTCTTCAAGTTACTGTAATTACCTCACGTTGTTAATATCTTATCTTTATTAAATATGTACACATATGCGCGTTCATCCAAAGATACATAGAAATGTATAAATAGCCCGCGTTCATTCAAATATATATATATATATATATATATATATATATATATATATATATATATACACTAGTTGTGCCCACGTGCGTTGCACGTGTGGGCGATTCCGGATATTCAACATTTTGAGATGAACTTGTATAAAAAGCGATTAAGTTTAAGAAATGATAATGCCACCATTGATATTCATAAAAAATTTGACGTGTCGGAAGTAAACAAACAAATATTACAAGGAGTAGACAAGGATCCATCTATACCTACTGCAAAATATTTGATATAATAATTACAAAATATTATACTCAAATTGCCTACTATGCGATTATCAAATTCTTGCCCCGTTATCTAGTCACCATAAGTTGAAACTACTTAGCTTACACAAAAGTGCATTGAAACCAAACCACATATTTAATAAAAAATAAAACATTAGATTTAATTCGGGGATTCATCTATTAGACATCCGAGTTATCAAAACTATTGAAAACAATGCACCAAAATTTGTTTATAGATATATTGACATGTAAATTCAATCAAAATCAAATTAATAACCAAAATTGTAAAGTCAATTTCTGTTTACTTTTATGAAATCTCCCTTATATACAAAAATTTACAACCACTGCAAGACAGAAATTCGAAAAGTTTCTAAGTAACTGAAAAAACAATTTCCTTAAAATAGAATTTATGAGAATGGCTCTGTTTTGTTTTGTTTAGACCTTAAAACGTTATACCTTTTTAATTTTCTTATTTATCTAAACCCCATGTAGCCAAAATGTAAGAAATGGGGGATTGAAAGTCTGTTTTTCTTTATAAATTTCAAACTTGATCAGTAGTAAGAAGTAGGCACTTGCTAGGACCAAAACATTTATCCCATGAATTTGGCCTCATTTAGTTTTATTCCTAATGGTCTTCTTAGAATTTCAAAGTGGACCTTGGATTGTTGGAGTTATTTTAATAATAAGTTATCAGAATTGAATTTTCAGTTTCATTTTTATGAATTCTCATATCGATTACTAATATGTGTTTTAATGGATTTTAATGCTCTCCTTTCTTATGTTGATTTCATTTTGTTTCTTAACTGTATGGACTATAGTTTCATGAGTTGGCTAATGTCTACAACACAAATGAATCTTAAGCGCAAAATAAATAGATAAAAATACCTGACACTCTTCGAAAGAGTTTTCTTATATAATTTTTGGAGGTTAATTATATATACAAAAAACAATTGCGAAGTTTGGGGAGTAAACACTTATAAAATCATACAAGTACTGATTAATAAATATCTATTCCATCAGAAAGTAAGGAATCACACATAATTAATAGAAAAACTGAGTGAAACTTACAATCATCACTCAAATTTTGTAATCGCTTAATTACTTTAAGATCAGTATTCTATTGTTATAGTCACACTCTAGCTTCCAACATCATTTCTCTAACCGCAGTTACAACAACTGAATAAAAGAAAAAAAATTAAGCTTCATAATATATAAGATCACCTTATACTTCCAAAATATACTTTTCAGTGTAAGTAATTACTACTTACTGCTGAAACGGAGAACATATACATGTTGGGTTGTAAAGTAAAGGAAAAATCAGTGATAAGTTCTTAGAAATTTAAAAGCTTAATAGTACCACTATTAGTGATATTCAAATAATTCATGCTTAGAATAATATTTAGATAACTTTTATAAATTTGGTATGGGAACCTTAACATATGCAAGGGAAAGAGAAAATCTATACAAAACACAAGTAATCACGACTCACAAGTTTATTAAAAATATTTCGAGTGCGCTTGTTTTAACATTAAAAGATGATATAATATTGACTTTGGGCAGTAGTTTGCAGGGCATAATACTAATTCTTTACAAATCCTAGGAATTAGTTCATTTTGGGTTCCAACATAGGATTTTTTTTATAGAGATTAGCATATATTATAAGTCTCTTGAATTCTGGATAGGTGCCACTGCATGGTGCAACGGTAAAAATTGGTGAAAAATCATGCCACCAAGTAACGAAGTATTATTTGAGTATGAGAATAACATCTCCTTTGTATACTCCGTGTCAAATATCAGGAAAACATCAGGTCCATTCCTCATGACAGCCTCATGTTGATGGAGATAACACTAAAAATAACCTTCAATACCCTGAGTTTCTTTCTACACTGAACACAACATAAGGCACCTCCCATAAAATTATAGGAGAAAAAACATATAAACATTTTTCAAAAGGATATGTCCTGCTGTAAACAATAACATCAACATGAACAGTATGCAAATGTTCCATTCATTATGTAATGAATCCTACACTAATGCTTCAATTACCCATGGTCAGATATAAAGTCATCAAATGACATAGGGAAATGACAAGGGGGTGGAATTTGAATTCTAATGGAGCTTTTACTGTAGCTTTAGCCAGGTATTGTTTGAGAATAAAAAAGCCTGCTCAGTTAACTTATTCTCAAATTCGGCATAAGATGCTGCCTCTCAAAATTTATATATTTATATGGAGGTTGCTTTCGAGGAAGCATGTGATAATAAAATAAGTAAGCATGATGTTAGATTACTCCCAAAATGTAGATGTATTCCTCAATGTCCTCGGGTGGAATCTATCAACACGTATTCTCATTCATCCCTATAATTAGAGAGCTGTGGAAGTGGTTTAACAATTTATTTGGATTGCTTTTAACACTAAGTTATTTCATCTTAGATTGGTTCATTGGTGGCTGAGAATTGATTATAAGTCTACGATGAGGTTCTTATTCAAAATCATAGCTTCAGTTGTAAGCTGGAATCTTTAGAAGTCTAGGAACAGGTCCAATTTAGATAGCATTCATACTACAACACAGGGAATCATTGATAGTTTATTAAAAACTTCATACGTTAAAATTTATTACTGATACTCACTTTGCTTAATAACGTTGTCCAGCAGAAGGTCTCCTAATCAATTTTTCAATACCATCAAATGGATTTTTCTAAATGAAGGGTAGATTAAACTTAATTGTGATGGTAGTGCAAGGAGAACCCTGGGCATGCTAGAGGAGGGGGAATTTTGAGGACTCATAATAAGAGAATTTTATGCTTGTTTTTAAGACAAAATTTTATGTGACAACCCGTGATCCAAAATAGGGGGTGGCCAGCCCGATACTTCAATATAACAGGAATCATGGATGGAATCATTCTCAGCATCACAACAATATACAAAGTATACAGGATAACCACTCCATATTTCAGAAAAACGGGTTGCCAAAAATTTTGGTTTTAAAGTTAAAGAAAGAATTTAAACAACCCAATTTAAAAAGAAGGTGGAAACCCCAAGAATATATACTATAATAAATACAAGTAAACAATAAGACGAACGAATATGCTGTCGGTCAACCGGTACATGCCAAGTGATACAACATTTTAATGTAAATTACATAATACATTACATTAAGCAAATACAACCGTTTGGGCCACGCACCCGAGTAAAAGACCCGATCTTAACTAGAGAACAAGGATGATGGCATCTATTGCAATATATACCGTAATATCCGCAAAGCATCACGGCTCGCCAAAAACACCGGGATAGGAAATCAGATTAGGCGTCCTTGCGGCGGAGCACCTGAGCGGATACAAGATGGATACACAATAAGAAATATGAATGGGTCAGGGCCCGATTTTATAAGATCACCAGATGAGTAAATAGTACGACAGTTAGGAATGGTAAATCATGACTACATAGGAATATGAATCCACCTACACAATTTAAAGCATGAGCTAAGACAATTTTAATTAATCATAAATCTAATTAAGCTATGTAGGAGAATAGAATAATTAACATGAATTTAAATGCTTTCATCAAAAACATTAATGCATTTCATAGTTCCATTCCTTAACAGGAAAATATACTCAAAACTTTAAGCTCTATATGGCTTTTATCTTAATCATATGCTCTTTATGGCATCCCATTCCTTATCAGGAATATCGTCATCAACAAATGCTCTTTGTGGCATTTCATTGTGCTCTTTATGGCACTTCATCATGCTCTTTATGGCATATATCAATACATCAAGTCCCACTTGATTATGAATTGTTATATTTATATACATATAACGATTCAAAGACCGCCCCTCCGAGTTTTCCCATTGGGCACGCCCCTAAATAACCATCATCTTTCAGGGGGCTATCAAACAAGGCAGTCTGGGCACCTATAACCCAAGACGTCGGGAAGCGGCCATATGCCTGCGGGAGAGTCAAGACCACACCCGGAATCTCCTCACCAGCACAGAAAACAAAACATATTGCTCATATGGCCTAGGACTATATCCACCCTGCATTCACTAGCCAGGGGACTTCACCTCGCGCGCGAAATTCCCTTATGATGGCATTTAGAGAGGTGTGTTTAAGTGAATTTGTCATTTACCAAATTCATTATGAAGTAAATTAGCATTTACCATAATTATTACCATTTCCATTTCATTTTCATTCACCATTATTCATATGTATGTTTCATTTTTATCCGAAACCATAATCATTTCCATTTCGTAAATAATTCACCTTTTTATCCGAAGCCATACGATAATCTATATCGTCATTAAAACCTCAAAGAATAAGTGAACTCCCAATTTAATTCTCCCAACACTCTTTTATGGTGTTATAATATTAACCATCAAGTCCAACATAGCTCAATTGAGCTTCTAAAGTCTCCCGAACATAATACTACAACTCCTAGTTTCATAATAATTACTAGAAGAAAAGAATGCCCTAACATCAATTGGCATATCCCCGGAAAAGTCCCCACATAATGCATTTCTAATCTAGGATGGTTACCCCACTCATCTAGGACTCTAAAACTCTAAATTTACTTCATTCAAGAAGGTTCCTAGTCCCTATTGAAGAGAATAAATCTAGGAAACAAAATAAGGTTTAAAGGTAAAAAAATAGGGGACCGGCCGACCGGTCCTAAGACCACGGTCGACCGCGTCTCAAAATTTTACTTAAGAAGAAAAGAAGAAATATCGGTTTAGAGGGGACGGTCGACCGGTCAGGGGACCGCGATCGACCGCACACCAATTTTTAGGACTTTGTGGGAAAGCAGTATGCCCTCCCCCGAAGACCCGGTCGACCGGTCCTGGGACCGCGGTCGGCCGGTTATAGCAGACCTAGGACCCTTTCTTCTTCCAAAACTAAAACCGAAGTTATACTTTTAAACCCCAATCTCATTTCCCAAATCACCACCCATATACATATAACCACAACATTATTAAATTTCAACTACTGTCTAAATCACATTAACCCTACAAATCCAAGGTTTAATCACTTGTATTTCAACATACACATACATATATATACAAACCCAATAATTTCCTCAAATCAACCAAACACATAACCATCATACAATTTATCCATCTTAGATCATATATTAGCAAGTAGAAAACTTACCTTGGTGTGGGAATCTCTGATTTTCTTATAGTAGCAACAATCTCCAAGCTTGAATCTCTCAATTTTCTTATTTCTCTCTAATTTCTCCACTCTTCCCTCTCTCTAGGGCTTGTGGTGTTTAATGGAAGGAATGGAAAAGGTTGGGAGACTTAAATCGTGGCTTAAGTCTGATTCCCAACTTAAATGGTAAATACCACATTAAAATGACTCCCAATAGGCGTTTAAGTTAAAACCAGTCAAAAGTGCCCAAAACGTAAAATTACAATATGGCACTTATTTTGACTGCCTCGCACATTCCGGGACTAAATACACCCTCTAAACTGGCATTCGAAAATTTTATAAATTATTTCAAGTTCCGATTTCATTTAAACCATAATGTCATTTAAAACATATAACACCATAAAACATGCAACATGATGATAATTACTTACACATGCCGTAAATATGCATCAATCTCGTAAATATTAACTTTCAACTCCTAAAATTAATATTTACTCCAGTTCCAACATTTTAACTAATTACCTTTTGCTGTAAATTAATATAAAATTAGCCCCCTAAAAGCGAGGGTTGTTAAATATTCCCTCCCTTATAAGGGAATTTTGCCCTCAAAATTCGGGTGTACCCTAATCGCAAAAAGGGGTATACTATCCTAAACTATAATTTTATCACTTTTTAACCAACCCCTCGTTGTTGTGGCGTCCCAAATGGACTCGGACTAAGGTCGTCACTACCGATCTCTATCTCTATTCTCCGTGTTCTAACATGACCCAAAGCGTTCCTCATGAACTATCGATCCCACCTTCCCACGGCAGAAGACGATACCCACACAACTTGGCGTAAATAGTCTTACATCTTGAATCGCGTTACATCCCTGCTCAGGGATGCCTACACCAACGCTAAATGGCTTAACCCCAACACTACTCAATTTATCTTCGCATAGGCGTAGACCCTCAAAGGATACGGCTCAATAATCCCAATCATTAAAGAAATGCTCCAGGACCACTCCAAGTCCAAGGAACCTATTGTTCATTGGTCTCATCCAACGAGTATGTGAATTACTCAACCGGCTACACTAGGCCACTCACGGTGCCATACCTTAGGAAATGATCCATACGGTCACTCAAAAAACCCAATTATTGTACGGTAGTTTCCATTTCATCCATTCACTTTAGGGTGGTAAGATATACGCCATTTCCATACGATTCCCATTACTTCCTAGAAACTTTACCAAACTTTCAACACGAATATCTAGTCTCGATCCACCACTATTGTTAGTCATTTCACAAGGTTTTAACACCCCTTCATAAGGGCGGGACGTACTCCTCTACATTGAGTCTGCACACAATGGCCGGAAAAGCAACGACTTGGTCGAACGATCAATAATTTTCTCAGATAGGATCATGACCATTTCGGTGCTGGCAATTCAATGAAGACGTCTATGAATATACCCTCCTTCGTTCCACCACTACTCTCTTCACACGAGTGGGTGAAATGGTCAGTCAAAGACATAAAGGATCTTACTCCAAAGTCTTCCTAGTTATGCTCTTTCTACTTGGCTTTACATGCCATCACAAATCTTCCGATGAGTTTCCTACTCGACGCATCTAGTACCCCAATCACATTCCCTTAGCGAAGGAGAATATCCAATCAATAGTCCATTATGAACTTCGTACACCAACTCTATTTCTCCCACGACATATTGCAACAACTTGTTGCTCGCGAGAAAGACTAAATTTCCTACCCAGGAAGTAGTGTCTCATCTCCTTAAGGCGATCACTACCACAATGAATTTTAACTCAAGCATGGGATAATACTTCCCACAAGTTTAAGCTTATGAGACGCATAGATAATGGGTCCATGCTCCAGTATTATTACTCCCCATCCTGGTAAGGACTTATTCATT
This sequence comes from Sambucus nigra, assembly GCA_949130495.1. Lineage (NCBI taxonomy): Eukaryota > Viridiplantae > Streptophyta > Magnoliopsida > Dipsacales > Adoxaceae > Sambucus > Sambucus nigra. Next base: position 236,268,851 of record OX422217.1, on the reverse strand, counting down.
AAATCCACCCTCGAGCTTACTAACATGGGCTCAGGAGTGAAGGTCAACTCATCCTTTTAACTCCCCGAAAGTTAAGTTACCAACGTAACACTCTATCTAAGAGAGATCTCATCTCCTTCGGGCTAACCTTTTAAATCTCTCGAGATTACATGCTTCTCGTTTCTAGGGACCTACTCCCCCTTAGATTTAACCCACGACCTCTTTGTAGTCAACTCCCTATACCCTTCCTAGATCAACATCACATGCCCTAAAGGCCTTACGTCCTAAAGATCCTAAGGTCGATCTATATACATCCTATCTAAGTCGTAGACGTATAATAATAAGTATATCCCTAGTGCCCAAGACCTTTCTCAACTTCCGACAGTCGCTCGGTTTCATGCGTGGGACGTCTCACTGAAGCGAAATCCAGACAAGGATCCCTCCCGTTACACTACTACCTCACATCGTCGGTCATCAAGATATGATGGTCTAAGACACATGTTCTGGACCATAAAAAATTTTAACTCGCAATCCTATTTACCAGATTCTACTTCTATGTATTACCATAACAAATAATTGAAGATTTCAACTAATCGGACATTTACTCTCCGTAAAGTCTTATAAATATTTATCCCACAACATATATACATATTTTTAAATAGCCTTCTTATCTAGGCATAACCCGAAGTCTCAATTCGACTTCATATCTCAGTCTCCCTCGCATCGATCAAAGGAGACAACTATATACATTGCTTTTATCTCGCACTTTAATAGCCCTTAATCACTCGACTACGTGATTCTCGGCTAAACCTTTCAACCCAACTTTCAAACAACAAAATAAAATATAACAAAGAAAGAAAGAATAGCGTCTCTCCACTCCCGACGTCGTTAAGTGTTCATGCTCAGAGTGCCTCGCAAAGCGAAGTCCAAACAAGGAACCCCTCTGACACATGCCTGCTTAACTTGTTGGTTATGGAGATAAGGCATAACGAACACAAACAAAGCAAACAAACAATCAAACACTCAAGCAAGATAACACAACAAGTAATGAAAACCTCCTACTTACCTCAACCACCCCTATAAAGTCTCATCATGTATCCAGGAGAGATATTATCGTACAACTAGTTCCATCCTGAAACTAGAAGTAGGATAGCCTCGCAATTTTATTTGCTTGCTATCACCCCGATCAAACCAAAATATCTTTACTCGTATAGTACATTTCATACAAGTAGCACATAACGTAAACAATACTTAAAAAGAAAATATATCATCACTCGCTTTATAACGAGTGAAGTAAAACACAAAACTTCCCTACCACGGAAGTCATATAATTACCATATTTAGTAGCGTCGATACTACCACAAACTCAATATGCACACCCGAATCTATAGTAAATGCAATACTACTAAATCTTATCCTAAGGAATACACCACCTACTAATAAGGTGGAATTCCCACATTCTTGCCAATCACTCTGGGTCAATACTAATGGTTCCCAGATACCGTATTCGAGTCTTCTTCGAACCAAATTACTTCCATCAATGCCCCAGCTAGGCATCTTATCTTTGCCCTTATTTTCCAATCAATATAATGAAAATGTGTGGTTCTTCCACGTCATAACCATTGTTCCGCCCCTAGCTGCCAAAAATTTACCCACACAATCCCTTCTACTTTCTCAATAAAAGAGAACATGCTAATGGCCTCCTCTTCCTTAGTTCAATGAAACCTCCCCTGGAGAATATCCACCGATGGGGTTTTATGAACACTGTTCTTTCAGAAGTGTTAACGATACTTACCCTGGAGCCTATCATTCCACTGAGGGGTTCCTTCTTCCTTATACCTACCTTATTTTGGTGCACGGCTTCCCTAACCGTATAACTCTTTATTCACTATCGGCCTCTGACCGAGCCTCGCGTAAACATTTGAGGATCTACCTTCTCCTCATTCCAGTTATCCCAGAGAAACTCGATGTTGATAATGAACACCGAGTTTCTCCATGGGCAAAACTTCCGGCACCCACAATTATGGTGACTACGCTCCCACCATTTCAACACTACTCCTACAGGTGAAGGATTTTCCTCCATCCTTTTCATCTGGGCACTTCTATACCCCTCTCTAGGCCAAAACTCCTAGACCTTACACTTCTACTGAATGAGGATGCATATCCTCCCTCTTACCTCACCTGTGGCCCTTATCATGAAAAAATATGTCTACTGTAATTAGTAGTCGCAGTAGCAAGATAAGAATTTCCACAAAGAGGAGCAACTTCCAAATCGGTCCACAGCCCTGACCACAACTTACAGTTCCTAGTAATTCCATCTAGCGACGTCTTCACAACAACTTTCCTTGGCGCCCTTCTTTAATCGACCTACAAATCTCACACGAATGCGCAACATATTCTATAGGTTCTACCTCATGGCAAAAGAATGAAATCTCACAAGAGAAATCAACGATCTTAATCCTAAGGATCTACGTCCAATCAAAAGCAACGCTGAAAGCGCAAAGCATTCACACAGACCCCTAAGGACTCTAGAACCTGACGCTCTGATACCATCTGTGGCAACCCGTGATTCGAAATAGGGGGTGGCCAGCCCGATACTTCAATATAACAAGAATCATGGATGGAATCATTCTTAGCATCACAATATATACAAAGTATACTGGATAACCACTCCATATTGCAGAAAAACGGGTTGCCAAAAATTTTGGTTTTGAAGTTAAAGAAAGAATTTAAACAACCCAATTTAAAAAGAAGGTGGAAACCCCAAGAATATATATTACAATAACGACAAGTAAACAATAAGAGGACAGAATATGTTGTCGGTTAACCGGTACATGCCAAGTGATACAACATTTTAATGTAAATTACATAATACATTACATTAAGCAAATACAATTGTTTGGGCCACACGCCCGAGTAAAAGACCCGATCTTGACTAGAGAACAAGGATGACGACGTCTATTGCAATATATACCGTAATACCCGCAAAGCATCACTGCTCGCCAAAAACACCGGGATAGGAAATTAGATCAGGCGTCCCTGTGACAAAGCACCTGAGAGGATACAAGATGCTTACACAACAAGAAATATGAGTTGGTCAGGGCCCGATTTTATATGATCACCAGATAAGTAAAAAGTATGACAGTTATGAATGGTAAATCATGACTACATAGGAATATGAATCTACCTACACAATTTAAAGCATGAGCTAAGACAATTTTAATTAATCATAAATCTAATTAAGCTATGTAGGAGAATAGGAATAATTAACATTAATTTAAACGCTTTCATCAAAAACATTAATCCATTTCATAGTTCCATTCCTTAACAGGAAAATATACTCAAAATTTTAAGCTCTATATGGCTTTTATCTTAATCATATGCTCTTTATGGCATCCCATTCCTTATCAGGAATATCATCATCAACAAATGCTCTTTGTGGCATTTCATTGTGCTCTTTATGGCACTTCATCATGCTCTTTATGGCATATATCAATACATCAAGTCCCACTTGATTATGAATTGTTATATTTATATACGTATAACGATTCTAAGATCGCCCCTCCGAGTTTCCCCACTGGGCGCACCCCAAAATAACCATCATCTTCCAGGGGCCTATCAAACAAGGCAACCTAGGCACCTATAACGCAAGACGTCAGGAAGCGGCCATATGCCTGCGGGAGAGTCAAGACCACACCCGGAATCTCGTCACCAGCGCAGAAAACATAACATATCGCCCATATGGCCTAGAACTCCTGCATTCACTAGCCTGGGGGCTTCACCTCGCGCACGAACTTCCCTTATGATGGCATTTAGAGAGGTGTGTTTAAGTAAATTTATCATTTACCAAATTCATTATGAAGTAAATTAGCATTTACCATTATTATTATCATTTCCATTTCATTTTCATTCACCATTATTCATATGTATGTTTCATTTTTATCCGAAACCATAATCATTTCCATTTCGTAAATAATTCACCTTTTTATCCGGAGCCATACGATAATTTATATCGTCATTATAACCTCAAAGAATAATTGAACTCCCAATTTAATTCACCCAACACTCTTTTATGTTGTTATACTATTAACCATCAAGGCCAACATAGCTCAATTGAGCTTCTAAAGTCTCCCGAACATAATACTACAACTCCTAGTTTCATAATAATTACTAGAAGAAAAGAATGCCCTAACATCAATTGGCATATCCCAGGAAAAGTCCCCACATAACGCATTTCTAATCTAGGATAGTTACCCCACTCATCTAGGAATCTAAAACTCTAAATTTACTTCATTCAAGAAGGTTCCTAGTCCCTATTGAAGAGAATAAATCTAGGAAACAAAATAAGGTTTAAAGGTAAAAAAAAACGGGGGACCGGTCTACCGGTCCTAAGGTCGCGGTCGACCGCGTCTCAAAATTTTACTTAAGAATAAAAGCATAAATTTCGGTTTAGAGGTGACGTTCGACCGGTCAGGGGACCGCGGTCGACCGTACACCAATTTTTAGGCCTTTGTGGGAAAGCAGTATGCCCTCCCCCGAAGACCCGGTCGATCGGTCCTGGGACCGCGGTCGGCCGGTCATAGCAGACCTAGGACCCTTTCTTCTTGCAAAAGTAAAACCGAAGTTATACTTATAAACCCCAATCTCATTTCCCAAATCACCACTCATATACATATAACCACAACATTATTAAATTTCAACTACTCTCTAAATCACATTAACCCTACAAATCCAAGGTTTAATCACTTGTATTTCAACATACACATACATATATATACAAACCCAATAATTTCCTCAAATCAAACAAACACATAACCATCATACAATTTATCCATCTTAGATCATATATTAGCAAGTAGAAAACTTACCTTGGTGTGGGAATCTCAGATTTTCTTATAGTAGAAACAATCTCCAAGCTTGAATCTCTCTATTTTCTTATTTCTCTCAAATTTCTCCACTCTTCCCTCTCTCTAGGGCTTGTGGTGTGTAATGGAAGGAATGGAAAAGGTTGGGAGATTTAAATCGTGGCTTAAGTCTGATTCCCAACTTAAATGGTAAATACCACATTAAGATGACTCCCAATACGCGTTTAAGTTAAAACCAGTCAAAAGTGCCCAAAACATAAAAATACAATATGGCACTTATTTTGACTGTCTCGCACATTCCGGGACTAACGACACCCTCTAAACTGGCATCCGGAAATTTTATAAATTACTTCAAGTTCCGATTTCATTTAAACCATAATGTCATTTAAAACATATAACACCATAAAACATGCAACCTGATGATATTAACTTACAGATACCGTAAATATGCATCAATCTAGTAAATATTAACTTTCAACTCCTAAAATTAATATTTACTCCAGTTCCAACATTTTATCTAATTACCTTATGCGGTAAATTAATATAAAATTAACCTCCTAAAAGCGAGGGTTGTTTCATTTTCCTCGTAAACATCATATTTCTTTCACTCCTCATACATATATAGACAATTAAATAATAATATCACCAATCAAAGTTCTAAAACATCACCAATCAAAGTTGTCAAACGTCTACGAAAATTACATGATTGTCTACCGAATGCACTGGGGAAAGAAAATAGTTCAAGATAGTAAACATCACAATGCTTTATTTTCAGACAAAATTTGCCTAGTAAAAAACACATTTCTTTCTTTCATCATACATATACAGACAATTAAATAATAATATCACAAACTGATGTTGTCAAACGTCTACGAAAATCACATTATTGTTCAAGGAATGTAATCGGGGAAAAACAGTTACAAGACAGTGAACGTCATTTTAATAGCAAGATTTATAGTTAATAAAAACGATACACATTTAAATTAAATTTACCTCGTAAAGAAATTGGCAATTCGTTCAATCTCAAGTTGCAGTAAGATCCTACAAAGTTTCATACCAATTAAATGACGACATAATCATTTACTATTTCAAATAACTGTATACTATATATCTTTAACAAATTCCTATTGGGAATACCAGAAGAAATTCCACATTCACTTTAGTAAGCGCATAATTTTTTGCAGTATAAACTATTAACAATTCAAAGTTCTTTAATTAAAATATGCTAGAAAATTTAATACACTTGACACTTACAAATAAGAATTCTATTAAAAAAATGCAATTGAATAGACCTTGAGTTTGGAAGATTCAAAGATATTTCCATATTCAGTTTATTAAGTGCATAATTTAGAAACGTACAAACTATTAATAATTGAAATAACTATAAAAATAATATATGCCAGGAAAATTGTAGACACTCCACACATACAAATAAGATTTTTATAACAAAAAAATGCAATTTAATTTACCTTGAGTTTGGAAGAATCAATGACGATACTACTAACTAAAGAGACCAAATATATAGAGATAAATTTACATTTTAGTGTTTCAGCTCCCTTGCTCAACTTTTCATTGGTGAATCTTTCATCTTCGTTGACATCATGTGATGAAGTTGGAAAATGAATTCGTGTGAGATGAGGAACTTGGAAAGTGAGTGGGTTCAGGACGATTTTTGTGAGATGAGGGAATAACTCAGCTTTCAAGGGTAAGATAGGGTTTGGATATTACTTGAAGGGTTTTTTTGTCTTTTTAGATTTATGAATGAACTCCCCGCTTTTTAAGTAGTATATATTTAAATATATATATATATATGGGCAGGCTCAAATGAGGTCTCAGTTTAAGAACCTATTTTGAGGACCATTTTTTAGAATAGTAAAAAAAATATTTTTGGGTTGATTTTTTTTATGGTTTTTAAACATTTTAGTAAGATCATAAAAAAATCAGCTCAAAATGTTTTTTTGCTATTTTAAAAAAATCGGTCAAACTTTGTCAGTTTTAAATTATTTTACGCTATTAAAACTGATAAAGTTTGACCGATTATTTTAAAATAGCAAAAAAAATCATTTTGGGTTGATTTTTTTTATAATCTTACTGAAATGTTTAAAAATCATAAAAAAATACGCCAAAAATATTTTTTTTACTATTTTATCAAAATTGGTCCTCAAACTAAGGACCTCACTTGATCCTTTATCTCTCTCTCTCTCTCTCTCTCTCTCTCTCTCTATATATATATATATATATATATATATATATATATATATATATATATATATGGATATAATATTTTTAAAAAGAATTTTTCCATCTTTCTTAAATATAATATATAGGTATAAATATTTTTAAACAATTATTTCATAAATATAAATTCTTGTTTTTAAAACAATACTCTATTGGTAAAAATATAAATAATAATTTTTTTAAATCGAAACTATAATTCTAGCACTTTTTTCTATAAATTGTTTTTACAAAAGTTAATTTTATAAAGATAAGTATAAATTATTTTATTATATATAAACGAGTTTCTAACTCCTTTTTTTTACATAACCAATACCCTTTTGGTAAAAATATAAAAATCATTTTTTAAAATAAAAACTATAGTTTTAGCTCTTTTTTCTATAATTTTTTTACAGAAGTTAATTTTATAAAGATAAGTATAATCTTTCTTAAAAGAAATAATATATATATCTATGCATATAATCTTTTTAAAAATATTTTTTCAATATTTCTTAAATATAATATATAGGTATACAATCTTTCTAAAAAGTTATTTTATAAATATAAATTATGTTTTTAAAACAATACTCTTTTGGTAAAAATATAAATAACAAATTTTTTTAAATAAAAACTATTGTTTTTGCTCTTTTTTCTATAAAAATATTTTTTTGCAAAAGTTTATTTTATAAAGATAAGTATAAATTATTTTATTATATATATAAGAGTCTCTAACTTCTATTTTTTACATAAATCATGTTTTAAAAGGTTGTTCTTATAAATATAAATATAATGTTTTTAAGAAAAAACTATTTTTTTAAACCAACGTTAACGTATATAACTCAAAAAAGGTTTTTAAAAAACCTTTTTTGAGTTATATACGTTAACATTACTTTATAAAAACATCTTTTCCTTAAATATATTTATATTTATAAAATAGCCTTTTAAAACACAATTTGTGTAAAGAAATAAAGTTGAAAACTAGAGTTTTTAGAAAATTACTTTATAAAAATACAATTTTTATACATAATAAAATATTTTATGCTTATCTTTATAAAATAAAGTTTTGTAAAAAAAATATAAAAAAAAATGTTAACAGTATAGCTTTATGGGAAAAGAGTATATATTTATATTTTTATAAAAATAATATTATTTAAAAAAATAATTTATATTCAAAAAATAGTTTTTAAGATATATACATATGTGTGTTCTATTATTTTTGTTTTCTTAATTGCCCTTATTTCATCATTAAATATTCTACTCTTCCATTTCAATTTTGCATGCAAGTATTTATTTGGCATCAAATAATCTACAAATGAAATACATATATTCATTATCCTTTTATAAATTTTTGTACATTAAAGGTATGTATCACACAAATATAAAATAGGTCTTTTAACGTTATATATTTTACCTCTATTTTTTGAAGTATTTTTGCATTACATTGTATAACAAGAATTTTAAAGCCCCCGCACATCACGGGGGACTAAAAACTATTATCTCTATCTCTACTATTTAAATCTCGACTATTTAAAAAGAGGGAAGTTCCTTTTCAAATCTCAAAGTACTAAACTACCCTCATTAAATTAACATTTTCTATCATACCCTTAATATTAGTCTCACACATTCATTAAATTAAAATTATTCCATGAATCTTAACTTGATACGTTCTCTCCTAATACATTCATCTAACAAAACTTTCAAATACATTCATCTTGAAACCTTAGAAATCAAAAGTCAGCTGCCCAAGTTCCTTAATCTTCCCATCAGATTCATATTGCATAGTTTCTTCGTTGCTGTTGTTTCTTGTCCAAAAAATAAGGTCAATACTACTAATTTAGTCTCAATTTTTTTATTCCTTTTTCATTTGCCATCAAAAGTATGCATTTGTCAATTTGAAAGCAAATACATAATTTTTGTAATTATGTAAAAAATAGAAGTTCAAAAAGAGAGACAACTCTCAAATTGTTATGTTAAAAAAACTGTTATGATAGTTTTAAAAACCATTTTTTTAATTAAAAAAATTGTTATGATACTTTTATAAAGTTTTTTTTTAAGATAGATTTAAAAACTATTTTTTTGCCAAAAAAATGTTTTTTAATAAAATTGGGATTTAAAATTAACAAATAAAAAAAATTTAAATTGAAAATTATTTTTATGACCGAACACGACTCAAATAAAAACAACTCGACATAACACGACACGACAATTTTTTTTTTAATCAAACATGAACACGATCCTAATAAAAGTGACACGACGCAACATGAAATATTATTTTTTTGCAAAACACGACCTAAGTAAAAGTGTCACGCCACAATATATGTTATTTTTTAAACCAAACCGAAACCCAACCAAAATAAAAATGACACGACACACCTCAAAATCTTATTTTCACCTATAAAAGTAATATGACACAACATGAAATCTCATTTTTTACCAAATACTAATTGCGGGTACCCGAATTTGGCATTACGGGCCCGGACGAGTAGCTTAATTAAAACGGCCCAAAGTCCGAACCCTTCGCACCTTAACTTTAATTCAGTTATGACTTAGTCTTCTCCCATGTTCTCGTATAGAGATATTCCAGGAGAAGTTGGTAAACGTGGGGGAGTCCAACCCCCCCACTCCCCAAAGATAGACATGTATATAATAAACCATAGGTCTGGGGCAAAAGACACGTAGGGTATTCTCTGTAAACGCTCCCTAGAGTATATAGAAATAATACTGACTGCACCACCGTGGATGTAGGAATTCTTGTTGAACCACGTATATCTCCTGTTGTGTGATTGGCATTTTACTTTCCTTATTTTGCTTGGTGATTGCGCTTCCCTCATTTATTTGTGTTGAATATATTTGTCACCATAATTGGCGTCGTCTGTGGGAACGTTTATCTTCCCTGAGAAAGCCCACACCGACAAAGAAGTTTGAAATGTCTGGTCACAGTAGTAATGCTCCTCGGGCAGGAGATATCCAAGAATAACCTGCTCCTCGCAGGATCAGATCTGAAGTTCAGCCTTCAGATCAGAGGGCTCGCCTAGAGAGGCCAGTGATATGACACAAATATTGGGTATTTCATCCGTTAACCTACGCGTTATTATCCCCCTCGGGTATCTTAATCCCTATATTTATGCTCGTTAACCAGACAACCTCGGATTTCTATGTTAACATGTTTTGCAGGGGTTAATTGAGATTTCGTAGGTATTTGAATGCTTAGTATGAAGTTCGGATGCATTCCGGCGAAGTTCCGTACACAATCGCACGCACAAGGGCATTTTAGTATTTTCACAGCTTGGGTACCTGGCCTGACATCTCACGGAAGTTGTATCCCTCCTCTCTAGATTCGCATGGCCACGAACGGTGCGCGATTCCGATTCATAACGAAGAAGTTACGACGATTTCAGCGGAGGAAAAACAAGGAAAGAAAAAGAGGAGAAGAGAAGGAGAAGAGAGGAATGCAGTAGGCTGCTGCATTCTGCCCTGCTTGATCGATCGATCGAACCATTTGGTCGATCGATCGACCATTCTCATTTGTCGAATTTTTTCCTAGGTCAATCGATCGATGCTCTGTTTTCTGCAGATATTTTGCCTTCTTTTCTTTCTTCTTTATTTTTATTCCAACTTACTATATAAGCCAATTTTGTTGTAATAAGAATAGATAGCTGTAGATACACGATTTTAGGTTAGAATAGTTAGGGTTTTGAGTGTTTTGGATGGTTCTTCTTCATTTCTCTTTGGATTGACAATCTAATTGGTTTGTAAGTTGACTTTTCATTACCCTCTCCTTTAATATAGCTTGTTTTCCATTAATTCTTGCTTTCTAGATAGTTTTCATGCTTTTTTAATTAGTTTACTTGATTTATTTCTTTCTTAATTAGTTTATTGTTTTGTTAATTTAGTTTAATTCATGTATTGCCCTTAGATAAATAGGGTCGAGATTGCATTTTCGCCATTTACGGGTTTGGACCTCGAAAATTAGGTTTTGTGTAAAATTGCATTTAATTGAAACCGCGTGTATTAAAGTTGGATTTTTATGCATTTAACTTTATTTGTCACGCAACTTTAGTGTTTATAGCGATAATCCGAATTTAATCCGCGTGTGACCATTTTTCGTTAAATGTTTAATCTCGCAACTTTGGCTTAAATTCCTTATTGCGTGATGTTTATGCTTAATTGAAAATGATTGATTAAATGTTTTCGAATCGAAATTCTAATTAGTAGTTGTTTAGCCCGTGAATGTGTGTATGCGATCCCAATCCTCGCTTTCCTTTTGTGTAGCGTAACTTATTCTTTTTCTTTTGTCACCATAACCACCCATCACATTTTCTTATTTCTTTTACACCACTTTTATTCCTGAAGTTTTAAAGCAATTAACATCTAAAATTCAATCACTCCCTATGGATTTCTTACGATACCCGACTTACCGCTGTGCTTGCTTGTCAAGTGTAGTAGTATATTAGGTTCTTTTGTATCGCGGCGACGAAACACACAACTCTTGTGTATTCACACGAACACACTTTTTCCGCCCGGTCACAAAATGGCACCGTTGACGGGGAGTGTGTTTTAGATAGTAATTGTTTTATTATTTCGTAGTATTTTTCCTTTTGTATTTGTATTCTTTGTTTTAACCTTTTTTGCAGGATAGCATACTTGAGCGCTAAGAAACTTTGATTCTCGCTTGCTCACTTTCTTGCTCGGATTCTCCATCTTCAAACAACGAGGTAATCATGTCCTACTATTATTGTTATTATGGTTATTCTAATGATTCATACTTTGGGGATAGTTTTCAAGTTTTCCATTTTCAAGATTTTCTTGAAAATGAAATACTTAAAAACATTTATCGGAATGAAAATCGTTATTGGGAGCTTGAGCTGGATTCATTATTCGAATCCAATGACAATTCTTATTTCATTACTTTCGAAGACGAGTTTCAACCAAATGAGGAATCCGAGGCTCTTGAGCCGAGGAAGCCTACTTTGGAAGAGACTTTGCTTCTTTACTCCCAAGGTTTGGAAAGCCTAAATGATGCTGGAATGAGACTTGGTGCACTTTGCGATGAGATGAATTCTTACGCACAAAACAATGAGGAGGTGGAAACTTGTGTTTCACCTAAATTTTTCGAAGAATTTCTCATCGAGTGTGCATCTTTCTCCCCCGAAATTCAATCTCCTTCCGATGATGAGTCGATTGATATTGAATTTGTGTCATCACCATATTCATTTTTCGTGATCGAACCATTAGAATTATCGGTTGATTCCTATGAGTCGGTAGAAATTAAAACTTCTACACTTTTTGCCGATGAGGACTCTTTACCGGACTTGTTTTCGATGGATGTTATCCTCATGTGTACACCATCTCCCATTCCATTTGAAAAACCTTTGGGAGATGAATCGATTTTTCTTGGACCTCTAGTGTACCTTTCCCCCTTGTTATCCAAATTCCCCATCGTCCGCCCAAAATTTCAAATTGGCGATGGTTCACTTTTTTCACCACCCACATGCCTTCTGTTGTTCAAACGGAATTCTTATTTTCCGGGAGGCATGTTCGCTTTGGAGGGTCCACTGTTGATCTTTCAAAATCAAATCCCTTTTTGGGTGGACCCTCAACTATTTAGACTTCTAGTGTATAGTTAGTGTGAAGCCTAAATAGTAGGTTGTAAATAGTTAGCTTTTTAATTTTCTTTCTTTCCTATTTTTCTTCTTCCCTTTTTTAATTTAGTCTAGTGTAATTAGTTAACTTTTTGTTATTTGTTTTTGCTATGCTCGGTACTAACTTGTTTTGTTGATTCCTTTGGACTCGCGCTTATGGATATCGCTCCAATTTTGGGTAATAGCGTTCTTTTCCTCTCTTTGTGTTGTGTTCTTAATGCGCATTGAGGACAATGAAACATTTAAGTTAGGGGGTGTAGGATATTCTATCCATTTCATGTGTAGTCCATGGATTTGCTCACATTTAGTTACTAAGTATTCCTTTTTGTGAAAAATTAAAAATTTTCAAAAATATTTTCTTTCTTTTTTCTCCTTTGTTGGGCATTTTGCCTTGTTTCCAGTGATAAATTTCAATAATTGCCCAATCCAATAGACAACTCAACGATGCATGTTCTCGATTTTAGAAGTTATTAGACTTTAGTCCTCAAATCATTGATATTGTGAATAACTTCATGAATTAAAATTTATCCCATGAGCATATGCACTTTCCTTGTTCTATTGATTTGGTTTAAGATTTTTATTACTCGGGAATCTTTTGTTGCATTGTATATACTTACACCGAGTAAGCTTTGTACCTTTCGTCGTTTGTGAGTGTTATACACTATTCTTTTCTCATTGAAAACGTTGAATTCGTTGGTAATCTCACTAATCTTTCATTTGACCATTCATTAATTGAGTTCATACTTGAAATGTGTTAGTTGATCATGGTTTTCATATATTGTTTTGACTCGAGAATTGCGTAAACTTTTGGAAATGATCATAGGCCCTCTTTGTTATGTCACCCATATTGACCTTGACCTCACCCTTATATTCTTTCCCTAGTCAACCCCTTTGTGACAAAATACTAGCCTTTCGTTTCATTACCCAAAATTCCATAACCAACTCCAAATTGGAGTTTTAATCCATGCATACACCTTACATACCTTTGTTTGGAATGTTACTTGGGATTGAATGTTGTTGTTATGATTGCGGTTGCAATTTTAGGCATATAAGAGTTTGATAAGCAAAGAAAATAAAGTAGTAAAAAAAGTAAAAAGAAAAGAAAAAGAAAAAAGAAGAGAAAAATGAGAAAAAGAAGAAAAGAAAAGAAAGAGAAAGTTGTATATGTTGTGTATAGTGTTCAATAATCTTTGATTACTCTCCCCAATGATATATCTAATGCTCGTTTGGAAGTTAATTTCCATTTTTTATATTGCCCGCATCCTTTCCATTATCCCGAGTTCTCATCCCGAACACTTTGAATCCGTACATACATTCCTTCATTTCGTACCTTAACCCCAAACCTACATTACAACCCTCTAAAGTCCTATGTGATCTTAGGGTGCATTTAATTTAAAAGTCATAATAGTTTTGATAATCTGTGAAAATGAATTTCGCCTCTTTTTCATTTTATATATAGCATTCTTCATTTGTGACATGTGTGCGGCCTAGTTTCCATTTACATTTACTCTTTAACCCGCATGTCCCGTGTGTTACCTCCCTGTTTTGAGTGCATTCGCTTGATGAGTGTAATCCCCGTGAGGATTGAATATGCATGCCTTTATGTTTATCCGGTTTGTTTAAGTTTTTACCAAATCATATTTTGCATTTGCTCCCCCCCCCCCCCCTCCCACTTTTAAAGTTTCAATTCTATGAGGTGCACTCAACCTGTTAATAATAACGGACTTTAGCTTGAATTCGTTCAATATGCTAATAACATGTTTGAAATCTTTTTCGTTGTTGTTGAGTTTGTCGCATGTTGGGTTGGGCATATTTTGAGGAAACCATATGATGTTTGTGGGCTTCATCCCTGAAAATCCTCACGAGACGACACTCATCCACTAGGGTAACCTAGGGGTTTAACGGCTTATTGCATACGCTAAATGCAATCGAATCGTCCACAAAAGTGGCCTTATGCTTTTATACCATACTTTTGTACTATCTCCTGCTTTTGGTTTGCTTGTAGTTCTTGTTGCATCCTATTTCATTGCTAGGGACTAGCAATGTGTAAGTTAGGGGGTGTGATACGACGCAAATATTGGGTATTTCACCCGTTAACCTACGCGTTATTAGCCCCCTCGGGTATCTTAATCCCTATAAATATGCTCGTTAACCATACAACCTCGGATTTCTATGTTAACATGTTTTGCAGGGGTTAATTGAGATTTTGTAGGTATTTGGATGCTTAGTATGAAGTTTGGACGCATTCCGGCGAAGTTCCGTTCACAATCGCACGCGCAAGGGCATTTTAGTCTTTTCATAGCTTGGGTACCTGGCCTGACATCTCACGAAAGTTGTATCCCTCCTCGCTAGCTTCGTGTGTCCGTGAACGGTGCGCGATTCCGATTCATAACGAAGAAGTTACGGCGATTTCAGCGGAGGAAAAACAAGGAAAGCAAAAGAGGAGAAGAGAAGGAGAAGAGAGGAATGCAGTAGGCTGCTGCATTCTGCCCTGCTTGATCGATCGATCGAACCATTTGGTCGATCGATCGACCATTATCATTTGTCGAATTTTTTCCTAGGTCGATCGATCGACCAAAGGGGTCGATCGATCGATGCTCTGTTTTCTGCAGATATTTTGCCTTTTGTTCTTTCTTCTTTATTTTTATTCCAACTTACTATATAAGCCAATTTTGTTGTAATAAGAATAGATAGCTGTAGATACACGATTTTAGGTTAGAATAGTTAGGGTTTTGAGGGCTTTGGATGGTTCTTCTTCATTTCTCTTTGGATTGACAATCTAATTGGTTTGTAAGTTGACTTTTCATTACCCTCTCCTTTAATATAGCTTGTTTTCCATTAATTCTTGCTTTCTAGATAGTTTTCATGCTTTGTTAATTAGTTTACTTGATTTATTTCTTGCTTAATTAGTTTATTGTTTTGTTAATTTAGTTTAATTCATGTGTTGCCCTTAGATAAATAGGGTCGGGATTGCATTTTTGCCATTTACGGGTTTGGACCTCGAAAATTAGGTTTTGTGTAAAATTGCATTTAATTGAAACCGCGTGTATTAAAGTTGGATTGTTATGCGTTTAACTTTATTTGTCACGCAACTTTAGTGTTTATAGCGATAATTCGAATTTAATCCGCGTGTGACCATTTTCCGTTAAATGTTTAATCTCGCAACTTTGGCTTAAATTCCTTATTGTGTGATGTTTATGCTTAATTGAAAATGATTGATTAAATGTTTTCGAACCAAAATTCTAATTAGTAGTTGTTTAGCCCGTGAATGTGTGTATGCGATCCTGATCCTCGCTTTCCTTTTGTGTAGCGTAACTTATTCTTTTTCTTTTGTCACCATAACCACCCATCACCTTTTCTTATTTCTTTTACACCACTTTTATTCCTGAAGTTTTAAAGCAATTAACATCTAAAATTCAATCACTCCCAGTGGATTTCTTACGATACCCGACTTACCGTTGTGCTTGCTTGTCAAGTGTAGTAGTATATTAGGTTCTTTTGTATCGCGGCAGCGAAACACACAACGATTGTGTCCTCACACGAACACACTTTTTTCGTCCGGTCAGCCAGCCTCAGAAGAAAGACAAGGACTAGCGAGGTCCACACAAATATCCAGGTTGATTGATGTGTATGAGGCGAGGTTCCAAGAGCAGAGGGAGTCTTCTCGCAAGCATGAAACTGAGAATGCTCGCCTCAAAATAAGGTTAGAAAGAATGGAGGGAGAGCTCCATCGTGGCACCAGGGGGCGCTCGTACCGCACTCCTAGCCCTCAGGCGAGCAAGTCTCGCAGTCGAGGAAGGAACCCTAGACGCGAATCCCAGAAATTTGAGGGGGACGAGTCAGAGGATGACCTGCTCGAGCAACTGCAACTAGTTCGCCATTGCAGGAGCCCAACTCGCAGAAACGAGAACATACGAAATTTGGTTCGAAGGTAGATGAACCAACACCCTGCGCATCGCGGTGCCAGATCGACCCGAGAGCTCGCTAGGCGAGCCCTCAAAACTCAAATGAAATCACCTTTCTCAAGGGAAATAGAAGAAGGGGAAGCCCCCAAGAAATTTGCTATTCCAAGGTTCAAGATTTATGATGGCAAAACTGATCCCATTGATCACGTTAGGCAGTACATGCAAGCTATGACCCTTTGGAACCATGGGGCGCACTGATGTGCCGAATTTTTCCCTCGACCCTGCATGACGTGGCGCAGAAATGGTTCGAAAGGCTCCCCCACAGGTCCATCAGAATCTTTGAGTCCCTGGCCGAGCTCTTTACGGCCCGCTTCATTACTAGTAGCTCCCACCCCAAAAGGATGGATGCCTTGTTAACAATGAAAAAGACAACTCAAGAGACCCTCCGAGACTACGCGAAGAGGTACTAGGAATTATTCAACGAGGTCGAAGACTGCTCAGAGAAGGTAGCGGTGGACTCCTTTCAAATTGGGCTACCCAAATCTTCCCTTCTGTACCAGTTCCTGACAAAGAAAGAGGCCACGACCATCAACGACCTGATGGCTCGCATCAAGAAATACACCAAGGTGGAGGATATGACCCGCCTCAGCACAGGGGAGAACGGTCGAGCTAAGATCGCTGCCAAAGGAAGTGACAAAACTGAGAACTAGAAGAAAGGAGGAAAGAATGGGGGAAAGAATGGCTCCAAGAAAGGAGCCAGGAACGATGTGGCAAAAGCATTTCAGGCAGTCAACACTGTCTTCAGAGAACCGATTTATAAGATTCTCGTAAAAATCGAAGACGAGACATTTATTAAGTGGCCTAAAAAGATGGGAGGAGATCCCTCAAAGAGAAACAACTCCCTGAGATGATCTTTTCATAAAGAAGGAGGACATAAGACTGAGCATTGCAAGGCTCTTAAGTCCCACCTCAAAGAGCTAGCCCAGCCCGGGCATCTGAACGAATTTGTGGAAAAGAAGGCAGAGAAAGTTGCTGCCAATGGAGAAGCAAGGCCTGACAACGTACTCGAAGACGATGCCGGCCATGAATTTGCAGTAATTCATAGAGCATCTGATGTGAAGCAGATTCAAGGAAATTCAGCTCGAATGGAGGTAAAAAATCTTACAACAGTGATGCAAGCTTTTCATATCGATCCAGCAAAGACACAATCAGGAAAGCGACAACGAGCAGATGACGTCGACTATAGTAAGCATATTGTATTCACAGATGAAGATCTAATAGGAGTAAGAACCCCACATCATGATGCTTTGATCATTACTCTCAGGATAGTTAACTATGACGTCGACAAGTTGCTCATCGACCAAGGAAGCTCGTTCGAGGTAATGTATCTCGACCTGTTCAGAAAATTGAAGTTAAGCATCGCCGACCTAAAGGAGGCCACTGTCCCTTTAGTTGGATTTGCTAGAAAAGTGACTATGCCCTTAGGAAAGATCGTGTTTCCAGTAAGGGCAGGAAATGTATCCAAGATGATTGAGTTCCTGATAGTTGACATTGACTCGCCATACCAAGCTATCCTCGGCAGAGGATGGCTGCACATAATGAAGGCAGTCTCCTCGACCTACCATCAGAAACTCAAATATGTGATCGAGCGAGGTGTAATGGAGATCCATGGCGCTCAAGCGATGGAAAGAAAGTGCTTTATAGTGGCCATCCGCCCAAGACCAGAGAAGAAGGACGACAAGCCCAGTGAGAAATTTGTAGAACAAGAAGGTCTGATACCTTCGAAATAGCAGTTATAATACGGAAGGCCCGGAGTGGAGGAGACCAGGCTCCTCCCCTCTGAGCGGGTCGTTGAGGACCTGGAGGAAGTTACAGCTGGAGGTAGCGACGATGATAGGATCTTCTTGATTGGAGCTTCTCTCACAGATCAGGAAAAGAAGGAGTTGATGATTCTGCTGAGAAGCAATGTAGACATTTTCGCATGGGAACCATACAAGCTGCCTGGAATTGATCCTAGTGTGGTTTGTCATCAGCTGCATGTCGACCCCACTTTCAAACCAATCACCCAAAAGTCACGGCGAACTGCGCCCGAGAAGGCAAAGGCCATGGAACAAGAAGTTGAAAAATCGCTGGATGCAGGATCCATACGGGAGGTCCAATTCCCCAAATGGCTATCCAACCCAGTAGTAGTTCCAAAGAATAACGGGAAATAGAGAGTCTGCATCGACTTCACTGACCTTAATAGGGCGTGCCCTAAAGACAGTTTCCCTCTTCCAAAGATCGATCAACCAGTGAACGACACAGCAGCTCACGAGAGAATGAGTTTTCTAGAAGCATACTCGGGGTATCATCAGATCCCTCTGTACGCTCCAGACCAGGACAAGACAGCATTCATCACCACCGTTGGATTATACTGTTACAAGGTCATTCCCTTCGGGCTCAAAAATGCAGGGGCAACCTACTAGCGACTGGTCACCAAGATGTTCAAGGACCAAATGGGGGACACCATGGAAGTCTACATAGACGATATGCTCGTCAAAAGCAGGAATAAAGAAGATCACCTCTCAGACCTATCAAGAACCTTCAAAACCCTCAGGAAGTATCGAATGAAACTTAACGCAAGCAAGTATTCTTTCGGCGTCCAGTCAGGAAAATTTCTCGGGTACTTGGTCAGCAAGAGAGGCATCGAGGCTAATCCAGACCAGATCGATGCAGTCAAAAGGGTACAACCTCCTCGCACAATTTGGGGCGTACAAAAGCTCACCGATATGCTCGCTACCTTGAGCCGTTTTATCTCAAAGTCCTCTGAGAAGTGCAAACCGTTCTTCCAGCTCCTAAAGGGAAACAAAATAGTATAATGGAATCGAGATTGCTCGCGGCCATTGGATGAGCTCAAGGCTTACCTCAGCTCACCACCGCTGCTCGTCATACCCCAGGAAACAGATTCCTTGTACTTATACCTCGTCGTTTCCAGCCACACTGTCAGTTCTACCTTGATGTGAGAAAAAGCAGGAATCCAACACCCCATTCATTACGAGAGCAAAATCTTATTGGAAGCCGACCAACGGTACCTACCACTAGAGAAGATCGCCTTTGCACTTGTAGTGGCTTCGAGGAAGTTGAAGCACTACTTTGAAGCTCACACTATCATCGTCCTTACATCACACCCCCTTAAAGCAATCCTGAGGAAATCAGATTTATCGGGTAAACTATCTAAATGGTCAGTCGAGCTCGAACGATTTGACATACAATTTTAACCAAGGAACGCAATCAAAGGGAAGGTCTTTGCTGATTTCATAGCAGAATTCACAGGAGAGCAGTCTCTCGACCAACTTCAACCCGTGAAACAAAGAGAGAATCACACAACAGACGGAGTCCGAAAATTATTTATTGATGGAGCCTCCAATTCAAAGGGGGCAGGAGTAAGCATTGTGCTTGTCACTCCAAAGGATACAATCCTCGAACAAGGAATCAGGCTTGGATTTGAAGCCTCCAATAACGAAGCAGAATATGAGGCTTTAATAGTCGGCCTCCAGAAGGCACAGACCTTGGGGGAAAATAAGTTACAGGTGTTCGGTGACTCACAATTAGTCTCCAATCAGATAAGTGGAGACTATAATGCAAAAAATGAAAGAATGGTAGCCTACCTCACCTTGGCAAAAAAGGCTAATGGCCAACTTCGAGGAAGTCAGTGTCCAACAGTTTCCCAGAGGACAGAATAGCCATGCTGACGCCCTAGCAGCCCTGAGTTCGACAATTGATTCCGACTTAAACAGAATAATCCCCATTGATTTCCTCGCTCATCCGAGCATTAACCCCAACAACGAGCTGCCAAGCGTGGAGCATGTGCTCCAAATTGAGTCAGCACCCAGTTGGATGGATCCTCTAAGGGACTATTTGAAGGATGGCACACTTCCAGATGATAAGAAGACCGCTCACCAGGTAAGAGTCAAAGTTGCTCGCTTTCACTTATCTCCTGAGGACAAGCTATATAAGAGATCGTTCCCTGGTCCCTACCTTCAATGTGTTCACCCGAGGGATGTCAAATAAATTCTACATGAACTCCGCGAGGGAATCTGTGGAGGCCATATTAGAGGAAGGTCATTGTCTTTCCGAGCAATGAAGGAAGGCTATTGGTGGCCATATATGCAAAGAGACTCTGCAGTGTACGTTCGCAAATACGAGAAGTGCCAACTTCATGCTCCTATGGTCCATCAACCTGCCAGTGACCTAAGATCATTTTCCATCCAATGGCCATTCGCCTAATGGGGAATGGACATCGTAGGGCCTCTTCCAATCGCTGCTGGCAATCACAAATATCTGTTGGTCGCAACTGACTACTTCACCAAATGGATCGAGACGGAACCCCTGGCAAACATCCGAGATGCAGATATGATAAGATTTATATGGAAAAATATAATCACCAGTTTTGGCATCCCCAAAACCATCATCACTGATAATGGAATGTAGTTTGAGAGCGGCTCCTTTTATAATTTATGTAATGAGCACGGAATCAGACACCATTTCATCTCGGTGGATTATCCTCAGAGCAATGGCCAAGCTGAGGCTTCCAACAAGACGATGGTCGATGGGTTAAAGAAACGATTAGAATGAGCTAAAGGCGCATGGGTGAATGAACTACCGTATATTTTGTGGGCCTACCATACTACCCCACGTCGAGCAACGGGGGAAACCCCATTCTCACTAACGTATGGAATGGAAGCAGTCATCCCATTGGAAGCAGGATTACCCACTATGAGGTCCATCCTTATCGAACAGGGCCAGAATGATGCAGCATTACTCGCTGAGCTTGACTTAGTCGACGAACGCCGAGAGCTTGCCTTAGTAAAACTAATGAGCTATCAACAACAGCTCGCAAAGCACTATAATAAGAAGGTCAATCCAAGGGCATTCAGAGTTGGGGACTATGTCCTAAGAAAAGTCCTGGGCAGCGCAGTAAAACCATCAGACGGCAAGTTAGGACCAAACTGGGAAGGAACATTCAAGATAACAAAAGATGATCTGCGAGGAGCTTATCACTTAGAAACGCTGGAGGGCATAGAGATACCTCGAGCATGGAATGCAGCCAATCTTAAGAAATTCTATTTCTAGACTCTTCTTTTGTTCTTTACTTCTGAAACTGGAAGATCATTTCCTTATCATTAATAAAAGTTGTTTAGCAGTTGCATTCTACGAAGTGTCAGTTAACTAGTATATGAACTTTATAACTCACACACTCTTTTCCAAGTGACAGGCACACTAATCATTACACTATAGTAGGGAAATCACCCTCCTCAGGTTTTCATTATGAAACACAAAAAACCTCTTAGCATTGCCCCTGGCAATATATGAAGCCATACATGAGATCCTTAGGCAATATGACCAAGTCAAAATTGGTTGCCAAATAATGTTTGGTTAATAAATTCCTGATCGGATAGAGCATCCAACACCAGGTGTGTCCTCGCTAATTTCCACACTTAGGCCTAAGGGAGTGTGATGACACGACCTAAAAGGTAAAGTGGGGCAGAATGGTATCTCATAAGCATACTGGACTGGAGGGACACTCACTTGACAATGCAAACTTACAAATCTAGTCAGTCAAGAGAGGCCCAAGATTATTGAGCAAAGTCTAAAAGATGTGGAAAATATACAACACTTTTTTAATCCGTAAATTCGCCCATAACATAAATTTTATATTACTTCATCACATTTACAACAAATACAATCCATGTTTAGTCGGCAAGCTCGCCCAAAACATCAACATTACATTACTTCATTACAATGTATACAGAGTTACTACCAGCAAAATCTCAATGAGGTCGAGGCCTCTGAACGAGATAATCAACCACTGGAGCTCTTCGATCGTCATCGGGATGGGGAACTAGATCCTCCTTGACTTTATTCGCATCCAACTCCAATAGCTGCCGAGGGATGGCATCAATAGGGATCCACTGATCATCTCTTCAGAAGGGATTAGGCATTAGAGTGAAAGGAGAGATATTATGACGATGCCAAAGCATTGAGTTCCTTGGGACTTGCAGCTCCTTCAGCGCACTCAACCATCCCCTGATAAAGGCGAGCTCTTCAAACTCTGTCAGCCTCGTTGGAGCATCTAGCCAACCTTGGTCGTAACCATCAGCCCATACTCGCCGAGGTCCTCTCTTAAATAGATGCCTCGGTCGAGTGATATCCCTTTAAAGCCCGACAACAATCACATATGCTCGTTGGACATCACCATGGAGCTCTTCCATTTCCCTAGCTGGACTTCTTACATTTGTACCAGCTCGCGAAACAGTTGACGGGGTAGAACCTCGCAGCACCGGAGGAACATCGATTGGTCCATCTCCATCTCGTAACAAGGAGGAACCTCATAATACTATAGGAGCGATGCTAGGCACATGCTCCCTAAGTCGCGAGACTTCCCTCCTCAAAGCCTCATTCTCCTGCTGAAGAATTTCTCCAACCTGGTTGATCTCAGAAGCATCTAGAAGCCTTACTCTCAGAGTATTCACCTCTTCTTGGACTGAGGTACAGACTTCTTCTATCTCTTGGAGCCTATCTTTCAGTTTAATGACGAGCTCAGTCTGCTCTATGAAATGCTTGTTCCTCAATCGCAGTGATTTGCAAATCCTCGCAAAGGTATGACGAACTTCAGAACTTACATCAGGACCAAGAATTCTTCCTAATTGAGAAGTGGGTGGTATATAGTCATCAACATCAATTAACTACAAGAAGTAAAAGAGCAATGAAAGATAGAATTATTCTGTACACTAAAGGAAAAAGTCTTCTCATTTCATTCATACGAAAAAAGATTAGAGTACATTAAAGAATCAGAAGGGAACATTACAAACAGAAATATAAAAACAATCCTAAGGATAGATCAGTTGACGACATCGGGTTGCTCAGAAGAAGTTGGTTACTTCCCTTTATCAGCAGCGAAAGGAGCATCACCCTTAGAAGGGACAGCATCTGTCGCTCGAGCAGGAAGGATAGCAACAAGAATTGACTAAGGAACAGAGTCAACACCTTTGATGGCTGGGGCAAGAACTTCATCCACGACAGGCTTTGGGCCCGGATCGTGCTCATCGAACAAAGGAGAGGCGACATCCACACCAGCAGCTAAAAGGGCCTTGTTCCAGCCCTTCTTGAAGTTTAGACGACTGATGTAGCCTATCTGAACCTCAGTGTCTTCATAGGCGGCAGCCCACCCGGAGTTATATGAGTCCTCCTTAATGGTGGCTGACTGAGACTCCTTCTCCTTCAACTTCTCGGTCAGCACTTTATTCTCCTCCACGACAACTAGCTTGCTCGAGCAGACCAGATCGTAGGCTTAGCGAAGTTCATTCAGTTCTTTAACTTCTGCCTCCCGCTCTCGATTGGCTTTAACAAGAGCCAGATCGGAAGACGTCCGAGCAGCATCAGCGGCCTTCAAGCTAGCATCGAGCTCGGCACTCTTCACCCTCAAAGTAGCATTCTGCTTATCCAGCTCACCATTCTTATTAATCAGCTCATCGCGAGAGTGATAGAGCACAGCAAAATCAGTCACAAATTACAAGTAAAAGAAGATATTAGAAGAAGGAAACAAATAGAAAATGGCAAGCATTAGAGAAGAGAAATAGACTTACCAAGGCTAGCATCTGGCTCACTTGGAGAACTAACTGGTCAGTCTCCATCTCCCTTTGGCGGTCAGCAGGAAGGACTGCTCGCTCGAGCAGTGCAGGGGACAACTGGGGAGAAGTGGCAACCGAGGCGCCCTCCGACAATGCGGACACAGGCATTAAGTCTTGTCCAACCTTTGTCCTTGCCTCCATTTTTCTCCTCTCCTCTTCCTTTTCCTTCTCCTTCTCTATCCTCCTCCTATCCTCGACCTTCTCCTTCTCCTCAATCTTCTTCTTTTCTTCTTCCCTCTTCCTTTCTCTCTCTCACCTGCTCTTCTTCCTTTCTCTTCTTCTCCTGCTCCTGAGTAGCAGACTGAGAACCAGTAGCAACAACCCCACTGCTGAACTTCTGCTTCTTCGACCTTTGATCAAGGAGCACATCATCATCATCATCATCATGGATCAAGTTTTTTCTTGGGGGAACCATTTCCTCACTAGAGCTGCTGGATGTACTTGAAGGTTCTTGGGCTTCAAAAATCCCTCTGAGCTAGAAGAACTATCATAGTTGGAGTCCTCCTCGTCGAAACCACCTCCAACACCTCCTCTGGTATCACTTTCAGAACTGCACTCTTCCTCGTCCAACTTAATGGGATTGGCAGCAGCTTCTTTAGAAGTATCAAACTCAGGAATGCTATCCACGGGCCTCATTATAAAACTAGACCCAACGTTCTTGTACTCGAGAACGAAAGCAGCGGATCGGGGATGTTCACCGTTAGCCAAGGGCTCCCTAATGGTCCAAGCTTTAACCAACATTGAAAGTCGAACCTCGCTGAGGGCAGGCTCCAAATTCTTCGACCTCGCTGAAAACAAAATAGGAAAGAGTAAAAAAGATCACACATTAACAAAGAAATTAAAAGGACAGAGCAAAGACTACCTATGTACTCTTCCCCATAAAAGGGAACACTAAACCTATCGGACCTCGACCCCTCAGTCTGGGGGAGAACTGTCAATTTCTAGCAAAAAAACCATCTTGCCAGTAATCCTTATGGGAATCAGGTAAGTTTACTACCAATACCCTATCAGGACTCCTGGCCTTGAGATAAAGAACACCAGAGCTAGTCCGAGAAAAGGAGTAGCAAAAATAAACTTCGGCGAGCCCTAATTTGGTGCCATAAAGTTGATTTATTCTATGGACGCCATTGATTATCTGTAACACCCCGTGATTTTTTAGACTGAGAAATTAAATTATTGGGAAAATAAAATTTAATTTAAATTGGAGAATTCTAAAATTGCAAATTGAGGTCCAAAAATATTGGACATTTCAAAGTATTCTGAATGATGATTTTGAGGGTACCATTGATACTGGAAGGGTCGAGATTGTCAAAATGACTGTCATTGGGTTTTATTTCAGCTTTGGAATATTTTTAAGTCAGTTTGACTCGAATTGGTGTAAACGAGTCATTTAAATTGTGTATTAACATTTAAAATTGGGTTTAATGTTTTAAGGTTTAAGAGGCTTACGGATGAAGCCTTCTCATTTAGAGAAAAAGAGAAAGAGAAAGAAAAGAGAAGAGAAGAGAGAAAAGAAGAAGAGAGGAAGAAAAGCTTGGAGATTCCGGCCCAACCGCGACATCGAGGACGATCCAACCTCTACAAATCTGACGCAAGTGTTTAATCTTGCTCAATAGGTCATTTGTGTATTTAATTTCATAGTTTGTGGGTTAAAGAAATGATATGGAGTATTAATATCAAATCCTATATTTTTGGGTTTAATCTTGAAATCAATGTTTAAATATGGGTTTAAAGGTGTAGAAAAGGTTGGGATCAACTTTGGGTTGATTTAATGGCTTAAAATCATGTTGTGGTAAAGATTTGGGGGTTAAAATAGAAATTTTAGGGTTTAAAATTCGTGGGTTCATTGAAGAAGAAGAACCCTTCAAAATCTGCAGGCCGAAATCGATTCGCCCCCTAAGCGAATCGATTCGGTTTAGGGAAATTGGCAGGTCTGCATTGACCGAATCGATTCGGACCCAAGCCGAATCGATTCGGCCTGTGGCAGAAGCCTAGGTCTTTGGAGGCCGAATCGATTCGCCATGGAGGCCGAATTGATTCGGAATAGGGCCGAATCGATTCGGGAACAACGCATTTTTAGGTATTTTCTCCGTAGTGATTTCAAACCCTTTTTGGTTGGGTTTATTGATTTGGGTCTTTATCCTATGAAGTGATAGATATTTTGGAGACTTATAGGGGGGTCTCTCACTTAGAATGATAGCGGCGACTTCTTGGAATAATTGGAGAAGAATATATCCATGTATGTATTTGGAGTTGGGTATAGAGATTATGGGGAAACCTTTTTGGGATTGAGGATCCTAATTGTAGATTAAAAGTAAGTGTAGATGTGATGTGAGGCTAAGAACTCTTAGAGAGAATTGCGAGGGTATGTTGTGAAATTCTAGGCCAACCTCTATGTTGAATCCTTATAAGGATAGGATATTATTAAGATACGATTTGGGGCCAAATGGAAGAGTATAGTTGCATACCCTTAGTAATGATAAAATTTAAGAAATAAATCCGAGAGATCTTAGACTAGGGGATTCACAAAAGTGATTGAACCGTAGTCGACATCGAGAGCGATGGGATCATATTACCAACTAGAGTAGAGTGTGTAAATTCTAGTCGGGGTAGATGTTGTTTATCGGTGTGTGATTTACAACGGGTATTTTCCATAACAAATGAGATAATTTGATGAAGGTAAGATTGAGCTTGAGGCTTATAGACTATTAGTTATGTGTATACCGATAGTCAAAATTATTACTAGATTCTTTAATGTGCTCTCGGATATAGATAGTATGCGTTGTGATGGTTTCCTACAAAAATTTTGGGTGATAACCCTAATGCTGAATATATATGTATATATATACATATGATTTTAGGAGACTATTCATCATAGGAAAAATGATTGAATATGTTTCAAGTGAGAGATTGTATTCACATATCGAGGTATAATTAAAGGAAATTGTGGTGACGGCTTGTATATCGAGGATTATGTATACTTACAGCCAAGTGTATATAGATATCTTATACACATGAACGAGAATTAGTTTGTATATATAGATATATGAATATGTGAATATATTTGTATATATATATATCTATATAAAAATGAATATATGGATATATTTATGTTGTGGACATACATGGTATGGATATCTAAACCGTATATGATGGTTTAATGTTTAATTATATGATTGGATCATATGGATGTATATATATTGTGCATGTGAATGATATATATACTTATGTGGTTAAGCATACCCCGCTCATGCTATCATTGGGAAGTTTTCGCGTAGAGGGTGAGCATCCTGACTAGAAAAGCAGGGTGTGGATATTCCCCAGGACATAGTCGTCCCGTATATTATTATGTGATTTGCATTTTTGGGATGAGACGTGGTGGGTATGTTTCGTCTCATTGCCGGTTAAGAGCTATGACCGCTTCCCGGGACTTCGTGTGCGTGTGTTTACCATGAGATGGGTGTCATTTAGTCCCACCATGGTGGACCCAGTATTGCTACGTGAGTCGGGCACTGGGAAGATGATGCATGATGTAGTTTTATCGACGATATATATAGCCGGGTATATTATTTGTGCATGGCCATTGTACATCAGATATGATATGTTTTATTGGTCATGGGTATGGATGATGATGGTATATATATATATATGGTTAGAATAAAATGCCTATATATATATTTATATATCCTATAGATAAAAGGATATGTAATCTTTGTGGAGTACATCTTGGATGATTATGGTGTACTAGATTGATGGGGATTGATGTATCCCATTTAAGGAATATTTTGGTTACATCATCCCAAGGATATTATTGGAGATTTTTAGTTGTTTTCATATTGTAGCCTAAAATTAATTAGTAGTATAATATGGTATGTATGGTATTATGGATCTCTAGGATCGACATTGTCAAGGAGTAGTGTAACGGGGTGGTTCCTTGTTTGGATTTTGCTTTGCGAGGCACCCCACGTATGAAACGTAGTGCAGTGTTGAGATTGGAGAAAAGTTCTTTCAAATATTTATGTGTGGCATGATGGATCTCTAGGATCAACGTTGTCAAGGAGTAGTGTAACGGGGTGGTTCCTTGTTTGGATTTCGCTTTGCGAGACACCCCACGCATGAAACGTAGTGCAGTGTTGAGATTGGAGAAAAGTTCTGTCAAATATTTATGTGTGGCATGATGGATCTCTAGGATCAACGTTGTCAAGGAGTAGTGTAACGGGGTGGTTCCTTGTTTGAATTTCGCTTTGCGAGACACCCCACGCATGAAACGTAGCGCAACGTTGTGATTGGAGAGAAGTTTTGTCAATAATAATTCGTATGCATGTTAATTAGAAAGTAAATCTTATGATTCAACCCAGATATAAATGGGTAACGTATTAAGAATTATAATTAATTAAATTATAAACCGGAATCCATTAAGCCTATTATGGCAAAATTGTTTGTAAACATAATCTAGTATGATTAAAAAAAAAAGGGGTGGATTCTTGGGTAAAGATAGGAAGGCAATTCTCGTGGGTATAGGTTGGGCCTATGATAAGTTAGGTTGTCGTTATAAATGGGGGTAATTTAACTAAAACTTGAGGATGCGAATAGGTGCGCGCCGTTAGATGAGGGGCGAGTGGGGAATTCACGAGAGTGTGAATCCACTTTTAATTATGAAATAAGTGCACCGATATTTATTATGCACGGTTAACACACTTGCTAAATATTTTTCACACTTGGGGTCTGACTCGTTTACTTTTCTCTCCTACTTATATATATATATATTATTACATGTGTCCTACCGCATGGATGCCGGATGACCTTCTATCCAGTCTTGGGAGCCGTGACCGGTGCGGACTGTTGCGGGATGTATCTTGTAGTCGCTTCCTACTTCTTTAAAAATATAGGTAGGATTCATGTTTATATCGGGTGCATACCCAAGGGTTATTTACGGATGTGTATATTTATTTCATTTCAGTCATTTGATTGGCTGTGACCCGACAACTTATTCGGGTTTACTCCCTTATGTTATTTTCGGTTGTAGTCATTTATTTCATTTTATTCTAGCATTTTATTTACCATAGTTATTTCATGCATCTTTCTTTACTTTATTAGTAGTGTTAGTTTGTTGTCTGTTGCATATTTTATTTAATTTTAACATCTCGCTTATATGATATCGGGTAGTTAGTCCTATATTATATAGTACCGACAGTTGATGTTGAGACTGGACCATCTGAAACTCCTTATTTAATGTAGTATAGGGCTGGCCACCCGTTATTATTTTAAGCGGGGTGTTACAGATGGTATCAGAGCATCAGGTTCTAGAGTCTTTAGGATCTGTGGGAGTTTTCTACGTTCTTCCGTTAACATCCTTGACATAAAGCCCTACAATTAGGACTGTTATGTTCACTATGTTGTTTTCTTCTATGAAGTATATTCACTTGATTGACGTTCTGATAACAGTTGCTCTTGTTTCGTTTCGGACGCCGCCTAGATTTTGTCGTCTAGGAAAGGATAGGATTAGAAGTACAATACCCATAGCATATTTTAGGTACGCTTTAATCGGGGGTATTTTTTTCCCCGATTCCGGAGGAAATATTGAGGAGATTTCTAGAAGTGGTTTAGGGTGTTCTATCGTTGGTTGAGTAAGAAAGGAAAATTACTCGAATGGTGAATATTGGGCTTAGTAAGGAAAGTCTGAGGAGAGGTTAGTGTAGTCCTTGGGAGGTTTAGGTTGAGAAACTCGTTAGCCTTCGTTAGGAAACCTGGTGTTGGTGAATTGGACCGATGTGAAGTCGGTGGAGTTGTCCCAATATCAGGCGTATTGCCTTCTGGGATAAGGGAGAAAGAAATTGGAGACTCAGTTTCATTGCGTAGGACTGAGGGAGTTTTCGGTAGTTGCAATCACGTTTTGTCCTTCAATATAGTTAGGAAGGAACGTGCTTGTACGGCGCCTTTTGAGACAATAGGGAATTTTGTTGTGAATTTCGGAAGTGTGGAATGTTGAGGTTTGTTGGGTAGTGATTATAAGGTTAATTGTCTTATGGATAGGGTAGGGCGTGTAATTATCACGCTCCTAAGAGGGGAGACTTATATGGTGGGAAGGTGTTGATGTAATGTAAAGAAATTTTATAGTTGCGAGGTTCAAAGTTTAGTAGGTGTATGTTGAGCAGAGAATTTAGCTCATAGATGTGCTAGTTTTGAGAACTAGGTAGTGTTTACAAGTACTGTATTTGTTGAGGCCTTGTATTCTAAACATAAGGTATTTGGTTGGCGTGTCGAAAGACGCGGGATTTATTTATATTATATATTGTTACATAGGCCTTTGGTCAATATTTATTATATAAAAAATCTTTTTATAAAACCTTAACCCTGGTTCAACTAATCTCAATCCCCGAACTAGATACACAGTAGTGTATTGGGAGGGTTCCTTGTTTGGATTTCGCTTGCGAGACCTCCCCGCACGAAGATGGCTAGCGTCAGGGATTGAGGAGAGTTCAACTATGGGAAATTTTAAACTTTTATATAATTAATGTTTTATTATAGATTATATTGGTGGTAGTTATGTTACGAGTTGAGGCTAATAGAGCCTGATTATGATTCTACGAGTGGAAACTCGGGTACGGGGTGTATGGGCGCCATGGGTAGTAGTTTGTTTTATAAATCTTTATGGTTCGACGTGAGAACTAGAAGGATCGATATAGTGATCCTGAGGGTTGATGTATGGACTAGATGATATTGAGGTCCTAGGCATGTCTTAAATTTCGCGAGCGAAATTCTTGTAAGGGAGGGAGATTGTAACACCTCATGATTTTTGAGACTGAGAAATTAAATTATCGGGAAAATAAAATTTAATTTAAATTGGAGAATTCTAAAATTTGGAATTGAGATCCAAAAATAGAGGACATTTCAAAGTATTCCGGATGATGATTTTGAGGGTACCATCGATCCCGGAAGGGTCGAGATAGTCAAAATGACTGTCATTGGGTTTTATTTCGGCTCCGGAATATTTTTAAGTCAGTTTGACTCGAATTTGTGTAAATGAGTCATTTAAATTGTGTATTAACATTTAAAATTGGGTTTAATGTTTTAAGGTTTAAGAGGCTTACGGATGAAGCCTTCTCATTTAGAGAAAGAGAGAAAGGGAAAGAAAAGAGAAGAGAAGAGAGAAAAGAAGAAGAGAGGAAGAGAGAGAGGAAGAAAAGCTTGGAGATTCCGGCCCAACCACGACATCGAGGATGATCCAACCTCTACAAATCTGAGGCAAGTGTTTAATCTTGCTAAATAGCTCATTTTTGTATTTAATTTCATAATTTGTGGGTTAAAGAAATGATTTGGAGTATTAATATCAAAACCTAGATTTTTGGGTTTAATCTTGAAATCAATGTTTAAATATGGGTTTAAAGGTGTAGAAATGGTTGGGATCAACTTTGGGTTGATTTAATGGCTTAAAATCATGTTGTGGTAAAGATTTGGGGGTTAGAATAGAAATTTTAGGGTTTAAAATTCGTGGATTCATTGAAGAAGAAGAACCCTTCAAAATCGGCAGGCCCGAATCGATTCGCCCCCTAAGCGAATCGATTCGATTTAGCGAAATTGGCAGGTCCGCATTGACCGAATCGATTCGGACCCAAGCCTAATCGATTCGTCCAGTGGCAGAAGCCCAGGTCCTTGGACCCGAATCGATTCGCCTTGGAGGCCGAATCGATTCGCTAGCCCGAATCGATTCGGAATAGGACCGAATCGATTCGCTAGCCCGAATCGATTCGGAATAGGGCCGAATCGATTTGGGAACAGGGCATTTTGAGGTATTTTCTCCATAGTGATTTCAAACCCTTTTTGGTTGGGTTTATCGATTTGGGGCTTTATCCTATGAAGTGATAGATATTTTGGAGACTTATAGGCGGGTCTCTCACTTATAATGATAGTGGGGACTTCTTGGAATAATTGGAGAAGAATATATCCATGTATGTATTTGGAGTTGTGTATAGAGATTATGGGGAAACCTTTTTGGGATTGAGGATCCTAATTGTTGATTAAAAGTAAGTGTAGATGTGATGTGAGGCTAAGAACTCTTAGAGAGAATTGCGAGGGTATGTTGTGAAATTCTAGGCCAACCTCTATGTCGAATCCTTATAAGGATAGGATATTATTAAGATACGATTTGGGGCCAAATGGAAGAGTATAGTTTCATACCCTTAGTAATGATAAAATTTAAGAAATAAATCCGAGAGATCTTAGACTAGGGGATTCACAAAAGTGATTGAATCGTAGTCGAAATCGAGAGCGATGGGATCATATTACCAACTAGAGTAGAGTGTGTAAATTCTAGTTGGGGTAGATGTTGTTTATTGGTGTGTGATTTACAACGGGTATTTTCCCTAACAAATGAGATAATTTGATGAAGGTAAGATTGAGCTTGAGGCTTATAGACTATTAGTTATGTGTATACCGATAGTTAAAATTATTACTAGATTCTTTAATGTGCTCTCGGATATAGATAGTATGCGTTGTGATGGTTTCTTACACAAATTTTGGGTGATAACCCTAATGATGAATATATATGTATATATATTCATATGATTTGGGGAGACTATTCATCATAGGAAAAATGATTGAATATGTTTCAAGTGAGAGATTGTATTCACATATCGAGGTATAATTAAAGGAAATTGTGGTGACGGCTTGTATATCGAGGATTATGTATACTTACAGCCGAGTGTATATAGATATCTTATACACATGAACGAGAATTAGTTTGTATATATAGATATATGAATATGTGAATATATTTGTATATATATATATATATATATATATATATATATATCTATATAAAAATGAATATATGGATATATTTATGTTGTGGACATACATGGTATGGATATTTAAACCGTATATGATGGTTTAATGTTTAATTATATGATTGGATCATATGGATGTATATATATTGTGCGTGTGAATGATATATATACTTATGTGGTTAAGCACACCCCGCTCATGCTATCATTGGGAAGTTTTCGCGCAGAGGGTGAGCATCCTGACTAGAAAAGCAGGTTGTGGATATTCCCCAGGTCATAGTCGTCCCGTGAGTTATTATGTGATTTACATTTTAGGGATGAGACGAGATGGGTATGTTTCGTCTCATTGCCGGTTAGGAGCTATGACCGCTTCCCGGGACGTCGTGTCCGTGTGCTTACCACGAGATGGGTGTCGTTTAGTCCCACCATGGTGGCCCCAGTATTGCTACGTGAGCCGGGCACTGGGAAGATGATGCATGATGCAGTTTTATCGGTGATATATATAGCCGAGTATATTATTTGTGCATGGCCATTGTACATCAGATATGATATGTGCTCTTGGTCATGGGTATGGATGATGATGGTATATATATATATATATGGTTAGAATAAAATGCCTATATATATATTTATATATCCTATAGATAAAAGGATATGGAATCTTTGTGGAGGACATCTTGGATGATTATGGTGTACTAGATTGATGGGGATTGATGTATCGCATTTAAGGAATATTTCGGTTACATCATCCCAAGGATATTATTGGAGATTTTTAGTTGTTTTCATATTGTAGCCTAAAATTAAGTAGTAGTATAATATGGTATGTATGGCATTATGGATCTCTAGGATCGACATTGTCAAGGAGTAGTGTAACAAGGTGGTTCCTTGTTTGGATTTTGCTTTGCGAGACACCCCACGCATGAAACGTAGTGCAGTGTTGAGATTGAAGAAAAGTTCTGTCAAATATTTATGTGTGGCATGATGGATCTCTAGGATCAACGTTGTCAAGGAGTAGTGTAACGGGGTGGTTCCTTGTTTGGATTTCCTTTGCGAGACAGCCCATGCATGAAACATAAGTGCAGTGTTGAGATTGGAGAAAAGTTCTGTCAAATATTTATGTGTAGCATGATGGATCTCTAGGATCAACGTTGTCAAGGAGTAGTGTAACGGGGTGGTTCCTTGTTTGGATTTCGCTTTTCGAGACACCCCACGCATGAAACGTAGTGCAGTGTTGAGATTGGAGAAAAGTTTTGTCAAATATTTATGTGTGGCATGATGGATCTCTAGGATCAATGTTGTCAAGGAGTAGTGTAATGGGGTGGTTCCTTGTTTGGATTTCGCTTTGCGAGACACCCCACGCACGAAATGTAGCGCAGCGCTGTGATTAGAGAGAAGTTTTGTCAATAATAGTTTGTATGCATGTTAATTAGAAAGTAAATCTTATGATTCAACCCAGATATAAATGGGTAACGTATTAAGAATTATAATTAATTAAATTATAAACCGGAATCCATTAAGCCTATTATGGCATAATTGTTTGTAAACATAATCTCGTATGATTAAAAAAAAGGTGGATTCTTGGGTTAAGATAGGAAGGCAATTCTCGTGGGTATATGCTGGGCCTATGATAAGTTAGGTTGTCCTTATAAATGGGGGTAATTTAACTAAAACTTGAGGACGCGAATAGGTGCGCGCCGTTAGATGAGGGGCGAGTGAGGAATTCACGAGAGTTCGAATCCACTTTTAATTATGAAATAAGTGCACCGATATTTATTATGCACGGTTAACACACTTGCTAAATATTTTTCACACTCGGGATCTGACCCGTTTACTTTTCTCTCCTACCTGTATATATATATATATTATTACAGGTGTCCTACCGCTTGGATGCCGGATGACCTTCTATCCATAGTCTTGGGAGCCGTGACAGGTGCGGACTGTTGCGGGATGTATCTTGTAGTCGCTTCCTACTTCTTTAAAAATCTAGGTAGGATTCATGTTGTATATCGGGTGCATACCCAAGGGATATTTACTGATGTATATATTTATTTCATTTCAGTCATTGTATTGGTTATGACCCGACAGCTTATTCGGGTTTACTCCCTTATGGTATTTTCGGTTGTAGTCATTTATTTCATTTATTTTAGCATTTTATTTACCATAGTTCTTTCATGCATCTTTCTTTCCTTTATTAGTAGTGTTAGTTTGTTGTCTGTTGCATATTTTATTTAATTTTAATAGCTCACTTATATGATATCGAGTAGTTACTCCTATATTATATAGTATCGACAGTTGATGTTGAGACTGGACCATCTGAAACTCCTGATTTAATGTAGTATAGGGATGGCCACCCATTATTATTTTAAGCGGGGTGTTACATTATCTTCCACACATTGGGCGAGCACTGTGCAGGAACAATGTTGAAATAACCAAATAAATGCAAGAATAAATTTTTTGGAGGAAAAGTAAGCCCCCCTTGGGAAAGCACCAAGACGTGAATCCATTGAGTGCCCTCTATCTCTCTAACATTTTTAGGAAGTGAGGCGCACTCGATCTCTACCCACTATGGGATATTGTTAAATTTCCTAAACTCGGACACTGATCTATTACTTATCTTTGCCACTTGTAAACCCTAAACTACAAATTCAAAGAAAGCACAGAGAGAAAGCAAAAGGAGACTTACGAGATGAAAGTTTGACTTGGAGAATGCAAGATCATAAGCCCAAATGACGAGGGAGATCGAAAGCGAAGAAAATAAAGACCTGGAGAAGAGGGCACAAATTGCTAAAACTCGCAGATGATGTAAGAAAACTAAGAAGCTTGAAACGGCAACCATGAAACGCTGCTCAAAATGACTTTTAAAATGTTACTAATCATCGCGCACAGGACCCGAAGAAACTGCCGCCAAAATCAGTCCTTAAACTTTGGGAAGAGTTACGTGATATGCCAAAGAGCCATTATGGCAAATCATTTAAATTTATTGAGTCCAACTTGTGGTCCAGCAAATTTAGGGACAATTGTGGGTACCCAGATTTGGCATTACGGGCTCGGACGAGTAGCCTAATTAAAATGGCCCAAAGTCCAAACCCTTCGCACCTTAACATTAATTCAGTTATGACTTAGTCTTCTCCCATGTTCTCGTATAGAGATGTTCCAGGAGAATATGGTAAACGTGGGGGAGTCCAACACCCCCACTCCCCGAAGATAGACATGTATATAATAAACCCTAGGTTTGGGGCAAAAGACACGCACGGTATTCTCTGTAAACACTCCCCGGAGTATATAGAAATAATACTGACTGCACCACCGTGGACGTAGACATTCTTGCTGAACCACGTATATCTCCTGTTGTGTGATTGGCATTTTACTTTCCTTATTTTGCTTGGTGATTGCGCTTCTCTCATTTATTTGTGTTGAATATATTTGTCACCACACTAACACAACCCAGTTAAAATGCAACACGCAAGTGGACCGTGTTCGTATTTCGTAAAAAAAAGGATTTTGTGTCGTGCCATTTCACTTTCATATGTGTCATATTCATTTTATATAAAATTAAGATTTCGAGGTGTGTCGTGCCATGTCATGTTAATTTTATTTTGCTCACGTATTATAAAACATTTTAAATAAAATGTAAAAAAAGCAGTTTTAAATTAACAGTTTTAAACAAATTTTTAAGTCCCTAAAGATTTTATTTAAAAAAATTAAGATTCAAATAGTTACTGTTTTGGAACTATTGACTTTTTTATTTTTACAAAATAATTTTTGTAACTATTAGAATTCTTGTAACAATTTTCTTAAAACACTCCCATGCTTGGATTTTACGTAAAATAATTTTTTTAAATAAAATCTTTAGGCACTTAAAAAATTGTTTAAAACTATTTTATTTTTGTACATTTTATTTAAAATATTTTATAATACTGCCTATACATACCGATAGCGCGTACCAAGATACTAAAAAAATGGTTCCCGCCTATGCGTACTGCCGACGCGGACCATTTTTTTAAATAGTAAAAATATTATTTTTGAAATAATAAATATTGGTCCTCGCCACCGGTATAAAAAAAATACGACTTCATGTCACGTCGCGTTTTATTTGGGTCGTGATCGTATTACTTAAAAAATATAAAAATAATTTTCAATATAAAAAACTGTTTTCAATATAAAGAACAGTTTTTTTTATTTGTTAATTTTTTTCCCACATTTTTGTAAAAAAACTTTTTTTTTGAAAAAAAAAACAGTTTTTAAATCTATCTTTAAAAAAAACTTTTTTAAAACTATCATAATAGCTTTTTAAATAAAAAAAAAGGTTTTTAAAACTATCATAACAATTTTGATAAAAAAATATTTTAAAAAACAATTTAAAATACAATTCTTTATTGAAAAAAATTAACAAATAAAAAAGAATTTTTTTTATCTTTAGAGCAAAGGGCAAGTTTGTCTTTCAAAAAGTATTTGGAGTGTTTTAAGATTTTTTGGAGCGTGGTTGGTTATCCCGTTAATACCACATTGAAAATATTTCCTATAATTTATATTCGAAATGGTCAGATATTTTCTTTGAACCTTTTTAGGATATTGTCAATATTTGTGGTCAAAGCTTGGATTGTCCATCTTATAATGAAGGAATCTCACTTTGGTTTACGAGGTAATTACAATTGATTAATGTATCATTACTATTTTAGTTATCATTTAGAAACTTATCTATATAAGATTCTCTTATATTGACAAAAATGAAAAAGTAAGTGTTGATGTAAAAAATTAGATTTGACCTAAATGTTTTAATCACAGATAAAGAGAATAAAGAAATAATAGGCAATAGATTTTTAAAGTGGTTCAACCTTACAAGAATGGCCTACGTCCACTGTTTTTGTTATTGCTGACTGTTTGTTTGGAATTCTAGAGGTATGGTTTTTCTCAAGAAATTTCGGCCCCCCTCCAATGAGGAGGTTACAATGTATTTATAGCCTTTAGGTTGTTCAAATGAAAGGACAATGCGTTGTTATTTAGTAGACATGTACATCTGTATCGTAATAAATGAGCATTTAATGCGCAGTCGTCTCCTTGATTATCCTGATTAGAATGATATGTTGCTAGGACCGCCTAAATAGCTCGGACCGCTTAAGCTGCTCGGACCGCCTAAGTAGCTCTACACGATCGAGCTTCTCGGAGCTCCTGAGTTCCTCGCGGCCTCTTAGTTGCTCGGTGGTCTTGAGTTCCTCGTGGCTTCTTAGTTGCTCGGTGGTCTTGAGTTCCTTGATAGAAACATAATTGTCACGCTGGCAGACACGTGTCTGTAAGTGAGTCGTCCATGTCAGCAGACTAAATTTGGTATCAACAGAAGCCCCCAATGTTTCATAGTTTAATGTTGAAGAAAAGTATGGAACATTATGCTTGAAAACTGCATTTGTTGTATAGTTTTTAAGAGAGCATTCGTTGTATATAAATTCTTTTTTGGGTGCACAGTATCAGGCCTCATAAATATTTTGAATTTTTATGACCGCTTCGATATTTGTGCTCTTTTTCTTCTTTTAGCCATCGGATACGCAAACGTCTTTCTTATTAATCATTACCTTTCTCTATTCCCAAGGTAAAGTATTTAAACACGATAAAAACTCTATCGTCTTCTACTTTTCAAACATGTGTCTTCAAACTTTTCATTTCTTCTCTATCTTGTGAGTTCGTTTCTTCCATTGTCCGTTGTCAACTGATTCACTTTTCTCCTATAAGATCTTCTTCCTTCTCGTTTACTTATTTTGTTCATCATGGTTTACCCTATTGAATCTCTTGACAAATTTTGTTCTGAATTTTCAATTCCTCCATGGGTCATATTAGAAGAACTTTCTGAACCTTCTGACTATTTTTCTTTGGCTCAGGGACATTGGTTCCCTAGCCTCTTTGTGGCCGAATGTGGCTTTTCTTTTCCTCCAAATCCTTTATGTTTGGAGTTCTATCAATATTTTGACGTTGTTCCTGCAAAAATAGCACCGAATACCTGGAGAATAGTTAATGGAGTCCATAGGTTAAACCATATTCATGGAACCCATTTAGGAATTCCAAAAATTATGTTTTGCTACAGATGGGTTGTCAGCGATAGTACTTTTTATTTAAAAACTAGGTTTTTTAATAGGGCTTTAGTTGTCAATCTTCCAGATGCCAATAGGGATTACTTTGAACATGGGTTTGTTATGAAAAATTGGCAACATGCTCCATTAAATGGAGATGATGTATATCAGGGTCCCAGGTGTCCCCCTTATGGCAATGGAATAGGTTGTTTTTTATTTTTTGAAATCTCGTTTTCTTGATGTTTGATAAAATGTATCACTGACATTTAATTTTTTATTATTTGCAGTTGATAGCAAAAGAAAATCCCCAAAGGAGACAGAGGTTGATTTAAATCATTTGAAACTTTTCTGGAGTTTGCACCAGTCTATGGCCGAGGAACACATTAGGTCTGCTTCTTATTTGTTGCAGTACAAGAGCTATACTTCATCCTTTACTGCTCGTCCCGTGGTGGTTGACATTGGCCAAGTACCAGCTGCTGATACTAGTGTGGAAGGTTCTTCTTGAGAGTCAAATATTCCTATTGGTGACATAATGAAGAGAAGAAAAGCTCCTTCCTTTTTCGACAAGTCTGCTTCTCCTGTTGTGGAGGCAAAGAGAAGTAAAAAAGATGTCCCAGAAGAGGGGATAAAGACTGTAGAGGTACCCCCTTCTGATGCTACCAATTAAATTGGCGAGAAACCCATGTGTCTCCGAGCAAGATCGTTGAAAAGCCCCCTGTCGTCCCAAGCAAGATTGTTTCTATCACTCCTCCTAGTGAGGTTATTGTCATATCACCAACTAAGACAACGCCCTTAGTTGAGAATGTTCCTGTTCCTCCAAGGAGGTTAAAGAAAAATCTTTCTGAGAGACTTGCTGAACCAGTCTCTCAACCATCATCTATTGAAGGTGGTGTTTCAACTTTTATTCCCCCGAGCTCCGTTGTGGTCTTAGTAAAATCTTGGACTATCCCAGAGGTCTCTGACATTGAAAACTCTCTTACTCGTGAGAGAGTTACTTCTCTAGCTGCTCAACACATTGGCTCAGTAAGTATTATTGATCTGAGCCTTTCATTTTTTTAATGTTATGTTCATACATTGACTTAGAATTATTTCTTTTCTCAACTGGTAACGTGTTTCAACAGCATTGTAAAAAGGGATGAAGCCATCAGGGCCTCCAGTTCCTCGAATGGAGTAGAAAAGTCTTTTACTGGATTAACCCAATCTTTGAAAGACTCTCATCAGAAGTATGAGGAAAGTAAAGTTTCTTGGGAGAAGCAGGTTAAGTCCGTTGAGCAAGAGAGAGATCGAGTTGTGGAAGCCTCCAAAGGATTGGAGAAGAAATTGAGAGAGTTTGAGAAGAATAATAAAGAGCTTGAGGCGAAGCTCAAGAATGTTGAAGAGCTTGAGAATAAGCTCAAAATTGCTGAAGGGGAAGTTGTTAGACTTCATGACGTTGATCGTCAGAAATAGGAGGTGGAAGGGAAATTGAAGGCTGCCGAGGAACTTCTGATTGAGAGGACTTCCTCGGAGAAGGAAAAAAGAAGAAATGCTGTTAAGAAGTCCTTCAGCGCTGGTTGGGAAAAAGGATGGAATAAAGGCCTGGCTGCTATGTCCTCTCAAATGGAGTTTGTCAGCCTTAAGTATTTCAGGGATGGATGGGTTGCAGCTCTGCAGGAGCTAAAAGTAGCTGAGAAATCTGAACTGTTCTAGCGACACACTCATGGCCCTCCTCCCTCTCCTGGAGAAGAAGAAAAGGACGAAGCTGCCTCAGAAGAATATTCCATGATAATTGTGGACCAGGTCCCTACTGTTGAACCTTGCTCCGAGCAGCCCCAACCAGCAAACACTTCTGCCGAGCAGCTTTTATTGCCCTCCGAACAACTTTTATTTCCCTCCGAGCAACCAACCTCTTCGTCCAAGCCTTCCGAGTAAATCTTAGGAAACAAGGAGAAGGTGTATAGTTGTTTGGATCTTTCTTTTGTGTTTTATTGAATGTAATTTTGGACTATGTACTTCTTTTTTTTATGAAATAAAATTCAAACTTTTGGTTGTTTATCTTGACTTCTTCTTCTACTTGCTCTGTCTGCATTCTTATTGATTCTTTCTATCTCTTCTCTTTACTAGTTTATGGCTAGGATGGAGCTCTTGTCATCTCATGACACCGAACTGATGAAAAAATGCAATGACTATTTCAAAGATGGTCATGCAGATCTGAATGATGCTCAAATCATTGATATCCTGGGTTCAGATGCTTCTGAACGAGCACTTGAAGCTTACCAGTATCTGAAGTGTTTGATCGATTGTGCAGTAGCCAATAATGTGGCATATTATGAGATGATTGAAGATCTCCAGGGTACTATCGATGAACTCCAACAATAATATAAGGAGTCTTCTACCCTTTTGCACCAAGGGTATGAGCAAAAATATCAGCAACTGAGTGCTGACAAAGGATATGATAAATTTATCTCTGCTTATGAGAAGAAAGAGAGCATTTTGAAACTTTAGGTTGAAGAACACAGGCATATCACCAAGTTGTTGGAGCAAGAAAACCTTGTTTTGCAGGGAGAGATTAAACAACTTAAGTCTGTCGCATCTTCCTCGGGGGCCCTGGTCCCTGTCACTGATGAAAGTTTCTCTTTCTTGGAGGTCAAAAATGCCAACTTAAGAGATTAATTGGAAACTCTAAAAAGAGCTGGACCTTCCACCTCTGCTCATGGACGAGCAAGATCTTCTTCTCGGGAACGAGCAAGGGCTGGTCGGATCTCTATTAAAGATGCAAGAACTCAAGCAGCTTTGGAAAATTAGGCAGTTCAATTGATGGAAAAGAACCAAGATTTAGCACAGATGTCTAAGAAGAATCTGAACCTCAGCGAGCAACTTTCCACACAAAGCTCTACCTTGGAAAATAAGGAAATCCTGGTGAAGAATCTCCACGAGTAACTAGAGAGGTTAACTTACCAGTTCCACAAACATCCCAGAGAATTTTGGATGGCTGGCTACAATGAAGCCCTTTACCATCTTGATGATCGGATTCAGCAGTCAAATAATGAAGGATACAAGCAAAGGTGGCTGAATGCATTATGCGTGTTAAAAGTGGAGCGGGGTCACTACTTATGGGATTATTATGATCATGGATTGCTTGAGTTACCCGTACCTCCTTTTAAGCTCAATATGAGTTGGATTCCTGCTCGGGCAATTCCTCAGTGCTTGATTTCAAAGTACCTCGGCAATTACAGTCTTCATTCAAATTTTGACATATCTCGCCCAGAGCATTTGCTTGATCGGCCATCAGTGATGAATGTTCTAATGCTTCAAGATGTAAATTTCATAAACTCTCCTTATGCTTTAGACGATCCTCCTGCTGGAGTAGAACCTGTTTCGAATGCAGAAGGGAAAAAACCAATAGAGTAGGGTCTTTGATGTAATGAGTTGTAGTTTTCACAGCATATGTAATTCTTCTTAATTTGAATGAAGAAATTTTTTCATCTTTTGCTATTTTCTTTTCTTCTAAGTATTTTGCAGAATATCTTTGTTTGTGAATACATGCATATTTTGATATGTTTTATTTTTTGATTATAGTGACTTATCACTCTTTGATTCTAAGCAATGAAACGACTTACATCCCATGATCCTTCTTAGTTTAACCAACTTGAGTTGATTGCAATTGATTTATTGACCAACCGGAGTTGGTGGATATTGATTCCCGACCAATCGGAGTTGGTGGATATTGATTCCCGACCAACCGGAGTTGAAGGAGATTAATTTACCGACCAACCGGAGTTGGTGGTTATTGATTCCCGACCAACCGGAGTTGGAGGAGATTAATTTGCTGACCAATCGGAGTTGGTGGATATTGATTCCCGACCAACTAGAGTTGGTGGATATTGATTCCCGACCAATCGGAGTTGATTACAATTGATTTATCGACCAACCGGAGTTGGTGGATATTAATTCCCGACCAACCGGAGTTGGAGGAGATTAATTTGCCGACCAACCGAAGTTGGTGGATATTGATTCTCGACCAACCGGAGTTAGAGGAGATTAATTTTTCGACTAAGCGGAGTTAGTGGATATTGATTCCCGACCAACCGGAGTTGGAGGAGATTAATTTTCCGACCAACCGAAGTTGGTGGATATTGATTCTTGACCAACCGGAGTTGGAGGAGATTAATTTTCCGACCAACCGGAGTTGGAGGAGATTAATTTACCGACCAACTGAAGTTGGTGGATAATGGATCCCGACCAACCGGAGTTGGAGGAGATTAATTTACCGACCAACCGGAGTTGGTGGATATTGATTCCCGACCAATCGGAGTTGGAGGAGATTAATTTGTCGACCAACCGGAGTTGGTGGATATTGGTTCCCAACCAACCGGAGTTGGAGGAGATTAATTTTGCCGACCAATCAGAGTTGGTGGATGTTTGTTCAGATCTTGATGCATAGTGTGTAGCACTAATACTCTGAAAAATTTCAACAAAAAGAGAGAAACTGGGTAAAGAATTCAACACTTTATTCATACTGAAGAAAACTGCATTTACATAGGAATCCCAACTACTGATAATAATTGCGTAGATGCTCTGCATTCCATGCATTCTTAAATTCTTCTCCCTCCAAGATTTCAATCCTGCATGTCCTTGGTCGAACAACTTTTGTTACTCTGTAGGGTCCATGCCAATTAGCTTCCAGTTTGTTGTGCTTTTGAATTACTTTCTTCAGCACATAGTCTCCTTCCTTCAAATCACACTTCTTTACCCTTTTATTGTAAAATAGAGTTGTTCGTTGTTGGTATGCAGTATTCTTGATTGCTGCTTCTTCTCTAACTTCTTCGAGCATATCTAGATCTAATCGTCTCATCAAGTCACTGATAGGAGAATTAAAATTTAGCACCCTGTGTGTGGGTAGGCCCAATTCAGCAGGTATAAAAGCTTCACTTCCAAAGGCCAGCATGTATGAAGATTCTCCTGTTGCTACTCGCGGTGTAGTACGATAATCCCACAGCACAGAATGTAGCTCGTTAATCCAATTTGCCTTTGCATCATCCAGTCATTTTTTTAAATCATTCAGTAGCGTTATATTCGTCACCTCAGTTTCTCCATTACTCTGGGGATGGCCTAGTGCAGAGTGGGTCTTCAATATGTTTGACTGATGATAATATGCAGCGAACTACTCGTTGTCGAACTGAGTTCCATGATCTGTGATGAATCCATGGGGAAGACCCTATCTACAAATGATGTTCTTCCAAATAAATTGATACACCTTGTCATACGTCATATCAATAAGAGGCTCAGCTTCTACCCATTTAGTAAAATAATCCACAGCGACCACGATGTCTTTAAATCTTCCTCGGGTCATTGGAAGTGGCCCGACCAAGTCTATTCCCCACATGGCGAATGGCCAAGGAGACGTGATGGGTGTTAGCAATGCTTGGGGAGTTCTTTGGATAGAGGAGAAACGTTAACATTTATCACACTTCTTTGCGTAAGATGTACAATCATCTCTCATCGTCGGCCAAATAACCCCTGTGTTGTTATTCTTCGTAAGAGTGTCCGACCTGTAACATGGGCTCCACAAGACCCTACATGGACCTCTTCAATCAAATTTTTCACCTCGCCCCGCTATAATTCCTCGCCTATATAAAATGCCATTGGTCAATACATAACGAGCAGCTTTAAACTTTAATTTCTTGGTTGCGAGTCTATCAATTGGCAAAGCCCCCTCCTCAATATAGGTCCTGATGGGATCCATCCAAGATGGTCCTAAATCAAGGGTAATAAAATTCATCATTAGATCCTCGTTTATGCTCCGATCAGCTAGAATTTCTATGGGGATTGTTCTTCGTAGCTCGATGCGTGTGGCTGAGGATAACTGAGCTAAGGTATCTGCTCTTGCATTCTCCAATCTT
Organism: Sambucus nigra; assembly: GCA_949130495.1. Classification (NCBI taxonomy): domain Eukaryota; kingdom Viridiplantae; phylum Streptophyta; class Magnoliopsida; order Dipsacales; family Adoxaceae; genus Sambucus; species Sambucus nigra. The sequence goes on along the minus strand of OX422217.1, from coordinate 236,223,852 downwards.
GGTATTCTAATTAACTGCACTGTGTTAAAGCTCGATACAATCTCCATTGCTTTCGCATGATATTGGATCATTAATTCTCATTTTGCTGCATACACTCCCAACATTTGATTTATAGTCAACTGTGAGTCACTGTATACAACGACCTGCTCCGCTTTCATAGTTTTGGCTAGATTGAAACCCACGATCATAGCTTCATATTCAGCCTCATTATTAGAAGCCTTAAATTGAAAATGCAGAGCATACTCCACATTAATTTTATCAGGGTTGTTTAAAATAACCCCTGCTCCACTGCCTGTGGTGCAAGAAGAGCCATCTACATATAAATTCCACACAGGTATCTTATTGTCAAATTCTTGGTCAGACAGAGTTCCTCGATGGAATATTTGATGCTTTCTATTATCCTCCTCCAACGCTTCTCGCTGCTCGTTAATCATCCTTTCTTGCTCGTCTACCGACTTAAGTTGATCGGTGTTAAAATTTGATGATTCTTTAACATCCATAGGTTGGTCGGTATTCAACTTCTGCTCTTCGGAGGTGTCTGGATAGGTGAACTCTGCGATGAAATTTTCCACTGCTTGCCCTTTGAGTGACGACCTAGGCTCATAAATTATATCGTATTCTTCCAATTCTACAACCCAATACATCAATCTTCCTGATTTCTCTGGTTTGTGCAGAGCTTACCTTAACGGCATGTCTGTATACACAACTATAGTATAAGCTTGGAAGTATGGCTTCATCCTTCTACTTGCTTCGATCAACGCCAATGCTAACTTTTCCAGCCTTAGATATCTGATCTCTGCTCCTTGGAAGGCCCTGTTAGTGTAATACATGGGTTTTTGCACTCCATCCTCCATTCTTATCAACGCCGAGCTAACTGTGTTCTCTGAAACTGCCAGATACAAGTATAATTTCTCTCCCATCACTGGCCTGGACAACAATGGAGGTGCTCCCAAGTATTTTTTTAATTCTTGAAAGGCCTTCTCGCATTCATCATTCTACTCAAAAGTCTTTCGGAGTGTTTTGAAGAATGGGAGACATCTATCAGTTGCTCTTGACACAAACCTATTAAGTGCTGCAACTCGCCCTATGAGACTTTGAACTTCCTTCTTCGTCGTTGGAGATCGAAGCTCCAATAGAGCCTTGATCTTTTCAGGATTCGCCTCAATTCCTCGTTGGTTAACAATATATCCGAGAAACATGCCTTCTCGTACTCCGAATATGCATTTGGTGGGATTCAACTTCATTTGATATTCCTCTAGTTGATCAAAGGTCTGGCCTAAGTCAACTAGATGATCAGCAGCTTTCTTGCTCTTCGTTAGCATATCGTCAACATAAACCTCCATGTTATGACCGATTTTCTCTACAAACACCTTGTTCATCAACCGCTGATATGTAGCACCTGCATTTTTAAGTCCAAAAGGCATAACATTATCACAATAAGTTCCCTTCAGGGTAATAAAAGAGTTACTCTCCCTATCTTCAGGCTTCATTTTAATCTGGTTATAATGAGAATAAGCATCCATGAAACTTAATACTTCGTGCCCCGAGGTAGCATCCACTAGTTGATCAATTCGGGGCAAAGGAAAATGATCCTTCGGGCATGCCCTGTTAAGGTCGGTAAAGTCTACACACATCCTCCACTTGTTATTTTTCTTCTTTACCATCACCACATTTGCTAGCCAGTCAGGATATTTGACATCCTCAATAAAAGAGGCTTTTATAGCTTCTCTACTTCCTCCTGTATAGCTTGATTTTTCTCAGAACTGAACACTCTTCTTCGCTGCTTTACTGGCTTGATTTCCTTGTTCACATTGAGCTTATGACACAAGAAATTCGGATATATTCCTGGCATGTCTTCATGACTCCACGCAAAAGTTTATTTTCTATACCTTAGAAATGCAATCAATTCTTGTTTTATTAATTCATCCAAGGATGCACCAATTTGAGTTATTCGTTCTGGATGCTCATCATCCAGAATGACATTCTCAGTATCCTCCATGACCTGTCCTTTCACGAGTTGGGACTCGTCTCTAGGGTCTAATGTTTCAATCTTTGCATCTTCCATTTGGTAGGTAGTAGTCTTCTTTCTGGATTCTCCATGCTCCTCCTGCTCGGCAGATGAATAGTAGCATTCTCGAGCTACTTTTTGGTCGCCCTTTACCACTCCTACTCCAAAATTGGTTGGGAATTTTAAACACTGATGTACAGTAGATGGTACTGCTTCGAATTTTTTTAATCCTACCCTTCCCATGATGATGTTGTAAGCTGATTGGACATTTTTATCCACTACGAAGAAGCGTACTCTTTCTGTTCGACAAGCAGGCCATGTACCAATAAGCATATCCAACTTGATCGTTCCAAGTGGAAAAACCTTTTTTCCAGTAAAACCAAGGAGGGGTCTATGGTATGGCTCCAATTGGGATAATTTCAAATTCAAACTGTCAAGGCATGGATAGAATATGATATCTACCGAGCTACCATTGTCCACCCGTACTCATGAAATCACAACCTCCTTCATTCTCTTCTTGATCACCAATGGGTCATCATGAGGATATAGTACGTCGGCCAAGTCGTTCTTAGAGAAACCAATGACCATTTTGTCCTTATTCACCTTCCTCGGGTGATCATCTTCAGCCAGATTTATTCGCTAAATGTATGAGCAAGCTTGAGCCTCATTGAGGTAAGCATTTCTCTCAGCAGTCATATCTTCGCCTCCCGCATCTCCACCTGTAATGACATTACATTCAAATGATCCAAAACGGATAGAGAATACCTCACGTTTTGGCTATTTTGGTCTTTTGAGGAGATCGGGGTCGTCTTGGTCATCATCCGGGTCTTCTTTAATCTGATTAGTACCAAGATAGTGGTGGACTTCGAAACATTTTCATATAACTTCTTCTTCAATATTGGTCAGGACAGTAGTAGTAAAGATCTCAGTGTTGTAGATGCTGAATTTGACTCCTGAACTTCAATAGCATGTGCATAATAACTCCTGAATATGCCTCCTGAACATTCAACAACATAACTAACTCCTGAATATGCCTCCTGAACTTCTGAATACACCTCCTAAACTTATGAATACGCCTCCTGAACTTCAATATGCCTCATGAACTTCAATATCAAAACTAATTCCTGAGCAAGAAAAACAGCTTCTGAATGATAATTAGTCGGGGCCCCGACTATGTAAGTTTGTGGAGTTGAATTTGATGCTCGACTGTATGATGTTATGAGAATGTGTCACCGAATGAACAACTGAATCTATAATAGAAGCCCCCAAGTGTGGAATATGAATTTTGAATGCTTTCTCGGCCTTAAAGTATGTTATTTGAAATTTTTTCTTATGTTGCATAGATAATAAGATTTTCCCCACTTGCTGTCTGTTGTCCGACCAACCGAATTTGTTATTTGCTGATTAACCGACCAACCGGAATTGGTGGTGATAGATGACCGACCAACCGTAGTTGGTGGTAATAGATGTTGCTTCCCGACCAACTGGAGTTGGTGGTAATTTGCTTCCCGACCAACGGAGTTTGTGGTAATTTGCTTCCCGACCAACCGGAGTTGGTGGTAATCGAATTGCTGACCAACCGGAGTTGGTGGTGTGTTGCTTCCCGACCAACCGGAGTTGGTGGTAATTTTCTTCCCTACCAACTGGAGTTAGTGGTAATTGAATTACCGACCAACCGGAGTTGGTGGTGTGTTGCTTCCCGACCAACCATAGTTGGTGGTAATTTGCTTCCCGACCAATTGGAGTTGGTGGTAATTGATAATAAATGCCAGAGACTTCCTCGAAGCTGACCAACAGATTATTGGGAATAAGATATAATAAATGCTGGAGACTTCCTCGGAGCTGACCAACAGATTGTTGGGAATAAGATATAATAAATGTTGGAGACCTCCTCAACAGATTGTTGGGAATAAGATAATATAAATGCTGGAGACCTCCTCGGAGCTGACCAACAGATTGTTGGCAATAAGATATAATAAATGATGGAGACCTCCTTGAAGCTGAATATATATAGAGATAAGAAATTTCTGAGCTCCATGCCCGACCAACTATCCGTTGTGGGGTGAAATATAATAAATGGTGCAGATCTCTTTGGAGCTGAATATATATCTATTCGAACTCCATGCTGAGGTGAATATAGAATATGAATCCGAATGGATATATAGAATAATTCATGCTTGAGCGTAGATTAGAGAAATAATAAAATAAATAGTGCCTCGCTGAGGTAAAATTTCATAATGCCGAGCCATGATAATATTTTCCAGAAGTTTAAGATTGTGGCTGAGTAGCTATTTGTGCTCGATCGAATATATATATCGGAGCATTAATAAGATTCCCATGCAATCATGGCCGAATACTTAGTCGAGACTGAAAATTGTACATGTAAAAAGTAATAACTTGCCCTACCATATGTGTAGGCTGAATTGATTAGTTATCATGAGAATAATCTAGTCAATATAATGAATATATGATATGTATTTGCTCAGGCAATAAAAATATCAATTTCAAAATATGAAATAATATATGTTGGATGATATGTCGAGGCAAAATTGCCTGCTGTCGAGCAATAATAGTTTCCAGATGTTTAAGATTGTGGTCGAGCTTTCATCGGGATTGAATCTCGTCCCTATGAAATTTTAATAAGCTGCCCGAGCACCTATCGAGGCTAGATCAAATAATTATTGTCATGAGAATAATTATTCAGCCAAACAATATGTGATGTGTATCAGCATAAGGCAATAAAAATTTCAAAATATGAAATAATATGTTTTGTGCCAAATGTGTGTGAGATGGACAAATTGCCATAAATAAGACGTAGAGTTTTTTGTAAAGTTATTTAATCTCCAACAACTAATCAGGTATAAGTTGATGTTTGAAAATTATTTATCACTTGGCTTTAAAAAAAAATATATATATATATATATATATATATATATATTTTTTTTTTTATCACAAGTTTTTAAATAAAACTTAAGCCCCCTGTTTACCCCCAAGCTGAACTCGTGTTTAAAGAAATATTTAGGGTACTCCGCATTTTTTAATACCCCAAGATTCTACTGTTGTCGACCAACTGCAGGGGTGTTGCCAACCAACATTTGGGGATGGATCAGGTTGTAGAATATATAGTGCCGACCAAGAAGCAAATGGTCCTCGACCAGCAGAGCGATTTCGCCGATCAACAAAAATGGTGCATTGATATTGCAGACCAGCTGTTGGATGGTCACCGAACAACATCAGATGTCGCCGACCAAGAAGTGGATGGTTGGATAGTTGCCGACCAATAAATTGAACCCTCCGAACAAGCCTGATATGTCGTCGATCAAAAAGTAGATGATCGTCGACATGTAATTGGTTCCACCGAGCTACAATATAAGTCTCCGACCAACAATAAGATACCTCGTAGTTGGATAAAATTATTTCAACGTTGCTGATGGATCTTCACATCTTATCTCCGACAAACAAAAATGGTCTAATTAAGCTTCCCTTTAATAAAAGATGTCCCGAGATGATGCCGACAAACAATATGTATGGCTGACCAGAAACAGGGGTTGTAAGTGGATGATTCCGAACAACCATATGAACCAAGGTGATGAATTTTTCATGAGATTGTTATGTCCCAAAATATCTCGAACTAATAGATCAGAAAAATAACATTCGATGTAAAATCCAAGCATTAAGATTACTAATTAAATGACCCATTCTATAATCCACTAGATCGTGTGATTCTGACAAAGAAACCCTGTGATGTGATGAACGAGGAGCCAACATCTCAAATTTGTGCCCAGAGTCTTGATATGGTCATAATTGTTTAATTGATCCTTTTTTACAAGAAGTGGGTAATGGTTTTTCAGCTGAGAGAAAATTATTTTTTATATTGATCCCTTCCTATTCCCTATTTGGAGAGATAAAAATATGTTGAATGATCGAAGTTATTACCAAATTTATATCAAAAATTAATCAATGAGACTTTATTGACATAGATGGAAGATGAACCAAATTAAGTATATAGTTCATAAAAATGAATACAAAGAGACTTAAACTTGAAGGAGAGAAAGTAGATCTGGGTCATGATTTCCATGAGAAAACTTTTTATTGTCTTTAACCTTTTCCCATTCTCTGATTAAAAATATAATGGGAATTTAAATAGTCATCAAAGATCTTTCAAAAATTATTTTAAAATCAATAATGAAAATTATCAAATCTTATCATCGTCGTATATATTGGTATATGTAATCATTTAAAATATTTATTCCATGATATAAAATTAAAACTTGAGAATCAAGCAAAAAGTTATGATTTATGAAATCCATTATTTTTCAGATTTCTAAATAAGAATGAATCTAACAGTTATGATTTAAAAATCATGAAATGCAATATTTTGCAGATAAAAATTGGACAATTAATTTATGTATATAAACATAAAAATCATGATTGAATCAAAAGATGTGTGTATAATTGATTATACGTAGAGAAAATAAAAACTTAGCTTTTGATGGAGAACAATGCTTGTAACACGTTCCCACAGACGGTGCCAATCTGTTGATGACTAGAAATAGCATCCATGTTATCTTATCGGCATCAACAACTGATAAAAATGAAGGTACGAAGATGATGATTGAAGATGAAATGGTGATCACATCAAACACATAAGAGACAAAGGTTTTTTTAAAGTGGTTCGGCTATGAATGAAGCCTACGTCCACTGTTATTTTATTCGCAGGGGTTTACAATAGCACAATATGGTGTAGAGAGAGAAAGGATGTGTATCTTGTGTATGGTGTTTCTTAGTTGTCTCTTCCTTTTTAGCTAAGGGAATACATGTATTTATAGTGATGGGAGATAAAGAGATTCATTGTATATAGACATTTATGTCTACATTCAATGAATCTAATTATTGAATTGCTTGGTATGCTATGTGTTCTCATCTATTAATACAGTATAAATGTACATTAAGGCTCATTAAATGCGCTGTCATCTTCATTAATGCACATTAAATGCATAGTTATCCTTTGATCTTCCTGGTTGGTATGCCGACCAACTCTCCTCGGATGCTGACCAACTCTCCTCGGGTGTCGAATATTGCCACGTAGGATGACATGTCCTTTTCTGATTGGTCCTCTTAGATGGAGAATTTTCGCATTAACATTCATGACTTCTCTTTTTATCTTCTTTTGCTCGACGAGGAGATCTAGACCTTTGCCTTGCTCGGTCGTTGTTCTTTCCATCATTTCGACGATCAACATACTTGGTCAGCTTTCCTCGTCTGATGAGTGCTTCAATTTCATTATGAAGAGCTATGCAGTTCTTGGTCGTGTGACCATGATCTTTATAGAACTCGCAATATTTGGACTTATTCCTTTTGTTAGGATCTGCCTTCATTTTCTCTGGCTAGTTTAGCTCCTCGCTGTTCTTGATCTCTTCAAGAATGTGGTTTATATCTACTTTCAAAGGAGTATAATTTCCAAATCTCATCAATTGTTCCAATGCTTACTTCTCTTTTGACTTCCTGTTACCACCATTGTTCTTTTGCTCCTTCTTCTCAGGTTTATCAACCTCAACCTTGGTTTCTTTGGTGTCCATATTTTTCTTCGCAGCCATAGCTTCCTCGACGTTCATAATCTTGGTTGCTTTTGCCATTAGTTCTGCCATGGTTCTAGGCGAATCTTTGGTTAGAGTGTAGTATAATTTATCTGGCAATAGTCCACTCATCATAGCAGTAATTGTTATCTTCTCCTCGTAATCAATGACCTCGAGCTTCTCATTATTGAAACGAGTAATATAATCCCTGGTGCTCTCACCTGCCTTATGTCTAACACTTAGCAAGTGTGCTACTCGTTTGACTGGCTTAGCTCCAAAACAAAAATTTCCAATAAAGAGTTTGCTAGCTGAAAGAAAGTCGCAATTTTCCCCCGAGAAAGGTTATTGTACCACATCTGAGCAGATCCGGTAAGGGTTACTGAAAATGCCCTGCATCGTATCTCGTCTGGAACGATATCAGTTGCTGCCTGGTATTGTTCTATATGGAGAACAGGATCATCTTTTCCATCATATTTAGGCATCACCATAGGAGCTTTGAATTTTGATGGTGTAGAAAAGTCCACAATCTCTTGTATGAATGGTGTTCCTCGGACGAAAGTCCTTTGTAGAGGATTTTTGGTTTTAGCCATCTCCCCTAATCTATCCTCCAACCTTTGAATTGAGCCCTTCCATGCATCATTTCCTTCCTTGATCCTATTGGTTCGAGCAACTGATCGTGTTGAATTTTCCTCTTGGGATCTTTCATGACGAGCAGCTGGTCGTGATTGGGTAGAGCCTTCCTTTAAATCAGATGGTCGTTGAGAGTTCCTCGACATAGTCCTAGGGGGACTTCTATTCCTCCTAGGACCTAAACGATCAAAAGGTGAGGCTCTACTCAATATTGCAAGAGCACTTGTCCTTTCTAGAGATAGAGTGATGTTTTATTGAGTATCTGTAGCTCGTACCGAGGAAGTCCGTCTAGGCTGATAAGAAGGATCATTGGATTTCTCTGTACGATATGAATCGGTGTGTCTGGACTGAGATTCCTTTGGGAATAATGTTTGTCTTCGCGAAGAGAGTAAACGAGTATTTCTCTGAACGCTTCGTTGCCCTGATTGGGCTGGCACTCCGCCGTGAACGGTTTGTATGAGTTGACGCATAGTTTCTTGCATGGTTGTTTGCCCTTGGGCCAAATTAGCCATTATACCAGCCAGATCTTGAATATTTGGAGGAGTACATGGAGGATTCAGAGGGATCCCAACGTTTCGATTGCTGGATTCAGGATGATCAGCCATTGGTGATGAATTGTTTTGGTGAAAAATGATAATTACAGTCGTTTCCCACAGACGGCGCCAATCTGTTGATGTAAAAAATTAGATTTGATCTAATTGTTTTAATCACAGATAAAGAGAATAAATAAATAATAGGCAATAGATTTTTAAAGTGGTTCAGCCTTGCAAGAATGGCCTACGTCCACTGTTTTTGTTATTGCTGACTGTTTGTTTGGAATTCTCGAGGTATGGTTTTTCTCAAGAAATTTCGGTCCCCCTCCAATGAGGAGGTTACAATGTATTTATAGCCTTTAGGCTGTTCAAATGAAAGGACAATGCGTTGTTATTTAGTAGATATGTGCATCTGTATGGTCATAAATGAGCATTTAATGCACAGTCGTCTCCTTGATTATCCTGATTAGAATGATATGTTGCTCGAACCACCTAAATAGCTCGGACCTCTTAAGCTGCTCGGACCGCCTAAGTAGCTCGACACGATCGAGCTGCTCGAAGCCCCTGAGTTCCTCGCGGCCTCTTAGTTGCTCGGTGGTCTTGAGTTCCTCGTGGCTTCTTAGTTGCTCAGTGGTCTTGAGTTCCTTGATAGAAACATAATTTCCACGCTGGCAGACACGTGTCTGTAAGTGAGTCGTCCATGTCAGCAGACTAAATTTGGTATCAACAGTAAGGTCCGTCATAACCGTGATGATAATCATTCATACGTTTGCCTAACAATTTTCTAATCACAAATACCTTTTTGTAAAATAAATAAATGATTATATATGTAGTTAGAGTATATTCTTTGATCTAATTATGTATTATCGTTTTATGAGTGTCGGACAATTAAACTTTGTTAGCATGAATAAAATCCATTGCATATCATGTGTTTGATAATATTCATCTATGTTTTTATAACATTTCTGTCTCCGTTTTCTGTTTTGGTTATTTGATTTGCGAATTATAAAATACAAATGTATCATACATGGTACCTAATACTGAAAGAAATGCAGGTGATATAGTTCTGTAAAAAGGGGTGTATTTACAAACTACAGGTGTATAACAAATTATAGAGTAGAACCAAGTAGACATCCAATTTTTTATAAAATAATAAAGAACATAATTGTTTGGATAAACAAAATTACGTCATTTCAATATACATATTAAAATTTGTGATATCATGATAAATTAAACAACCTATGAACCAAAATAATCAAAGACTCTGATGATTCATTATTTAATGGGCTTTTTTGGAGTGATTGGGTACTCAGTGAGTGGAATTTTGGGGCCACTAAGTTTAAAATGACATTCACGTAGAAACTTACGTATTGATACATAATTTATTTTTATATTAGCCGAATATATGTTTTTTTAACCTAAATTTTTCAAACTATTTTCATTATGTCATAATTGTTGGATTCATATATATGGGAGACTAGATGGATACGTATATAGAGAGAATGAGGATGGGTTTGGCATTGGTTTTATAAGGTGCGACCTAAATTATTGAGTATAATGAAGATGGTGGCACATACTGTTCCATTTATTTAGTCCTGAAAATTTAGCACTTGGCAAAATACTATCGTCTTTCACCTACACTGGAGAGAAGATTTTTTTCCCACGTGATTAGAGTAGGGTACATCTGATTGGTAAGTTATAAAAATGGTGAATAACATTTTAATTTTTTATGGTAGTAAGAAAAAGAGACAAGTGGTTAGGTACCCAATTAATAAAGTCAATGATGAGAATCCTATTTCTTTAGTACGGTAGAAAAGTAGACCAGTATCAAGTCGAAAGCGTTAGAAAATAATCCACCAACTTAACGGAAAATAATGCTACCGGTGGTTTCGGCTGTAACATCTGCCTAGAGATGATTCAAGACCCTGTACCCACCTCTATTGTTTCCCCTGTATTTACAAATGGATTCATTACCCAATTGTATCTACTGAAATCAAATATCACCAGCAGCCTCAATGCCCTGTGTGCAAGGCCGAAATTACAGAATAAACCTTAGTACCACTCTACGACCGCGGTCAAACAGAAAAAGCATCTGAAGACAAAGTCCCACACGTGGATTTAGTCATACCACGAAGGCCTTTGAGTCCTAAATAGGATTTATTCATCAGTCGATATCACCCACATGCATGACAGGCTGGCAACAATAGCAGCTGTTGCTGTTGCTTACAGATACCTATCAGCTAGCTGGCACAGAGGAGTAAGCATGGATGAATGACTAAGCAAGAACAGTATGATGCATAATATAATAATGTGTTGTCTTCTAAGTTGGTTTACTATTGAGCTTAGCATCTTTAACTTAATATAATTCATAGTGGAGTTCAGTACATTTTCCTAGAACTTGTGACAACTTGGTTGTTGTGAATATTTGGAGTAATAATTTAACTGGTGAGATAGGAAATTCCTCTGATGTATGCTCTAATATTCAGTATGTTGATATGAGCGCTGACAAATTGAGTGTAGATTTAGGGTTTGAATTTGAGAAGCTGAAAGAGTTTTGGAAATCAAAGAACAGATTAGGTAGCATAGTGTCACTCACGAAAAATTGCACTTTACAAACTCTGGACCCGTCGAAAAATGATTTCAGATGATAATAACCTAAGGGAATTTTAAACTGCCAAAATTTACTTGTATTGACTTTGTGGGGTTACAGGGCCAATTCAACAAAAGATTGGTTTTATTTTCGAATCTCCAGGGGCTTTTGTTGGGTAACAAATCCTTAATTTTAGATTCATTATTAAGCTTGATAAAATTACCTTTTCCAGATCTAAGTACGAACAAATTTTATACTCCATATTAACATCCCCTCATTTTTTATCCATTTGATGAGCTACATAAATCATCTCAACCACTCGGAAGAGGTATTTTTACCAGAGTTTTTGCAGTACCTCTGTTAGAGTTATAGGGATTCTAAATGTCTCGTTGTGGTTTGTCGAGGAGAAAATTTTGAGGATTGATTGTGAGTTATTTCTGCTAGAGGTATTAACTTATCATATGCTTTAAACTAATTTCAATTGACATTTTTATTGTGATTATTCGATAGATAATGATGTTCAGTTCGGTCTTCTTACTATCTTGTTGTATATGTCTTAGGTTTATGTTATATATATCATGTGTGTATGCTATGTTTGATCAAATATACCAAACACAAACTCCTACATGATTACTATTTTATATAAACTTAACTCCATAATTAATTGGTAATTTGGTGTATAGTTGTGTTATAAAGTAATAATATTTCTTAAGTAGATACTGTTACTCTTTGTTTAATTTTAATGTCCTCTTTTAGATTACACATAACATGTTTAGGTAAAATCTTTAATGAAGAGGAATAAAAGGAATATTTTTCGTTTTCTATTTATTTAAAACAGATACCATGATGTTAGATTTTTTGGTTTGAGAATTCAAAATCTCAAATCTTTTGATTGTTAGTGTTTTTATAATCTAATTTAATTCCAATTTCCTCTGTGTTGGAATTTTTTCACTCTGTATGGTTCAATGTATTCATTTTGTCTCTCTACATACATATATTCTTCTTATTAAGTCTTACGTCGGTTCAGGTTGTAACTCCCCAACTAAGAAAAATATAACTTCCAAGAACAACCAAATTTGTGAGCAAAATGAGTCCAAATTACATTACTGAATCTGCAATTACATGCCTTAGTTGAATTATTTTTGTTAACTCAAACACACACTCGAAACTGTATATTTAGCATCTTTAGATACATAGTGTTAAAAGAATTTCAGTTTGTTCTTCCCTTCTCTTAATATTTAGTACTGAGTGTAACTTATTTAGTTCATGATTTATGGATACTTATGGAATACATTGCACTTATTCAAGTACCGTAATTTTTTTTAATTTTTTTAAATTAATTTACAATTGTTGTTTTCAATTCATCTTATTGTTGAGTAAATTATTTTAATTTCTTGGAAACTTAGGTTTGACCATACTTATTAACCGGATGGATTCTCTTTGTTATTTTGTAATTTCTATTCAATGAACATGAATGCAGTTTCTGTCTCACGTAATTTATCTTTGAAAGTTGTTGTATTAATATGTTAAAACCGATAACCCATCCATCATATTATGTAAATGTAATGACTAAAAAGAACTAATGCCCTATTTAACTTCATAGTGATGATTAAGTAATTTAACATTTGGGTATCAATTCCTCACTTAGCGATTTCCTTCTAAGGATTGAAAATGGGATGGAAGCATCAACACATGATGAGGGCCCCGAACAGTATCTCATTGACGTTATCTTCTCATCATTAAATATAAATGCCAACTCGTCAAACTTCTTGACAGATCGAGCAATTCTTGCAACAACAAACGAGCACGTAGACTCACTCAATGATATGATGATTGATATGTTCCCCGGAGAATTGAAGACATTAAATAGCTTTGATGAAGTTGTGGATGACACGCACAACTATTACCAAGAAGAATTTTTAAATTCATTGATGTCGAATGGATTGCCACCACTACACGCATTGAAACTTAAACATAATTGCCCAATCATTCTTCTACGCAATATAAATCCATCAATTGGATCATGTAACGGAACAAGAATGTTGTACAAAGGTTCTTTGGATAATGTCATCCATGTTCGTCGCTCATAAAGTTGAAGAGGAAGAAAAACCTTTAAATCCTAACAAACGTTGAAAGCAACATATGTAAGCATTAAATTTTCAGTTTTTAGGATTACACACTGTTTTTATCAAATGTCATCTTTCAATAACTGCGATTTGGAATTTGCTTGCTGAAACTTTTTTTAACTTCTTTTTTTTAATGATATTTCCCTATAAATCATTTCAAAATAATTTCATTGTGATATATTTATCCGGATTATATATACATACATGTTTGTGTGTATTTCTTCCTGCTTTTGAGTGGGGAGTTCTGAGTTCGTTTGTGATAGATATAGAGTACTCACAGGAATATCTTGTATAGTTTACAGTTGAATGGAGGTTTGGTTTTTGGGGTAATGATTGATGTTTCATACTAGGTACTTTATGTTATAATCTAACAAAACAGATTCTACATAATATGTTGCAAGTATTTTTATCACTTTGTCCTTCACAAATCTGCAGCGAAAGATTAATATCTATAAACGGCCACAGGTACAACGCACGTAGGCATAACTAGTAAATATTAAAACGATGTCAACTTCGCCACGTGGCACCAAACAATTATATCCAAGCCTCTATGGGATATGCATTAGGGGTCCATATTTACTTTAAGTCGCTGTATATTCAACCATGTGTCATCAAACACATGGAACCCAAATTAAGTCTTGATAATGCCACTTTGTACTACATCTCCACTTTTAAGAACAACCCCTTAAATAACCATGCCTCTTCAGCTTCCTCTCCAAATATGAAGAGGAAGAGTCGATGACCCAATAACCATCCTCTCTCATTTTGTCATTCATATATTTTCTCTTTCCTAAAGGCACAATCCATATATATCCCCACTGGTTTTTCCAGGGTCATCACGTAGTTATGATTTTTCATATTTGTATGTAATTTTTATTCCCCAATGGGGGTGGATTATTCATAGTGGTTCACTATTTTTTTTGGTAAAACATATATAAGATGATTATTTAGGGCTTGATCTGTATACTGCGTGGAGGTGGTGAGACAATTTGTGGGTGTGTGGAATCTGTGGTGTTTTGTGGGTTCGTTTGCAGGTGGTGGTAACCACTTTGTAGCAGAATCGGTAAGTTGTATTTTTTTATTGTGCTTTTGCTATGTTAATGAGGGTATTCAACTTATATTTAATGATTTCCTACATTTTTAATTGTTTGCTTCATTAGCAGAATCGTGTTATGTTCTATGTTAATAGGTTATAATAACTTTTTTCCCAGCAACATAGAAGCAGTGGGGCAAGCTAATAGGTAGTTGAAGAGTTCATAGAACATGATATGTTGAGAGCAACATAAAAGTTTGCTTTCACATTCATTGGGCATATATTACAAGAGGTATTTTTAGTTCTTCCATCATGATCCACGACACTTACGATCTTTTAGTGTTCATTATTCTTCAAATTTTATAGAGTTTTTAGAAAATGAAAAATCTTTGATTTGTTATATGAAAAATATAAGAAAGTTTAGCGGCTCTTTAGTTGTGAAAAAATGGGGTGTTTTCTAGAAAACGTTTTCTGTGAAGATGAAAAATAGAGAATGTGTTCAAATAAGATATTTTTTCAAATCAAAAAATAATTTTTCATTTGTCTATTTTTTCAATTTTTTTACAAAAATAGAATACTTTTTTTTATGTTTTCTATTTTTTTGTTTCAAAAGAGGGACCCATTTCTCTCATCTCATTTTAAAAATAGGGATCATATATTCCCTATCTCTCATCCAACATACACATGGAGACCCATTTTCACATCTTTCTTGGTTGTACCATATTTACACTCAAATTGTGAAAAAGAATTGTCACACCCAAAAAATTGATAAAAAGTCTAGAAAATATAGAAAAAAAAATTCAAAAAGTGAATAAAACCCAAAAAATAATTAAAAAGTACAGAAAGTGAATAAAAATCCAAAAATAATGAAAAAAATCCAGAAAGTGAATAAAAACTCAAAAATAATTTTAAAAAATACATAAAGTGAATAAAACACCAAAAATAATGGGAAAAAAATCCATAAAATGAATAAAAACCAAATATAATGAAAAAATATATAAAGTGAATAAAACCCCCAAAATAATGAAAAAAATCCAGAAAATGAATAAAAACCCAAAAATATTTTTTTTTTAAAAATCCAAAAAGTGAATAAAACCCCCAAAATAATGAAAAAAATCCAGAAAGTGAATAAAACCCAAAAAAGTAAAGAAAAAAATCCAGAAAGTGAATAAAAATTCAAAAATATTGAAAACAATCTAGAAAGTGAATAAAAACCAAAAAATAATGAAAAAAATCTAGAAAATGAATTAAAACCCAAAAATAATGAGAAAAATTCAGAAAGTGAATAAAAACCCAAAAATAATGAAAAAAATACATAAAGTCAATAAAACACCAAAAATAATGAAAATAATCTAGAAAATGGATAAACCCCCCAAAATAATGAAAAAATCCAAAAAGTGAATAAAAAACAAAAAATAATGAAAAAAATACAGAAAGTGAATAAAACCTCAAAAATAATTTAAAAAAATACTGAAAGTGAATAAAACCACAAAACTAATGAAAAAAAAAATCCAAAAAATGAATCAAAACCCAAAAATAATGAAAAAAAAAAGTGAATAAAAACCCAAAAATAATGAAAAAAATTTAGAAAGTGGACAAAAAAGAAAATAAATAGTAACCCCGAAATTAATTTTAAAAAACACCTAGAAATTTATTTAAAAGTAAGAAACTTATTAATTAAGAAAATAAATAACAGAAAATTAAAAAAATAAAATGATGAAAAAAATACATAAAATAAATATTAGTCCCAGAATTAATTTTAAAAAACACCAGAAAATAAAAATAAGAAGAACGGGAAATAAAAAAAAAGAAAGAGAAATCAATAATAAAACAAAAATAATGTTATTTATTTTTATTTTTTCTTGTTGGATTTTTTTTTTATTCATTTTTTATTTTTTCTTAATACTCTTAATACATTTTTTCTAGTTGTCTTTTTAAAATTCATTTTGGGGTTAATATTTATTTTCTGATTTTTTTATTCATTTTCTGTATTTTTTATTTTTTTTATTTTTATTCATTTTTTGTGTTTTTTTTTTAAATTTCTTTGGTTATTTTTATTAATTTTCTTTTTTTTTATATATATTTTCCACTTTTTTTCCATGAAAAATATTGAGAATCAAACACATAAAATATGGAAAATAGAACATTTTCCACCTGGGAAATAATTGCAATCAAACAATACCAAAAAAATGTTTCCCATAGATAATATTTCCAAGTTTTCAATTCTTAGCGCTTATTTTCCTTCTTTTTTATTTATCAAACACTCCCTTAATGTATAAGAAATTAACTGCATTGACAGCTGAGACTTGCATTATCATTTAATAGTTAATGTATAAGAAATATCACATTTATGAGTTCAAATTAAAGTGTCATGTGTGTACTTTATTATTCCTGTAGAGAAATATTTTTTTCTTGTTATCTAATAACATGCGTTTGCATAATATTTTTTTGGTGTGTGCATGATTATTTTTATTACATTATTTATATGATTATGGAATGCACCTGATGCGCGCGCGCGCATGTAGAAAGTGATTTTATATTTTTAACGAATGAACGGGTTTTCCAATTTTTGAACAAAATTTTCAGTTTTTGAATATTAACATGTAGAAAATGATTTCATATTTTTAAAGAATGAACGCGTTTTCTAGTTTTCCAAAAAATTTCACAGAAAATGAAAAGTGAAAATAGAGATGAAAACTAAAAATAGAAAACATAAAAATATTTTCCACAACTAAACAGCCCCTTAACTTTTCAATTAATTACCCCTTTACTCTTGACAAGATTATGGAGCAATAAACGTAATCTTTTGCATTTTTTTTTCTTTTTGGAAGTGGGAGAATATATTTCCACCCAGAAAATGATGATGTTCTACAACAGTCTGACAAAGTGTGCATACAATGACAATATTTTGTACTTATATGCAGATTACATTTTTTTTGTTACAAACAGGAAATAAAAAACAACAACAAAAGAACTAAAATGCGGGGCTATCAAGCATCGTGAGTAGCCTCTCAGGGGTATACTCATACTCTAGATAGAGTTCTTGCGAATCATTAGAAATCTTCGCCATGCAGTCAGCTTGGGTGTTCATATCTCTCGGAATGTGTATAACCTTGGCCTTGAGGCACTTAACCAGATCGCAACAATCTTCAATGATATTAGCAAAGGGGTGGTTCCCCTTATCTTTCGACATAAATAGCTTGACGGCTTCGAGACAATCGAACATGAGGCAAGAGCCCTTCCACCCTTCCCTAGTGGCAATGTTGAGACCATGAAAGATACCCTCCAGTTCGGCTCTAAAGGGGCTTGTCATCCCTTGGATACGGCCCGTGAAGCAAACAATCCATCTCCCTTCCTTGTTTCGAACGGTACCACCAAACGCTCCCATCCCACTAATAAAGTCATAGCACCCGTCCGTCTGGATGATATGGGTCCCTAAATACAAGCACTAACATAATCGACCTTACTAGTACTATCCCCATCATGGTTAGTACTTTTATTAAGGGCTTTAAAAATATCACACTTGAGATAAAAAAAATAAACTTAGTAACCATGGAGGGGGGGGGGTAGAGCTAACATTATCAAAAATTAACTTATTACGGGCTTTTCAAATACACCAAAGGAAAGAGGTGAAAGTCACATACCAATTATTATTTGAATTATGCCACACATTATTAGTCACCCAAGAAGTAAAATCAGTGCACGTACCTTGGCTTTGAGTGTTGGGAGGGTTGAGATTTCATCGTTTTGAAAGTAAACCAATAATTAATCATCAAGCCTTTCCTCTGAGATAGATATGCATTTAGTAGTTTTCAAAGACAATTAATTGATCAAATCAGGGTAACCGATACAAAAGATACTGAAATAAAAATTGGCAAAAAAATAGAGGTTTAAATATTCGTATATCTGATAAATTTGTTTGACTGTAAACTGGCCCTTGGATTGGCTAACATAATCTTTTGCATCACTTATGTTTTTTCAGATCTTACTTGAGTTTTTAATTTCATTGTAAAAATATTAGTTTATGATTTTTTTTTTTGTTTTAGTACCATGTTCATTCTTAATGGTGTGATTGATATCACTTATTTTTGTTCAATTTGTATGATTTTTAGCATCCACACCCTTACTTCATTAAGGAATCCAAAACCTAAGTCAATGATTCGACAACTCCATCTCTCTCTCTAAATTAACGACCCGAAATTTGCATATTTGTTGGATCATTCATTTAGAAATTTTTGTAACGTAACTTTTTTTTATTAATTTGCATGGATTTTGAGTTTTGTGACTTCACCATGTCATTTCGTGTAATGATTTTAATGATAGCATTGACAGAAGGTCTGCTCATTGTACGTAGGTTTTCTGATTTATTAAAAATAAGTCTTAAGTTTGAGGGGGCTTTAAGGTTTAAGGTTCCAGATGAGTTTGCCATTTGGTTTATCTCTGATACCATAATAAAGAAACACTAATAGCAAACAAGTAAAAAGGAGCAGGCCACTGCTTTTTTTTCTTTCTATTCCCCTGTTTTCACCTAGCTCTTATATCTATTGACATATACAGTACATCTTCTGTTGTGAAAATAGTTGCTAGGTCCTATAATAGTGGAAGACTTATTCTACACAGTTGCTAATACCTATAACAGTGCAAGACTTAGTATTCACTTCAGACTTATTCTAATATGATTGTACATATTTTATTGTATCTTCTTCAAATTTGATTTCATTGCAGTTGAAGAACTATAATTACTAATTTGTGACTTATGTAGGTGAATTGCCTTTAAATTGTCCCTACTTACACATGAGGTGAAGAGAAAGTGAAGGAGGATAACAAAAACTAAATATAGGAATTGGAAGTGCAAAACATGGGTTAAATTTCACTTCAATTGACCACTTTCTTTTTCCATGTATTGAAAATTTTGGTTGCAATTTTAGTATGAAGTATCTTATCCTTAATTTTTTTTTTTTATGTAGATTATGGTTGTTGATGTAAAAAAATAGATCACTCTAATTATTCAATCACAGATAAAATAATGAGACAAAGAATTTTAAAGTGGTTCAGCCTTATATGAATGGCCTACGTCCACTGTTTTGTTATTGCTGAGTGTTTGGGAATTCTCGATTACAAGTACTATCAAGAAATTCCGGTCCCTTTGAATGAGGGTGATACAATGTATTTATTTCCTTTAGGCTGTACATGTGAAAAGGTAAACAATTAATGCCCTTTAAGAGTATACGCTTGTATGATACGCATTCAATGAATAGTTGAACTGTTGATTATCTGGCAATCAATGCTGTAGACGAGATGCAGCTCGGACCGCCTTAGTTGCTCATCGTTCAGGAGTTCCTCGGAGAGTTGGAGTTCCTCGGAGTACACTTGTTGCTAGGAATGAGTATGACTTGGTCGGGGAAATAAACTTCCTCGTCGCTATTGTGCCACGTAGATTGACACGTGTCTTCTTATTATTCGTGTATATCAGCATAGTAATTTTGGTATTAACACCAATAATAAGCAAATGATTAAGGAAGCATACAGAACAAGTGGGGTGCCTAATACTTCCCACTCATAACTCGGTTCCTAAACCCACATAACAAGAATTTTTTGGACCAAATGAAAACATAATCCTACTTAGGATTACCCAAAATTGTATAACCCAAATCTGACCACTTCGTTGTCCTGAACGTGCAGGTGCACCGCCATGAAGGGTCTGTATGAGTTGTCGCATTGTTTCTTGCATGGCGATTTGTCCTTGAGCCAGATTCATCATAATCCCAGCCAGATCTGGAGGTGTAGAGGGATTTGGAGGATTTCGAGCGTTTCAATTGCTGGAATCCGGGTTATCTGCCATTGGTGATGAATGATTTTTGGTGAAAAACGATAATAACAATCGTTCCCACAGACGGCGCCAATCTGTTGATGTAAAAAATTAGATCACTCTAATTATTCAATCACAGATAAAATAATGAGACAAAGAACTTTAAAGTGGTTCAGCCTTATATGAATGGCCTACGTCCACTGTTATGTTATTGCTGAGTGTTTGGGAATTCTCGATTACAAGTTCTATCAAGAAATTCCGGTCCCTTTGAATGAGGGTGATACAAGGTATTTATAGCCCTTAGGTTGTACATGAAAGGGTGTTACATTAAATGATACACATATGAAAGGGTAATTCATTTATTGCTCTACGTGTGCGTCAAGATGATAGGCATTCAATGAATAGTTGAATTGTTGATTATCTGGCAATCAATGTTGTGTTCGAGATGCAGCTCGAACCGCCTTAGTTGCTCGTTGTTCAAGAGTTCCTCGGAGCGTTGGAGTTCCTCGGAGAACTGGAGTTCCTCGGAGTATACTTGTTGCTCAGAGTGAGTCTGACTTGGTCGGGGGAATGAGCTTCCTCGTTGCTATTGTGCCACGTAGATTGACACGTGTCTTCTTATTATTCGTCTACATCAGCATACTAATTTTGTTATCAACAGAAGCCCCCAATGTTTCGTATTTCAAACTTTGAGGAGTATGGAACATTCTTTCTCGGTATATGGCAATATTAAATGACCTTCCTGGGTTTTAGGAGCCTTTTCTTCGTATTTGAATTTCCTTCCAAATTCGCAGAATTCGCCTTTTTGCATTTTTATAAGCGCTTCGATCTTCGTGCCCTTTTTGTCCTTTTAGCCACCGGTAGCGTAATAGTTTCTTTTTTGTAATCATTTCTTTCGCCATTTCCCAAGACAAAGTATTTAAGCTTCAGAGGCAATCCCATCGTCTTCTACCTTTTTCAATTTCTGCTTTAGAGTTTTCCATAGCTTTTCTCTCTCTTGTGCGTTCATCCTTTTCTTCGTTTGTTTGTCAACAAATCTCCTTTTTCCTGCAAGATTTTCTTCCTTCTTCTTCATTTCTTTTTATTCATCATAGTTTATATTATCGAATCTCTTGAGAAATTCCGTTCTGACTTTTCTATTCCTTCTTGGGTAACTTTGGAGAGTCTTTCTGAACCTTCAACTTATTTTAATTTGGCTGGGGGACATTGGTTCCCTAGCCTCTTTATTGCTGAATGTGGATTTTCTTTTTCACCAAATCCTTTGTGTTTAGAGTTCTGTCAGTATTTCGATGTTGTCCCTGCAAAAATAGCCCCCAACACATGGAGAATAGTTAATGGGGTGTATAGGTTAAATCAAACTCATGGAACTCGTATAGGAATTCCTGAGATTATGTACTGTTACAGATGGGCTGTTTTAGACAATGTTTTTTATTTAAAAACTAGGTTTTTGAATAGGGCCTTAGTAGTCAACCTCCCTGATGCAAACAGAGATTATTTTGAACACGGGGTAGTCATCAAAAATTGGCAACATACCACTTTAGTTGGAGATGAAGTATATGAGGGTCCCAGATGCCCCCCATATGGCAATGGGATAGGTTATTTTCATCTTATTTTGTTTTTTGAAATTATGATTTCATTGTGTTTGACAAAATGAATGAATTATATTTCACTATGTATTTGTTTGCAGTTGATAGTAAGAGAAAAACTCCAAAAGAATCAGAAGTAAATATTAAACATTTGAAACATATCTGGAATTTGCATCGAAGAGTTGCAAACGAGCACATCAGGTCTGCTTCATATTTGTTGCAGTACAGGAGCTACACATCATCCTTTACTGCTCGTCCTGTGGTCAGTATTAGTGAACCATTGCCCGCTTCTGAGGAATCTTCACCAGAATCTCACATTCCTTTGAGTCAGAAGATGGGTAAGAGAAGAGTTCCTGCTATTTTCGAGGAGACCTCCTCTGCTGGTGATGGAAAGAGAAACAAGGTTGATGTCCCAAAGGGGACAAAGAAAGTGGATGCTTCTCCTTATGTTGCTGCTCAGAAGGTTGCCGAGAAGCCTCCAGTGGCTCCGAGAAAGAGAAGTACTTCTGTGGAAGTGGTCACCATTTCCCCCACCAAAGGTTCTTTGGCTGAAACTGCTGAAGTACCACTGAGGAGATTGAAGAAATCCTCCTCGGTCAGTTTTTCTGAAACCATTCCCCAGCTCCAAGCTAGTGGAGCTGGAGTTCCAACCATTATTCCTCCGAGTTCTGCGATGAGCTCGGTAAAGACTTGGACTATTCCTGAAGTCCAAGGAATTGAAGAAAACATGTCTAGGGATATGCTGACATCCCTAGCTACTCGTCACATTGCTTCAGTAAGTTTCTCGTATTCTGATTTTCTTTTTTCCAGTCAATATATGTATCTCGGCACTGACTTATCATTACCTTCTTTTTCAGCTAGTGAGTTGCTTTAACACCATAGTGAAGAAAGATGAAGCGCTCAAGGCTTCAAGCTCCTCGTCCGGAGTAGAGGATGCTTTCCAGGGTTTGGCCCAATCTCTGAAGGAATCCCGTCAAAAATACGACGGGGATAGGGGTGAATGGGAAAAGAAGTTGACTGCGTCTGAGGCAGAGAAGGTACAGTTGGGCAATAAAGTGAAGGATTTGGAGAGAGAGAATAAAAAATATGCCGAGAAGCTCACAAGATTTGGGGAGCTTGAGAATAAGTTGAAATCGGCCGAGGAAGAGCTGACCCTTCTGCGAGAAGTAAATCGCCAGAAGGAGGAGGTGGAGGCCAAGTTGAAAGCCACCGAGGATCTTCTATCCGAGAAGCTCTCCTCGGAGAAAATGAAGAGAAAAGTGGCTGTGAAGAAATCCTTTTGAACTGGTTGGGACAAAGCATGGGATAGGGGGTAGCGGCAATGATGACCCAGGTCAAGTATGGGAGTTTGAAATACTTCCGAGATGGTTGGGTTGCTTCCCTGCAGGAACTGAAGGTGAGCGAGGACTCAGAACTATTTCAACAACATCTCCCTGGTCCTCCTCTAGCTATTGAAGATGAAGAAGAGGAAGAAGCTGCATCCGAGGAGTCTTCAGTGATAGTGGGTGATCAAGTCCTTGCTCCACAACCCAATCAGACAGCCACCGAGGAGATTTCTTCCTTGCCTGCTCCTCCAGAACAAGTCCCAACTTCTGCCAACCAAATCGTTGTTCCCACCGAGCAACCAAGCTCCTCGTCCCAGCCTCCCGAGAAAGTCTTGGGAGATAAGGAAAAGGTGTGAAGTTGTTTGGTATTCTCTTTTATTTTCCTTTTACTTTTACTTTGTATTCTGAACGATGTACTCTTTTTGATGATGTAATAAAATCCCATCTTTTTGTTCCTCTACATTGTTGATGCTTTGTCTGCTTCTTTTATTAACTCTTGCCTTCTCTTCTTTATTAGCTTGTGGATAGAATGGAATTATTGTCTGCCAATGATACAAAACTAATGCAGCAATGCCATGAATATTATAAGGCTGGTCACTCAAACCTAAGTGCATCAGAAGTTGCCGACATCCTTGGTCATGATGCTTCAGAGCAGGCAGTCGAAGCTTATCGGTACCTGAAAGACTTACTTGATCGAGCTGTGGCCAATAATGTGGCTTACTATGACATGATCGAGGAGCTTCAATATACTTTAGAAGATCTTCAGACTCAGTACAAGGAATCAAATGCCCTTTTGCACGAGGGGTATAAAAAGAGGTATCAACAGCTTTCTGTCGAGACAGGCCACAAAAAGATCCTTGTTGGGTACGATGTCAGGGAGAGGACCCTAAAGGGTGAAGTTGAAGCTTGTAGACAGATTGCCGAGCTGCTAGAGCAAGAAAATAACAATTTACAGAAAGAGCTGGCACAGTATAAGTCTGCATCATCTTCTTCAACAGCTGTAATCCCAGTGACTGACGAGGGATTTTCCTTTTAAGAGGTTGAGAATGCCAAATTAAGGCAAGAGTTGGATACCTTGAGAAGATCTGGTACTTCTACTGCTACTCGGGGACGAGGAAGTGGTTCTCGTGGTCGAGGAAGAGCTGCTCAGAATGTCGTCGAGGAACCAAGTTCCCGACCTGCTCGGGGAGGATCAAGAGCTCTTAATCGTAATGTTGAAAAAGCTCGTACTCGATCAACGTTGGAAACTCAAGCGTTCCAATTGAATGCAAAAGATCGGTCTTTGTCTGAAATGTCTAAGAAAATCCAAACTCTGGAGGATCAACTTGCTTCAACAAAGTTTGCTCTGAAGAATAAGGATGTTTTTGTCAGGAGCCTTCATGAGCAGTTAGAGAGAATAACTTTCCAATTCCACAAACAACCTCGTGAGTTCTGGATGGCAGACTACAATGAGGCCCTTTATCACTTGGATGCTCGCCTTGAAAATGCCAATAATGAAGGTTATAAACAGGGATGGTTGAACGCCCTGGGTGTATTAAAACTAGAGCAGGGCCATTATTTATAGGATTATCATGCTCCTGGGCTACTAGACTTGCCTGTGCCACCTTATAAATTGGACATGGAATGGATCCCAGCTCGTGCCATTCCTCGAATCTTAATTTCAAAATACCTTGGTGACTACAATCTTCATTCTCAAATTAAGGTATCTCGTCCCGAGCATCTACTGAACACACCTTCTGTGATGAACGTTAGGATGCTGAAGGACTTGAACTTTATTAACTCTCCTCAGACTTTAAATGATCCGCCTGATGGCGAGGAACCTATTTCAAAAGAAGAGGGAAAGAAACCAATAGAGTAGGGATCTCATTGTATATGTAACTTGTAATTTATTTTGAGTTTTAATGAAAGACTTTCATTTTCTGTTTGCAAATTTGTATTTCTATTGTCTTGTGCTTGTCAAACACTTTATATTTGTGCTTGCATAAAAATATTTTGTGGTTTAGTAATAAAAATTACAAGTATTAGTAATGTTGCTCGATCACTTAATAATAAAGTAATGAGTATAAAAATGTTTAAAATTTCTCCAACCAACCAAGGTTGTCAAATTGTGCTCGTCGACCAATTATAGTTAATGGGTTTTTATCCCCGACCAGCTATACTTGGTTCAGTTTGGAATATTTGTTCTTCGAGGAACTTTTATGCAATAAACTTACTTCCCGACCAACATAAGTTGGCATTTGAGATAATATCTTACTTCTCAACCAACATAAGTTGGCATTTGAGAGCATATTTTGGTTCCTAACCAACCGAGATTGGCCTTTCGTCGATCATCTTGTGTTCTCGCTATTTTACCAACTGGAGTTGGTCTGAGTTTGAACTATCATGTCCACTAGTTCTTTTACCAACCTGAGTTGGTCACGCTAGTGTACGCCTCCTAACCAAAGGAGTACAGTTTGTTCTCGCCCTTTTACCAACCGGAGTTGGTCGTGGGTTTGAACTATCATGTCCACTAGTTATTTTACCACCTGAGTTGGTCACGCTAGTGTACGCCTCCTAACCAAAGGAGTATAGTTTTTTCTCGCCCTTTTACCAACCGGAGTTGGTCGTGGGTTTGAACTATCATGCCCACTAGTTATTTTACCAACCTGAGTTGGTCACGCTAGTGTACGCCTCCTAACCAAAGGAGTATAGTTTGTTCTCGCCCTTTTACCAACCGGAGTTGGTCGTGGGTTTGAACTATCATGCCCACTAGTTATTTTACCAACCTGAGTTGGTCACGCTAGTGTACGCCTCCTAACCAAAGGATTATAGTTTGTTCTCGCCCTTTTACCAATCGGAGTTGGTCGTGGGTTTGAACTATCAGTCTTGCTTTTATTGCTGAACAGCGTAGTGTTATACACTAGTATTCCCCGAAAAACTTTCGATAACAAGAAAGAAGATGGAGTAATATCATCGTTTTATTCATATTGATGAAATTGCTTTACATTTTACATCACTGATAATACTTGCGTAGGTGTTCAGCATTCCATGCATTCTTAAATTCCTCTCCTTCTAGAGTTGCTATTCGGTAAGTTCCTGGTCGGACAACTGCAGTAACTCGGTAAGGTCCATGCCAGTTTGCGTCCAACTTATTGTGCTTCTGAATGACCTTCTTTAGCACATAATCTCCTTCTTTTAAGTCTCATTTTTTCACCCTCTTGTTGTAGAACAGGGTTGTTCGTTGTTGATAAGCAGCATTCCTAATGGCTGCCTCTTCTCTAACTTCCTCGAGCATGTCCAAATCTAATCTCCTCATCAGGTCGCTGACTGGGGAATTAAAATTCAGCACTCTGTGTGTTGGAAGACCCAACTCGGCAGGTATTACAGCCTCACTTCCAAATGCCAGCATATATGGTGATTCTCCAGTTGCTGCTCGGGGAGTTGTTCGGTAAGCCCATAATACTGACTGTAGCTCATTAATACAATTAGCATTAGCCTCACTTAATCTCTTCTTCAAACCATTTAGTAATGTTCTGTTCGTCACTTCAGTCTGCCCATTTCTTTGAGGATGGCCTGGTGCTGAATGAACCTTCAAAATGTTTGACTGATGACAATAGGCAGCAAACTCATCGTTATCAAATTGTGTTCCATGGTCTGTGATGAAGGCATGAGGGAGACCGTATCGGCAGATGATGTTCTTCCAAACGAATTGGTATACCTTCTCGTACGTCATATCAATCAGAGGCTCAGCTTCTACCCACTTAGTAAAATAATCCACTACGACGACGAGATACTTGAATCTTCCTCGGGTCGTTGGCAGTGGTCCAACCAAATCCATTCCCCACATAGTGAAAGGCCAAGGGGAAGTTATGGGTGTCAGCAATGCTTGTGGAGTTCGTCGGATGGAGGAAAAATGTTGGCATTTATCACATCTCTTAACATAGGCTATACAATCAGCCCTCATCATTGGCCAGTAGTATCCTTGTGTCATCACCCTTTGCAAAAGTGTCCGACCTGCTACATGGGCTCCACAGGATCCTTCATGGATCTCTTCAATCAATTCCTTCACCTCGGAGGGATGTACGCATCTTTGCAAACCCACCATAATTCCTCGTCTATACAAAACACCATTAGTTAGTACATACCGAGCAGCTTTGAACTTCAATTTCTTTGCAGCGAGCTTATCCTCTGGCAATTCTCCCTCTTCAATATATTCCCTGATGGGATCCATCCAAGATGGTCCTAAATCAAGGGTTATAACATTCATCGTCAAGTCTTCATCTATGCTCCGAGCTTCTAATACTTCAATTGGTATTGTTCTTCGCAGCTCAGTACGAGTAGTTGATGCTAGTCGAGCCAATGCGTCTGCTTGTGCATTTTCCAGTCTTGGTATTCGGATCAACTAAATGGCATTAAATTCTGCCAATAATTCCACCACCTTTGCATGATAACTGACCATTAATTCTCCTTTAACAACATATATTCCTATCATCTGATTCACAATTAGTTGAGAATCACTGAATACTATCACTTGTTGTGCTTCCATAATCTTTGCTAAATTAAGACCTGCTGTCATCGCCTCATATTCAGCCTCATTATTGGAAGCTTTGAACTGGAATCGCAAGGCGTATTTCACGTCGATCTCGTCTGGAGTGCTCAGAACTATTACCGCGCCACATCCTGCAGGGCAAGATGAGCCATCCACATATAACCTCCATATAGGTAATTCGTTTTCAAATTTCTTATCTGACAGAGTTCCTCGGTGAAATATCTGTTGTTTCCTTTCATCCTCCCCTGGTATTTTTTGCTCTTCGTCGACCATCTCTTCTCACCCTTTTACCAATCGGAGTTGGTCTGGGTTTGAATTTGATGATCTTTCTACATCCACAAGCCCTTTTACCAACCGGAGTTGATCTGGACTTATGTCTGTTGATCCTGTAACATCCACAGGTTGGTCAGCGAGCAACTTTTGTTCCTCGGGGGTATCAGGATATGTAAATTCTGCTATAAAGTCTGCTACAGCCTGCCCTTTTAATGATGATCTGGGTTCATACACAATATCATATTCACCGATCTCTATTGCCTAATACATCAGTCTCCCTAATTTTTTTGGCTTATGAAGGGCTTGTCTCAATGGCATGTCGGTATACACGATGATGGTATGGGCCTGGAAATAAGGCCTCATTCTTCTACTTGCTTCGATTAATGCCAATGCCAATTTTTCCAGCTTTGGGTACCTGATCTCTGCACCTCGAAAAGCCTTACTTGTGTAATAAATGGGCTTCTGAACTCCATTCTCCAATCTGATCAATGCCGAGCTGACTGCATTCTCTGATACTGCCAGGTACAAGTACAACTTCTCTCCCATTACTGGCCTGGATAATAGTGGAGGTGCTCCCAGATATTTCTGTAAGTCTTGAAAGGCTTTTTCACATTCATCATTCCACTCGAAAGTTTTTCGAAGTGTTTTGAAGAATGGGAGGCATCTATCAGTTGCTCGAGATACAAATCTGTTGAGCGCTGCAACTCGCCCTGTAAGACTCTGCACCTTTTTCTTCGTCGTTGGGGATCGCAACCCTAAAAGAGCTTTGATCTTTGCTGGATTTTCCTCAATGCCTCGCTGGTTGACGATGTACCCGAGGAACATTCCTTCTCGTACTCCAAAGGTTCACTTCGTCGGGTTGAGCTTCATTTTGTATTTATCCAGTTGATCAAAGGTCTGACCTAAGTCAACTAGATGATCAGCAGCTTTTTTGCTCTTTGTTAGCATATCGTCGACATAGACTTCCATATTGCAACTGATTTGTTCGGCAAAAACCTTGTTCATCAGCCGCTGATATGTCGCTCCTGCATTTTTCAAACCAAAAGGCATAACATTATAACAATAAGTTCCCCTAGGGGTAATAAAAGAAGTGCTTTCCCTTTCTTCAGGTTTCATTTTGATCTGGTTGTATCCAGAGTAAGCGTCCATGAAGCTGAGCAGCTCGTGTCCCGAGGTAGCATTCACTAGTTGGTCAATTCTGGGAAATAGAAAGTGATCCTTTGGGCATGCCTTGTTGAGATCGGTGAAATCAACACATATTCTTCATTTATTATTTTTCTTCTTTACCATCACCACATTTGTTAACCAGTCTGGATATTTCACATCTTCAATGAATTGGGCTTTCTGGAGTTTCTCGACCTCCTCTTGTATGGCTTGATTCTTCTCGGGACTAAATACTCTTCTTCTCTGCTTTACAGGCTTAATCTCCTTATTCGCATTGAGCTCATGACATAAGAAGTTCGGATCTATTACTGGCATTGCCTCATGACTCCATGCAAAAATTTTCTTTCTGTTTCTCAAAAAAGTTATCAACTCCTGTTTTATTGAAACATCCAACGATGAACCTATCTGGGTTACTCGTTCAGGGTGTTTGTCGTCCAGAATAACATTTTTTGTAGATTCCACCACCTGTCCTTTTACAAGTTGGGATTCATCTCTGGGATCAAGTGTTTCAATTTCTGTACCTTCCTCCACCTGGTAGGTAGTAGTCTTTTTCCTTGATTCTTCAAGCTCCTCTTGCTCGGCAGACGAATAATAGCATTCCCGAGCTACTTTCTGATCACCTTTCACAACTCCTACTCCGAAATTTATTGGGAATTTTAAGCACTGATGTACTGTAGATGGGACTGCTTCGAACTTCTTCAAACCAACTCTTCCCATGATGATGTTGTAAGCTGATTGTACATTCTTATCCATCACAAAGAAGCGTATTCTTTCTGTTCGACAAGCAGGCCAAGTTCCAATGAATATATCCAACTTGATCGCCCCTAGTGGAAAAACTTTCTCGCCAGCAAAACCCAATAGAGGTCTGTGATAAGGTTCCAATTGAGATAATTTCAAATTTAAACTGTCAAAGCATGAATAGTACATGATGTCTGCCGAACTACCATTATCTACCAAAACCCTTGAAATCACTACTTCTTTCATCCTCATTTTGATCACCAAAGGGTCGTCGTGAGGGTAAAGAACACCAGCCAGGTCATTTTTTGAAAAGCCAATGACCAGCTTCTCTTTGTTTACCTTCCTCGGGCGATCTTCCTCAGCCAAATTTATCCGCTGAATGTATGAGCATGCCTGAGCCACACCGAGGTAAGCTTTTCTTTCTTCAGTAAGGTCTCCTCCTCCTGCATCTCCTCCTATAATGACATTACAATCAAATGATCCAAAGCGTATTGAAAATACCTCTCGTTCTGGCTGCCTTGGTTTCTTGGGAAGATCAGGGTCATCCTCTGTATCATCTTCATGATCCCTTTTCTTTTTCTCCTCTGCTCGACGAGGAGATTTAGACCTTTCTCTAGTTCGGTCATTATTTCTTCTTTCGCCTCCCCGATCAACATACTTTGCTAGTTTCCCTCTTCGGATGAGTGTTTCAATCTCGTTCCGAAGAGCTATGCAATTTTTGGTCATATGGCCGTGATCCTTATGGAACTCGCAATATTTATCCCTGTTCCTCAGGTCAGGGTCTGACCTCAGTTTCTTTGGCCACTTTACTTCCTCATTATTCTTTATTTCTTCCAAGACATGATTAATACCCATTTTCAAAGGAGTATAATTATCGAATTTCTTTAGGACTTCCCATGACGATTTATTATTCTTAGAATGCCTGTCACCGCCATTCCCCTTATGCTCTTTTTTTTTGGATTTGTCGTCTTTCACTTTGGTTTCTTTATCCATATTCTTCTTCGCAGCCATAGCCTCCTCGGCATTCATGATTTTGGCCGCTTTCGCCATCAACTCTGACATAGTTGTAGGTGGATCTTTGGCCAAAGTGTAATACAACTTGTTAGGCAACAACCCACTCATCAAGGCGGTGATTGCTGTCTTTTCTTCATAATCTATAACTTCCAGTTTCTCGTTATTGAAACGAGTTATGTAATCTCTAGTACTCGCACCAGATTTTTGTTTAACACTTAACAAGTGTGCTACTCTTTTTACTGGATTTGCTCCAAAACAGAAATTATCGATGAACAACTCGGCCAACTGAAAGAAAGTTGAAATCTTACCCCAAGGAAGATTATTGTACCATATCTGGGCAGATCCAGTAAGAGTTCCCGAGAATGCTCTGCATCTCATCTCTTCGGGAACAGCATAGATGTCAGCGGTAGCTTGATATTGCTCTATGTGTAGAACAGGATCTGTCTTTCCATCATATTTGGGGGTCACCACAGGTGCTTTAAACTTTGACGGGGTAGGAAAACCCACAATGGCCTGGACAAAAGGTGTCCCTTGAACAAAAGTTCGTTGTAGGGGATTCTTCGCCTTAGCAATTCTCCTAATCTATCCTCCAACCGCTGAATAGAACCTTTCCACGCATCATTTCCCTCCTCGGGCTTGTTAGTTCGAGCAATTGATTGCTCTGAAGTAGCCTCCTGAGATTTATCTTGACGAGAAACTGGTCGTGATTGTGCTGATCCTTCTCTGAGATCTGATGGTTGTCGAAAACTCTTCGACATGGTCTTAGGTGGACTCCAATTCCTCCTAAGGCCTAATCGACTGAAAGGAGACACCCTACTCAGTCTTTCCAAGGCACTGGGTCTCTCTGGAGAGAGAGTGATACGTTGATCAGTATCTGTAGCCCTTATTGACGAAGTTCGCCTAGGTTGATAAGAGAAATCATCAGATTCCTCATTACGATATGATTCAGTACGCCTGGATCGTGAAGAAAGTAAGTAGGTTTTGCCTCTGACCGCTTCGCTGTCCTGAACGTGAAGGTGCACCGCCATGAAGGGTCTGTATGAGTTGTCGCATTGTTTCTTGCATAGCGGTTTGTCCTTGAGCCAGATTCATCATAATCCCAGCCAGATCTGGAGGTGCAGAGGGATTTGGAGG
The DNA here is from genome assembly GCA_949130495.1 of Sambucus nigra. Taxonomy (NCBI): domain Eukaryota; kingdom Viridiplantae; phylum Streptophyta; class Magnoliopsida; order Dipsacales; family Adoxaceae; genus Sambucus; species Sambucus nigra. The sequence continues at coordinate 236,191,785 of OX422217.1, read as the reverse complement.
ATTTCGAGCGTTTCAATTGCTGGAATCCGGGTTATCTGCCATTGGTGATGAATGATTTTTGGTGAAAAACGATAATAACAATCGTTCCCACAGACGGCGCCAATCTGTTGATGTAAAAAATTAGATCACTCTAATTATTCAATCACAGATAAAATAATGAGACAAAGAATTTTAAAGTGGTTCAGCCTTATATGAATGGCCTACATCCACTGTTATGTTATTGCTGAGTGTTTGGGAATTCTCGATTACAAGTTCTATCAAGAAATTCCGGTCCCTTTGAATGAGGGTGATACAAGGTATTTATAGCCCTTAGGCTGTACATGAAAGGGTGTTACATTAAATGATACACATATGAAACGGTAATTCATTTAATGCTCTATGTGTGCGTCAATATGATAGGCATTCAATGAATAGTTGAATTGTTGATTATCTGGCAATCAATGCTGTGGTCGAGATGCAGCTCGAACCGCCTTAGTTGCTCGTTGTTCAAGAGTTCCTCGGAGCGTTGGAGTTCCTCGGAGCGTTGGAGTTCCTCGGAGAACTGGAGTTCCTCGGAGTATACTTGTTGCTCGGAGTGAGTCTGACTTGGTCGGGGGAATGAGCTTCCTCGTTGCTATTGTGCCACGTAGATTGACACGTGTCTTCTTATTATTCGTCTACATAAGCATACTAATTTTGTTATCAACAATGGTTGTAACTGATGACATATTAACTGTGTTCTAAAAGGCGCACCCAGGCTCCGCCTAAGTTTGAATCTTGAGAAAAACACATCGCCTACGCCTTATTCTTGATAAAAGGCTTAAGGCGCACTTTTTTTTTCTTAAAGCAAAGACGCATTATTGAAATAATATCACCATTTAAAGAGTTTTTATTACAAATCGGACCAATATCTCGTCCAAAACAATCAATATACATTTTTATATTGATTATGGAGCATGAATATGAGAAAGATGGCTACCAAACATACTGATATATTCTCAAAATTCAAGATGTGCATTATTTTATTAGATTATTAGCCTTAGAATAATTAAAATAATAAAAAAAGAAAAAACGCATTTTTATACCTAGACTTCGCCTAGGTGCCCCTAGGCTCCTAATGCATGACGCTTGACCTCTACGCTTCGACCATGCCTCGCGCCTTTTAGAACCTTGCATATTAGTACCACACACTTTGTTATAATTGAATAATGAGATGAATAAATTGACGGCACGATAATTTATATAATTTTTTTCAGAATTTAGGTAAAACATGTTACCCCTAAAAAATTAATATTTTAGACCTCATGTTTTACAATTGTGAGAATTGTGTAGTTTATAGGGGGATTCTCATTAAAACCAGATTTAAAGAATGCTAATGTCATTGATATATGCTATAATGCCTACAATACAATTGTAACACCCCACCTAATTAAATACCGGGTGGCCAGTCCCATACCAAATTAAAACAGAATATACAGTTTGCTCATTCTTAGCATCACTGTCGAAAACATTTACAACTCACCCAATACTCAATTAAGCTGGTGTTAAAAACTTTTCAAATTTTAATTTAACAAAATCCATTTCCAGTTTAAGAATAACACAACACATTTTATTCTACAACAGTGATAGCCAATTAGATAACACAAAATAATTTGAATGCAATTGGAATAAACATTCCCAAATAATATTAATCCATTATAGTAATCCCAACAATATCAAATGTATTAAAATGACACGAATACAATAGTATTTGACCCCGGTAGAAGAAGATAACTGAATCCTTTGGGCAGCATGCCCTACTAAGAGAATATTGTGAATCAAATGATGATAGGCGTCTAAGCAAAACTCCATAAATCCATAGCCTGTCATAATCCACTAAGGTTGGCGTCCCTGTTGCTGGACACCTGATATAGAAGATACAATAGAAAAGAAAATATGCAAAGAAACGGGTCAGAGCCCGAATGTGTAAATGATTTTTAAAATAGCAAGTATTTAACAAGTGCAATAAATCTTTTATTATGTACATGTTAGACCCAACTCGCACTTGCCATTCTCACCTCTCAACTAGAGTGCACACTTAACGTTTCCTATTAACCTCCTAGTTAATGGTTCCTCTTTTCTAGTCTCCATATTATAATTCCATCCCAATATCATAATCCCCATATGTCCCATACCATACGTCACATTATTATTCATTTACATTTCTCATCGTTTCTCATTAACATGAATCATTTCTCAATTAATAAGAATTAAGTTTTTCAATAAACATTCATTAACTTAATTCAATTATCTTTCTCTATTCACCGTTATCTACAATTATCACCGTAGATAGATTTAACCATAATAAATATCCATTCATTCATTTAATCCATTATATATATATATATATATATATATATATATATAATACGGCACCCCGAGTCACAGCTGCGGTGCAATGCATTACTCTGCTATCATGTCCCAATATCGTTGATCGCCGAAAAGGGGACAAAAGGTTCGGTGAGGATACCTCGAACCATTAACAACAACACAATCATTGGAGGCGAACATAGTTCTCATACCCATGGGTCACGCACCTACCTACGTACCCATAGTCAGCGGACTTATCAACTCCCCGATAAGTCTTTCATAGACCTATGTTCTCGAGCGACAAATCAAAGATCCCATGAATTCATCAGGATATGACTGCCCTCACGCGCAAACCTCCCACCGATAGCAAGTACGCTAGGTATGTCATACACATAATCATTAATCAATCAAATAGGTATTATCATACCTATAGTATACTAACAACAAGGTACTCACATTAACCTTAGATTATTTCCTTACGTGGCATTATATCTCTTTAAATCCCACATATTAAAATGTCATATCTTTACTTCATAATTTAATTATCCTCGCATCCTATAACATCTCTCCACTCCCGACGTCGTTAAGGTTCATGCGCGGAGCGTCTCGCAAAGCGAAATCCAAACAAGGAACCCCTCCAATACACTACTACTTAACTTTGTCGATCGAGGAGGTTCGTCAACTTCAAATATGCGATCGGAATAACCTCATCCCCTCTTTCAACCAAATGTGTTCTAAACTCCCATCTCTATCCAGGAGCCATACCACTACGCTCTTGTATACTACACTCAACCCTTGCGAAATCAATAATGAGCTTAAACTCAGTCCTTGATGATGAAATTATAACCCTAAGGCTACCCAGGTGTTATATTAAATCTCCCCTACTTGAACTATCCTTAATCCTCATACAAACAGATTAGAATCCAACACATGAATCTAGCAACCGAAATCTCTTTAACTTTAATTATCATAATTCTAATCAATTAAATCTCAATCAAATTAATTCAAATCTTAACTAGGGCTTACTGATATTCTCTAAGTCCCATAATATCCAATTAATAATCACCGAAGATCTACAAAAGTTTTGGGATAAGAACCAACATTAAAAAGAAACAACATCATGAATTCTCATATTTTAAATACTCAGAAAAATCAGATCCAAAAATTATTCAAATCATCAATCCGACTTCAGATTTGGATTCTACACGAAAAATTGAGTCAGGTATGTGTTTTGAGTTTTTCTTAAATCTCATCCAAATGCACTCAAAAAGAAGATCTAAACCTTCCAAATTGGCTTTTCTCATTCCACTCGTTTTTGCCTATTTTTCCAGAAAATTATCAACATATTATCTTCAAGAACACTAAATTATTTTCAGAATTTCTTCCACAGATTGATGAATATTTATTGGATTACTAACTACCTACAACATGAGTTTAATTCCTATATATTTTTTAGATTCCAAAAATCCATTAACAACTATATCATTTCATCTTCCAAGGATGAAAATCATCTCTTTTTATAACTATCCTAACATGGACAATATACGAACTTAAATTGTAAATATCAAACACTTGCCTCTAATGAAGATCTGACCCTTTGTAGTTGAATAACACAGGTGGTGATGGTGGTGGTGACCTTTGACCTTTGGTTCTCCTCCTTCCCAAGCAAACTTCTTTTTCTTTCCAAGCAACCTTCCACTCTCTCTAAGAAGATGACTTTTCAATTTTGTGTAGAAGAGATGAAATGAACCTACATACACTAATCTCCAAATACTTATAATAAGACAAAACCCGAAATCACTATTCATCCCCCTTGTAAAAATAACCAAAATGCCCTTTTGGGTTGTCTTTTCATTTCCAAATGATCTGAGACTCAAAATTAACATCCAAATAGACTTTTCTGACTATTTCGAACCTTCCGAACGCAACGACGCAGTCGAAATAACTATAAGGTTGATAGAAAATAAATTTTCTTTTTAATTTAATAAATTAGTCCCGACACGTCCCATACCGCGTCTTACTAAAAATTCAAATTACCGAATTTACATCATACCGTCATATCAATGACATCACATTCATATATTACCTAAATATCTTTAAGTAATATTCAGAATCATTCATTTTAATATCCACAATTCAGATAAAACCCAAATGAATTAATTTATAATAAGATCCAATTAATCCATTAATTTAAAATACCCATTTTAAAAGTCATTAAAATTACGGGGTATTACAACAATATATAATCAAACTTATAAATCGTTCGTGCATCATGCGTGGATATAAACTTGTAAAATATGATTATGGGGATACAGTTTTTTACATTTTAATGTTTGGTAATTAATACTACATCAATCAGTGGCGGAGCCAGAAATTTTAGGTGGCCTGGGCACCAGAGGAAATTTCCGGAGGTTCGGGGGCAGGAGCCCCCGAAATTTTTTTTTGAGGAGTAAATTAAAATTAACATTAATTTCAACAACTTCATGCCCAAAAAATAAAGGGTCAATTATTGAATAGTCCCTACTATAAAATATATTTTTTAAAAAGGACACATATTTTTAGTTTAACTCATTTAGTCCCTCAAGCACTCAATATTCTCTTATTTTTAGAGGTCCGCGCCAGCGGCACTTTTTCTCCAAAATATGTGGCAAATGACTTTTTAAAGCAAAATAAAAAAGCTTGGACTAAATGGGTATTAAAAAATGTTCGAGAGACTATTTGGTATATGTCCCAAAAATAAATACTACAAACTAATAACAACAACATTTATACTAATATTAAAAGAGATAAAACAACACTCTGATATTGAAAGGGGTAAAACAACTGTGATATTTATACTAATAATTACTACAAACCAATAAACACATTTATACTAATATTAAAAGGGGTAAAACAACACTGATATTTTCAGAATTTCATAATCTTAGCGATATTTTTAGAATCTCAGTAATCTCAGAATCTCAGCAATGTGTACATATTCAAAAAAAAAAAAAAGGGATCTACCTGGGCCTGTGCCCAGGTCATGTACAAAGTGGCTCCGCCAGTGACATCAATACATATATTATTTTTATATAATAATATATTACATTAACGAGAAAATATTAAAATAACATATTACTTTTAACGATATTCATAACATGCATTCTCCCACGGGCGATAGCCTTTAGTCATGATTCATGAAGGGACGTTGCTCAATTTTTTTTTTTTTTGGTGATAACAGGAAATCAGAAAAAGCGAACAAACATACAAACGGCTCTAGACAAAATAGAACCCATCCTCCTCCAACTCCGCTTCAACCATCCTAAGATACTCTTCCGGTGCTTGCTCATATTCCCTATATATTCCATCCACCTCCCTGGAAAATTTCACCATACAATCTGCCATAAAGTTGCTTGCTCTTGGGATATGTACGATGTTTATCTTTAGCTCCTTCTTAAGCTCCTTGCAGTCCTCGATGATATTTTCCAATGGGTGATTCTGAGTATTTTCCTGCTTGATGAGCATGATGGCCTCAAGACAATCGTTTTTCAGACAAGCATTTTTCCATTTCTTTCTAAGTGCTAGATTTAGCCCATGAAAAATCCCTTCCAGCTCAGCACGTAAAGGGCTGGCAGTGCCTTGAATTCTTCCAGTAAAGCCCAAGATCCATTCACCATCATCATTTCTAACCACACCACCAAAAGATCCCGTACCACATCCATGGTCAAAACCACCGTCAGTGTGAATGATGATTTTTCCTGCAAAAGGACACGGATTACTAATTAGAATGGCAAATTATAATGGCAAATTATACCTTGAAAATGACATAACTATGATATGAGAATCCTTAAAATATTAAATCTAATCAAATCTCAGAATACTTCCTCATGGTAAAGATTCTCTGCCACCTTAAATGTCTTACTTGCCCTTCATCCTCATCCTCAGAGCATATTTCTTGTTTTTAACTATCATGAAGGTAAAATCAACTGTCCTTAATATAAATGACACATTACTAAAGCGGCTCAAGTGGCAGTGTAAAAAATGTTAAGAGCAAGTAAACCTGTTGGGAGATGATAAATATCAGCAGCAGCATTACATGCTGAAAAAGGAGCGTTGGCTCCAGTGGTAGCCTCCATGGTTTTCCCCTGGCCCTACCAGCTTCGTCGTTCCATCAAGCCAGAATTCTTTTTGGAACTCGTACCATGGACGAACGATTATCAATATCATTTATTAATCAACTACTATGAAAATGATTTTTCTTTAACTATTTTGGGATAAATAAATTTAGTATGCGAAATAAAAATATTTTTACTTATCTTTTGTTTCTTAATAATGATGACATCTAAAAATAAAAATATTAAGGGGTCTAATTTTTTGGATTACTTGTACTGTATTAAAGTTTCGTGTAAAGGCAATTGTGAAATCAAACTTTTAATTCCAATACACTTTGATTAGTTTGATACGTTTTACACTTTCTCCGGCCTTTTCCGGAAACCACATATATTAATAAATTTATATAATTATATAAAAATTGTTGTCCCAAATCATGTGAGGCTGACACATGGCATTTGACATAAATGTGACAAATGACTAAAGTATTATAAATTACTAGGTGTAAACCCACGCGATGCGTGGGCTAACCGTTAACAACAAATACAATACTTTCTAAGGTGCATAATAAACTACGGGTTCTTCAAAGAAGCATCAAATATAATTGTACTGAGCGAACATAAAATAGTTGATGTTAAACATAAAGAAATATATTGAAGGTGAAGAAAAATAATTTATGTTAGATCATATTAATATTGCCCCAAAGTCTTTGATTATATAATCAGGATCATTTTGATTGCTTCATTGCCATTGAATCTTTCTTTGATTTTTTTCGGTGAAATATGAATTAATTAAAAGAGGAAAAGCCCCAAAAGTACAACCCAAGCCCAAAGGCCAACACAACCAAACATAAAGCAACAAATTGCCAAATGGGCATGCAGGCCCGAAAAAAACCCAAGAAAAATAACTAAACACAATCCAACTAACCAATAAAGTAAAACATTTAGGCCCACAAAAATAAACAAAATCTCACTACAATAACAAATCCAACCTATAAACGAAACTCCAAGACCAACAATTCAAACCACTTCATGGAAAACTCTAAATAAATCTGGACCAAGAACATGTACAGGCACTTCCACAAAAACATTTAAACCCCGCGCGATGCGCGGGCGCTTTGAATTTTTATTTACATCAAGTTGTATAATTTTATTTTAATAAAATCAAATACATATACACACAAATTTTTAATTTAAAAAAAGAGATTATTTAAATGAAAAAATATCACGCCAAAAAAATAAATGTCTAACGTTACATCACCCTCCAATCGATAAGTCTCTTGGTGAATAAGCAAACATAAATAATTGACAAAATATATAAATTGTATTAATCCAACTCAAAGGGGAAAATGGATTCGTTGATTCGTTACTCTGAATAAACTCCAATAGTTAATTATTAAAACTATCGGAATTCCAATTGATTCGTTGCTCTGTCAGCCCATCGACACGCCCCGACAATGTCCTGCATCATATAAAAAAATTAAGAGTTAATTAATATAATAAAAAATATTTGGAAAGAATAACATCGTTGAACCATGAATCGGGAATAATAAAAAGAAAAATACATCCAAACAAAAACTATATGACACACACATAATCAAGCCTCTTCGTCCAGTGATATCCCTAGTTAGATTCTCGGCACCAATCACAGCATGTGCCATGTCCCTTTAATTTGAAAATAGGAACTAAAAATGAAAACGAAATGTTTGTTATCCTACATCCATAATCAATATTATATTAAGTCCTAAAAGTACATAATCTATATACATAAACATCCAACCATAACATGTACTATACAACACTTCCACCTCCCTTCCTCACGCAACTTCTCATACCCAAAATTGATATTTACTTGTATACTTCTCTCTGTTGAACTAATTAGAGCAATAGACTTTCATTTGGAATGTGGAGAGAAACTGTTATGAAATATAGAAGAGACAATTAATTCCAACTACATTTAGCAGTTGATTTTATTGATAAAACGACGTTGAGATGGTCTTATGATTTCACTAATTAATATCAAGTCACCCTTTACTCTGAAATACAACACTTAGCAGATTCATTCAGGATCCTTTAAAAAAGAGGCAATTGAACATGACCACTTTTCTTTGAGAAATGCAACTGACCGATTGAATTTTTTTGTGAATTTTTTTTATATGATCTTATTATAGAGTTAGAAACAGAAAAAAAAAATTGTATTTCAACATCTAAACCAATTGGTCCTTAAAAGAAAAATTGTCGTTCAAAACATCATTAATGAGAAAAAAAAATCAAATGCAGAATATGTTCAGTCACATGTAAAAAAGAAAAATGTAAAATGTAAAAAAGAAGCCAATGATGGCAAAAGAAAAGGCTTGCTCTGGCCGATCTCCATCTCTGTTTATCAAATCTGTTGGTTGCTTTGTTCTTTTGGGTTGTTGTTTGGTTGCCGGTTCGATTAGAGAAAGAAATGATGAAAATTCATGTACAGGAAAAAAATCTCCGTCTTCGTACAGGAAAAAAATGACAATAACCTGAATAATTAGCAAAGGTATTGATCTGCTACCATATGCGTTAACTGAGCAATAAAAATTACAATATAAAAAAAATAAAAACTACAAAACAGTAAAATCCATGCCGAGAGAGAGAGAGAAAAACACACTATGCTACACGCATATATTTCTTGAGGGAGAGAGAGATTTGAAAAAACTCATCAAAAACTTCACAACTTGAATCGTCAAAAAACCCACCAAAAAGAAATAAATTTTAAAAAAAAAACATTATTACCTAAACCGGCACCTCTTCTGATTTGCAAGTGTGAGAGTTAAGAAATGGGTAAAACGAAAAAACATTGAAATTTAGAGGGTAGAAAAATTAATGGTTAACTCTCATAGACATGGAAATGAAACAATAACAGCTTACTCTGTTTCAACCTCTCTTGGTGATGAAGGAGTGGGTATATGACGAATGACATATTATAAGGGAAGGAGAGTCGTGTCCTTTCAAATTTGTCAATCTAGTTTTAGACGACAGAGAGAAAGTCATATGCCTATGGTAATCAAAAGGCTATAGAAAAAATAAAAGGCATTAAATGTTCGGAAGACGAAAGATGTAGGTGTGTGGTTGTTTATCAAGTCTGCTGGTTGCTTTGTTCTTTTGGGTTGTTGTTTAGTTGTCGGTTCGATTAGAGAAAGAAATGATGAAAATTCATGTACAGAAAAAAAATCTCCGTCTTCGTACAGGAAAAAAATGACAGTAACCTGAATAATTAGCAAAGGTATTGATCTGCTACCATATGCGTTAACTGAGCAATAAAAATTACAATATAAAAATAATAAAAACTACAAAACAGTAAAATCCATGCCGAGAGAGAGAGAGAGAAAAACACACTAAGCTACACGCATATATTTCTTGAGGGAGAGAGAGATTTGAAAAAACTCATCAAAAACTTCACAACTTGAATCCTCAAAAAACCCACCAAAAAGAAATAAATTTAAAAAAAAAAACATTATTACCTAAACCGGAACCTCCTCTGATCTGAACCAGCACCTCTTTTGATTTGCAAGTGTGAGAGTTAAGAAATGGGTAAAACAAAAAAACATTGAAATTTAGAGGGTAGGAAAATTAATGGTTAACTCTCATAGACATGGAAATGAAACAATAACAGCTTATTCTGTTTCAACCTCTCTTGGTGATGAAGGAGTGGGTATATGACGAATGACATATTATAAGGGAAGGAGAGTCGTGTCCTTTCAAATTTGTCAATCTAGTTTTAGACGACAGAGAGAAAGTCATATGCCTATGGTAATCAAAAGGCTATAGAAAAAATAAAAGGCATTAAATGTTCGGAAGACGAAAGATGTAGGTGTGTGGTTGTCGAGAAAATTAGTGGAGAGAGGAGAGATGGTGTTAACAGACACCAAAAATTAAATAGTCTTAAAATATAGAGTGCCACGTGGACACTCTCAATGAGGAGGAGTCTTAAATGCTCATAAATGCCTTGTTTTGCATTTTATAGTATATAGAGATAGAGATGTATTTTTAGAAGTTAAAATAATATTGATTATGTATATAGGACAACAAACATTTCGTTTTCAATTTTAGTCCCTGTTTTCAAATTAAAGGAACACGTGGCATGCTATGATTGGTTAACGTTTTATGAATATGGGTCCGCGCCAGCGGCTTTATTCAAAAATAGGGACTAAAATTATAAATAAAATGTTTGTTGTCCTATTTTCAAAATACATATTACAATAAGTCATAAATTTACAAAACCCCTAATTATTAATAGGGCAGAATCGTGAACCCAAACATCACTAAATCATCTTCAGAAGATGAATGGTCAAAAATCACCCTCAATTATGACGACTATTCATCTCTTAATTTGTGAAAATCAAAGTCTCCTTTTCTCACTTCTTCCACTCCCCACAATATATATATATATATATATATATATATATATATATATATATATATATATGTGTGTGTGTGTATGTTAAAACTCAATTATCCCAAACTCATATATACATATCTATACATAGTCGGTCCGTTTAGTATCTCCTCTCACTTCTTCCACTCCCCATAATATATATATACTAGGGTGTACCCGTGCCAATGGCACAATGGTAAATTTTTTCCCATGCAGAAATTTTTTCTCGTTTAAATCATATTATATATAATCTAATTTTTGCCCAATTTTTTTTTATACTATACATATTTTTTACACTGTTTCTTTGGGCCAGTAAAAACGTTTTCTTATATATATAAGCTATATATAAAGCTTGCTTAAGGGCCCCACGATTGAAGTAATCTATCAAAATGGCCTTAAGCCACACGTCTTGTACTATCAAAATCTTATCTCTTACACCATACATACATGCTTATTTATATGGATTAATTTGGGCCCACACTTGTAGCAGATTCCATGATAGTAGTAAAAAATCAATACAAAAAACAATAGGATTAATTTTGTCAATATTGATTAATAACAATTTCCAAAGGAGTAAACTCATTCGATTTGTATTTCTCTGATGAAAGAAATTGAAGCTACACAAAAACCATATCTTAATCAATCAATAAATTAAAATATGATAAAATACAAATCTCAGAAAATGAGTTCAAATATGTAAATCTACAATTTCATCAACACATACAGTTCTGAGCATAAATGGAGAAAAAAGGAGAAAACAGCAGTAGCCTCGGTCATTGCATAACACACCAAATAACCTCTTGTTGTATCCTAAATAAAAAAATATACAAAGATTAAAAATATCAGAAACCCAAACCCTTATTCTTAAAACCTAGAATTCGAAAGCAATAACCCAGAACTTATTAACATGTTTTCAAATGTCAAAAACACGGAAATTGAAAGAAAAAATTTACACTGAGAGTGAATCCCATGGTTATATGCGTGGAGCGAGAGGTGAAAGATAACATATGAAGTCTGATCTTGCCGCCACTCTCGATTGCTAAGCCAACAAATAACTTTCTTCATGTCGTAATCTGTACAGATAATAAAACATCTGAACTCAAAAAAAAAATACAAAATGGAAATGAGAGGCAAGAATGAGTTAGATGAACGCTACTTCAAGGCTGGGGCAAAAATGGACATAAATGTAAACAAAGAAAATTGGTATATAATTTGAACCAAAAAACAAAACAAAAAAAAAGCAAAAAACTGTTTATATATATGTCGAATACCTATTTGTGCCAATAATCAGTTGGATTAATGGGTTAAGACATTAATCAATTAGATTTGATTTTGGCTCCGTAATTTATAGGGAATTTTTGCAAATCAATGTTAAGAGCTACACAATGGCACCAGCTTTTACTGTGAGCTTTATGATTAAGGGTGAAAAGTAGCGCGTGTAACGACGCTAATCGTTGAATTCGATTCACCACCTTAATATAAAAACCTAAACTTATGACTACACTCAACGGTTGAGTATAGCGGTCGAGTCCGGGTATCGAATCCACAGAGAATGTTCGATAGATTGTAACGGATTATTAATTCAGGAATAAAAGTGAAAAAGGGTGATGTATGCTAGTAAAAAAAAGAAAAGGGAGAAGTTAAGTCTAAATAAAGTAAAAGCGAGGATCGAGATATCATCCAACCATACGGCTCGAAACAACTACTAATCAAGATTCCGGCTCGAAAGCTATTTAATCGAGCATTATCAATTAATCATAAACTTCACACAAAAAGGAATTTAAACCAAAGTTGCGAGAATAAACATTAAACCGAAAATTGGTCACACGCGGATTAAATTCGGATTATCACTATAAACACTAATGTTGCATGTCAAAGTAAGTTAAACACATAATAATCCGACTTTAATACGCGCGGGTTCAATTAAACGCAATTTTGCACAAAACCTAATTTTCGGAGCTCGGGGCCCAAAAATGGTGGAACGAAATCCCGACCCTATTTATCTAAGGGTAATACAGGAATTAAACTAAATTACAACTAATTAAACTAGGAAAGCAAGAAATAAATCAATTAAACTAATTAACAAAGCATGAAACTAATTTACAAAGCAAGGAAAATGAAGAACAAAACTATATTAAAGGACATGATAGTGAATAGTTCAATCTTACAAAACCAAATGGATGTCACCCCAAGAAGAAGAAAAAAATGAGCTCTCAAAACCAAACCCTAACCTAAAATGTCTTCTAAAACTAAGTATATCTGACATTACAACAAAATTCGGTTATATAGTAAGTTGGGAGAAAAGAAAAGAATAAAGAAAAGAAAAGAAAAGCAAAATATCTCAAAAAAACAGGGGATCGATCGATCGACCCATTTTGGTCGATCGATCGATGATCAAAAACAAAGCCCACTATCTCAGCTCGATGGAAAAATGTGAAGGATCGATCGATCAAGCAGGGTTAAGCCTACTGCATTCCTTTTCTTCTCTTCTCCTCTCTTTTGGTTTTAATGTTTTTCTCTTCTGCCAAAAATTCCATAACTTCTTCGTTAGGGATTCGAATTGCGCACCGTTCACGGCCACGCGAAGCTTGCAAGGAGGGATACAACTTTCGTGTAGATGTTGGGTCAGGTGCCCAAACTAAGAATTGACCGAATTTCCCTTGAACGTGCGTTTGCATACGGAACTTGAGCGGAATGCGTCCGAACTCCATACTTAGTACCTAAATACCAATAAAAGCCCAATTATACCTCATATAGCATGTTAACAATATAAACTGAGGTTGTGTAGTTAACAGTATTAAATATAGAGATTAAGGCACCCGAGGGGGCTAAAATGCGTAGGTTCGAGAGATTAAATACGCAATATTTGTATATTATCACACACCCTAACTTACACATTGCTAATCCCTAGCAATGAAATAGGATGCAACAAGAATAACAAGTAAACCAAAACCGAAGATTGTACAAAAATATGGTATAAATGCATAAGGCCACTTTCGCGGGCAATTCGATTGCATTTAGCATATGCAATAAGCTGTTAAACCCCTAGGTTACCCTAGTGGACGAGTGTCATCTCGTGAGGGTTGTAAGGGATGAATCCCACAAACATCATACAGTTTCCTCAAAATATGCCCAATCACATGTGACAAACCCAACAATACGAATAAGATTTCAACAGTTTATTAGCTTAGCAAACGAATTCACGTGTATTAGCATTATCGAATGCACCTCAATGAATTGAAACTTTAAAATGTGGGAGGGGAGTGAGCACACGCAAAATATGATTTGGCAAAAACTTAAATAAATCGGATACTAAATTTCAAAGCATGCATATAAGTCAATCATCACGGCCATTACACTCATCAAATGAATTCACTTGAAACAGGGAGGTAACACACGGGACATGCGGGAACAAAGAGTAAATGTAAAGGGAAACTAGGTCGCGCACATATAACAAATGAAGAACGCTATATAGGAAATAAAAATTGTAATCTCAGTGAAAGGATATCGCACATTAAAAGAGGCAAAATGCATTTTCACAGATTATCAAAACTATTTAAACCTTTGAATTACATCAACCTAAGATCACATATGACTTTAATAGGGTTGTAATGTAGGCTAAGCTAGGGTACGAAATGAAAATGATGTATATACGGATTTAAAGGTGTTTGGGGATGAAACTCGGGATAATGAGAAAATGCGGGCAATAACAAAATTTGTAAGGACATTTTTGTCCATTATCAATTTGTATGTCGTACGTCGTTACACCGTTGAAGAAACTCAATATCGCATCTACATCAACGGATCCGAATATCAAAGTGTCTTCAACATCATAGCCTCTGCGAGAATGAACTTGGTAAAATTGTGTTTTTAAGTCCCTTAAAGTTCATATTTAGTATTCGAAAATTTTTATAAAATGTTTTTTTTTTTAAATAAGAAGTAAGTTTTTTCAAGCAAAATGAGGCTTTTAAAAGTTTTTATTTTTCTGGGAAGCCGGACCGGTCCGCCTCTATACCGGACCGATCCGCCTCCGAACCGATCTGCCTTGCTTTATCCAGTATACCCCCGGACTGCTAGCGAACCGATAAAGCCATATTTTAAAAGAACTGATCCGAGGTCGGACCGATCCGCCTCCAAGTTGGACCGGTCCGCCTGGGATAAGTTTGAACAGTTCCGTGTGTTTTTTATCCACCAACTTATTTTTCTTATATATATACCTATTTCGATGGTGTATTTCTTTAAGTCTTTGAGAAAACGTTTCTAAGAGATAAAACACAACAAGACTTCGTTTCTTGATGTGCCAAACATCTTTTTGATTCACACACAAAAATCCCAATTACTTTTGTGAATCTTTTGGAACCCTAGAACACAATTTTGTTATTGTTCAACCCTTGTGGAGAAGCCGTCTCTCTTCTTCATTGCTGACCACCTGGAGTTCCCGCGGGAGATTCCAGCCGACACTATTTCTAGTCGTTGCTTTGAAGGTTTACCGAAGACACCGTGCGTTACACTTGTGGGCGATTATCAGGTTGTATGTAAGTCAATGGTCTTGTATATTCTTCAAAGTTCTAGAAATAAAAGGTTTTGCCCTTCGGGGATTTTTCCTTAACTTTGTGTCGCTTGCTTTATTTGTTTATGGGTTGACACTTGCACTTTAGATGCATGATTAGGGTCTCTAATTAAATAAGTGTGCTATATTATAAAGTTGCGAAGTTAATCAATTATCACACAGTCATTCGTATCTTTTTCAAATTTGGAAAAATGATTTCCAAACGAGCATTAGATATAACAATCGAGAGGGTAACAAGGATTATTGAATCACTATAGACAATATATACAAATTTCTCTTTTTTTTCGTTTCTTCTTTTTCTCATTTTTTTCTTTTGTTTTCTTTTGTTTTCTACTTTCTCTTTTTCTTCTCTTTTTCTGCTTTTCTTACTCTTTTCATGATCAAATTGCAACCACAAAACAACAATATCATTCAATCCCAAGTAAACAATCCAAACATGGGTATATAAGGTAATATGTATGGTATAAAACTCCAATTTGGAGTTGGTTATGGGTTTTTGGGTAATGAAACGAAAGGCTAGTATTTAGGCTCAAGTGGGTTGACTAGGGAACATATAAAAGGTGAGGTCAAGGTCATATGGGTGATATAAAAAGATGTACTATGATCATTTCAAAAAAATTTATGCAATTCTCGAGTCAAAACAATATATGAAAATCATGATCAAGTAACACATTTCATATATGAACTCAATTAATGAACAGTCAATGAAAGAATAAAGAGATTACTAACGACTGTAACATTTTCAAAGAGGATAGAATAGTGTATACACTCGTAAATGAAGATAAGTCTCTAGTCTCACTCGGTGTAAGTATATACAATGCAACAAAAGATTACCGAGTTATAAAAATCTTAAACCAAATCAATATAACAAGAAAAACGCATGTGCTCAAGGGATAAAGTTTAATTCATGAATTTATTCATCATATTAATGATTTGATGACTAAAGTCTAATAACTTCTAAAATAGAGAACATGCATCGTTGAATTGACTAATGGATCGGGTAATTATTAGAATTTATCATCGGAAACAACGGCAAAATTCCCAATAAAGGAGAAAAAAGAAAGAAAATCTTTTTTTGAAAATTTTCAAATTTTTTAACAAAAATATGCGTTTACTAAATTGTAGTCAAATTCAAGGACTAAACAATGAAATGGATAGAATATCCGACATCCCCTAACTTAAATGTTGCATTGTCCCTAATGCGTCCATTAAAGAACACAACACAAAGATAGGAAAAGAATGATATTACCCAAATTTGGAGTGATCTCCATAAGTACAAGTCCAAATGAATCTCCAAAACAAGTTAGTACAAAGCATACAAAAAAATAGAAAGCGATTAACTAATTACACTAGACTAAATTAAGAAGAAAGAAAGAATAAAAAGCCAACTATATACAACCTACTATTTAGGCTTCACACTAACTATACAATAAAAGTATAAATAGCTGAGGGTTCACTGCAAAAACGATTTGACTTTGGAAGATCAATGGTGGACCTTCCCTCTCATGCATGCCTCCTGAAAAATAGGAATTATGTTCAAACGACGAAAGGCATGTGGGTGATGGAAAAGGTGAAGCATCCCCAATTGAAAATTTGGGAGGGAGGATGGAAGATTTGGATAGGACAGGTGACAAATACACAAGGGGATAAAAAAATAGAATTTTCTCCCAAAGATTTAGCAAGAGGAATGGGAGGTGGCACACATACTTTTGACGGTGTGATAATGGAGAATGAAAATGGGGAGGAAAGAAATTCAAACTCAAGAGATGAGTTATCATCACTCAAAGTTGGAATTTCAAAGGAGATATGATCATTTTCAATGAAACTTTCTTCTTTGGGATCCAAAGAAGAAATCATCTCATTGCAAATAGATACTATATCCACTTCATCCTCACTTTCATTCTCAATTACAAGATAGTCCATGTGACGAATGGTTTGTTCCAAAGTAGGAACAAAGTCCTCAATTGGTTCAAAACATTCCTCGACTTCAAAAGTCTCGGAAGAGAAATTGCCGTCGGATTCGAATAATAAATCCAAATCTTGCTCCCAACAACGATGTTCTTCCCGATAACGTTCTTCATACCTCTCGTTCTCAAGCATAAGCAAACCCTCGCCGAAAGTCATAGGCCGAGGTGCGGATGCTAGAAAATGAGGAGTTTGAAAATCATTATCGGCACAAAAGTTAAACTCATTATTATAGGAGTCTTGAAAAATATTGCAATTCGTATCAAAATTCCTATACTAAGGAGGTAAAGGCCCAAAATCATTATCATCATCCTCAAAATATACGCACTCCAAAGCTTGAATTTTGTGATACTCGCCCTAATTCATTTTTGAATTTGCAATTTTTGGAACTCTAAGTATTGACCAAAAGTCATAGGAGTATGGGGATTTTGATAATTATCATAATGATTACCGAAAGGATTGGAATAAGACATGCTTACCCCAACAAAGGCTTGAGACGACAAATTCCACAAAGCAATGTGCGACAGGAAAATTCAAGCGTTTCTAGGCGCTCAAGTGTAAAAGTCCTGCAAAAAAGGTTAAAAGAAAGAATACAAATACAAAAGAAATAATACTACGAAATAATAAGACAATTTCAATCTATAACAAAACACTCCCCGATAACGAAGCCATTTTGATTAAGGGTGAAAAGTAGCATGTGTAACGACGATAATCGTTGAATTTGATTCACCGCCTTAATAAAAAGACCTAAACTTATGACTACACTCAACGGGTGAGTATAGCGGCCACATCCGGGTATCGAATCCACGAAGAATGTTCGATAGATCGTAACGTATTATTAATTCAGGAATAAAAGTGAAAAATGGTGATGTATGCTAGTAAACAAAAGAAAAGAGAGAAGTTAAGTCTAAATAAAGTAAAAGCGAGGATCGGTATATCATCCAACCATACGGCTCGAAACAACTACTAATTAAGATTTCGTCTCGAAAACTATTTAATCGAGCATTATCAATTAATCATAAACTTCACACAATAAGAAATTTAAGCCAAAGTTGCGAGAATAAACATTTAACCGAAAATTGGTCACACGCGGATTAAATTCGGATTATCACTATAAACACTAACGTTGCATGACAAAGAAAGTTAAAAGCATAATAATCCGGCTTTAATATGCGCGAGTTCAATTAAACGCAATTTTGCACAAAACCTAATTTTGGAGCTCGAGGCCCGAAAATGGCGGAACGAAATCCCGGCCCTATTTATCTAAGGGTAATACATGAATTAAACTAAATTACAACTAATTAAACTAGGAAAGCAAGAAATGAAGAAATTAAACTAATTAACAAAGCATGAAACTAATTTACAAAGCAAGGAAAATGAAGAACAAAACTATATTAAAGGAGATGATAGTGAATAGTTTAATCTTACAAAACTAAATCGATGTCACCCCAAGAAGAAAAGAAGATGAGCTCTCAAAACCAAACCCTAACCTAAAATGTCTTCTAAAACTAAGTATATCTGAAATTACATCAAAATTGGGTTATATAGTAAGTTGGGAGAAAAGAAAATAAGAAAGAAAAGAAAAGCAAAATATCTCAAAAAAATAGGGGATCGATCGATCGACCCATTTTGATCGATCGATCGATGATCAAAAACTAAGCCCACTGTATCAGCTCGATGGAAAAATGTGAAGGATCGATCGATCGTTGGTGCTTGATTGATCGATCGATGAAGCAGGTGTAACAACCCTCGATTTTTGGAGGCTCATTTTATATTATTTACCGCATAAGGTAATTATATAAAATGTTGGTCCCAGGGTAAATATTAATTTTAGAAGTTAATATTTACTGAGATGTTGTGTATTTATCGTATATGTAAGTAAATATCCTAATGTGGTGTGATTTATAGTGTCATGTATAATAAATGGCACGATAGTTAAATGATATTGGAACTCGAAATAATGTATAAAATTTCCGGATACCAGTTTAGAGGGTGTAGTTAGTCTCGGAAGGTGCGAGACAGTCAAAATAAGTGCCATATTGTATTTTTGGGTTTCGGGCACTTTTACCTGGTTTTAGCTTATATGCTCATTTGCGAGTCATTTTAATGTGGTATTAACCACTTAAATTGGGAGTTTTAACTTAAGCCACGATTTAGTCTTCTAAATCCCTTATTTCCCTAACTTATGTCTTAAACATAGAGAGAAAAAGGAGAGAAAGAAAGAAGAAGAGAAAGGTGGAGAAAGAAGAGAGAAAATGAAGATTGAGGATGGAATGATGCTCCTACTCAAAGAAATCTGATATTTCCTACATCAAGGCAAGTTTTCTACTTGCTAATATGTGATTTAAGATGTATAAATTGTATGATTAGTTGTGTATTTATATTTATGGGTTAAATGAGGAAATTGTGGGAATTAAACCTTAATCTTAGTTTTGATAATGAAATTGTGGATTTTAGTAGTTAGTAATCACGTTGGGATGATTTTGGGTAGATAAATATTGTTGGTGTGTGTAATAATGGAAGAGAAATGAGATTTGGAAAATTAGGGCTCAAAACACTTAGAACAAAACTAGGAAATTCTGCATAACCGAATCGATTCGGCCTAGCCGAATCGATTCTCCTTGAGATAGTTTCCAGGTCTTGGTCGACCGAACCGATTCAGATGGTTCGAATCGATTCAGCATTTATGCAGAAGGCAGGTTTTCTTGACCGAATCGATTCGGATAGTCCGAATCGATTCTCTTTCCTGAACCCAAATCGATTCAGCTAGGCCGAATCGATTCGGAAGCCCTGCATTTTGAGGGATTTTCTTAGTTTTATCCCAATTCATTTTCTTTAATTATAGGGCCTAGGAACCTTATTTAATAAAGTAAACTAGGTGTCCTAGAGTTGTAATTGAGTTAGTACTTTCCCTACATTATGAATGGGTTATGTGGGTACTTTTCCGGGGATATGCCAATTGATGTTAGGGCATTCTTTTCTAGTTAATTATTATGAAACTAGGATTCCTAGAATTATGTTTGGGAGACTTTAGGAGCTCATTCGAGCTATATTATCCCTGATGTTTGATAATAACCCCATAAAAGTAAGTTGGGAGAATAAATGATAAGTTCATTCATTCCTTTGAGGTATGATAGTATTAGGGTTATAAAAAAACACCCAAAAATGTTTGGAGGTAATTAAGAGTTTCAATTACTCCTTTGAGGTTGTAGCAACGATATAATTTATCGTGTGGCTCCAGATAATAAGTTATGTTATTTACAAATAAAGTAAATGGTAATGGTTTCGGATAAAATGAAACATATACATGGAAATGGCATTGATTTTAGTAAATGATAATTTACTTAATCATGATTTCGGTAAATGATAATTTACTTGATTTTTGAAAGTGGTAAATAAAAATGGTTGATACACACCTCTTTAAATGACATCATAAGGGAAGTTCGCGCGCTTGGTGATGCCCCCTGGCTAATGAATGCAGGGTGGATATAGTCCATAGGCCATATGATCGATGTGTTATGTTTTCTGCGCTGGTGAGGAGATTCCGGGTGTGGTCTTGACTCTCCCGCAGGCATATGGCCGCTTCCCGACGTATTGCGATAGGTACCCAGGTTTTCTTGTATAGATAGGCCCTGGAAGATGATGGTCATTTAGGGGCGCGCCCAGTGGGGAAACTCGGAGAGGCGGTCTTAGAATCGTTATATGTATATAAATATAACTATTCATCATCAAGTGGGACTTGATGGATTATATGCCATAAAGAGCATAAAGAAGTGCCACAAAGAGCACGGAACAATTCCACAAAGAGCATTTAATGTTGATTATATTCCTGCTAAGGAATGGTAATGCCAGGATGGGCATGTAATTGAGATAAACGCCATAAAGAGCTTATAATTATAGTTATAATTTCCTGATAAGGAATAAACTATGAAATGAATCGGTGTATTAAATGGAAGTCTTTATTTATGTTTATCTTTCTTTTCCCCTTCTTAGTTTATGTTTTAAATTGTGTAGTTAGATAGTTATATCTCTCATCATGATTTATCATTCATAACTGTCATACTCTTTATTCATTTGGTAATCATATAGAACCGGGACCTGACCCGTTTACATTTCTTATTGCATATGCATCTTGTCTCCGCTCAGGTACTCCGCCGCAAGGATGCCTGATTTGAATTCCTATTCCGATGTCTTCGGCGAGTCGTGATGCATTGCGGGTATCATGGGACACATTTGGTATAGACGTTTTCATTTTTGTATTCTAGTTATGATCGGGTCTCTTTACTCTGGCGAGAGGCCCAAGCTTTTGTAAATGTCTAATGAAATGTATTATATAAATTATTGAATTGTTCAATATTGTTGTAGATTCTGTGGACCGACAGCATATTCGGTCCTTTATCTTATCCTTGTTGCCATTATATATATATATATATATATATATATATATACTCTAGGGGTTTCCCCTATCTTTTCAGGAGTTGGGTTGTTGTTTTCCTTTACTTTAAATTCAAAATTTTTGGCAACCCGTTTTTTGAAATTTTGGGTGGTTATCCTGGATACTCTATATTTTTATTGTGATGCTGAGAATGATTCCATCTATGATTCCATTATATTGGAGTATTGGGCTGGCCACCTCTTATTTCGGATTACGGGGTGTCTCAGCAGGGTGAGTCTACTGCATTCCTTTTCCTTCTCTTATCCCCTCTTTTGGTTTCAATGTTTTTCTCTTCCACCAAAAGTGTCGTAACTTCTTCGTTAGGGATACGAATCGCGCACCGTTCACGGCCACGCAAAGCTTGCGAGGAGGGATATAGCTTCCATGTAGATGTTGGGCCAGGTACCCAAACTGTGAATTGACCGAATTTCCCTTTAACGTGCGTTTGCGTACGAAACTGGAGCGGAATGCATCCGAACTCCATGCTTAGTACTTAAGTACCTACAAAAGCCGAATTATACCTCATATAGCATGGTAACAATATAAACTGAGGTTGTCTGGTTAACGGGCTTAAATATAGAGATTAAGGCACCCGAGGGAGCTAAAATGCGTAGGTTTGAGAGATGAAATACGCAATATTTGCGTATTATCACTTTACCCTTCTCGAATAATAAGAACAACAACAACAACAACAACAACAACAACAACAACAACAACAACAACAACAACAACAACAACAACAACAACAACAACAACAACAACAACAACAACAACAACAACAACAACAACAACAACAACAACAACAACAACAACAACAACAACAACAACAACAACAACAACAACAACAATAATAACAATTTAACTATTAGTTTTTTGCAATCCCTGTGTAGCTAAAAACCTTTTCTTGCATAGTAAAATTCCCTCCTAAAGGGGTTTCTGCAAAAAATGTATAATTTATAGGGAATTTTTGCAAATCAATGCACAGTTTTTTATAGTTGACCCAATAAAACAACATCCTTGGACTGGTAAAATGGAGAAGAAAACTGACCGGAGAATATGCTTCCAGAATTCTCCAGACTGGTTGGTACATGAAAAAGAAGGATACCGGCAACTAAAAGAGGTGTTTTATTTAGAGACCCCAAAAAGATATAAAAAAAAAGGCATACAACACATAATGAAACTGATTAGACAACCACAACTGAATCGAAGCTCTTCATGTAGTTGGGAGTTGACCTAACCCGAGCCCCATGGGTGGAATTCATTTATATGGGAGGGGGAAATTGTCCATTATTTTTTTTTTTTTTTGTAAATTACAAAGGTAGCGATGGGCTTCTTCGGCGATGGATTTGTGTTCAAATTATAAAGACCTACTTCATCTCAATTAAACATAAATATAAACAAACAAATAGTTAGATACCAAAATCTTTAAAACCAACATCACAAACAAATAGTTAAAAACTAAAAATAAACTGAAAAAAATATAAAATGAAAGATCTGTTCCACTAGTTGTACCGGTGAAGACGAAAGTACCTCAAATCTTACCACCAGTTGTCGACTGGTGGAGAGAGAGAGAGAAAGTACCTCAAATCTTGCCACCAGAGAGAGAAACTTGAGATTTCTAGAACAAAAAAATGAAAAGGAGAACGTGTGGACCGCATACCTGAAGATTTGTAGTGCCTGAGATTTATAGAACAAAAAATGAAAGAAATAAAAAGGAGGTTTACCTGAGACCGTGTGGACCGTATACCTGAGATTTGTAGTGCAAAAGAGGTTTACAGAGATCTGAAATCAAATAAAAAGGTGAGGTTTCCAAAGAGAGAAAGTTGAGGATGGAGAAGCTTGAAATGAAAATTGAAATCAAGTTTACGGAGAGAGAGAGGTTTGGTTAGAGAGCCCTCTCGAGCCTTGTGCTCTGTTAGGAATTAGTTACCTCGAGCCTTGTGATGTAAGGAGTAATGACTAAAGAATCTTTTCCATGTAAAAACATTCACAACCGTTAGATTCAAACTCCCAAGATTAAATCTGAGCCGCGAGTTGATAAACACCAAATTTTTAAGATTTAATCTCAGCCATCAGTTAGTCTAGACAAAACCCCCCCTCCTCCTTTATTATATATATACATATATATACGGTTCAGGTATATACATATATATTTGTGTGTTGGTTTTTTTAGTGGGTTTTATTTTTCAAGTTGGGACAGCCATTGATGAAGCGCCCAAAATCGAGTATGATTTTTTTTGTATTTTCTATATATACGTATCCACATATAATATATATATATATATATATATATTAAGTTAGGACAACCATAGATGAAGCGCCAAAATCGAGTATGATGTTTTTCTTTTTTCTATATATACGTATCCGCATAATATATATATATATATATATATATATATATATATATATATATATATATATATATATGGGGTGGATTGAGTTTTAACCGATATGGTGGTGGGTTTTTTTGCTTGAATTTTAAATTTTAATAGTTATGGAGGTAGGTGGATTCCATTTTTTTTAGTTGAGTCTATACGCTTTCAGGGAGGTGTGTGTGTGTGTGTGTGTGTGATCGCAAAATAACCCTGGTGAGTCTCTTATTATTCGTTCTTTCTTTCTCTCAAATTATGTTAATAGTGATTTTAGTGAGACGAACTATTTTTAATCAATGATAAGAATGGTGACAAAATTTGTGACGGGTATTAAATATTACTCTAGCAGTGGATAAAATTCATGGTATTGAAGGGCAGTTCTTGATCACATTATGTTATCACTCTTTTTTACTTATTGATTCTTTAAATTCAATCTAAAGAAATAAAATTAGATGTGCTAAATAGTTATATTATTTCAATTGGCGATTCTGAATTGATTTGCTAACAATTAATTTGTATAATTTTCATAATTAAATATATATGTATTCAGCCACGCAACGCGTG
This sequence comes from Sambucus nigra, assembly GCA_949130495.1. Classification (NCBI taxonomy): domain Eukaryota; kingdom Viridiplantae; phylum Streptophyta; class Magnoliopsida; order Dipsacales; family Adoxaceae; genus Sambucus; species Sambucus nigra. Next base: position 236,167,055 of record OX422217.1, on the reverse strand, counting down.
GCCTTAATGCTAGTATATTATATATAGTACACTTCGTTTAAAAAATTATAATATATGTAGTGTGTTTTCAATGGGTACTACTAACATTTTTAGAATTAATGGGTTTATTTAAGTTGACAAAATCAAATTTTGGCTAACCTTAGGGTCTTAAAATGTGATCCGCACGTCATTTGAGACGGTTCTAAGTGGTAACGCATTCTCTTCCGTGAGGAGTATAACGTGATATACTCACATACGTAAAATCATAAATTAATGAATGAGAACTTGTAACTTAAAGTACCCACTTTGAATATGGAATTGGTTGAAGTATTTTGTTAAAAGCTTTTATCCCACATAAGAAGATTGAGATAAATGAGTGTAGCATAATATAACCCAATTTGGCTTAAAGGCTTTATGCCCTTGGGGTATCCTAACTATTTGAAGGAGGGAGGACTTACATGGGCTTAGGTTGACTTCAAATCCCGCACGCGCGCACCGCCCAATTCTTTTATTTATTTCGGCCCACTATTGGAATTTCCAACCGTTTTTAACTTCCACTTATTTATTATAAATAAGTGGCTTGGGTTTGTTTTTAAAATGTTTTTTAAGGAGAGAGAAAACATAAATGAAATCATGTCCATTTGTCTCTCCATATGGAGTGCTACTATTGCAAGTGACACTATTGTATCCTGAGTGATGATTGTCGTTGAGTCCGTTGAGCACCACTGCGGGATAAATTTCATCTAAATCCTTCCCAAGATAGTGAAAATGATGATCGTGTCATGATGGAGATGTCGATGAAGGTGATCTCTAATATTCCAATTCTGAGATCTACATCGACTCCTTGAAAATTCAAAAGAGGAATAAAAAGATGAATATTAAGGTTTTGACGCTTGGAAAGGAGTTAGTTGCGTTGAAGGAAAATGAGGCATTGATGAATCAAATCGAGGAAGATATTATTTCTTTGTATTAAAATGCTTATTTTGGTGGTGAAAGAGACGGAAGACTTAATTTCTAAGGTCTCAAAACTTTTTACTAATCTTTGTGACTCTTAGTAAGCTCGTAAGAAGCTTAAAACTGAAATTACCATACTCAAGAAAGACCTTGATTCCCCTCGTGAGGTAAAAGTCACTCTTGAGGATAATTTCGATAGAATGGGGAAGTTGTTTCTCGAACTTTCCTCGGGTTTAAGGAGAAATTCTATCAATAAAGAAAGGGTATAGGTTATGTTGAGGGTGAAACTTCCAAATCTAAATATGTACCCATTACCAAGTTTATGTCCGAAACAAACACTCGTAAATCGAACCCACCAAAGAGGAACCCTTCTAAGAAAACCAATAAGAAGAAAATCGTTTAACCCTATGTTTGTACTTATTTCAAAAGAATGGGTCATCTCAAAGATACCTGCAATAAGATTGAGAGGGATTCTCATTCTCCTACTCCCACACCCCACTATAGCCACCCGAATAGCGTTAGAAAATAGGTTGAATATCTTGTTCATACTTCAAACAGGTTAATGGAAGAGTTTCAAAGGTTGTCTATGCCTCATGGAAACTCATTCAAACCAAATGCAAGGAATAATGATAGAAAGAGCAAAATGAATGCCTATGCTTTACACTCCTACTTGGGTTGGGAAAAAAATAACAAAAAGGCTCTTGTTGGTCATGTTGATCTCAAAGATTAGAATACCTCTCAATGGTACTTTGTTAGTGGTTGTTCAAGGCATGTGACAGGTGACTAATCTCTTTTTACCAAACTTGAGGATCACAAGGAAGGTAAAGTCACTTTTGGTGATGGGAGTCGATTAAGCATGTTGGGACGGGGCACTATTGAAAATTTTAAATTTCCGAAGGTAGACAACGTGCGTTATATTGATGGGTTAAAAGAAAATTTTATTAGCATAAGCCAATCATGTGATGAAAATTTTGCGATTAAGTTTAACTAGTATGAATGTTATGTCTACAATGATTCGGGTAAGATAGTACTGGAAGGTGTGAGGACTTTTGATAACTGTTATAGTATCATTCCAAGATCCTCATTCATCTTAAATAGTGATATGGCTCCCCTTTCGACCTTTAGCACCAAAGATTAGGTCATATAAACTATAGAGATCTTAATCATCTTGTAAGAAAAGATCTAGTTCATGGGTCTCCAAGAAAACCAACTTCTTTGGTTTGTATTCCATCACAACATGGAAAACAAATCAACAATCCTCATAAGAAGTTATATAGTATTACTAATTTTCGTTTATTATATTTGATACACATGGATCTTATGGGTCCTAAGTGTACAGAATGCCTTGGTGGTAAACAGTATATGTTAGTGACGGTCGATGATATTTCGAGGTATTCTTTTGTGGGATTCCTTAAGGAAAAATCGGATGCTATTGAATTTATTATAACCAAATGTCGTGATCTACAAAATCAATATAGTATCAGTATAAATCTAATTAGAAGTAATAAAGGCACGAAATTCAATAATGACGGTGTTGGAACGTTTTGTGATGAGTTAGGCATTAAACATTAGTTATCAGAGGTAGGCACACCTCAACAAATTGAAATTATTGAGAGAAATAAAAGGACCATTCAAGAGATGGAAATGTCTATGCTTCCTAGTCAAATGTGCCTAGGAGGTTTTGGGCAAAGGTGGTCAACACCGCACGCCACATAGTGAATAGGGTTTATCTTCGTCCATATACCATTAAAATGACATATGAATTGTGAACCAGGATAAAGCCCAACTTATCTTATTTTTGAGTCTTTGGGAGTCCTTGCTACATTCTTCGCGATAGAGAGCACTTAGAAAAGTTTGACTCTATTAGTGATGAGGGAATATTTTAACGGTATTCATCTAATAGTCGAGCATATAGGGTTTATAACCTTAAAAGCTCCAAGATCATGGAAACAATAAATGTCACTATTAAAGATCATACTTCCGCAACATTTATCAATGATGATCTCACTTGTGAGAATTATGTACCCCTACTGATGATCCCATTATTACTCAAAATGATATGGTGGACCCCACACTCGACAAAGAGGATCCACCAACTTAGGTTCATAAGAGTCATGAGTCCACGAACATTCTTGGAGATCTAAGCTAAGGGTGGGAATTTGGGCTAATGAGTCATGTTTTGACCTATCCCGACACGACATGACTAGATTTTAGGTAACACGGACAGGATCCAACATGAAGTTATGCTTTTTTTGGCTAACATGAACACGACCCATTTATAACACGACACAACACGACCCATCTTAACCAATAATTTTTCCCATTTGGCCCGATTGATTTAATTAATACAGTTATAAATCCAATGATCTGCCATAATTTGATATACCAACAAATTAACTAAATATCATAATGTAATATAAATCCAATAACACAATCAACACAATTATAAATCCAGTGACACAATAAACTAACTAAATATCATAATCTAATAGAAACCCAATAACACAATTAACACTATTATAAATCACCATTTACATTGGTATCAATAACTAATATCATAATCTAAAATACTAACAAACTAAACAAAAATAATATTCAGAATAATTAGTAACATAACATCCCATAATTTGATAAGCATCAATATATTAAACAAAAATAATATCCATCATAATTGGTATTTTTCTTCAAATGTCTATAAAAAAAATATTCATATTCAAAATTCAATAACTTCTCCCACTACCTTGAAAATCATTAATCCAAACAATGTCGCCAATCATAATCATTCCTGCATAGGACCATAAAGTATATTCAAAATAATTAAATAATACAATATTACTTTTATCCTAAATAACCAATTTATATTACCTATTTAGAAGCATTAAATTGAATGATGTCTTTTGTTAGCTCGTGCCAACTCAACTCCTCGTCTCCTAAAATAAATAAAAAATCCAAATGTAAATAACATTCAAATATACTTAAAGTGGAATCCGTATTTATTTTTATTAAGCTACTTACAAAAATTAAAATTACCTTTAATTTTGAACAACCAATCCCTATTACATATCAATGCCTCAACTGTTTCAGAGTTGAGTGAGCTTCGGTATTGTTTAGGAAAACTACCTCCATTACTAAAGGCGAATTTGGATGCAGCCGTAGACATGGGAACACTCAATATATCACGGGCCATGCAAGAGAGATCAGGATACCGAAGTTGATGGGCTCTCTAAAAAGTCAATACATACAATTCTTCTTCTAAATCACTTCTTGGTTCATCTAAAAACATCTCAAGTTGAGACTTCTGTGTCGAAGCAAGTGCTTAATTCTCATATGTTGAGAATTCCTATAAAGTAATGAAATAAACACACACACACACACAGACATATATATATATATATATACACACACACACACACATATATACATACATACATACATATATATATATATATATATATATATAGAGAGAGAGAGAGAGAGAGACTCCTAGGGACACTAAGTTTGCACATTATTTTCTTAAAATAGTAAAAAAATATTTTCCTACTGATTTTTTTTTGTGATATTTAAACATTTCAAGGAACCCATATAAAAAATCAGCTAAAAAAAATTGTTTTACTATTTTAAAAAAAAGGTCAAACTTTTGTTGCTTTTAAGCACTTTAAAATCTGCAAAACTTTGACTGATTTTTTAAAAATATATAAAAACGTTTTTTTGAGCTGATTTTTTTTATAGGGATCCGTTGAAATGTTTAAATATCACTTAAAAATCAACTCAAAAATATTTTTTATAGTATTTTAAAAAAATGGTGTGTGTCGTATACAAACTTAGTGTGCACAGGAGCCTCTCTCTCTCTCTCTCTCTCTCTCTCTCACACACACACACACACGCACACACACACACACACATATATATATATATATATAAACTGAAAATCATCTTTAAAAATAAGAAACAACACATAATAAGAAAAATAAAGCATGTATGTTCTTAAAAACAACAATATATGCTGAAAATCAGCCTTTTATACTGGAAAAACATAAATATATGTTGAGCTATCATCCCCGTTGTCCACATCCTATAAGAAAAAATAAGAAATTATAAGTATACCGACAATAAAATTCCTTTGCAAACAGTAGAAAATCCAATATATCGATTCTCCACAACTGAAGCAGAAAAATCAATATATCAACTAAAAAATCATTATATCAGCAGAAAATATTTGGGGTTTTGATCCATAGCCCAAACAACAGAAAAATCAATATATGAGCACAAAAATCAATAAATCTATTTTCCATGACCCAAACAAAAAAATCAATATATTAATCAAATACAGAAATATACATTTTCAAACACTACCTAAATATAAATATTAGAATAGAAAAATCAATATAAATGTTCAAACACCTAAATCCCAAATCAATATATCAATTTTCTTTCATAGCCCGAACAAAAAAACCAGTATGTTAATCAAACACAGAAATATACATGTCCAAACCCTACCTAAATATATCTTCTCGAACAGAAGAATCAATATACCTTTTCGACAACCTAAATCCCAAATCAATATATCATTTTCATAGCCCAAATAGAAAAATTCAATATATTGATAAAAAATACAAGAAATACGATCCATAAAAGAAAATCATTTGAACATCTAAATATATATGTTATTCATTTGATTCAAGTGGTGGCACTTGAATAATCTCTGATATCTTCATTTTTTTCTTTTGATTTAGGTCCGTAATGTGTGACGAGGGTGTCAATGATTGTTTTCCATAATCCATGGTTGAAAATGGAGCGAATTTGAGAGAGAGAGAGAGGATTTGTGCCATTCTTGAGAGAAAAAAATGGCAAGGGTTTTTGAGTTAGAGAGAGAGAGGACCGTTCGTATGGTATGTGTGTGGTGTGGGGTTAATTTAGGTTTCTATGTTGTGTGCGGTTAGTTTAGGTTTTTTATTATGTCGTGGGTCCACCCACTGTCCACTTATACCGTATAAAAAAGGAACAACTCAGATAATGTAATAAGTTATAACGGGTTGAAATTGGGTTACAAATTGGGTTATTATCATGTTGAAATTAGGTTATAACGGGATAATTTCAAGTCAATTTTATGTCAATATTTTTACACGAACATGACACAACGCGCAAGTGGGTTAAAAGAACTAGCCGGAACACGACCCAAACACGAATAGTTGTGTTAATATCGTGTTAATTTCATTTTGAACCGTGTCGAATTTTTGGGTCGTGTCAGAAATTTCCACCCGTAATCTAAAACAAGGTGTCAAGTTCCATACTCGATTAGAAAATGAGGTTAGCCAATTTTTCTATACTTCTAAATCGAGCCCTGGAACATTAATGTGACACCCCGCCTAATAAAATACCGGGCGATCACTCCTATATCAAATTAAAACAGGAGTCTCATATGGATCATTCTTAGCATCACTGTCGAAAGTCCATTTAATTACAAATAACCTATTAGGCCGGTGTCAAAATTTTAACTTTACTACTCTTTTTAACAACTGTAAATAAAACATCCACACAGTTTTGCGGAAATGAAACTGAAATGAAATAAAATAACCGAACACTCGGTCAAAATATACAACCATATCGAATGATGCTCTAAAAGAATAAATAAATGCACTTGGACCATTTACCCGAATATTTATATAGTACCTCTTATCTAGAGTACAAGTATAGAAGCATCTATTAGAATCCTGCACGCATCCACAGCTGCTGCAGCTGACGTCTGACTCGAAAGATGTGTCATCCAGGCATCCCTGTGTCTGGACACTAATATATATATATATATATATAATATAGGAAGAAAGGAAAAGTAGAAAAACGGGTCAGAGCCCGAGTTTTGAAAATATTTTACAAGTGCATAAATGTCTTATTTTTAGAAAAAGGTTTTACCTCATATTTAAGTTTGGTATCGCACTCCCATGAGATACCCCTCACCTCTCCAGTAATAGTGCACTCCTAGCGCATCCCTCTAAAATCCTAGTCAAGCTATCCTGCTAAACTAGTCTATCACTAACCCACTATCAATCCTAGATAGTCCAAGCAATGTACTAAGGGCTAAACTTCACCCCAGTCTCAACGCTATGCCATGTTCCTGCGTGGGGTGTCTCGCAAAGCGAAATCCAAACAAGGAAACTCCCCGATACACTACTACGTGGCAAGGTCGATCGTCGGGATCCATTAGACCCTCGGCACTCGATTTATCCATATATATACATATTACCATATACATCCGGATCTATCTCCCGGAATGAGAATTCATTTACAAAGTATTTATCAATACTTATCATTTTTATCTCAAAACTTTCCATTTCCCTTCTCATATCCAGGAAATGTATTTAAAAGCCAATTCATTATCATGAATTGCTTTAATAAATCATATACCCTTTTAAAAGCCAATTTTATTATCATGAAAATGCTTTTCCATTTCAAAATATCCCATTTCCCTTTTTATATTCAGGAAATGTATTCAAAGCCATTTTCATTATCATAAAAATGCTTTGATCATATCATATGCTTCCACAACCCTTCTTCCATCCGGGAGTGTTACCGAAGCCAAACCTTTATCCCATTTCCCTTCCTATATTCAGGAAATGTAATTAAAGCCAATCAATTATCATGAATTTCTTTAATATATAACGCGTACTAAGACCGTCCGTCCGGATTTCTCCACTGTGCGCGCCCCTAAATGGCTATTGATGATGCTAAGATTTAGCACCACCGGATAAGTGATAATGAGCTCAAACAGTAGTAGCCATGGCAGCCGTAGAGATGCAGGTATGTAAGTATGTAAGTGTATATGTGTGTAGAAGGGGATGAGTATAAAAGGAGTAAGATGATGATATATAGTGGTTCAGCCAAGTTGGCCTACATCCACTGTGAGTGTGTGATCCACTATGTATGGGCACTAATGGCCTTGGATACAATGCACATAAGCTCTCTCTCTCTACTGTGTGTACAAGCAGGGTTCTTAGCTAGGGTTGCGATAATCTCTCCCCCTGTAGGGTTGTAGGTGACAAGTATATATAAGTCTTGGGGGGTGTAGTGTACCCCCCAAGTAAGCATGGTGCATGTGAATGATGATCTAACCAATTCCCTGTTGACACCTGTAGATGCCAAATGATGGCATAATATTCCCTCACGTGAGGGTGTGATTCGGTTACAACGGTCTGCCACGTGTCATATGAGCCTCACGCGCACTGTTCCACGCGTCTCCCAAACCACGTGCTGAGATGATGTCACCCTCGGCCTATGATATGAGGCCGAGGGCAAAGTTCCCCCTGGTAGTGAGTATGGTCCAATTTAAGCCTCGTACCGTCGGCCCCTCGAAGGGTCGTCCGGGGCCTGCTGAAGGGTCGGCCCCTCGGAGGGTCGTCCGGGGCCTGTTAAAGGGTCGGACCCTCGGAGGGTCGTCCGGAGCCTGCTGAAGGGTCGGCTCCTCGGAGGGTCGTCCGGGTCCTATTGAAGGGTCGGCCCCTCGGAGGGTCGTCCGGGTCCTGCTGAAGGGTCGGCCCCTCGGAGGGTCGTCCGGGTCCTGCTGAAGGCCGAGTCCAGGAGGGGTCATATGGAGCCAAATGAGGGGTCGGCCCCTCGGAGGGTCGTCTGAAGGGGTTGCCTTGATCCCGGCAGTCAGGGGGTAAATATGGGTATATCAATCACCCCCAGCCCTTAGCCATTGATGTTGTTGAGATGGCTGAGGGATAGTGTTGCTTTTGAGGCGGATGTATGGTCAGTGAGATGAGGGATGCCTGTCAACATGAGGTGACACTTGGGCGGTTGCCCACTGTCATCTCCAGTTCCCTAGGTAAGGCGGCTGTACTATGCTTGGGGCTTTGTGCCCTAATGATATCCTCCTCGTGGGCTGTGTTTTGCTTTGGGAAGTGAGCCCCCTTAATTAGCAAAGATATTAAAAGGATTTTCAAATCCTTTTCCCCTTCTAGCTTCTTCTTCATCTTCGCGCCCTTACTTTCTCTCTCTACAATTCCAGCTAACTCCATAGCCGTTTCTTCGCTGATTTCTCCATCGCTCTTCACTCAGCCGTTGCTCTTGTTTCCAGGTACTCTTCTTTGCCTGAACTCTCCTCTAGCTCTTCCATTTCCTTTGTGTGTTGGGGTCGAACCCCTTTTAGCATTTTTCTGGTTTTTCTCGCATTTTTCTGGCATCTTTTCCGGCGAACGACTTCGACTGTTCTTGAGTGTTCTTGAGCGAACCTTTCATATTCCCAGTTTTAGATCCAAAAGTCATAGGTTGGTCAATTGGAGTTCGTTTGTGGTTAGATTAGTAAAATCATCTCAAGTGTTAGGTCTCCCCCTTAATGCTTAGGAGGCTTTACGATTTAGCAGACGAGTTTCCATCCTTGAGGGAGAAGTTCTTCATAGAGATCAGGCGCATAGAGGAAGAGGAGGAGAGGAGACGACGGGACGACCCCATTTGGGTACGACCCATCTTTCCCCTCCCCTTGAAGAAAATTCTGCCCTCTGAGCCACAAGGGTCGTCCTATCGTCCATCCGACAGTCAGACGTTTGAGGGTGGTATGGACGAGCGTGCGTCTTCACCTGTAGGTGCTGGTCCCTCTGGAAGGAGAGGGTCGTCTGAGGACGCCCAGGACCATCATGCCGAGGGTGTGGGACCCTCTGAGGCTGTCCCTGTGACGGCCCTATCCCCCCATGCATTTCAAATGACTTTTCACGGTTCGCCCCCAAGAGGTGAAGAGGACGAGAGACAGGAGGCTGAGGGTTATGCTGAGGACTCTGATGATGATCCCATTGACACTTCTCACGCCACTGCTTATGTTTCCACTGTGAAGGATCGTGACCTCTTGCTGTGGAGGCATCAGTTCGGCATAAAGTCCTCTGTGACTATGAGGGTTCCCAACCCCGATGAGCGAGTTTATCAGGGAGACGAGGGGGAGGTTGCTGTTTACGAGCAGATGCTTAGGGTAGGTGTTAGGTTCCCTCTGCATCCTACCATTGTTGAGATCCTGTCTGCCCTTGGGGTTTCCCCCTCTCAGCTCCCCCCCAACTCTTGGAGGGCAATTCTTGGCTATATATCTCTTTGGAAGAGTGTCTTCACAGATGAGCCCTCAGCAGACTTATTCATAGGTTGTTATAACATTACCTCATCGTCCAAGCAGCCTGGTTACTACCACTTAGGGGCCAGGAAGTCTGACAAGAAGATCCTTCATGTAGCCCAGACCTCAAATCATGACTGGAAGAAGAGGTATTTCTTCATCTCTGGGGACTGGGAGTTCCCCTCTGGGGTTGATCCTCTTGAAGATAGTCCGAGGGTTTCCCAGGTATGGTCCAAACCTTCCATGAGGGCACGGTCTGACCCTGGATTAAGTCAGGAAGAGAGGGTAATTGTTGACTATCTGAGGGACCAGGGGAAAGAGGGTGGACTTCCAGAATTTGAAGATCTAATGACCCCTCATCACCTCAAAGAAGCTGGCCTGAGGGTCGGCCCTTTGACAGAATTATGTGAGTGTTTTTCCATTTTCGCATTATGATTCCTTCTAAGTGTTCCCTCTTTGCCTCTGTATCTTTCTGACGTATTTCCTTCTTTTCAGGTCGTCCTGCGAACATTTCTGACCAATTGTGGGAGATGACTGCCCCCAGCTTGTTGTCCGGTCTTGGCAAGAAGAAAGGGAAGGAACCTCAGCAAGCCCAGAGGAAGTCAACGGCCGAGGGGCCGAGGCCGGTAGAGCCGACCATGGATAGTCGGAAAAGGAAGCAGCCTGAAGCTCCTGAGGGCTCTCGTCCTGATGCACGGACGAGGGCGAGGGCAGAAGTGTCTGAGGGGTCTGCCTCCAGCATGGGGGCATTTTGGTCTCAAAATTTAGCATCCTTGAGGTCTGACCCTTCTTCCCTCATAGCCAACTTAAGGGCGGCCAAGGTCTCCATGTTTTCTGCCCCTTCGGCCTCTGACTACGACTTTTTGTCGAAGATGCCCCCTGCCAAGGTGTATGATTACGGTCTGCATACCATGGCCCAGGTATTTGTTTCTACCGTACTTCCTCAGTTAATTTTTTGTCAATCTGTTCCCTCGGCCTCTTAATGTTTGCTTGTTCTTGTGCAGTCTATTTGTGCTTGGGCGTCGGCTACAAAATGGATGGCCGAGAATCAGCTGAAATTTCAAGAGGCTGACAGGGCCATTCAGCAGGAGGCTCTTCTGCAGACTGAACTGGATGCTGCAAAGGCTGAGCTGGGTACTGCAAGGGCTGAGCTGGAGGGTATGAGGGTTGAGCATACCAGGGTCTTGAATGAGCTACAGACGCAGCATGAGGCAGACCTGAAGGCCAAGGACGACCTTATTAAAGACAAGGATGCGGCCTTGAATAACCTGGGGGCTCACTTCAAGACCGAGCTTGAGGGTGCAGTAAGGAAGGCCGGGGCCGATGCTGTTGAGGCCTATAAGGTTTCAGACGAGTTTCAAGGCTTCGGCCTTGAGTATCTTGAGAGGGGAATTAGGACGGCCTGTCGGTGGGTCGTCCTAAAATTTACTGATGCAGTGACGACTATCCGCCCCTCCCTTGAAGCCGTCCAGCTAGATGACCCCTTAATTGCTGAGGCCTTGGCACAGGTTGAATCCCAAGTCCACGTTGAGGGTACCGGCACATCTGAGGATCAGCCTCTAGTGGTCGTAGATGAGACCCCTGTAATCGATGTGCCCTCTGAGTGTGCTCAATAGGGTGGCTGTCTGTGGCCCACACCCTCTTCTTGTAACATTTTTTTTTGTATTTTTGTTGATCAAACATTTCCCTTATTTGTAATATAATCACCGTCTTCTATTCCTGTCTTTGCTTTGTGATGCTTAGAAATTAACAATATTACCAACTCCTCCCTCGTCATTTTGAGGGTAAATGGGGTCGTCTCTCCCATTTTCCCTCTTCATAGCCGAGGGTGTTTACCACCAAATTATGGTGTTTTAAATCAAGTCCACCCTCGTCTTTTTGAGGGGAGTGGAGGGGTCGTCCCCTCCACTGGTCCCCATTATAGCCGAGGGATCAACTAACCTAATTAATGGATTTTAATTTAGTCTTCCCTCGGCTTTTTTGAGGAGAGTGGAGGGGTCGTCCCCTCCACTGGTCCCCATTATAGCCGAGGGTTCAACTAACCAAATTAATGGATTTTAATCTAGTCTTCCCTCGTCTTTTTTGAGGAGAGTGGAGGGGTCGTCCCCTCCACCGGTCCCCATTATAGCCGAGGGATCAACTAACCAAATTAATGGATTTTAATATAGTCTTCCCTCGTCTTTTTTGAGGAGAGTGGAGGGGTCGTCCCCTCCACTGGTCCCCATTATAGCCGAGGGATCAACTAACCAAATTAATGGATTTTAATATAGTCTTCCCTCGTCTTTTTTTGAGGAGAGTGGAGGGGTCGTCCCCTCCACTGGTCCCCATTATAGCCGAGGGTTCAACTAACCAAATTAATGGATTTTAATTTAGTCTTCCCTCGGCTTTTTTGAGGAGAGTGGAGGGGTCGTCCCCTCCACTGGTCCCCATTATAGCCGAGGGTTCAACTAACCAAATTAATGGATTTTAATCTAGTCTTCCCTCGTCTTTTTTGAGGAGAGTGGAGGGGTCGTCCCCTCCACTGGTCCCCATTATAGCCGAGGGTTCAACTAACCAAATTAATGGATTTTAATTTAGTCTTCCCTCGTCTTTTTTTTAGGAGAGTGGAGGGGTCGTCCCCTCCACTGGTCCCCATTATAGCCGAGGGTTCAACTAACCAAATTAATGGATTTTAATCTAGTCTTCCCTCGGTTTTTTGAGGAGAGTGGAGGGGTCGTCCCCTCCACTGGTCCCCATTATAGCCGAGGGTTCAACTAACCAAATTAATGGATTTTAATCTAGTCTTCCCTCGTCTTTTTTTAGGAGAGTGGAGGGGTCGTCCCCTCCACTGGTCCCCATTATAGCCGAGGGTTCAACTAACCAAATTAATGGATTTTAATCTAGTCTTCCCTCGTCTTTTTTGAGGAGAGTGGAGGGGTCGTCCCCTCCACTGGTCCCCATTATAGCCGAGGGATCAACTAACCAAATTAATGGATTTTAATCTAGTCTTCCCTCGTCTTTTTTGAGGAGAGTGGAGGGGTCGTCCCCTCCACCGGTCCCCATTATAGCCGAGGGTTCAACTAACCAAATTAATGGATTTTAATTTAGTCTTCCCTCGTCTTTTTTGAGGAGAGTGGAGGGGTCGTCCCCTCCACTGGTCCCCATTATAGCCGAGGGTTCAACTAACCAAATTAATGGATTTTAATCTAGTCTTCCCTCGTCTTTTTTGAGGAGAGTGGAGGGGTCGTCCCCTCCACCGGTCCCCATTATAGCCGAGGGATCAACTAACCAAATTAATGGATTTTAATTTAGTCTTCCCTCGTCTTTTTTGAGGAGAGTGGGGGGGTCGTCCCCTCCACTGGTCCCCATTATAGCCGAGGGTTCAACTTCCCATGCATGCTAGGACTGACAATAGGATGAAGGAAACACTGATATTTCTCATTAATTTTCCAAGTGTTCTGTTGGAGCAACCCCAATTACAATTATGGCCTTTCAAGACCTTACAACACTACTGATAGTATTTCTTCAAATGGTCTGCATTCCAGGGGTTTGAAAAAGGTTCCCCCTCTAAGTTTTCTAGCCTGTAGGTCCCTGGGACAACTTCATCGATGACCCTATATGGGCCATGCCAATTAGGATGGAGCTTGTTGGGTTTCTGCCAAGTCTTTTTAAGAACCAAGTCTCCCACTGCGATAGGCCTCTGTTTCACCCTTTGGTTGTAAAACTTTGCTGTCCTCTGCTGGTAGGAAGCTTGCCTTATCTCAGCATCCTCCCTTATTCCCTCAATCAGGTCTAGGTCAAGTCTTCTCTCTTCCATATTCCCCTGGGGATCATACATTTGGACCCTATGAGTAGGAAACTCCACTTCGGTGGGGATGACTGCTTCTGATCCATAAGCTAACATGAATGGGGTCTCCCCGGTAGGGGTCCTTACTGTCGTCCTGTATGCCCACAATACTGCATATAACTCCTCGGCCCATCTTCCTTTTACCTCCTCAAGCCTCTTCTTAATCCCATCTAGGATTGTCCTGTTCGTAACTTCGGTTTGCCCATTGGCCTGAGGTCGGCCTGGGGTGGAGAAAAATTGTTTGATACTTACCCTCTCACAGTACTTCTGTAAAGAGGCATTCTTGAACTGGGTCCCGTTATCCGAGATGAGGGTGTTGGGTAGACCATATCTGCATATCACATTCTTCCAGATGAACTGGAAGGTCTTCTGCTCCGTGATCGTGACCATCGGCTCGGCCTCTACCCACTTTGAAAAGTAGTCAATTGCTACGATGAGGAACCGATAGTTATTGACTGCTCTCGGTAAGGGTCCTACCAGATCAATCCCCCATATTGCGAACGGCCATGGGGATGTAATGGAGGTGAGAGGCTGGTGAGGTTGGTGAGGGATGGTAGCAAATCTTTGGCATTTATCACACTTTTTAACATATGCGGCGGCATCTTTTCCTAAGGTCGGCCACCAGTAGCCTTGGGTGATCACCCTCTTTGCCAAGGATCTACCCCCAATATGGCTTGAACACGACCCTTCATGCACGTCTTGCAAAATGAAAGGGACCTCTGAGGGATGCACACACCTAAGTAAGGGGAGCAGAAACCCCTTTTTATACAGCGTGTCTCCGATGACAGCGAACTTTGCAGCCCTGTACCTCAGCTTCTTCCTCTCTTGGCTCGCTTCTGGCATCTCTCCCCCTCTAATGTATCTGATCAGGGGGTCCATCCATGAAGGTTCTTGAGAAACATTCATGCAAACACCAAGTGTTCCCTCGTCGTCTTCGATAGTTGGTCGAAGCAAGATTTCTACCGGGACTGTCCTCCTTATGTCTGTCCTAGTAGCTGAGGCCAACCTTGCAAGGGCGTCAGCACGGCCATTGTCGAGCCTAGGTATCCTCTTGAATTTCACTTCTTTGAAGTTTTTTAGCAATGACCTCACCTTATCAAGATACCTAGCCATCCTCTCGTCTTTGGCCTCATAGGCCCCTAGTATCTGATTCACCACCAGCCTTGAATCACTGTGAACCAAAATTTGGCTGACACTAAGGGATTTGGCCAAGGAGAGGCCAGCTAACAAGGCCTCATACTCAGCCTCATTGTTGGAGGCTTTGAAATTGAACCTCAGGGCGTACTCGACGTCTGTGCCATCGGGTGCTGATAGTATCAGTCCAGCACCACTTCCACTATCACAGGAGGACCCGTCAACGAAGAGGCTCCACGGAGTCTTTTCTTCAGAAAAATTTCCCTCAGAGAGGGACCCCTGTCTAAAGATGTATCTTCCCTCTTCGTTTTCAGTCACTTTCCTTCTAGCGGTGCTCGTCTCAGCCATTTCTGCGGGTGTGTCTGCGGGTCTGTCTTCTGTATCTGCCTTCCCGAGGGTCTCACCCTCGGCCTCATTTTCTTCCCATGTGAACTCAGCCACGAAGTCTGCCAAGGCTTGCCCCTTAATGGCTGTCTTAGGCTGATACACAATGTCAAATTCCCCCAACTCTATAGCCCAGGTCATTAGCCTTCCTGATTTTTCAGGCTTGTGTAGGACCTGCCTCAGAGGAGAGTCAGTAAGGATGACCATAGTATGGGACTGGAAGTATGGTTTCATCTTCCTTGAGGCATGGATCAAGGCATAGGCCAACTTCTCCATCCTCGGGTATCTCTGCTCTGCCCCCTGGAGTGCCTTGCTGTTGAAATATACGGGCTTCTGTATCCCATCTTCGTCTCTTACATTGTTGCACTGATAGCGGATTCTGAGACAGCAAGGTACACGTACAGTCGTTCACCCTGCACGGGTCGTGACAGCAGCAAGGGAGACCCTAAGTATGATTTCAGCTGCTTGAAAGCCTCATCACACTCTTCGCTCCATTCAAAGGCTTTCCTGAGGATCTTGAAGAATGGTAGACACCTGTCTGTAGCCCTTGACACAAATCTGTTCAAGGCAGCCACCCTCCCTGTGAGCCTCTGAACGTCTTTAATGGACTTGGGGGTCTTCATCTCAATAAGGGCCTTTATCTTTTCAGGATTGGCCTCGATGCCTCTTTGATTGACAATGAACCCCAAGAACTTCCCCGCTCCGACCCCGAAGACACACTTGGCCGGATTGAGCTTCATTTTGTATTTGTCCATTGTATTAAAGGTCCTTTCCAGGTCTGCCACATGATCCTCTGCCTTCAGACTCTTAGTCAGCATGTCATCTACGTAAACCTCCATAGACTTCCCAATTTGGTCTTCGAACATTTTGTTTACGAGGCGCTGGTACGTTGCCCCCGCATTTTTTAGGCCAAAGGGCATGACCCTGTAACAGTATGTCCCCTTGTCAGTGATGAAGGCGGTCCTCTCTGAGTCCTCAGGGTTCATGAAAATCTGGTTATACCCTGAGTAGGCATCCATGAAACTCATGAGCTCATGGCCTGCGGTAGCGTCTACCATCTGGTCGATGCGGGGGAGAGGGAAGCTGTCTTTGGGACAATGCTTGTTGAGGTCTGTGAAGTCCACGCACATTCTCCACTTGCCGTTGGCCTTTGGGACGATGACTGCATTGGACAGCCACTCAGGGTAGATGACCTCTCTGATAAATTCAGCGTCTTCTAATTTTTTAACCTCATCCCTGATGACCTCATACTTTTCTCTAGAGTAAATCCTCCTCTTCTGCTTTACCGGCTTCACTCCCTCTACCACATTGAGTTTGTGGCACATGATTTCAGGGTCGATCCCTGGCATATCTACATGACTCCACGCGAAGACGCTTCGCCTTCTCCTCAACAGTTTGATGAGGTCTTCCTTGATACTAGGATTCAGAGATTTGCCAACTTGGACGGTTTTTCCCGGGTCATCCTCATCGAGGATGATGGGTTCTACCTCCTCAGCGGCCTCTCCTTTTTTGAGCTTCGTCTCATCCCTGGGGTCTAGGGTATCAATGTTGTAAGTGGTTGTAGCCCTCTTGTGTGCCTCCCTTTCTTCAGCGGAGTTGTAGTAGCACTCTCTCGCTGTCGTCTGGTCTCCCTGAACTTCCCCCACCCCATAAGGGGTAGGGAACTTAACCATCTGGTGGACCGTGGACGGCACAGCTTCAAACCCCTTGAGGGCCATACGTCCCAGTATGATGTTGTATGCCGAAAACACATGCTCATCCAGCACAAAGAAACTGACCCTCTTGGTGAGCCATCTCGGCCACTCGTCCCCCATCCTGACATCAGCCTCATATATTCCTAGAGGGTGAACCTTCTCCCCACTGAACCCAATCAATTGATGATGGTATGGGACAAGTCTGGCCCGACTGAGGCCCAAGGCCTTGAAGCATGGCCAAAACATCACATCTGCGGATGAGCCCCCATCCACCAGGATCCTCGGCACTTCGCACCCGTGCACCCTGGTGGTGATGACGAGAGGGTCATCATGCGGGGCCAATAGGCCCTTGAAGTCCATTCTTGAAAATCCCACAATCAAAGTGTCCATATCAACCTTCTTCCTTTTTTCTGACTTGACCTCTACGGAGGTTGAGTGCACCGTCTTCATCACTGCCTTAGCCTCAGCGACATGGGCCTTCCTGTCGGCGACCTCAGACCCTCCTCCCGCTAAACCCCCGGAGATCATTCCCACCCCGAGCGAGATCATATTGAGCCTCTTGACAGGGCCTTGGTCGTCTCTCGGCGGGAGGTCAGGGTCGTCCTCATCATCAGAGGGGTCGTCCCCTCTTTTTTGAGGACCTTCTCTGCAGGCATCGACTCGCTTCTTTCTGGGGTCGTCCCCTCGGCCCCTCTTGAAGTCGGCTTTATCGACGTACTTTCTGAGCTTCCCTTCCTTCAGCATCTTCTCAATCTCATCTTTCAGAGCAAAGCATTTGTCTGTTACGTGGCCGTGGTCTTGGTGAAATTCACACCACAGGTTCCTATTTCTCTTGCCGGGGGCTGCCCTCAGCTTCTCAGGCCACTTCAGTGTCCGGTCACTCTTTATCTCATTGAGGATCTGTTCACAGCTGACCGTCAGAGGGGTGTACCCCGCGAACTTATCATCCATGGTCCTCTTCTTCCCCTCTTTGTTCTTCTTGGGGTATTTATTCCCATTTGCACCTCCTTTTTCGTCTTCATGTTTTGCGGCCATCGCCTCTTCGGCGTTCATCACCTTCCCTGCTGTTGACAACAGCTCAGCCATCGTCCTCGGAGGGTCTTCGGCAAGCTTCCATAATAGCTTCCCCTTCTGGAGCCCTCCAATCAGGGCTGTCATAGCTATGCTCTCCTCATAGTCTTCCACCTCCAGCTTCTCTTTATTGAATCTGGCTATGTAGTCTCTCAGAGTCTCGTTCTTTCCCTGCTTAACATAGAGCAGGTGTGTGGTCTTCTTCTGTGGCCTCACCCCAAAGCAGAAATTATGGATGAACAGGTCTGCCAACTGCTTAAAGTTTCCAATAGAATTTTTTGGAAGAGACGTGTACCAGACATGCGCAGCCCCTGTCAAGGTACCAGAGAAGGCACGACACCTCATCTCATCTGAGATAGAGTATATGTCTGCCGCCGACTGATACATTTCCACGTGGTGGACAGGGTTGGTGCTCCCATCGTATCTTGGGGTGACCACGGGAGGCTTGAACTTCGATGGCGTGGGGAAGTTGACTATCTTTGCCACAAAGGGTGAGCCCATGGTGTATCCCCTCTGAAGAGGGTCCCGGCTCTTCAGTATGTCGCCAATCTTATCCTCTAACCTCTGGATTGAGTCATTCCAGGGCCTCACAGGGTCGGCCTGGCCGATGTTATCCCCTGCTGCCTCTCGGAGGTGGATGGAGGGCTCCGCCAAGGCAGGCCTGTGTCGGCTATTTACTTCCCTTTGGCCGTCATCCCGTCTTTGGGGTCGGCCTTCTGCTTCTTTCCTAGATCTCGCTGCGCTTCTTGACTTGGACAGCTTGTCTCGCAGGTCATTCACTGGGCCCAGCCTCTCGAAGGCCGACCCCCTGCTCAGGCGGTCAAAAGCAGAGCCTCTTGGGCGATCATCAGGATTTAGCACCACCGGATAAGTGATAATGAGCTCAAACAGTAGTAGCCATGGCAGCCGTAGAGATGCAGGTATGTAAGTATGTAAGTGTATATGTGTGTAGAAGGGGATGAGTATAAGAGGAGTAAGATGATGATATATAGTGGTTCAGCCAAGTTGGCCTACATCCACTGTGAGTGTGTGATCCACTATGTATGGGCACTAATGGCCTTGGATACAATGCACATAAGCTCTCTCTCTCTACTGTGTGTACAAGCAGGGTTCTTAGCTAGGGTTGCGATAATCTCTCCCCCTGTAGGGTTGTAGGTGACAAGTATATATAAGTCTTGGGGGGTGTAGTGTACCCCCCAAGTAAGCATGGTGCATGTGAATGATGATCTAACCAATTCCCTGTTGACACCTGTAGATGCCAAATGATGGCATAATATTCCCTCACGTGAGGGTGTGATTCGGTTACAACGGTCTGCCACGTGTCATATGAGCCTCACGCGCACTGTTCCACGCGTCTCCCAAACCACGCGCTGAGATGATGTCACCCTCGGCCTATGATATGAGGCCGAGGGCAAAGTTCCCCCTGGTAGTGAGTATGGTCCAATTTAAGCCTCGTACCGTCGGCCCCTCGAAGGGTCGTCCGGGGCCTGCTGAAGGGTCGGCCCCTCGGAGGGTCGTCCGGGGCCTGTTAAAGGGTCGGACCCTCGGAGGGTCGTCCGGAGCCTGCTGAAGGGTCGGCTCCTCGGAGGGTCGTCCGGGTCCTATTGAAGGGTCGGCCCCTCGGAGGGTCGTCCGGGTCCTGCTGAAGGGTCGGCACCTCGGAGGGTCGTCCGGGTCCTGCTGAAGGCCGAGTCCAGGAGGGGTCATATGGAGCCAAATGAGGGGTCGGCCCCTCGGAGGGTCGTCTGAAGGGGTTGCCTTGATCCCGGCAGTCAGGGGGTAAATATGGGTATATCAGCTATCATCTTCCAGGGCTTATAATCAAGACAACTTGGGATCCTACATCGCAAGACGTCGGGAAGCGGCCATATACCTGCGAGATAGTCAAGACCACACCCGGAATCTCCTAACCAGCGCAGAAAAATACAACAAACGCTCATATGGCCTATAGGACTATATCCACCCTGCGTTAATTTGTCAGGGGGCTTCAAAATACGCACGCAACTTCCCTTATGATAGCGATTTAGAGAGGTCTGTATCCACAATTTTTATCATTTATGAAAATCATTTGTCTTTCCATTTTGAAAATATTCATATTTTATTTTCAAAATCATTATCTCATATCATATATATACTTATATATATATATATATATATATATATACCCTATATTCCTCCTCGAATATATAAATGGCCATTGATGCCAATGATATCTAGCAATGACCATTAATCCCAAAGATTCTCTCAAAGAATCATAATCATGCATTCATATAAGCATAATATTAAACCCAAAGTATTTCTTCACTTCGATAAATAATAATCACCTTAATTATCTCTTAAGGAATTTATTGGATATTTCAAATTATACTAATTCACTCTAAGTGAATATACACATATACATATATTCCCAATTCATCAAGTCCTTTAGGACATAACCCTCTATAATACTCTAATTTGGAAGGCCCTTAAACATTAAACTCAAAAAGGAGAAATAATCCTAATCTCCAAAATCTTGGGTTGAAAACAGGGCACCGGTCGACCGGTCCTAGACCCCCGGTCGACCGCGGGTTGTAAATAAGCCTACGAAACAAAGCAGTAGGCCCTTTCTTCTTGACGCGGTCGACCGGCCTTAGGGGCGCGATCGACCGGTCACACCAGGTCTCCCAAACTAAATTCCTCAAATTCATTTTCCAACAACCCAAATTCATTATCGGGGTTTCTAAACTACCCCAAAAATTATCTATAACATCTACGCAATTAATTCTAGCCGTAATTTTTCCAATTCCCGATTTGATTTCTGAGTTGATGATTTCAACCCGGAGCTGCCATCTTGTAAAAATCATATCAAATCGTAGAAAAATCAAAAAAATATGTGGTTGGCACCCACGCGACCGTATCGAAATGATCTACAACTTTTTTGTTTTGGCCAAAAGCTAAATCAATTCTTTTCCTGGCAAAATGGCCACCTAAAGTGACGGGTTACTATTCATCATCTTCTCCGAGATGATTTCGGCCATTAAAGCTTCTCCCAAGCTTTTGTCGCCTCACCCAACGTCCTACAACCTCAACCAACCACAAATACACATATATTAAGGGTTCCAAACATCCTAGAACCCAAAACAACCAATTAATTTAGGTTAAAAGCTAAGTTCCACAAATTAAAATATTATTGGGGTTTAAATGTTTTAACTCACAAAACCCCGTTTTATCCACGATAACCCACTCCAAAACCTTTAGGGTTTGTTTATACCAAACTACGGTATGAGATATTTATGCAAAAAGATAAATAAAGCAAGTAAACACTTGCCTCGTGGATAAAATCCGACGTCCTCGAGTCGAATCCGGCAGAGTTTGCCCGAGATCTCCATTTCTCTCCTCATTTCTCTCCTCCTCTCTCTCTTCTTTCCTTTCGTTCTCTTTTCTCTCTATTATCTTCCCTTATCCCTCTTTAAATAGGAAGAAAAGGGGTTTTAACCCTTAAAATCCAAAAACGACTCGTTTACCCAATTACAAATTACTTTTACCTCTAAAATTACCCAAAACTCATTTTCGACAATCGGACACTCTTTTCCGACTATCTCGGACATTTCGAGACTTACAACACAGTCAAAATTTCCATCCGAGTTACTTGACCGCAAATCATTATTCCAACCCAAAATAAATAAATGCGGGTTTTCCAATTAAAAATCTTACCTCATGTCGCTTTACTCAACGGCGATATATAATTAAAATATTTCGACCTATATAATCCCAAAAATAATCACAACATCCCTCGAAAATCTCAAAAATTACTATTTAAGAAAATTCCCCAAATTCCAATTTATATTTATTTATGGAATTTAATCGTCTCCAAAAGGGCGGGTTGTTACATACTCCCCCCCTTACAACGGAATTTCGTCCTCGAAATTCGGATACAACCTACACCATATAACTAGGATCACTCCAAATCCTAATTTCTCAAGGGAAACGATACTAACCCAATGGTTCCCAACCATATGCTATACGACTACCACGATCGTAAAGTGACTCTAATAGGTCACATAATACCCATCATCTATAATGCCTATCGGCATTAATTTCAACCTTATATACTACGCCCATTTTATTCCAGGCGGTATATAAAACCATCTTACCAAGGTGCCCATAAACCTTTCTAACTTGTGCACATCTTCACATCCGTAGTGAACGTCTGACACGTAACACTCTCTTCCAATAAGGATCTCCTTTCCTCGGTGAAATACTCACCTATGGGTCCTCCCAAACCTTGAAATTCAATTCAATTCGCCACTAACTATACTAAACTTACATCCTAATAATACTAAGGTCTATGCGATGTACTACATACGCGAAACTACTATAATCCTAAGTATGTCCCTAGTGCCCAAGGCCTCTCTCAACTCCCGACAATTGCTTGGTTTCATGCGTGGGACGTCTCGCCAAGGCGCAATCCAAACAAGGAACCCTCCCGTTACACTACTCAATCGCGTAGTCGGTCATCGAGATATAGCGACCTAAGGCACACCAGAGGGGCGTCCTAAATACTGCCTACGCTAAACTACGAACGCATTTCTACTATCTTATCCTTCCGCCCATACGGAAGGAAACCTAATCAATCGAAGTGCCCACTTTCTGTAAAAGTGTCACCAACATACTACCCAAAATGTATCTCCTCAAAATTTGCCTTTTCATTAAGGCTTGACTATTGTCCTCAAATCAATTTCTCTAAGTCCAACCTCACCCACCCACTTGTGGCGAGGGGACCACTTTAGTGCTTTTCCATAGCACAATCTTTCCATAGTATATCAACATCATGTGGCTCATAGCCTATAGTGGTTCATCCACACTATAAGACCTTTCCACAAAATCAACATCCTTGCATCCCATAACAGCTCCCCACTCCCGACGCCGTTAAGAGTCATGTGTGGAGTGTCTCGCAAAGTGAAATCCAAACAGGGAACCCCTCCACACAT
Organism: Sambucus nigra; assembly: GCA_949130495.1. Classification (NCBI taxonomy): domain Eukaryota; kingdom Viridiplantae; phylum Streptophyta; class Magnoliopsida; order Dipsacales; family Adoxaceae; genus Sambucus; species Sambucus nigra. The sequence continues at coordinate 236,143,955 of OX422217.1, read as the reverse complement.
TAACCCTTGACTTCATTGGTTATGGAGTTTCGTCATTTCAACATGAAACCGGGATATCCCTATCCCCTAATCCAACAAAAAGGTGGTCTGAACTCGTATCTCTAACTAAGAGTCATACCACCATGCGCTCGCACTTATTTTTAAGTCCTTGCGCAAACAATAATGAGCTTTATGTTCAGCTCAACGAAAATCCTGCGGCCTTAAATCATATACATAAGGTCGCCATATACCCAAATCACGATAATGAAACCTCTACTCATCGAAGTTTCGTATCCCACAATAAATAAGGTGAACTCAACCTATATCTAGGTGAGACACCGCAACAATAACCTGTTCCCTCCTGGAACCATGGACACGATAGACTTGCCATTCTTAGCCTGCTATCGCTCCGAAATACCATCATCTTATACAATATATAAAATATAAACACCCGCCTTTATGAAGAGTGAAGGAAAACAAAATCCCGCTATCGCGGAAAAATACATAGACATACATGTTATTATGTTATCGTGACCGCCATAACTCAAATTACACACACGAGTCTAGGGCAAACTAATACCGCGACTTTATCTCGTCACGCCAAATATACCTCCTCAATTGAGGTAAAACTCATAACAACAACTATTTTTTAACAAATTCCCCGAGTGGATGTCCAACCATGGGGTCCTCGAATATACCCATTCTTTAGTGAGCCCATCCTTCTTGGAAAGGACTCAATATTCATTGCACCTAACTCACTTAGGTACAAGGTTCACTTCGCCATAATACTCTTTATTCACCATCAGCCTCTGGCTGAACCTTAGGCGAATAATTCCCAAAACAGCATTCTTCTCATCCTGCTAATTCATAGGGACTCACGGTTAGAACTATCTGTAAGATCCCTTTCGAACTCTCAATTTCCATGAGGAATTCGACTTTAGTACCACTCTCCACTTCAGCGGTACTGCGGTACTCATAACAACTTATTATTTAGTAGTCGCCACCGAAATCCTTAACAATTACCATAGGGAGAGTGACCTCTACTAAGGTCCTCATCCCAACCTTCTACCAGCTGCTCCAGCTAAGCCTCACCTCCTGCTGCCATCCAAGCTCCGCACACGATTCTCAAACGAGCGCGCAAAAGATTTCTATAATCTCATAATATGGCAGGAGAACGAAATCTCACAAGAGAAATCAACAATCCTATTCCTGAGGCTCTATAACAAATCGAGAGCAACGCTGAAAGCTTAGTACGTCTGCACAGATTCCTAAGGACACTAGAACCTGATGCTCTGATACCATTTGTGATACCCCGCCTTATAAAATACCGGGCGATCACTCCTATATCAAATTAAAACAGGAGTCTCATATGGATCATTCTTAGCATCACTGTCGAAAGTCCATTTAATTATTAATAACCTATTAGGCCGGTGTCAAAATTTTAACTTTACTACTCTTTTTAACAACTGTAAATAAAACATCCACACAGTTTTGCGGAAATGAAACTGAAATGAAATAAAATAACCGAACACTCTGTCAAAATATACAACCATATAGAATGATGCTCTAAAAGAATAAATAAATGCACTTGGACCATTGGCCCGAATATTTATACAGTACCTCTTATCTAGAGTACAAGGATAGAAGCGTCTATCGAGAATCCTGCACGCATCCACAGCTACTGCAGCTGACGTCTGACTCGAAAGATGTGTCATCCAGGCGTCCATGTGTCTGGACACCTATATATATATATATATATAATATAGGAAGAAAGGAAAAGTAGATAAACGGGTCAGAGCCCGAGTTTTGAAAATATTTTGCAAGTGCATAAATGCCTTATTTTTAGAAAAAGGTTTTACCTCATATTTAAGTTTGGTATCACACTCCCTTGAGATACCCCTCACCTCTCCACTAACAGTGCACTCCTAGCGCATCCCTCTAAACATCCTAGTCAAGCTATCCTACTAAACTAGTCTATCACTAACCCACTATCAATCCTAGATAGTCCAAGCAATGTAATAAGGGCTAAACTTCACCCCAGTCTCAACGCTATGCCATGTTCGTGCGTGGGGTGTCTCGCAAAGCGAAATCCAAACAAGGAACCCCCCCCCCCCCGATACACTACTACGCGGCACGGTCGATCGTCGAGATCCGCCAGTCCCTCAGCACAGAAAGATATATATAAATATATATATATACAATAAACATTTATAATATTATAGCACTAAGGATTAAACTTCTCTCCAGTCTCAACACAATGCCATATTCGTGCGTGGGGTGTCTCGCAAAGCGAAATCCAAACAAGGAACCCCCCCGATACACTACTACGCGGCAAGGTCGATCGTCGGGATCCATTAGACCCTCGGCACTCGATTTATCCATATATATACATATTACCATATACATCCGGATCTATCTCCCGGAATGAGAATTCATTTACAAAGTATTTATCAATACTTATCATTTTTATCTCAAAACTTTCCATTTCCCTTCTCATATCCAGGAAATGTATTTAAAAGCCAATTCATTATCATGAATTGCTTTAATAAATCATATACCTTTTTAAAAGCCAATTTTATTATCATAAAAATGCTTTTTCGTTTCAAAATATCCCATTTCCCTTTTTATATTCAGGAAATGTATTCAAAGCCATTTTCATTATCATAAAAATGTTTTGATCATATCATATGCTTCCACAACCCTTCTTCCATCCGGGAGTGTTACTGAAGCCAAACCTTTATCCCATTTCCCTTCCTATATTCAGGAAATGTAATTAAAGCCAATCCATTATCATGAATTGCTTTAATATATAACGCGTTCTAAGACCGTCCGTCCGGATTTCTCTACTGTGCGCGCCCCTAAATGGCTATTATCTTCCAGGGCCTATAATCAAGACAACCTGGGATCCTACATCGCAAGACGTCGGGAAGCGGCCATATGCCTGCGGGATAGTCAAGACCACACCCGGAATCTCCTAACCAGCGCAGAAAAATGCAACAAATGCTCATATAGCCTATAGGACTATATCCACCCTGCGTTAATTTGTCAGGGGGCTTCACTATACGCACGCAACTTCCCTTATGATAGAGATTTAGAGAGGTGTGTATCCTCAATTTTTATCATTTATGAAAATCATTTGTCTTTCCATTTTGAAAATATTCAAATTTTATTTTCAAAATCTATATATATATATATATATATATATATATATATATATACACCCTATATTCCTCCTCGAATATATAAATGGCCATTAATGCCAATGATATCTAGCGATGACCATTAATCCCAAAGATTCTCTCAAAGAATCATAATCATGCATACATATAAGCATGATAATAAACCCAAAGTATTTCTTCACTTCGATAAATAATAATCACCTTAATTATCTATTAAGGAATTTATTGGATATTTCAAATTATACTAATTCACTCTAAGTGAATATACACATATACATATATTCCCAATTCATCAAGTCCTTTAGGACATAACCCTCTATAATACTCTAATTTGGAAGGCCCTTAAACATTAAACTTAAAAAGGAGAAATAATCCTAATCTCCAAAATCTTGGGTTGAAAATAGGGCACCGGTCGACCGGTCCTGGAACCCCGGTCGACCGCGGGTTGTAAATAAGCCTACGAAACAAAGCAGTAGGCCCTTTCTTCTTGACGCGGTCGACCGGCCTTAGGGGCACGGTCGACCGGTCACACCAGGTCTCCTAAACTAAATTCCTCAAATTCATTTTCCAACAACCCAAATTCATTATCGGGTTTTCTAAACTACCCCAAAAATTATCCCGAACATCTACGCAATTAATTCTAGCCGTAATTTTTCCAATTCCCGATTTGATTTCCGAGTTGATGATTTCAACCCGGAGCTGCCATCTTGTAAAAATCATATCAAATCGTAGAAAAATCATAAAAATACGCGGTTGGTACCCACGCGACCGTATCGAAAAGATCTACAACTTTAGTGTTTTGGCCGAAAGCTAAATCAATTTTTTTCTTTTACCAAAATGGCCCCCTAAAGTGACGGGTTACTATTTATCGTCTTCTCCGAGACGATTTCGGCCATTAAAGCTTCTCCCAAGCTTTTGTCGCCTCACCCAACGTCCTACAACCTCAACCAACTACAAATACACATATATTAAGGGTTCTAAACATCCTAGAACCCAAAACCACCAATTAATTTAGATTAAAACCTAAGTTCCACAAATTAAAATATTATTGGGGTTTAATTGTTTTAACTCCCAAAAACCCGTTTTATCCACGATAACCCACCCCAAAACCTTTAGGGTTTGTTTATACCAAACTACGGTATGAGATATTTATGCAAAAAGATAAATAAAGCAAGTAAACACTTGCCTCGTGAATAAAATCCGACGTCCTCGAGTTGAATCCGGCGGAGTTTGCCCGAGATCTCCATTTCTCTCCTCTTTTCTCTCCTCTCTCTCTTCTTTCCTTTCTTTCTCTTTTCTCTCTATTCTCTTCCCTTCTCCCTCTTTAAATAGGAAGAAAAGGGTTTTTAACCCTTAAAACCCAAAAACGACTCGTTTACCCAATTACGAGTTATTTTTACTTCTAAAATTACCCGAAACTCATTTTCGACAATCGGACACTCATTTCCGACTATCTCGGACATTCCGAGACTCACGGCGCAGTCGAAATTTCCATCCGAGTTACTTGACTACAAATCACTATTCCAACCCAAAATAAATAAATGCGGGTTTTCCAATTAAAAATCTTACCTCATGTCGCTTTACTCAACGGCGATTTATAATTAAAATATTTCGACCTATATAGTCCCAAAAATAATCACAACATCCCTCGAAAATCATTTAATCCTCGAAAATATCAAAAATTACTATTTAAGAAAATTCCCCAAATTTCAATTTATATTTATTTATGGAATTTAATCGTCTCCAAAAGGGCGGGTTGTTACAATTAAGGAAGCACTCAAGGAAGAACATTAGATTAATGCAATGTAGGAAGAATTGCTAAACGTTAAACAGAATGATGTCTGGGAATTAGTTCTCTGGCCCAGTGACATTAATGTCATTGGTTCCAAGTGGATATATTAGAACAAAATGAATGAAAATGGTATCATTGTTCATAACAAATCTAGGTTAATTGCTCAAGTTACACCTAAATTGAGGATATTGATTTTGACGAGATATTTGCTCATGTTGCGAGGCTAGAGTATGTTTGTCTTTTACTAGCCATAGCATGTCATCTCAAATTCAAGCTTTATCAAATGGATGTCAAGAATGCCTCCCTTAGTGGAATTATACTGAAGGAGTTCTTTGTGGAACAACCGAAAGGATTTGAAGATCCAAAATTCCCCGACCATGTCTTTTATCTTAAGAAATCCCTAAACGAATTGATGAAAGCTCCTCAAGTTTAGTATGAGAGGCTTACTTCCTATCTCCTTAACCATGTTTTCATGAGAGGGGGAGTTGATATGACATTATTCGTGCATAGAGAGAAGGGGGACATTTGGTCGTACAAGCCTATATTGACGGCGTAGTCTTTAGTTCCACTTGTAATCGACATACTCATCTCTTTGTGGAGGAGATGACCAGTGAGTTCGAGATGAGTATGGTAGGTGATATTACATTCTTCTTAGGTCTTCAGGTTCATCAATCAGAGGATGGGATTTTCATATTCGATCTAAGTATACGATAGATCTAGTGAAAACATTGGGGTTAGACACCGCTAGGCAAGCACATGCACCAATGAGTTCTACGACTAAGATTAGCAAAGATATATCGAAAAAGGACATTGAGAAAATACTCTTTAGGAGTATGATAGGTAGTCTTCTTAACCTAACCGCTAGTCGACACGATATTACCTTTACTGTAGGTGTGTGTGCTAGGTACTAGACATCCCCAAAAGAGTTCCATTTACACGTGCTTAAAAGAATCCATCAAATATGTGAGTGGTACTTTAGATTATGGGCTATGGTATTCTTTTTATACCGATCATCATTTATCGACTTATTCTAATGCCGATTGGGCTGGGGATATAGATGGATCCAAAATCACCTCGGGCGGGTGTTTTTATTTTGGTAGTGCTTTAATTTCTTGGTTGAGCAAGAAACAAAATTCGATATCTTTTGTAACACCCCGTGCAATTTGACAAGCAAGGTGGCCAGTCACAGCCAGACTTTGTTGGGCGTCACTAAATAAGTAGTCATTCTTAGCATGTGACAGATATGAGACATATAAAAAAATTCATTCCACGAGATAATAATCAGATTAATCCAATCAATATAATCATCCATGCAAATATTAATATCAATCACCGTGATAATCTCCAAAATAATCCAACTCCAAATAAATATAAACTCGAATAAAATGATCCAACTATAAACATCTAAATAAAATCGTAAATAATTATAGAACCGATTGCACACCAAATACATGATAAAGTCTCATAATGAATGCGATGGAATAAAAAATAAATCCTAAACAACTAAAGCGTCTAAATAAATGAGTCTCCAGTTTCACCTTCAAAATATCTCCAATCACTCCTATGCAGCTACTTCAGTGCTAACTTAAAATGTTATTCAACGTAATGGGTCAGAGCTCACTGCATGAATACAAACTACTCTCCCTAATTAGGTCCCGTAAACCCAGACAGTAGCATTATACAGAATAAACACCACAATAGAGTATTTTAATTTAAACGAGATAATCATTAACATGCGAGTAAAATAAACTGCTATCATCTAATCACGTAACTAAGCCACCCCAAAAGTTTATGTCCAACTTATGTTATCACAATACGGTAATTACTCTAAGGTCACCATCTTTACTTAAATTGATTTATCACATATATTATTATTTTCATAGCGGTGTTGTTATAGCCTTTCGATCCTACTGTATATCCTGCACTTATTCGTGTCCATTTAAAGTTTTACGCCACACACATTCCCCTCGCTATAGCCAGGCTGCTCGTATTTTGTCAGCCCTGCTCTTATTGATGAGGGTCCACGCACGACACGTCATAATAGCTAGCCAGCCCGTAGTATGTCAGCCCTGTACTTATGGTGATGCCACACACCCACACATCGTAATAGCCAGCTAATTCGTATTATGTCAATCATGCACTTATTAATGACGCCAATTAATTTCAATACCCATTTATTATCTTAGTAATTAATTCTCAATTTCACAATTTCTCATCATTTTAATGGTCATTAATTCTCAAATTCTCATCATTTTAAATTAGCCCCACCCTATTATAAAGTATAAATCCTCAAATCTACCCTTAGTCCCATACCTAGAAAGTGTTAACCACAAATTAGACATACTTACTAATCACATACCTAGCAAGTACTCCTAGAATTACGGTCAGAGCATAACTACCCAAAAATCCCGTCGACCACGTAATGATAATTATAATTAAAATAATAATTTGCACATTCCAATTTATCAACAATTACATAAATTTCTCATGCCCGTCCATAATTTACTTTAATTATATTTATTCAATCCATCATCGTAATTAACACAATTTACTTCATTCAACAATTATAATTTTAACATCACGCGAGTCTAAAGAGCTCACGATAATAATCCACTTGATCATACCTACATAATTTCATATGATTACCGAAGTCCCTTTTTTTCATTTAAATAAAATTATTATGGTTTCTACATGCAAACAAACCCCATATTAACTAAAAATCTAGTCTCTACCCTAGACACACAAGGGTTATGAGTCTTAATCCATATTAAGAATTTTCATAAAAATAGTCCCAATATATGTTTCATTTTCACTAATTAAGGTTCTTAACTTATTTAAAAAAACTTGTGAATTAATGTTTAGACGATATTTAAAACCCATAATACTAAAGAGAGTATATAAGTACTATTTATACCCGATGAAAAGTCGATTGAAGATTCTGATTAGATGGTGTCATTCCTCTCGAAAAATCGATAAAGTTTTGTTCTTGAACAATATTGAGAAAACACGGTTTGAGCCTTCAAAACTTGAGTTGAAAATTGTGTTAAATGGAGTTTAGGTTTTGTAGATGAGAGAGAATAAAATATGGGAGGCTACTAATTTTTGAGAAGGATAAAATGTGTTTTAAACGTCCCAAACACATTACTTTATGTTTATATATCAAAAATAATTTGAGTCATAATCAAACACAAACACTAAAAAAAACATTCTGGATGATCGAACCGTTGGAATTGGCTGAAATTTTAATATGCTGTAGCTAAAGGTAAAACGAAGCTGTAGAAAAAATTCAGCTCAATCGGACTGTCAAATATTTTTGTTTATTTTTTCTTCTTAGGTCGGATCCTCCCCCAATTTTTATACAAAAAGTTAAAAATTTTAAATTTTAATTCCGATTTAAATTTCACTTAAAACTTTATTTTTATATATATACATACCAATCTTTTTACATACCAAAATTAAATAGATTCCAAATATTTTTTTTTTTCAATATTTAATTTAACAAATATTTTATGTTTCAAAAGCACGGGGTGTTACATATTTTTCCACCGTTGGGGCCGAATACATTGCAACTGGGAGTTGTTGACATAACTCTTATGGATGAAACAAATATTGGGTGATTATGGGATCATCCAAGGCACCATGACCATAATTTGTGATAATATTAGGGTCATTCACCTTTCCCGTAATTCAGTCCAACGTTCCAGAATAAGGCATATTAGGATCCGTGAGCATTTCATTCGTGACCTTGTTAAAGAAAAAGTCGTATCCTTAAGCTTTTTTTCTACTGATCTTCAATTCTCTAATCTTTTCACCAAACCACTAGATGCCCTTAGGTATAAAAATCAAAGAAAATCTATCGGTGTTCTTTCTATCGATTGAGTTCGGGTCATTAGCTAGTTTGGGGTGTGCTTATTGTTATCTTTTAACCCCCTAAACTAGATTGTACATGTTTGTATATATTTTTTATGAAATATTCGAAAACCTTTTTGTTTCTATTATCATAAAAAAATTATCAAAAAGATTTTTTTTATCCTTTGGATGCATAATTAAGATATTCGAAACTCCATTTCATTCCATGTTCACGTGACTTACCTGGAGAGCTAGGCTCGATTTTGTCCTATTTGTGATTAATTATGCGTTGTCATAACGAATGATGCCATTTTATGGCATTTCCTTCTGTATTGGTCTCATCTCGTCACCTTATATGCACGTACCTTACACTGCCTCTTTAGAATGTCGTTCACGCTTTGGTCATGCTAGGTGAAGTAAGGTGTTGTCTTGTCAATTTTTTCATTTTTTTATATGTGATAGGCGAAAATTTTTCATTTAATAACCATTTCCCGTGTATTAATTATTGTATCAAACTTGAGTGAGAAACATAAAGGGGCTACAAAAGGAGCAATCTCCTATGCATTAAAAGTCACAATTGAAAAGAGCCTAAAAGAATATTCGACATATAAAAATAGAATTGCCATGGATAAATTTTTTCTCATTAATGCTTCAAAATCAAAATTCAAATTATGATATCTTCAAAATGTTGTGTGAGATTAAAAAAAATATTTTTGCTTACGAGCCCAATTTTTTTCTTGTGCTATCTTCATTTCCCATTTAGTCTTTCTTTCGTAGCTACTTTTCCTCTCTGTGACCAAAATTCTTCATTATAACCCTGAATCTTAAGTTTTTTATCCCGATCTAGCCTCACTAATTGCATTCGTTCAATGGCTTCAAGAAATTCTTCTCCATTTGTGTATTTTTGTGAACATCAAGCTTTTTCTCGTGACTTTGTTTGGTTCAAGATTCTCGTTATATTTTTTATTTTCTTAGAGGTCTTATGGTTGTTTCTCCTACCTAATAGGGTTCATAATCATAGTTTGGGGTATTTTTTTTGCCTTTCCTTCTTTTTTGTTGATTTATTTTAGTATGTTGCAATATATATATATTGTTTAATTTTGGAGGCTTTTATTCTTCATCTTTTAATTTTTCATAAGCCGAAAAATATTTTGTATTGTTTTGCCCCTTTCCATCTATGATATATTACCACATTCCATTTTTCTTCAAATTTAAAACTTTTATTATAAAATGGTAATATCCCATTCATGGTTGTCATGTACTTTTGTTAATCTTTTAAACTAATTCTATATAATGCTTTTGTTTACTGATTAGGTTAAATTGGTTGTTTGGTGTTTTGGGCACTTCAATTGGATTGTTGATGGAGTAGGCTCATAGTCTTTTTGTCGCACCTTAGTTTCCCTATTCCTTACCCTTTTTAGCCCAGTTTATCCTCCTACCTGATTTTTCATGACTCGTCATCGTTACGCATTTGGTATCGAGGAACCTGAGGAGGGTTCATCCTTCCAGGGTGGTGTGGGCATTCCTTATGTCCACACAAGATGGGAGACATGCCAGGCATGGATTCAGTTCATTGCCCTATGTTTTCACATACGGTCCATCGTGCATGGAAATATAGTTCAACTTGCATTATTTTCAAAGATCACCACTTTCCATTGGCTGGCTCATCGTGGGTGGGATTATTTATTTTCTCTTTATGATATCGTATATCCCGGCCTTGTCTGGGAATTTTTCTTTGGCATAGTTATTTATAGGAGGGATCTAGTCTCTTAGGTTTGGGGTCGTGGGATTATTAGTACTATTGATTCTATAGCCTCTATTATTTCTCTTCCCAAGGCCCTTGATGCTACTTTTCCACGGACCAACCATGAGAGCCCTTGTATTGAGGTTACTAAGACTGCCATGTTAGAGAGACGTAGGCCCGACACCTTCACCATCTATCGCTTAGACCTTCGAGTTAACTTTCAAAAACTTAATTAGATCATTTGCGCCTGCCTTATTTAATATACGAATCATACACAGATCACGTGGGATCACGTGTGTCTTATGTATGCGATTAGTTAGGGTGCAATCATCAACCTCCCTGCTCACATTTTTTATGTTCTGAGTCTGATTCAGAACTTTAGGTCTTATCATATTCGATAGGTTCTTTCTTTTGTCGTTATCATCACATGCCATTGTTTAGCTGTTGAGTGTCCCATTCTATTTTTCCTTTAACAACCTTCTAGTCGATTGACCATCATTCCTAGAATAGGTATAGGAGTCATCTTTTCGATTCCAAGACTCATTATCCTAGAATCCATCCCATTTAATAGGCATCCTCCCAGTTTTTGTTCATTTTCACTCCTGCATAGATCATTCCCTCCAATCCTCACCACCCTCCACCTGCAGATTCTAAGGAGATTAGGACCCTTCATGAACATGTACAACAAAATTCCTCTGAGTGCCAGGAGGACCGCTGAATATTTTATGCTATAGCAAGATATGGAGCGACAGGATTGCATGAACTCTACGATGATGCAGTATTTTGAGGACATGCACCGTCAAGAGAAATGCCCAGGGGCCAGTTCATCTCATTCAGTATGTCAGATGATGCTTATGGTGGTGCTCTTCAGTGATTTTTATTTTTATGAGTTGTTTAGATGTTGTACATTATAGAGAGGTTATTATTATCCATGATGTATTGGGTTCTCTATTATACTTTATTGGTACTTGATACACTTAGATCACATTTTGTACCCATACTTAGATTTGCTTATATATATTTCGGTTGTGATTCTAACCATGTATCATTTCTTTGCATGCTTCCGTGTGGTGCTTTTATTCATCATATTATTATCGTTCTCTCACGCAATGATATTTCATTTCCTATTGCTTATGATTTACCGTACTTTCTCTCATACATATACTATGTGACACCCCACCCAATTAAATATCGTCTGATCAGTCCTTTATAAAATTTATAACAGAATGTTCGGTTGGTTCATTCTTAGCATCACTGTCGAAAACTTAAATCCAATTAATTACCTAACATTTAATTAAGCTAGTGTCAAAATATTTTCCAATTAAACTTGAAACCAATTAATTCATTTAATTTCTGAACATATGATTACAAACCATACACAAGAGATGAATACTGACTGAAACAAATGCTGAATAATTAAGACTGGATAAAACCTTCCAGTTCAAAGTCACAAACCAAACCATAATAAATACTCGATCCAAATAATAAGAACTACAAGGGAAACTGAGTACAACCCCGCTAATGAGAATGGGCGACACATGCCCAAACTGAAATATCTGAACCAGTAACTGAATGAAATGAGAGAAGCGTCTGATCTCAATGACCCGCAACTTCCACAACAGCTGCAGCTCGGCAAACCATCCAAGTATCTAGAACCAGTGTTCCTGTGGCTGGGCACCTGTACTAATACATATATATATAGCAAAAAAGAAAAGATATGCAAGAAACGGGTTAGAGCCCGATGTGTAAAAATATTTATTTCAGCAAGTATTTAAAATTTTCAATAAAGCAAGTATCAAGTGCATGTTAGTTCGAACTCTCACATGAGGTTCTCACCTCTCCACTAATATGCACGCTTAACGTACATCTAATCCAACCTAGTTATGCCGTTAACAAACTAGTATGTCTACCTTCCTATTCTCACATTATAATATGGGAGTTTACTCATGACATTCTAATATATCCTGCGTGTATCTCACCTTTTTTTATTAACCAAATTAATGTATAACAGTTACGATAGGACAATTCTCATTATTAAATCCCGTTCAAAAGGTCCCAATAATTTACTTACATACTTTACCAAAGAGTTTGTTATAAACGAATGTATATTATTCTCAGCACAAATATACAAATAGGGCACCCCTAGGCTAAGCTACGGTGCACACATACTCTGCTATCAAATCCCGGTACATCACGTACATGAGGACTACATGTTCCGAATCTCTCAGGAACCGTTATAATAAGCAAAATCACACATATTGGAGGGGAACATAGTTCACATACCCATGGGTCACGCACATACCTACGCTCCCATGGTTAGTTGACTTATTAACTCATAAATAAGACATTCACAGTCCTATGTCCTTAAGGTACCGATTCAAATCCCCCCCGTAGGTGTGACACCCCGCCTAATAAAATATCGGGCGATCACTCCTATATCAAATTAAAACAGGAGTCGCATATGGATCATTCTTAGCATCACTGTCTAAAACCAAATTAATTACTAATAACGTATTAGGCTGGTTTTAAAATTTTATTTAACTAATCTTTTTAAACGAACTATACAATTAAATCATTCACACAGTTTATATAAATCGAACTGGAAAGAGATAAATTAACCGAACACTCGGTTCAAATATAATACAATCAAATCGAATGCCGCACTAAAAGGCGGTGAAAGAATAAATAAATATAATTGGGCTTTCGGCCCGAGAGTAACTACAATGCTTCTTATCTAGATCGCAAGAATAGAAGCATCTAATTCAAACCTGCATGCATTCACAACTGCTGCAGCTAACGTCTGACTCGAAAGGATCATCATCCAGGCATCCCTGTGTCTGGACGCCTATATATATATATAGCAAGAGAGGAAAAATATAGAAACGGGTCAGAGCTCGAGTTGTGAAAATATTTAGCAGGTGCATAAATGCTTTATTTTTTTTAAATAGATTTTATCTCATATTTAAATTGGTATCGCACTCCCATAAGATACCCCTCACCTCTCTTTTAATAGTGCACACCTAGCGCATCCCTCTAAACATCCTAGTCAAGATATGCCTCCTAACTAACCCGTCACCCCCAAACTCTAAAAAAAATCCTAAGCAAACCAAGTACTAAGGGCTAAACTTCTCCCCAGTCTCAACACTAAGCCATGTTCGTGCGTGGGGTGTCTCGTGAAGCAAAATCCAAACAAGGAACCCCCCCGATACACTACTACTTGGCAAGGTCAATCGTCGAGATCCATTAGACCCTCAGTACACAACATATATATATATATATATACTCATATAAGAAAAACCCAAAACTAGAGTACTAAGGGTTAAACTTCTCCCGAATCTCAACACTAGGCTATGTTCGTGCGTGGGATGTCTCGCGAAGCGAAATCCAAACAAGGAACCCCCCGAGACACTACTACTTGGCAAGGTCGATCGTCGAGATCCATTAGACCCTCAGTACTCAACTTATATATATACTCATATAAATAAATATACATAACATACTCATCTTTATTTTTCTTGCTCACTTTTATATACATATTACATTTTAAGTCCGGTAAAATCTCCCGGAATGAGAATTCATTTCATATTCAATTTATCTCTTTACTCTAGTAGAGATATATTATCTTATTCTCATACACAAGTAATATACTATACATACAAGTACAATAACCATCCCAATGAGCTATAACTCGAGGATGCAGTCTCTCAATGATATCATCTTCCGGGGCATCACTCACATACCATCCTGAGGACTAGCGGTCGGAATCAATATCACCGACATCGCGGTCAATAAACACAACGTCTGGGAAGCGGTCATAGTTCCTCGCCGAAAGTGAGACGAAACATACCCACCACGTCCACCCCTAATAAAAATCACACAATAAAACAATGGACGCTATGACCTGGGGACTATACGCTCCTTGTTCCTTAAGCCAGGGGACTCATCCACATCGCATAACTTCCCATGATAGCATTAGAGGGGGTATGCTTCACATATATATATACCATCCACACATAGATATATATACATATCCGTATCATATAATATATATACTTTACTCACATAGTATATATATATTCCACATTGTTCCTCAAACAAATATAAATGGCCATAATTTCTAATCACACATAACGATGACCAATAATCCCAAAGATTCTCATAAATAATAATATTCGAGTATTCGCACACTCACGATACTAAACTCAAAAGTATTCCCTCACTTAATAAATAACTTGTACCTTATTCACACTTAAGGATTTATATAATTTCTCCAACTATACCAATTCACACTAAGTAAGTACGCATCTTCCCAAATTCATCATAATAGTCTCGCACGATATACTCAACCATAATCGATATAATTATGTTTTCTACGCGCATAATTAGATAAGCCTAAATGCTCACTGAAATTATTCCAAAAATTATTCGTCACCAAACACCCTTAATTTAAATAGGTCGTGGATTCCATTTCCACGAACCCAAGGACTAAATTTAGTCCAATTAATAATTTAGAGGTCCCCACTCTATTTTTGGGAAAACCCAACTCTCTAATTCCTCACTTTAATTATTTCCTCGAAAATATAATTTCTAGTGTCGCACACTTAAGACACTCTCGTAGCCCCCATAGATTTCCTCAATTGGATAAATATATTTCCCTTAGTTAAGTCTATTTATTTCCTCAATTAAATAGGCTAGAAATTCTTAATTTGGGAATTTATCCCATATAAACATCACAAGCCGAAATTACCAAAATCCCTGCTCGATCGATCAATCGACCCTTGGCCGTCAATCGATCGATCAAGCTTGGCAGCTTCTTCTCCGGCCCTTGTTTCGGCCATTAACAAACCTCCAAACTTTATTTCCTTTTATCCCACCAACATATAACCACGCCCAACTATATATACACTAAGGAAATCAGTTCTAAACATCCTAAAACAAAGAATCAGCCATTAATTTCTATAATTGTCTAAGTTTCTCCAATTTGACATTTTTCAGAATTTACTCGTTAAACTTTTGAAAATCCGTTTAACCCACGAAAATCCAACCCAAAATCTTTAGGGTTTGTTATTACCAACTATGATATGAGATTTATGCTCAAAATTAAATAAAGCAAGTAAACACTTGCCTGGAGGATAAAATTCGACGACCCCGAGTCGAATTCGGCGAAGTTTGGCCCTGAAATCCTTTTTCTCTCTTCTTTCTCCCTTCTTCCTTTCTTCTCTTTTTCTTTCTCTCTTTTTCTTTCTCTCTTTTTCTTTCTTTTATACCAATCTCCCGTGCCTTATAGGTCAAGAAAAGAGAGTTTATCCCTTTAAATCCAAAAATGACTCGTTTACTCAATTGTGAGTCCCTATTAGCCCAAAAATTTCCGAAACTCAATTTCGACCCTCGGATACTCTATTCTGACTATCTCGGCCATTCCAAGACCAACCGCATACTCAAAATCCCCATTCGAGGTACTTGACCGAAAATCACTAATTTAACCCACTACATCTCAATGCGGATTTTTTCATTAAAATATTATCCTCTATCATTTTACCCGGCTGCGACATATAATTAAAATACTCTGAATTATTTACTTAACCCCAAAAGTAAATATAACACCCATCGAAAATCATCTAATCCTTTAAAACTTCAAAATTTACTATTCACGATAATTCTTAAATTCTCAAATTACACTTAATTATTGAATTTAATTTCCCATAAAAGTGTGGGGTATTACAGTAGGCACACAAATATTAGATGGCCCTATTCTGAAAGCTGACCTCCCGTGATAGCAAGTATGGTAGGTATGTCATACACACAATATATCAAATATAGGTATACACACAACCCATCAAATCAAACGGTATACACACAACCAAATGTCATATTCCATAAGTAGTATTACCATCACTAAATACTATCAACGTATTTTAAATTACGATATTCCCTCTCTCGTAATATATATAAGGATAATATGTCACCCGAAAACCCTTAATACATAATCATAAGAAGTCCCAAATGTAACCACTAAGTTTTATTCTTATAAGTTCCATTTCGTTAGAACTAATATCGTAGGTATTTATCACTTAATACTCTCGACGCATTTATAATTACGATTATCTCTCTCTCTCTCTCTTAATCTTCAAGGTAAACTCACCATCCCTAATGTTTAAATCATTACACCTAAACAACTCCCAATAATTCTGAACTATTTTGGGTTCATCGGACACTGGTTTCCTCACTCAAATTAACCGTTTACTAAAATAGGGGCAAAATAGGAAATTCCCTAAAAATTAGATATCTCGCTCGAACTAGAAGATCATATCGCTCGAACGACTTCCACGTGTCGCTTGAACGACTTCGCGCGACAACACTATCTCGCTCGAAAGATATATCCTTCGCGCGACTTTGCGCGACATCTCGCGACCTGGGCTGTTTCGTCTTCAACTTTAGATAGCCTCATTTTTCACCATTTTTCAACCCTGAAACCTCTCAAATATCATCCCAAGCTCCAATCATTCAGTCCCAAATCGAATCCTAACATTTCTAAATGAATTCTAACAACCTAGAATCATTAGATCATCCATATAATTCGAAATCCCCAATTTATTATCAAGAACCCTAGTTCTTAAATTAATACGCATAACTTCTAAACTAAACCTAGATTTGTTTATAGAAATTAACATAATTTCGTAGGCATCATCTTATCTACATATGGGATTCAAATTCTTATCAAATCAACCCTAGGTTATGATATAGTTCTCTAATTTCACCCAAATTAACTTTCATAACAATGGTTTATTAACCTAAACTAACATGAACACAATTATCACTAAAGAAAGCAAGCCATAAACACTTGCCTCGATTTCAAAGGTCTGATCCGTTGGTTCTGTTGGTATGGATGCGCTCCTCGCGTTCCGATCTATACGATGGTGGGTGGTGTAAATTGACTCTCCTCTTTTGGAATTTGCTCTCCCTCACCCACTGTGGCTCTCTCTTGATTTTAGTATATCCTAACCCAAATTGTCCCCAATTAGCTGATATAATATTTCTCCAATTTTCGTCCATATAATTTCACTAAAAATCCAATTATAAAACTACCCCTACCGGGTGCCGGCTTGGCCTAAAAACATCCCGGAGTCCAAATAAAATATCGGGTAGAGATTTTTTACTATCTCGACCCCTATGGGCTCAACGACGCACTCGAAATGATCATACGAGTTACTTAAAATAATTTACCTTTTTATTCCACTTAATTAGTCTTGACACGACTCACACGTACGTCCCTGACTTAATATACCAAATTGTCGTATTTATCTCTCACGATAAGTTATATAAAATCGTCATTCCATAATACTTATTCTCACAGTAATATTAATAATTACTAACTTCTCATCACGCTAGTATATATTCAAATTTAATCCAGATTAATAATTAATCCTCACATTTTAATTTAATTAATCCCACAATAATAATAAATCATATAATTAGTTAAATCTTCAAAAATACAGGGTATTACATGCTAACCTTGCGGTTTCGTGTTCTATCCCTTTGTCATTTCCTGGCAAAAAGGAGGAGAACAACTTTAGGGAGATTTTGACTTTATTGCATTAATTCATTATTTATATACTCCCATGTGTCACAGGAATTTTTTTTCATGTGTGTAGGTCTTCTACTTATATACATCACATTGAATCATTCCGAAAATCTGTTGCATCTAGGTTGTTAGGATGTCATGTATCTTTTCTTTTGTAAGGACATATTTTTTATAAGTCCGTTATCAATTTATTATGTCATATACCACTACACCGTCGAAGAGCATTCAAGAGCCATCTACATCAAGACGGATTCGAATTAATCAAGCTCTTCATCAAAAAGACTCCGTAAAGTTTACTTTGGTAAGGTTATGTTTTAAATACCTTAACTTTACACTTAGAGCTTTTGGGATATTTTTTTAAAATATTTTCTAAGTGTTGGAGCGGACTTTTTCGTCAAAATTTGAGAATGAGTATTTTTTTTAAGTATTGAAGCGGATATTAAAATAATAATTTTTTGACGCAACAGTCGTTCGAGCAACATGGAAATGTCATTCGTGCGAGATAGCCATGTCGCGCGATCTCGTTCGAGCTACAGCTATCCTTCGTTCGAGCGACATGCTGATCTCGTTCGAGCGAGCACTATTTTCGACGCGACGTGTTTTTCTATAAAAACACATTCTGTGATTTCGTTTTGTTTAAGAAGTCCCAGCGTTTTACAGAACATAAAAACTGTGAAAGCAGAATACTTTGGGCTTCATCCTTTTAGGTTTTAATCCCTATTTGTTTACAATTCACAAAAATCCCAATATGCTTTAGTGAATTATTTTTAGTGTTGAAGAACACATTTTGCTGTGGTTTAATCTTTGTGAGGAGAACTATACAACCAGAGAGCTGTGTGCTATTGTGGAGGGAGTCCTTATAAAGTTCACACTTGTGGAGAAGCCGTTTTCTTCTTCATTGCTAACCACCTGGATTTCTTGAGGGAGATTCCAGCCGATGTTATTTCTAGCCGTTGCTTTGGAGGTTTGACGAAGACACCGTGCGTTACACTTGTGGGCGATTATCGAGTTGTATGTAAGTCAGTGGTCTTGTGAATTCTTCAAAGTTCTAGAAATAAAAGGTTTTGCCCTTCGAGAATTTTTTTTTAATATTTGTGTCACATGCTTTATCTATTTATGGGTTGACACATGCACACACATAGACGCATGTTTAGGGGTTGAATTAATTTGGTTTATATAGACTCTAATTAAATAAGGTTTAATTGGAAACTTGCTAATTTATTTATTCAATTATCACACACCGCATTTCATTCGGTTTTTCAAATTGGTATTAGAGCGGATTACGCTAATTTATTACGTGATCTTTGTTTTCCGCAAAATTTGTGTGATATTGATTTTTTTTTTAAATCAGTTTTATTAAAAATCGCAGTTTTTCGATGGAGCACTTATCTAATCGGATGCCCCCCTTTGATGATATGAGTCAGAGTTTTGATGATATAAATCGTTGGAATTTAACGTTTGCTAAAAGAATTGGTTTTTTGGAAAAAGAAAATTCTCATTTTAAATCCGCGTTGGATCTTTTGCAAACGATTCAAAATCAAAGAGATTTTTATCGTGAAAAATTTGTTTCCTTGGACCATGACTTTGTTTCTTTAAAATTGTCCAAGAAGGAGAGTGATGATAGGGTCCTATTTTTAGAAAAAAATTGGAGGATCTTAAAAATTCGATGGTTTGTGTTTGTGCCAAAGAGGACAAAAATATTTTAGTCAATGAGTTTGTGGCACATGAAGAGACTCTTAGGAAAAAGTTTGCTTTAATTGAGGGGGAGCGAGATAACCTTCTAGGTTTGATTGATAATTTGAAGAAGGAGTTCCTTAAATTGGAAGAGTTTAATTCCTTGCTTGAGTAAAAAAATTTGAAGTTAAAAAATGATTTGACAGACTCAAGTAGGTTTGATAGTGATGGTAATGGCTCATCTTGTTCCCATGCTTCTAGTGCTAAAGCCAAAACTATTATTTATTTTAAAGGGTCAACCAATTTCAAGGATTTTAAAAAACGTCAACCCGTAAGTATCGTTCCACCCGTTTACACATGTTCATATTGTGGTAGGAAAGGTCACCTTAGGCGTTTTTATTTTTCTCTTGGAAAATGTCCTGGAAAGTTTATGTCTAGTGTTCCCTTGGTTCCTAAATCCCCCACACGACGTTTCACATCTATTTGGGTTAGGAAATCTCTTTTCGAGGCACTAGATTTTAGACAAGTTGATTCTTGTTTGCTTGCACATGATTCTTCTCTTGCCATATCATATAGATGATTGTGTTCGTATGTTTGTCATACGCTAGTTTTTGTTTCATAATATTTATGTTTGCTAGCGTTGTGACATGTACTTTTTGTATAAATTTCTGCTTTTGAAAAATATTGAAAAATACAAAAAGAATTTATTTTGATAAAATTTGTGAGAAAATACAAAAAGATTTTTGTATTTTGTTTGCACCATTTATGGATTGACACTTAGGATGACCGAGTCACAACATCATTCCATTTTTCATGTGACTATTTGATAGTGTTTTGAGACAATAGGTCAATTCATCCATGTGCTTTATAATATTTGGAGTCATTAGGATGTAATTGAGTATTACTTCCTACATGTTTGACTCATGTTTTCCTTTATTGCATACATGCACGGATTTGTTTGATTATTGTGCTTGTCTTCTCACATGTTGGTTGGGTATTTTCACCTCAATCCTGTCCTTAAAATGAACCAAGCGCGATAAAACTTGATAAGAAAGTTATGCATGTAAGAACCATTTGAGGGTGCTTTGTTTGAAAACGGCGAAAGATTATCTTTTATCCTTTGCGATTAAGCTGCCGTTTAAATTTGACCTAAAAATTGAGATATTTTATTATCCGAGGTCCAAAGAGGTTTAAAAGATCCCGAAAAAATTTATAGGCAATAAAAAGATATTCATGCCAATTATGGGCCATTTAGAATTTTGCACCAATTCTCCAAAGTTTGAGAATTTAGTTTAATGCCTCTAAAAGAAAATATATATGAGGGAGTTTGGTTGGAGATTTTATAACGGGTTTGCACGTCCTTGAAAATCATGAAAAAATGCTAAAAAGTTTTGGACGTTATTGGTGTGGAAATCACTTTAACTTTGATTTGTTGATTTGCATAAGACGATGTCATCTAAATTCAACAAAATTTTACACATAAGGATACTTTTGATGTTCATTCGTTAGGGTTACACGTATTCATCATGCACATATGATTGATTGAGTTTATTTTCCTATCGAATGTGTTCACACCCATACATTCTGTTTCCATCACTTCGTTGCTTGAGTTTAAATTCATGGTGTGATTTTTAGTATCTTATTTTTTGTATCAAAAATTGAAAAATCCAAAAATAGTTTGTGAAATTTTTGAGATACTCATTTGCATGCGCGTATCTTGATCCTTGTTTTCTATGCATTTTGTCGTGACACTCCATGTTTTGATTTTTTTTCCTCTTATTTGTCTATTTGGGGACATCATAAAAAGGGGGAGAAAAAATTATCATATTATGGGGGAGTTTTTGCATTATGGGAGCGATTTGATTATATTGATTGATTTATTCTTATATCATTTCAATCTCGATGCGTCACGAACGTTTTTTCTTTATCTCTTGTGTGTAGGTACAAAGATTGAAGATCATGATGTTGCACACCCTGGTGAGAAAATCTTTGAGATTTGATGAAGTATTTTTTGAAGAACAGTTTGAGGTCTTGCAAATTTATTCATGGGATATAGGCATTTTGATTTTTGATAATTCAGATTTTTTATGTATGTACCAGCATAGACATAGGGAGAGAATTGTAAGGACATATTTTTTATAAGTCCGTTATCAATTTATTATGTCATATACCGCTACACCGTCGAATAGCATTCAAGATCTATCTACATCAAGACAGATCCGAATTAATCTAGTTCTTCATCAAAAAGACTCCACAAAGTTTACTTTGGTAAGTTTATGTTTTAAATACCTTAACTTTACATTTAGAGCTTTTGGGATATTTTATAAAATATTTTCTAAGTGTTGGAGCGGACTTTTTCGTCAAAATTTGAGAATGAGTATTTTTTCTAAGTATTGAAGTGTACATTAAAATAATAATTATTTGACGCAACAGTCGTTCGAGCGACATAGCAATGTTGTTCGCGCGAGATAGCCATATCGCGCGATCTCGTTCGAGCGACATCTGTCCTTCGTTCGAGCGACATGCTGATCTCGTGCGAACGAGCACTGTTTTCGAGGTGACGTGTTTTTCTATATAAACTCATTATGTGGTTTTGTTTTGTTTAAGAAGTCCCAGCGTTTTACAGAACAGAAAAACTGCGAAAGCATAATACTTTTGGCTTCTTCCTTTTAGGGTTTAATCCCTCTTTGTTTACAATTCACAAAAATCTCAATATGCTTTAGTGAATTATTTTTGGTGCGGAAGAACACAATTTGATGTGGTTTAATCTTTGTGGGGAGAATTCTACAACCGGAGAGCTGCGTGCTATTGTGGAGGGAGTCCTTATAAAGTTCACACTTGTGGAGAAGCCGTTTTCTTCTTCATTGCTGACCATCTGGAGTTCTTGCGGGAGATTCCAGCCGACGTTATTTCTAGTCGTTGCTTTGAAGGTTTGACGAAGACACCGTGCGTTACACTTGTGGGCGACTATCAGGTTGTATGTAAGTCAATGGTCTTGTGAATTCTTCAAAGTTCTAGAAATAAAAGGTTTTGCCCTTCGGGGATTTTTCCTTAATATTTGTGTCACATGCTTTATCTATTTATGGGTTGACACACGCACACAATTAGATGCATGTTTAGGAGCTGAATTAATTTGGTTTATATAGACTCTAATTAAATAAGTGTGTCAAATTAGAAAGTTGCGAATTAATTTAATCAATTATCACGCAGGCACGTTTTTTCATATTTTTTAAGTTTGGAGTGGGCATTAGATTTGCTTGATGGCCAGACTTGATGAATCAGTCTTTTTTCTTTTTGTTTTATTTTTTTCCAAAATAGTCAAAAGGGGAGATTTGTAAGGAGAAATTTTCACATCAAGCCAATTTGTACTATTAGATTATTCCGTTGGTCAAAACACATAGGTTGTTAGGGTATTGTATACTCAAGCTTAATATTGAAGATAAGTAAGTGGTCGTTGGTTTGCAAGATTCATTAAAAGTTTCATCTTGTCGCTTGCTCATTCCTAAAGGTATACATAGCCCTTTTGATAATTGGAGAAAAATATTTTCAGGCTTTAAAATGTGTTGAAATAATTTTTTAAATGACTTTGAAAAAAATGAAAGTTTTGAAGGTCGCTCACTTTTCTAAGGTCGTTCAAACAAGGTCTATATCTTGTTTGAACGAGATATCCAACGAGGTAAATTTTTGCAAAACTTATTCCCTCTGGAATCATATTGGATACCTCATTCGAAGGTCGTTCCTACGAGGTTGGTACCCTCGTTCAAATGAGCTTCCAATAAGGTCATTTTTCACATAATTCCAACTCCTTCGAACACTCATTAGATAGTTGTTCGAACGAGACAAGGCCCTTCGTTCGAACGGCATGCCAAGTTATTCAAACGAGTCGGCGTGTTTTTAAAACAAATCCATTTTTGAGAGTTTTCCCCACTCTCCCACTACCTCATTATCTTAAATTCCTTCTCCTGTATAAGGAGGGCATCGGAGAAGTTTTGAAATATGCCTTTTCATGTATTTTAAAGCCTAAATTCATTTTTAAAAAACCTCTCCATTTATCTTTAATCATTTATGATCTAGTTTTCATCATTCAAACCCACAAAACACTTTTTTCATATTTCTAGGATTGTACATTGGATTCTGCACTCACTGTGGGTGACAGTTGAGGTTATCGGAGTATTCCAAGGCATGGAGTTGTTGTGAAGTTGTTGTTGGATTGAAAGTCTTATAAGAGGAGGTGTGAAGACATTCATTAGCATAGGGTTGATGAGTCAAGTTTTGTAAGTCGTGTGTGTCTTTTTGTAATACCTTAATTATGGTGAATTTGTCTAGGCCTGGTCATCTGAGATTTTTTCTAGTTGAATTTTTCTCGTACATCGTCGTCTTGTGTGATTATGCTTCTTGTTATTATCAAGATCAATCTTGCATGCAAACTTAGTAATTAAGTTAATCAAGATTAAAATTAATAATTAATTGGCAAGGATGTTTAAAATGGCTTAGACTGTTTTTTGTTGTCCCAATAATTATCTAATTATTTGTGTCTTAGTAGAAAATCAATATATTCAATTTTATTTTTAATTATCACACCAAGTTAACATTGTAGGTGTTACCTTTGTTAACTTCAACAATTTATTATATAAATAACCAAGTGGAAAGAAGTATTTTTCTTCATCTGGATGCTCTTTGGTGAAATAAGGGAGTGGTGAAATGACAAGTTAAACTGAAGAAAGGGATTGATTAAAGAACATGGATTAAGGTGTCACGTGAGCCCGAGCTATGGAGAGCGTCATTGCATTGTTTGTGTTAAAGAAAGTGGAGATCATGTCTTGGGTTGGGGGGCACTGTATGCAATCACTTCGACATCCTTTTATTTATTATCCACATGCACTCTAGCACAAATCAAAGGCACTCTAGTTGTTAATTGTGATCAGAGTGGTTTAATGTGGCATGTGTGGATTGGCATGTTGTGTGATGCAACAAATTGTGTACGTGAATCTAATATCTCGCCAGTCCTCAGCCATCTGCCTTGACTGCCCATCCTATTGCCGAAATCCCTCTTCTTAGCCTTTATCTTGTAATCCTCACAAAATATATTATACTCGTATCTTAAGAGTTTCACCTTTTTCTCACTCTTTGCTTTTCTCATAGGTACTCAGTTAAATAGTGTACCAAATGATGAGTCATAATTTGAGTTAGAGTTTTCTGACAGCCGGTGGGTAGTGTCGTATCGTATTATTCTCGCGTTATATTAAATTTGTGTAAAAATATATTTAACCCACACCTAACTATTTAAAAGTCTTGTACAATTTCTATTTTGTCATATTGAATTGTTTGTTTATATTGAGTATAAATAGCGTGCCTAATAAGTTTTGATATGATCATTTAATAGTCTATATAAGAAAACATAAAAACAAAGTTTCCTCATCCATGCTAACTTCAATCCTGAAATCTCTCCCATTCCATTTGAACTGATGAAAACAACTATGCAACTCAGTTTAGACAAAACAACCCTACTATCAACATTATCATTTACATATTATAGTAATTGTCATCACAATACAGCATCGAGATTAAATATAATATGTAAATGATGTGTTTACAGATGAATATAAATACATATGTATGTAGTCAATATATGCATTTAGTTGATTCATATATAGAAATTTAAATTGGGTATGTTTACATTAAATATAATAGATACATGTAATGCTGGCATTTAAAATCAAGTCATAAAAAGTTGTTGATATATGGGTCAAGTTTTTATCCAGATCCGATATCCGCCCACGATAAATATGAATTATCCATTTTGTATCGGATAATTCATTATTATATTAAATAAATGTATTAGACAATTATAGTCCAACTTTAGTTGGTTTAAGACTCTTATATTTTTCTAATATATATATATTAGGAGAGTCATATATGGGTGTGCATCAATAGACGATCAATTTGGTATTGATCTGATTTTCTCTCTCCTCATGCACTTTCTCTCTCTTCAAAATTTCGTGGGTCTCTCTCTCTCTTGATTCATCATCCAAGAACCTTGGATTTGTGATCATGAAGATCAAAGGGGCAACTATCGTAGCCAACTCAGACATTCACGAGTCGCAAAGCGTACACGGAGGAAGAACAAGAGTGCGTATCAGATTTCTCGGTGTTCGACAAAGGTTTACATTCCGTAAATAAGGCAATCCTCAAACCCATATATGCTACGTGTATGTATAATGTCAACATTTTCTTTCATTGGTATCATAGCCATCGTAGTTATTTGATCGCCTGAAAAATTATCGGATCTTAATTTTGTACAAAAACTTCATTAATACCCATTTAAATTCGTTTTAAAAATCTGCGGGTATTAATTCGAATTTTTTGCATGAATATGTTTCTGCACATGCGAGGAGTATGCACGTTAAGTTTCGTTGCATTATGTTAAGTAGCTTAAGAGAAAATTAAAAAATTAGTTCTATTCTAATTTTTTTCGAAATTTTTTTGGCCAACTTTGAGGCCAAAAACAGTAGCATTAACGACGATATATCATATATTTTTTTGGCCAATTTTTTTTGCATATTATTGTTCCTTGTCGCAAGGGTTTTCCAACCATATATCATATGCCTTTTTTGGACTTAAAACGAATGAGATATAGCTCTCCAAAGTTGGCCTCATGAAACTCGTTTTCGGGAAAAAAAAATCTTGTTGAAGAAGACGATGAACAATACATTTTTTAAAAATTTAAATTATTTAATTTTAAATTAAATAAACGGAGGCCTTAATGATGAAATAAAATTCTGAAAAAAATATTTTTTGAATCAGTAGGTCAAAACCTATTTTTCCATGTTGTCAAAATATTTTTTACTATTTATGCAAAAAAAAATGAAACAAAGTGCATTTTTGGACACTTTAATAATGTCTAATAAATACTCGAAAATCCCAGAAAATTATAGAAAATTTTTCTGACTTAGTGGATGAAAAATTAGGCCCTTTTTGAGCATTTTTAATATTCTAGAAAATTTTATGCACCTTCAGTGGTTCATCTAATTCAGTATTTAATTGCATTTAAATGTTTTTATTTATAATTATTGCCTCCAAAACTTGCGTAGTTCACACAATGATCATGTTGACCCTGCTTGCTCCCTAAGTTGGTGAGTGTGGCAATAATTGTCCATTTAAAGGCCTAGGTTATGTGTTTTGCATGATTAAATGGACAATTTTACAGAATTGATAGTTAAATGAGCTTGTGTTTGCCAGTTTTATTATTGTTTTAAGGTTGTTCCTATGTATATGTGCAATCAGACATACCCCGTCTGGCTTTCAGTAGATATTATGTATAGGCTTCCTCTCTTATTTGATGTAATGGTAAGATTAAAAGGTTTTTAAAGTCAATTGTAAGGGGATGATTTCTGATTGCACAACAATACATAGAAATTACCTTAGCACAAACTCTAAACTTTTAATTTAGGACCTATGTGAGATCCTATGCATTTTTTTTGTTATTTGGCGCAAAATTTGTTATCATAACATTATATTTGCTGTGATTTTAAATTATGATAAATGGATGGAATTGATTAATAGATGTGTTCATTAATCAGGAAATTTGTTCAAAAATCAATTGGAAAATATATTTTAATTTTACAACATTAGGAGATGACTGCGAGCTTTGCAAACTTTCGATTTTAATGTGTAAGAAAAGAAAATATTTCTAATTAAATTTTAAAACAAATTAAAAGGATGTGTTTTACAATATTAATGTCAATTTTTTGCGCGAATTTAATGTAGTGATGGCAACCAATAACGTTATCGCCGCTATGACTAAAGAGGATATGCTAACTGGTAACAACTACAACATATGGCACCGTAAGATCCAATATCTACTCAATCATCATGAGTTGCTTGATTATCTCACCACTATTATGGTTGAGACTACTGAGGGTAGTAGTGTTGCCAACCGGCGTGAGCATGAGGCTTACCAGGCTTGGGTAAATAAGGATCGTGCTACGCACTTTACTATGATATTCCACATGCACGAAGACCTCATCAAGCATTACGGTCACTTCAAAACAGTCAAAGAAATGTGGGATCAATTTCGATTCGACTTCGGTGGTACATCCACTACGAGACTTAGGGGTCTTGTTCTGAAGTTCAAAACTTATCTTAAGGATAATAAGCATGGGATGACTGAACATCTTCGAGTGATGTCCACTATGATACGTGAGCTTAAGGAAGCTGATCACATTCTCTCTGATAAGCAACAGGTTCAGGCTGTTATTCGTTCCCTTCCTGATTCATGGGTGTACATGAAATAAATCATGACTCACAATGACAATATTAAGAATTTTTCTGACATATCTCGTGATGTTGAGCTCGAGGCAGAGTGCTAAAAGGCGAACCGTGCTGCTGTCCTTATCACCCGGAGTGGCAAACGTCAAGGAAATAGGCCCAGGTAAAATGGAAATGGAAAGGAGAACAAGCAAGCTGGGAAAAATGGCCCTAAAGGGAAAAAGATATCAAAACACCATAGAGGCAAGCGAGGTGGCAAGAAAGATACTTCCAAAGAAAAGTGCTCCAACTGTGGGAATAAGGGACACTTTGCTCGTGATTGCACTAAGCCAAATAAGGTATCCTATTTCCATTCCTCTTTATTTTCCACTCTCCATATTTATATATGTTCTCATGTATTAGTTGCTCATTTTACTCCTATGTGGATTGTGGATACAATAGCAACAAGACATGTGGCGAGGGATAGAGGAGGATTTGTAGACTATCATCGCATTCCAGCTAGTACTCAGAGTGTCTACATAGGAAATGGTGCTCATGAAGATGCTGAAGGAGTCGATTCGTACGAACTCCATCTTAGTACTAGGACCAAGCTACTTCTCCAAGATGTGCTCTATGTGCCTGAAATAAAGCATAATCTACTTTCAGTTTTAGATTTATCATATTATGGTTTTTCTTTTAGTTTTAATAGTAATAATAGTGGTTTGAATATTATTTTGGATAATATTATTTGTGGTCATAGAACTTTATGGAATAATTTGTTTAAATTGGATTTATTTGATTCTATTTCTTCTCCTTAATATCATATATTGCAAATGTTAATGTTGATTCAGTTACTTGGCATGCTAGACTTGGGCATATAGGAAAATATATAATGGCCTGATTAGCTAGAAAAGGCCTTTTAGGCCCACTCACTAAGGTCGCCCTACCTATATGTGAGCCTTGTTTGGAAGGAAAAGCATGTAGAAAGCCTTTTGATAAGGCTTTAAAAGCTAATCAACTGCTAGAATTAGTACACTCAGACATATATGGACCTATGAGTGTAAAGGAACATCATGGCACCTCTTATTTTATCACATATATAGATGAATATACGCGATTTGGACATGTCTATCTAATCGCTCACCGCTATGAAGCTTTGAATTATTTCAAACTTTATGTAGCAGAGGTTGAGAATCAGCAATCGAAAAGGTTAAAAACTTTTCGTACAGATAGAGGACGCGAATACTTATCAGAACAGTTCAAAGAAACATGTGAAGAAAAGGGGATACGCAGACAATTAACTATTCCTCACACTCCACAAAAAAATGGTGTTGCAGAGAGAAGGAATAGAACTCTTTTAGATATGACTAGATCTATGATGGCGCAAGTGAACCTCCCAAATATCCTACTGGGGGGATGCCCTTTTGACTGCTGCCTACATACTAAATAGAGTTCCTTCTCAGTCAGTTTTCTCCACCCCATATGAACTCTGGAAAGGCGAAAGACCCAATTTGGACCATTTGCGCCCTTGGGGTTCAGTAGGTTATGTTCATACAACTTCCCATAAGGTCGGGAAGTTAGGCCCTAGAGCTCAAAAGCATGTCTTTATAAGATATTTTGAGAGCTCAAAAGGCTACGTTATTTACGGTGAACACCCTGATGGAGGAATGACGGGATAAAGTCACATGATGTCGAATTCTTAGAAAAGGATTTTCCTAGCATTAGCAATGCAAAAAAGGATTTCGAACTCTATGAGTTAGAGAACGACGAAGACATTTTACCATCTTCAAGCGAGGCTGAGGGATTAGTTCCTCCTCCTGTAATCGCTGAAGATAGTAGTGGTCTTCAGCCTAGTGGGAGCATTCCAAAAAGTGTGAGTGCACCACCATTAGATACTCAAGATTCTCAAATTCGTCGTAGTAGGTGAGGAAATATTCCACATCGTCATTTTGAGATTGAGGGGAATACTTTCCTAAACGTTGCTTTAGACGAGGAAGAGACAGCTTCTTTTGTAGAAGTTCTTTCCTCAAGTGCTAAAGATGAATGGATGGTTGCTATGCAGGAAGAATTGAGCTTCGTGGCTAAAAACAAAGTCTGGGAGTTAGTTGACCTTCCACCCGGGTGTAAGATTGTTAGGAACAAGTGGGTTCTAAAAGTCAAGCGTAAAGCGGATGGTTCAATTGACAATTATAAGGCACGTCTTGTGGCAAAAGGCTATACCCAACGAGAGGGTGTAGACTATGAAGAGACATTCTCCCCAGTGGTGAGGTTTGCCTCTATCCGCCTTATCCTAACTATTGTCGCACAAATGAATTTAGAACTATTTCAGATGGATGTTAAGACTGCATTTCTCAACGAAGAACTTGACGAAGAGATTTATATGGATCAACCCATGGATTTTATATCCAAATGACAAGAGCGCAAAGTTTACCGCCTAAAACGTTCTATATATGGTCTCAAGCAGTCGTCAAGGCAATGATGTTTCCGATTTCATCATGCCATTACCTCTGTTGGTTTTGAGATGGTTGAAGAAGACCACTTCATATATCTTAAACGATCAAAGAAAAGTGTTATTGTCCTTTCATTGTATGTTGACGACATCTTGTTAGCTGGGAATGACCTGGACTCCATAGTCGCCACTAAAGAGTGGTTGTCCTCAACTTTTGAGATGAAGGACATGGGTGAAGCAAATTATGTACTGGGGGTTAAGATCATGAGAGATCGATCTAATAAGATTCTCTGTTTGTCTCAGGAGACTTACATAAAGATGATTCTGGAAAGGTTTCGCATGAATAACTCCAAACCCATTAACACTGCAATGGAGAAAGGGCGTACATTAAGCCTAGAAGATTATTCAAGAACTGATGAAGAAAAGAATCAAATGTCCAAAGTTCTATATGCATCAGCCATAAGGAGTCTGATGTACGCTATATTGTGTACACGTCCAGACATCTTATATGCAGTTGGTATAGTTAGCCGCTATCAGAGTAACCCAGGCCACACACACCGGAGAGCAGTGGAGAGGATTTTTCGGTACCTACGTGGGACTACTGATCTCATCCTATGTTACCATAGAGGGGACTTGAGACTTAGAGGCTACAGCGATGCTAATTGGGCTGGTGACAGAGATGGAAGGAAATCCACTTTAGGATATGCGTTTATTCTCAAGGGTGGAGCTGTCACATAGTGCAGTAAGAAGCAAACGTGTATTGCTTTATCCACTATGGAATCAAAATACGTGGCATGCTCGGCAGCTGTTTGGATAAGGAGATTCTTGTAGAGGCTAGGCATTTCAGATCATGTTGCAGAGGTTGTGCTTGTCTATTGTGATAGCACATCAGCCCTAGCTTATGTAAAGGATCCAAAGTATCATGGGAAGTCTAAGCATATTGGCATTCGTTATCATTACATTAGAGATATGATTGCACAAGGAGAGGTTGTCCTGAAGCATATCTCCACAGGTTGTATGGTAACTGATCCATTAACCAAGCCCATTACTCGAGATGTTTTCCTCTCTTATGTTAGGAGCATGGGGCTACGTAGGATTTGATATGTTTAACACTTCATTTGTTCATTGACATTATTATTATTTATTTGATATAGTGTTCATTTCTTTTATTTGTTAATTAAATGAATTGTTATCATTATGTACACATCTTATAGATATGTCACCGGGCTTGAATCGACTCTCTCACACAAGTGATTCACCTCGGTACTTTGACAGCGAGCAAGATGAGACATTTATGTCTATGGCGCTTTGACAGGGAGCTAAGACATTTATATCATTGGCGCCTGAAAGGCGAGCAAGATATATACTATTGTGCATATTATGCTATATGTCGCCTTAGTTGAGTATTAAGATGAGACCTTATATATAGATAGGTCACTCATAGAGTATCTCCATAATCTATGTAGCCTATTTTAGCCGAATGTGAGATTTCAGGCAGACACTATGCGAGTGACTGGGTTGAAACTAAGATTAGGCGCTAGACATCGACTAGACCCAGATTCGTATGGCATCCTTTTATTTTAAAAGTGACATATCCATTTTAAAGGGATGGCGTCATAGCATACATTGATCATACTGTATGTGCTTTACCGACCGATAGTGGGAGTGATAAGTGAATCCATGCTTCATCGTTGTGTGAGCCACATGGATTATTATAATCCCACCCTATGCCTTTTGTTGACCTGAGACTATGTCATGAAGAGAGGAATTGATGACGCTACTTTAGCGTGTTTACCTAGGACGATGGATGATATCGTCTAAGGGGCACGACTAGGAAAGCAGTTAAGTCTAATTGAATTGGCATGAGGATTTAGGGAAGACTACTTGATTATACACCATGATAATGTGGCTCATAGTCCGGACGACTTTATCGTGTTTCGTACACAACTTAGTCATGAGTACATTACATATTTGGAGTATAGCACTGCTTTCTTGAGGGATTAAGAGTGCTAAATTGGGTGTAAATCGAACTGTCTAGGTATATACGAGATTCCTTCGACTGATGTATCTTCGCTAGTTAGATGATGACTTAATGATTATGCTCCTAAGACTGTACGTATTTCTCGTGAGGTCGCACGTCACATTTCCTATATGAGGAGATGAGTGATGTCGTTGAAGATATGCTGGAGAAAGCACGCCTTTTGTGGGCGAGTGGGAGATGTTAATATATGGGTCGGGTTTTTACCTGGATCCGATATCCGCCCACGATAATTATGAATTATCCATTTTGTATCGAATAATTCATTATTATATTAGATAAATATATTAGATAATTAGAGTCCAACTTTAGTTGGTTTAGGACTCTTATGTTTTTATAATATATATATTTATTAGGAGAGTCGAATATGGGTGTGCATCAATAGACGATCAATTTAGTATTTATCTGATTTTCTCTCTCCTCCTGCACTTTCTCTCTCGTCAAAATTCCGTGGGTCTCTCTCTCTCTCTCTTGGTTCATCATCCAAGAACCTTGGATTTGTGATTGTGAAGATCAAAGGGGTAACTCTCGTAGCCAACCCAAATATTCATGAGTCGCAAAGCGTACACGGAGGAAGAACAAGAGTGCGTATCAGATTTCTCGGTGTTCGACAGAGGTTTACATTCCGCAAATAAGGTAATCATCAAACACATATGTGCTACGTGTATATATAACGTCAACATTTTCTTTCAAAAGTAAAAAATATTGTGTGAGCAGTATTAAAAATTATTTTCTCATATTGAGTGTTATCTCTCAAATATTGAATATGTTAGTGTATTTTATTATCTCTTTAATATTTTTTTATTTTTAACAGTCATGTATTTAGATAAAAAGGTTTACGTAGGTGTTCTCAAGTTAAATGAATACTTTAGTAATTTGAATGAAAGCGCCAATGAAAATTCTTTTCCTGTGTGAATTTATGGGGTGTGATGATTTAAAATGCTTTAATAGGTTTCTTAATTTGTATGTTTGCTTCACGCATTAGTAGTCCACTATATTTACACTTCAAATTTTTCAGCTATAGATACTAATATGTTGTGCTTATTAGGTTTGTTACAATATGTTTTGTATAAATTTATAAAGTGATATATATTGTATAAATTATTTAATGCTACATATTAAGATTTTGTTATCTATTTGATGAGCTCATTTTGAATGTTTTAAGGTTATTTAAAGATATTTTATATTTACTTTTAAACATAACATTCTATTTCATAACAATTTTTATATATTAATTTAATATTAATTTTTATTTACTTAAAATAATATTAAGATATTTAAATATATTAACTACCATTAAAAAATTTAATATATTTTAATTTTATTCTCTTTTATAATGTAAATCTTCAAAAAAAAATATTCTTTTTCATTCTCGCGTGCAAGGTAAGTTTGTTAAATTTTATACGTATTGAGCATCGAGACACAACAGTGAATATAAATTTGGCATTAACTATATGAAAGTCTACACCAACTAGGAAAAAAAAAGTTAGTTAAGTGGAACAAAGAAAAACAGAGATTGAAAAGAGCATCAAAACACGACAGAACTGTGAAACACCGGAAGAAAGAAAACGCTTTTCTGTTTTCCTTACATACAAGTTGTAAAAATCACTCCAAGAAGGTCTCCATCACATCCGAATACATCCCCGCATCGGAATTCCTGTACTCCCCAGGATTATGCTGGTGTTGATCCAGAGAAGTAGAAGAAGAAGACGAAACCATTCTTGTAGGGAGGGTAAAACTCCTCTTAAATTTGTTATCCATCTTCCTAACACTCTCTGGGTGGCTATCCAACCTCAAGAACTCGTTGGAAGCTGCCCTACTTCCATCGTTGTTATTCAAACTCGAACCATCTAAATTTGGATTTAAATTGTTATTTTGGTCCAGCTTGCCCTCGGGATTGAACAAAATCTTGGCATCGTCACTTCGACCTGTGAGGGCGCTGAAAAAAGTCAACCCATTCGGCCATTTGATCTCGGCCTCGTGGTTTCCCATCATATCTTCCATGCGAGGTTCAGATGAGTGAGGAAGGAGAAACATGTGGGTTTCGTCCTTGGAGGGTTGGAAACCAAGTCCAGCGGGGTTTTGATGGAAATTGGGAGATTGGAGGGAAGGATTTGCAGAGGGGAGGGGCCGCGGGACACAATTGAATAGGGGGTGGGGAGGGCGGGTTTGAAGGGTGGGTTGTCTTAAGGGCATTGCAGAAGAAGAGGAAGTGTTTCCACGGGTTGATGAGAACAGCTGGGATAAATAGAACCCAGATTGGTAGCCAAGAGATTCAAAGGTATGCCTCATTCTTAACACAAAATGGAGGTCTTCAGGTATCTGAAGATACAATGAGATTATGGCATTTCAACTTTCAACAATCAATAGTCGCGTTTAAAAAAAGGTGTTTTATTACAAAATTGAAAAAGGGGTAGTTTTATGGGTAGTGAAAAAAATTATGAACAATTATGATCGGAAGAAAAATGCTAGAACTTGGAAAAAGAGGCGTGGTGAAATTAAATCCAATCTTTTGGGGTGGGAAACAATTTTTTTCTGAAAATAAACTTAAAAAGGAAAAAATATTTCACCAAGACGCTCGCGTCTTTTTTATTTTTTCCTACGTTCTCTAGCAAAATAATTGTTTTTCATTCTTCAAATCTCAGCTCCTTTTCTACTATTTTTTCAACATATTATATAAACTAGTATCTTTCAATTTCATAAAAGTATTAGTTAATACGTTTGGATTTTGATTATTAGTGCTTTGGTTTAAAATTTTGCTTCACGTACTAATTTATTTTCCCAATACAAGATAACAAACAGATCAATAAATAAACTCACAATTTTGCAGGAACCCAGTTGGAGAAGTCCATGGCCAGCTTGAATAACAGCTATGGTCTTGTCAAGGAAAAATCACAAGAAAAAATAGCTAAGTAACAGGTGAAAAGAAAAATGAAAGGAATAATTTGAGAAAAGATATACTCAAGCAATAACTGAAACTTTTGATTGTCACCTGAATGCCCGACTCAAACTGCTCAGTCCACTCAGTGGGGAGCTGCAATCAGTAAATCAGAAAGAGAAGGTCCATAAATTATGCTTGCAGTTCAATAATAGCAATTGAATAGTAATATTTTATGTACATACAGCATCAAACGAACTCTGCCAGTAGTTTGAGATATTTGTCTCACATTCAGAAGGCTCTTTGAAGACCCATTTATGACATTTATCAGAAGCAACTTTTCCCATTAACCTGCTCAGCCAATTTACCCAATCAAAAACACAACCTCACCTGATCCTATTTTAGTTACTCTCCTAAAACATATTTATCCATTCAGCTAGACAGAGAGTTCTAGTATCCAAAAAATAACCACCTACCCAGTACCCACCCTTCTCCGTAATTATATAACTGAATGGACATTTTGCTGAAGGATTTTCTGATAGGATCCTCTCCATCAATCTCTTCTATACACTCTGCAACTCTTCCTCTGCAAAACCCATCTTCCCACATCAACATCCTGCACAAAATACACACACCAATCACAAAATAAGAAATACACAGCTCTCATGTCAATCATAAAAGTCAATTCTTTATATGTTCCACTCTTAGATATATGGTAAGGAATTAACATATACTTACAAGCTACCGTTGTCATCCCCAACTTTACAACCATTACCACCTCTAACTCTCCTGAAATAATGGAAAAGAGCCATTTAAAAAACATCATTAAATTCATAGAATACAAAGACTCTAGTCTGTGGGTTTATGGGGAGACATACGGGCGAGGACGAATAGTCCAGAAGATTGAGTAAGTCCAGTCTGAGTTGAGACATACGCTTCTAAGGGCCTCATGAAGGGCCATCATCCCAACTGCTTCTTTGCTCCTATCTGATACTCCTGAGCCCACCATCTCTCTCTCTCTCTTGCTTTTATTCTCTTTCACTTAGAACAATTAAAACCCTTTTCTCTCTACTTCTGGAAAACTAGTCTTGCCATAATTTTTTACCTTGCTCTCCATCTCATTACCAAACCTGATTACTTGGGAAAACAACTCTGTGGGTATGTGTGAAAGAGATTGTGCTTTGCTTTGTTTATTCTGAGGTTAGATTTGGATTTGATATTTTAAAGATTATTATATCATTGTTATGTCAGTTTCAAGGACTAAAGCATGTGATTTAGCATTGATAATTGAGCAATCTCCCTTCTTGACTAAGGCATGTGATTTACCGACTTATGTAAAATAAAGTAATGATGTTTTGAATTGCAAATCGGTCCAGATTCTTCAAAGAAAATAAAGGGTTGTGATTAACTTTTCTATTTCAATGTGCCGGCCAAAAGTCTCGGTAAACCCACCCTTCTCTCTCTCCTCTCATCTCTCTCTGCTCTCTTCTCCCACACTCTCCCAGTCTGTCACAGGTTATCTCTTCTCTATTGGCTCACGAACTCTCTCTATGGTACCTACGTTTTTTCAGCTTTTAAATTTGTTATTTCATATTTGTGGCTAATACATGTTCACACTCACATCCTTCAAATACTTTTGTTATTTTTCTAATGGTTTAAAATCATCCGAACCCAACTTACTAGAGGATTTTTTGTTATCTCTTCCCATCTCTATTTCTTTTTAGTTTGTTAAGATTCCATGTTGATGTTCTTCATTTTCCCTGGCACCGTCATGTATGCAATGGTTTGTTTAGAAAGGGGTTTATATATGTTCTTGTGGAATGCTTGAACAGTTGAAACTCCGGTGGTATATTAACCGAAAATAGTTATTTTGTGTGGAAAAAGCATTCTGTAATTATTCACTTGCGTTGATTTATATATATTGAAAATATATGTCTTCATTGTTCTCCAAGGAACATTTTTTTTTTCATGTTTCTATAGTCCCACTGCAATTAATCATATATTATTGCATAAGAAATTGAACATATAGAAATTATAGAAAAGAATCCACTGATGGAAGTTTTCTCTTTCAATTCTTTTGCATATGTGAGTTTTTGTCAGACCTCATTTTGGTGTCGGAAATGATTTTGGTAGGAAGAGTTTGATCAAGAAAACTTCAGTACGATATCGCTTATTATGACCCGTTACTGCTAATTATTTTCCTATGACTTATGAATATTGTGTGTAATTTTGACCTGTTTACTTTATTAATATTGTTATCTTCTTTCCGAGTAGGTACAAACTAATTTTATAAAATTTTCACACAAAGTAGTATTATTAATGTTTTGACGGGATCTCATACTACAAGGTATATTTAACAGATAGATGAGATAATAAGTGAATTTCATGTTAGATTTTATGAAGATTGTTATGAAAATTTTTATATTCATATCACTATTCTTTATTTTATAAATATTTCATATGTGCTTAATTGTATTTATGTGTTTCAATATAAATATTAGGGGTTTTGTTAGTGTATTGGAAACAAGGTGTGTAGAGAAAATTAGAGTGGAAAATGGTGGGTGGTTGTGGCATTATTGTAATCCAACTCTTTTCTTTGCATTCAACGCCCGTACTAGCTGATAGTACCGTGTGTGTATGTGTTGTGTAAAGTTTTGAAAACTGTAGAATGCTTTTCGACTTCGGTGAGAGATAATCCAAGTAATCCCACATTGGTGGAAAATGTCATTAGTGAGTCCTTTTCGCATTAATGACCCCAGAGCACATATCTAAAAGAGTAACACTAGGGGACGTTAGAAAAAATCCAAAACCCATTACCACATAAGACAAAATGTAAAAGTTCATTTTTTAACTCCCAACTAAAAAATATATATTTGATAAAAATTAAAAATCTGTATTTTTAATAAAAAGCCATTTTTAAAAAGAAACTATTTTTAATAAAAAAAACGTTTTTCTAAAAAAAATATTTTTAACTTTTTACAACTATTTTAAAAAACAAAAAAAAAACATTTCAACTGTTTTAAGAAATTACTTCTTAAGTGTTTTTTTTTAAAAATGTTTATTAAAAGTAAAATATCTATAATTGATTCAATAAAAACTAAAAATATGTATTCTGAATAAAGAGCTATTTTTAAAACAAAAAACCATTCTAATAAGAAACTGTTTTTTTTTAATTATTTTTAACTTTTTATAACTGTTTTAAAAAACAAGAAAAAAAACATTTCAACTGTCAATTATTGTGTAGTCGCCAATAAAAATAAATATTTTGTAAAAAATATACCTATTTTTGTTTAACTCATTTAATCCCTCAAACACTTATCACTCAATATATTCTTATTTTTAAAGACATGCGCTACTGGCACTTCCTACCCACTCCTACCCTCCAACTGCCAAAACTCAGGCAAAATAAAAGTTTTGGACTAATCATGTATTAATGTTTATTCAAAGTCCTAAATATTAACACATGATTAGTACAAATCTTTTATTTTGCCGGAGCTCCAACAGTGTAGAGTGGAGTGGGATGGGGTCGGAGTGGGTACTGTGAATAATTAAACATTAGAAAATATTGGGTAAATTGGTATTTGAAAGACTAAATGAGTTAAACTAAAAATAGTTATTTTTTTACAAAATATCTATTTATGTTGGTGAATATACAATAATTGACCATTTTTCAGAACAGCTGAAAGTTTTTCTTTGTTTTTTAAGACAGTTATCAAAAGTTAAAAACAATTTTTTTTTTAAAACAGTTTCTTATTAGAATAGTTATTTTTTTAAATGCAATTTTTTATTGAAAATACAAATTTTTAGTTTTTATTGAAACAGTTATAAACATTTTACTTTTTATAAACAATTGTTTTTAACTTTTAAGAAGTTTTTCTATACAGTTGAAATGTTTTTTTTTTTTGTTTTTTAAAACAATTATAAAAAGTGGAAAACAATTTTTTTTATAAAAAAAATCGGTTCTTATTAAAAATAGTTTTTTTTAAAACAACTTTTTATTGAAAATACATATTTTTAGTTTTTATTAAATACATATTTTTGAGTTGGGTGCAAAAAATGTGAACCCTTTACATTTTGTCTTATTATGTGGGTATGGGTTTGGGGGGGAGGGGGGTTGTATATTCGACCAGTGTTACTTTATCTAAAATGTTTTGATACCCCCCACCGAATATTTTGTAAAAAAAATATTCATCATACCTGGTTCAAAAGAAATTACTTGATACTTTTGCTTAATAGAAAAAATGGATTCATAAGAATTAGGGGTGGACAAAAAAAAGATCGACCCGATTGACCCGATTGGACCGAACCGGACCGGACCCACTTTTATAGGCTTTTTTATAAATCGGTCATAATTCGGTCCTAAATTAAGAGCCCCGAATATTTTCGGTTCGGTCCAAATTATCCCCTTTAAATTCGGTCCTCGGACCGGACCGGACCGTTTATTTTAATATGATATAAAATATTTTGTTTAGATATAAATATATCATATATGTTTGTTATGTACAATAACTGAACACTAAAAAAACACAACAAAAGAAAAAAAAACGCACGCACATATCTCAGCCTCTCACTTTCACTTTCCTCTCACTTTCTTTCTATCACACTCACTTTTACTTCCTCTCTCCCATTTTAACATCTCCCATTTACACCCACAACCACCAAGCGGTACCTGATCCGACGCACAGCCACACCACAACCACACCAGATCCGGCGCACAACCATACCAGATCCGTTGCACACCCACACCAGATTTGTCATACATCTCAACTCACCACAAGTTCCTCAACCCTCCCAAACGGAAATGGCTACTAAGGATCCGGCGGCGGAGCACCTCAACTCCACAGATCCGGTGACTAAAGCTCCAACACCAATGTTATGGTATATGTTTTTTTCTTGATTTTTGATGTGATTTTTAAATGGCCAACTGTTGAGATTTGATGTCTTCAACGGCTGCTGCTGAACTTATTTGTTGCTCCTGAATTGTTCAATTGTCCAACTGTTCAAATGGCCAACTGTATATAACTTCACTTTGTGCTGCTGCTGAACTTATTTATTGTGTTGATTCAGTGTTGGTTTAGTGCAAATCTGCAACACTGTTGAACACACTTCAGTGCTAAACACACTTATATATTTGTTCTTTTTACTTGTTGCCTTGGCAGTATGTTATTAACTAACAATGGGGGTTCTTGATTTAGAGTAATAAAAAAATAGAGTTTTGGTGAGTGGAGAAGCATTGGAAATATACACTAATACATATTGCTGAGTTATACTAAATAAATGTAAATGAGAAACGATTATTAACCGAACCGGACCGAAAATAGCCTAGACCGAATAAATAAGCTAAACCGATTAAATCGGTCCGAAATCGATCTTCTCAAATATAGGACCGAATGATTCGGTCCGACTCCTAAAATCATTGAAAATCGGACTGGACCGGACCGCGCCCACCCCTAATAAGAATTGAAGGACGGGGAGGGAAGCCATCAAATAAAATGGTGCTAACATGTTTTGATTCTTGTCACGTTGAGAGTTATCAATAGCATCTCTTGTGAATGTAGGCTTGATGGTCTAAGCTCATTTTATAAAAAAGGCATCTAATATATTATATTTTTCAAGCGAAAAAAATCATTCTTATGCAAATCTAAAGTCATAGTTTTTTGTTCTGAAATCATCATTTCCTCTTGCTTCAAACTTTAAGGTTAACTTTAAGATTATTGCTCATTAAAATGTTAAAAATTAAA
The DNA here is from genome assembly GCA_949130495.1 of Sambucus nigra. NCBI lineage: Eukaryota > Viridiplantae > Streptophyta > Magnoliopsida > Dipsacales > Adoxaceae > Sambucus > Sambucus nigra. The sequence goes on along the minus strand of OX422217.1, from coordinate 236,102,803 downwards.
AAAATTTGGTTTAAACACGTCCATAATTATCCTGTTTTGAGTTTGGTACTTTTCACTATTTTTTTTTACTTTTGTACATTTTTTGTTATTGAAGTCAAAATAAAATTAATGAAAAGATACCAAACCAAAAAAAAGGGTAATTATTGTGTATTGTGTTATAATATGATGATATGTTAGTTTGCTAATTGAAATTTAAGGTATTTATGAAACTATTTTAACAATAAAACGGATAACTTATGGAGAAGTATATTGAGATTTGTTAATTTACGGATTATAATATTCCCAATTGAATGAATTTGAAATGGATACTTTGAATTTAAGGCTATTGTATTGTGATTTGTTTTATTTGTGTATTTATTTGTTTGTTGAATATTTTAGTAAATATTACTATAAATTCAAAAATAACCTAAAAAAAATTCGGCCCAAGGATTCTTGATCCCGCTCCCGAACCCCGATATTTGTTATTAAGTTATTAACTTCGCCCCCACTAACTATGATTCCTGGCTCCATCCCTGACTAACGAGGAAGTCCTTTGCGCATTGACTTCAGTTCAATCGGCCCAACTCATTTTCGGATCCGAATTTTGGGATCGGGTTGACTATAATATAACTTTTTTCACAAAAAATTAATTATTTCTTATTTGAAAAAAAAATGAATGATTTTTTCCCTAATATGTTTTTAATTCGGGATTGACTCTTTCTCTTTCATTTGCCCACTAATTCTAAATTTAATTCCACTAAAAATATTTGCCAACGTTCAGATTATTTTTAATTAAATGCAGAGTTGTGTTAACGTTTTTAATGACTTGACAAAAAAATAGAATAATTCTCTCTGAATTTTCCTATCTGCAATTATTTTTTTCACCAAATAAATTTTCACAAACACTACTATGATGATTCCGAGCAATATAGATTCAAATGGGTGATAGTATACTAGATTGTCACTTTGCATAACAATCTGAGTGAGAAGTTAAGATGTGAGTTGTTTTATCCTCGGGACAGCGTGACATTAGTTGGACTATCTGCACAAACATGGGCAAAGTCGCGAAACGTCTTAAAGACAGCGATCTTGTCGGCGACTCGTCCCAAGATCAATGGTCAATTTTTCTCCATGTTTCGTCAATTTGCAATTTCAATTATGTTCCATATTTTCGCAGTAATAAATTTAAGACGTTTTCAATCTACACTGGATCCAGAAAAAGATTTTACATCCTCTGTTCTGAACGAACCCTTCAAATTCGAAGGTTTGCACTTCACACTTCAAATAGTAGAGGAAGAAAATGTTGTCTTATTTAACTATAAAAAAATTGGCACCATTTATTCAATTGGACAAACCTAATGAGTAAGAACCCCTATTGCCGATGAACTTAAGGCTATAAAAAATTGGGAAGAAAATGATTTTATGTGTAAAAATTATATTTTAAATGGCCTAAGTGATGGCCTTTAAGATTATTATGGCAACTGTAAATATTTGGGAAACTTTACAGAAAAAATATGATAGCGAGGAGGCTGAAACAAAAAAATATGTAATCAACTGTAATCTAGATTTGAGGGATTGCAAATCTATTGTTGCTCAAAGTCACAATTTACAAAAAAAAAATTGCATACGAAATTATTTCAGAAGGAATGGAGTTAGATGAGCAATTTGAGGTTGCAATAATGATTGATAAACCTCCTCCCAGTTGGAAAGATTTGAAAAATACTTTAAGGCGTAAATTTAAAGAGTTTCAATTGAAAGCTTAATCACCCATTTGAGGATTAAGGAAGAAACATGAAAGAAAGATTACAATGATGAAATTATCTTTGTCTCTAACAACATTAATTATAATATGAATCGTACTCCAGTTGTTCTAAAACCGAATGAAAAGAATATGAAAAATCAAAACAAGAATCGCAAAAATCGAAATCAACATAAAAATGAGAAACGGAAAAAAAACTACCCTTTTGGAAATGGTTAGCCTAGTAACAATGGGAAGTTTACGTATTTCAAATATAATAATTCGGGACTGGTCAATAAACGACTTGTTAAAAATAATAATAGTTTAGGGTTAATTCCAGAATTATTATGTAACACCCTATGTTTTTAATAATTAATTTAATTAATTAATTGGAATTTTCGATAAAAATAAATAAATTTTTGAATTTAATAATTTTTATTAGTTAAATGTGTTAGTTATGGTTTTAGAAGAATAGATCTTCAAGGGGAATTGAAATCGGATTTAAAACGAATTTTTAATGGAGTTTTTAATATTTGCCTTATGTAATTTTCGTGGGGGGACTGTCAGATTTTCTGTATGGTCGATAGATCGACCCTTTTAGTCAATCGATCAACCATGCCCAGTTTTTGCGCGATTTAGTCAAATTTTAGAGTCGCATTGGGATTAGGACTCTTAATTGTTATATAAGACTTATAATCCGTAGGGGGGCTTCTCATAAACACTTTTTCATAAGCTTTTCATCACAAAGCTCTTCCAAAAGATTTTTCTCTCCACCATAATCATCACCCTTCAGCAAGATCAAGTTTTAACATAAGATTTAAAGGTTTAATTTGGGCTTTAATCAAGATTGTCCAAGAACGTCTATTTCCTAATTTTAAGAAGAATCCAAATTTCTATTCAGATTCTCAAATCGATCTTCACTCAGGCATGTTTATCCTATTATTTTCCCTTAGTGTTATGTGTCTTGATTGTAGCCTCCATTAAATTCATGTTTTCTAAAATAACTTGTTAATGTAATTATTCAAGAAATAAATATTGGGACTGTTTTTCATGAAAAAAATAATGTTATCTAATATTCATAACCTTGTTGTTCTTAGGGTAGTAATTTGGGTCGCCGGTTGTATTATGGGCGTGTGCATGTAGAGGAGTCTTAGAAAGTAAATTTTGATATTTCATGATAAAACCCTAGTTTAATTTGATTGCTTGTGTTGGAAAATAATAATCATGATACGACTTGCATGTAGTTATTATTATGAAAATCAAATATTTTTGTGTCCTTGATTTCAATCACTTAATTAAAATTATTCAATTTGAAAATTTAATGTTGTTACGATTGTTATTATAAATTGTCAATTGTGCCACTTTATGGAAGTATTATAATTTTTTATATCTCGGGGACATTGGGTATTGTAGGTAATTGGTTTTCACCCCTTGTTATAGTACACTTGTTAGGTATGGGACTAGTAAGTGGGCCTTAATTGTGATTTATGCTAATTAGGTATGAGACTAGTTAGTGTGAGTCTATGCGGGTTATATAATTTGGGGTGGGGGATAGGACGAAATTGTGTTTAGGGACCCTTAGTTGTGACTAAATGGTATTTTGAGGATTTTCACATCGCTTTTAAGGGTGGGGCAAATTAATTTTTAATAATGAGTATAAGAAATTTTGTAAATTAATATCGCAGGACTAAAACGGATATTAAAATTTATTGGCAACATAATGTGTCTAGGGTCGATGACGCGTCCACAAATGTGTCTAGTGTGCGTGCTATTTAGGCTCAAGTGCAAGCCTGTCGCTCAAGTAATAATCCGATAAGTCGAGTATCAATCCTCAAGTAAATAGGACGAACGAAGTCGTAACGACGTTGGAGAGACGAAAGTAACCTAACTTTGACTCTAAAAAGAACGAAAAGGTGATTTGAATTGTGAAATATCTATAGCTAGATGCAATTTTGAAAATGTTGAATTAATGAACTTAGGAATAAATGAAATGAAATTACTCTAAATGAACCAAAAGACTCATGATGATTTAACTAAACTTTAACTGTAAGATGAGAAAGATAGGTTGAGTTACAATCCCCCACACCCTAGTAATTCACTTCATTGGATACTAGATTCAGAATTAAAGCTTTAAATGAATTCGATTTTTTAATACTCCTAAGTATTACATATATGAGGGATCGTAGCCCGCACAGTATGCAAGCAAAGGTTGGATTATAATTCGGTCTTGATTTCTCATAAGTATTACACATATGAGGGATCGTAGCCCGCACAGTCTGTAAGCAAAGGAAGAATTAAAGCAGTATCGTATTAACTACGATACAATTCATCTAAGGTTTTAATTCCAACTTCTATTTACACTATCATGAATTACATCGAGTGGGGTTCATGCACCCCAGCCCTTGAAAACTTAGCCGGACATGTTAAAACTAGAAGAAAACACATTTTTAATTAAAGAAAATATTTTTACTAACGAATGAAGAAGAAGAAGAAGAAGAAGAAGAAGAAGAAGAAGAAGAAGAAGAAGAAGAAGAAGAAGAAGAAGAAGAAGAAGAAGAAGAAGAAGAAGAGAGAAATAACTACTTCAATAATGAAAGAAACAATTCGAATGATATTACTTGAATTGCAAAACTAGAATCAAAACTAGGGTTTCCTGTTGTTGTCTTCTCTAAACTATTTACAATGCTTATCTACGAATTTTTAAGCCTTTTTTAATGTCTGGGAGGTGTTTAAAATATATACTCTACGAATTTCTAAGAGTTTCAACCATGCAAGACTCTAATTTTTCAAGTGGATAAGCTCGAATTTTCGATACCCGAACCGATCTTGTTAAGAGGGTTCGGTTCAGTTCCATCTTTGACATAAGTTTTTCCTTGAACCGATTCGGTTCGTTTATTTCATCTTCGGCTCGGTTCCATCTCTTCATGCTTCACAGGAAGTTTACCCAGGGGAGGATCGGTTCAATTTTCAAGACCTTTGGTTCGGTTCCATCTTTTCATGCTTCACAGGAAGTTCACCCAGGGGAGGATCGGTTAGTTTTTCAAAACCTTCGGTTCATTTCCATCTATGACAGAAACTTTCCCTAGTTGTGCACTTTTTTTTAAGACTTGTGACTTTTGATCCGGAGTTTAGATTAGATTGTCGATTCCTCCTAAGCATTTGTAGGCATGAGGTCTTCAACTTTCCTTCTGATTCTTTCCTTCCTTGTGCACTGAATACCTGCGAAATAGATAGGAAATACACGAAACTCGGCATACTAATTAGAAAATGTCAATAGCAGTGATATAAGATAAATCCACTTGAATTACACTTTGCGGAGCAATAAAAGCCTCTATATTAAGGGGATAAATGGGCAGAATTTATGCCTAATCAGCCGACAGTTTAAACGGGTCAGAGGACGATTTATGTCGTGTCGTGGGTGGAACCTTGTCTTATCGAGAAGATCACAGGATAAAAACAGATCAGGCAGCGAACTTGACAAGGGGATGTGTGTGTGTGTGTGTGTGTGTGTGTGTGTGTGTGTGTGTGTGTGTAACCTTATCATATCGCGAGGATCGCAGGATAAAAACGGATCAGACGGCAAACTTGACAAGGGAACGTGTGTGTGGGTGGAACCTTGTCATATCACGAGCGCCGACAGTTTAAAACGGGTCAGACGGCGGACTTGACAAGGGGACGGGTATCTTGGTAAATTATCTTCACAGTTAAATTAATTAAATCTAACATTTTTTAAAAGGCGGGTTAATTAAAATAATATTGGTGTGACTTTTTGTAGAAATCTTGCGGGTAGTTAGAAATTTTTTTTGGTGATTAATAATTTTGTAATTAAAATATTCTATTGTTATGGTCGATGTATATAGCACTACTGTCTGGGTTCAGGGACTCTAATTGAGAAGAGTAGACGGTATTCATGCTCGGGGATTTGGCTCTTACACATGCGTTCACTAATCTTTTTCAGGATTATTTGGAGCAGCTGCATAAAGTTTATTGGAGACATTTTTGGAGGTGCAGCTGGAGCTATTTTATTATTTTAGTTGTTAGATTTTTCTCCTATTCCGTCATTTTTATTATGAGACTACTTTTGAGTTTATTGGGCCTTTCAGTTTCAAAATTATTTTAAGATTTCAGTTGAATTTTATTTATTTAATATTTGAGATACTTGGAGATTGCATGTGATGGGTTCTTTTTATCGTACTTTGATGATTTATTAGTTGGATGTTGTTAGTATTTGGGATTTATTTAAATTTATTTATCTTGTGGTTTAAAATTTTAAATGTCTCATATATGTCACATGCTAAGTATGATATTCAATTTACTCGCACCCGGCTTAGTTTTGGTGGCGGCCGACGCCAGAATTTAGCAGGGTGTGACATATTACTGAATGATTTCAAAAAATATGAATGCTGTAGTCAAACAAAAATAACAAAGATCCCATATAAATATGTTTTTAGAGAATCTGAACCATTTGACTTGATTTATTATGACATATATGAATTGTACATAATTACGACTAGAAGTTACAAATATTATTTTATTACTTTTATTGATGATTACTTGGATTATTCGTTTGTTTATTTAATGAAAAATAAAAGTGAAGTGTTTGACATGTTCAAAGTTTTCTTTAATCAATTTAATATAACTTTTAAAAATTGCGTTGTGATAGAGGCACCAAATATGATTCTGGACCTTTTATTGAATTTTATAAAACCAACAGAATTATTCATGAAAAATAACGCCTTATTCTCCTAAAATGAAGTAAAGCCGAAAGAAAAAATAGGACTTATGTTAATTAAGTAGTTGATGTTTTATTAAGTTTGGGAGTTTCCTCGCATTGGTGAAATTAAATTATTTTAACTGGATGTGAGGTGCTTAATAGAATTTCAAAGGTTAAAGCAAAAATCTCTTTTTATGAAATTTGAAAAATAATAAAATAAATGTGTCATTTTTAAAACGTTAGGAGTGTTTATCTTATGTACATTTGATGTTTCGAAAAGATCTAAATTGGCTAGTAAATATTATGAGTACATTTTTATTGGCTACGCGGTTAATAGCAAAGCATATAAATTTTATGATTTGAAAAATCAAGTAATTATTTAATCAAATGACACTAATTTTTATAAAGATAAGTTTTCTATTAAATTGAGAAGTAATGAGGGCTCAGCATCCACTAACATTTTTATTCCAAATATTTCATAACCTAATGAATCTATTTTTAAACTAAGAAAAAATAGAAGAAAACATGTTAAAAATTTGATTCTGACTATTATACTAACACTTTAGAGGAGGACCCTATACCCTTCAAGAAGTTTTATCTTCTTTAGATTTTGATTTTGTGGCAAGAAGATATTAATGATGAAATGGAATCTTTATAAACTAATAACATTTGTAATATTATGCATCTTCAGCTAGGGTGTAAAGTAATTCATTGCAAATGGATTCTTAAAAAGAAATTAAAACATGATGGTTTTGTTGAAAAATATAAAGCTCGCCTTGTGGAAAAAAGTTTTAGACCACTTGAAAATGTAGACTTGTTTTATACTTTCTCACTCGTAAATAGAATTACATATATACATGTATTATTTGCTATAGTTTCCCTTAATAATCTTATTGGGCACCAAATGGATGTCGAAATCTCCTTTTTTAAATGGTGAATTAGAAGAAGAGATTTACACGGACAAACCCAAACGTTTTATTATATATGGTCAAGAAAATAAGTGTGTAAATTACATAAATCTCTTTATGGGTTAAAATTGCCACCTAAGCAATGTCATGATAAATTTGATAGATTAGTCATCTTTAATGGGTTAAAAATAATGAAAGTGACAAATGCAGTTATTATAAATATGGAAATAACAATTGCAATATCGTATATCTTTATGTTGATTACTTACTTACATATGGATCTAATATTCATGTACCATTTAACTCCACGATCCCACTCATGAGTTCTTCCTCCATCCCTCCCTTCCAAAAAGTATATGTGGTGCCACTCTCACCTATGACATAGAGCTCGTTCCTTTACTCACACCTCTTCTTTGTGGTGTTGATTTTTTCCATTTTCAACTCATCAACGTGCCACGACGCGACCATTATCATCGTCAATTTATCTAATGGTCTTGCGCTGTCTATAATCCCCACCACATTCCACTTTTCAAACTATTTCTCCTGCCCATCCAAATTTAGCACCATGCTTATAGGTCCCTTGTTGCCCTCACCTTTTGTCTCAATAAGGCCATGGACCGGTACCTCTTAGCCCTCATACTTGCCTTTTGTTCATATACCTTTCTACCCATCCACCCATGGTCCACCGATGCTTTGCATCATGTGAAGAGCTTTGTCATACAATGGCATTGACATTTTAGCCTTTATCCAACAAGACTGACGCTTCAGTCTTATTTGGGAGTGATTATCATCAACCAATTTTTCTGCCACCCTGTGCTTTCATAGTTCTTATCTTTAGGATGAGAATGGTTTTGTTTGACTGAAGACATTAAACTTAGCACTATCGGGAGACAGCTCGCTGGTTCTGAGGATGAGTCTTATCTTGTATGGAGGTGGTGTTTCACAACACCCAATGATTTTCAATATTTATAGACTTGTACGTTTTTATCTCATCACTTAATCGGGTTCATCTTGGATATGCATGTTCCACTTCATTAGCGGTTGACTATGGTAATCGCTTTCCTCCCTTAAGCTCTCAATTTTAAAAATAATTTTATTTAACATCGAGAACGATGTCCCTTTTTGTTTGGGGTGGGGAATTTTATCAAAATCTTACCTCTTTTGAAAAAAAATTCAAAACCTGATTTTTGAAATTTTCATTCAGTTTCTTTTATCTCACTCATTGACATGAATTTTTTATCATTCATATTTTAAGTCTAGGAATCAAGATAGATGATATTTTTTTCTAAATAGCTTATGTAATACGTACAAATGCATTTTTACACCATGAATTTCTAGAATCAACAAAATTTGTACACTTATCATGTCACTACGGTTTAGAGTTAAAGAGTATTACAATTCTTATGAAAACCTTAAGGATCACCAGTGAAGACATAGCTTGTGAGATTCGTGCCTTTCACCCTTTTAGAGAGTTTTATGCAATCTCTAAATCACAAGTTGATTCAACTTCCTTTGGGTCTGCACTTAACCATTGTATGATCTCATTATTCTTCACCAAATTTTTGGCTTGATCACTGAGAATGACATCACTTTCGAGTTGTAAGAAAGATGTGTCTTGAAGTTTGTCCCAATCACCATACTGTCACCCATACAACAATCAAATTCCATTTTATCATACATCCATATCATCACCAAATACAATCCCACCCATTTCCATATAGCCTCCATTTCCACCCACCAGTTTTGAAAAAGGGAAGAGTGTTGAAAGTATCAAAGAGAAAAGTCTTCATAGAGAGTGTTTTCATTTTTAGCATATACATCTATCAGAGTTCATTAAGAAAAAAAATAGAAAAAAAGAAAAACAAAAGAAAAGGAGAAAAAAGAAAAAGAGAAAGTTACAATCAAGTTCTTCTGAAATAAAGAAATTTGTTCCTCAAGTGTAGAATAATTCTCAAATATCCATCATGTCACCATCCTACCTCATCGCATCCCATCCTTCTCATTTCATTTCCCCATCACCCATAAGCATCCATGTTTTTCCCTAGGTGTTCGGACAAATGAAGGTCAACGTGGTGAATAACTCGACGTTCTCACTATAGTGATAAGCATTCTTTCATGAGATCATTTTTCTTTCTAAAATATTCTTTTTTTCTTATATGTGTGTGAAACGTTTGACCTTGCTTACATTGACTCGCCTCCTCACACACAAGAGCGTTACACTGGCCCAAATCTCATGAAATCATTTGAGAGATCTATATCTGTGAGATTTTGAAGTTGAAGCATTAATTCCAAAAGGTGATCTAGGAATTACTCTTATGACACTTAACCCATTTTTACTGATTCACACCACACATGTTGAGTTCTAGGAAGGATGTGCCTTGAGTATTTACTTAGCTAAACTTTTTATACACTTCTAGCTTGTATTCCCTCTAATAAGAGATTGACTGCCATTTGCAAATAAAGAATTTTGTGGATATATTCCCTGCAAACCCTTACGAGACAAAACTCATATGCTGAGTGCAATCGCAAATGCCCGCGAAAGTGGTACAGTTTTGGTTTCTTATCTTTCTTTCTCTCTATTATTACTCGAGGACTAGTAATGTTCTGTTTGGAGTGGTGTTATAAGCATCCGAAAGTGTTTAAATAATACCGCAAATAGATGATTTTTAATTATGGAAAAATGGGTCTTATGAGCGTATATGTTTATTTTGCAGGTCAATTGCCTGTTGCGGAGTTGAAAGAATCTAATCAAGGCAAAATGAGGTAAGATGCGATTAAAAGGAGCTTAACCTCAATTCCCATACCAATTACCATGTCTCCTAAGCCTAAAATTATGTTGAACCAAGTCATGTCCACCCCTAGTCTGTCCTATACATCCTCAGTGCATGTGTGGCATTGTAAATATATATTTTTATTTAGCTTGTATCATTTTTTTAGTTCCTTTTTATTTTATTGTCTTTTATTTTATTATTTTATTTTGTTTTATTATAAAGTCTTTATTTTATTTTTAGTAATTTATATTATGTATATAGTACTAAGTCTGTGTTTGTAAATAATATATGTGTGAGTTGATTTTTATTTGATTTTAGTTTTGTATTATTTTAGTTTTATTAATATTTTATTAGGATAGATTTATATTTGTCTTTTATTTGGAACTTAATTTTCTAGTTTTAATAGATTCAATATTTTCTTTAATTTTAATTTATTAAGTTAAGATTTAAATTTTTATTTTTTTTATTAAATTTTTGTTTTAGTTTTAGTTTTTTTTAATTATGTCATAGAAAAATTTATTTTTACTTTTAATTAGGTGTGTCACACACACACACACCATACACCTTATCCCACCATAACACCACACTCATACACACACTCAATCCAATACACCACATATACTAAATCACCCCTCACCTTCTTTTTCTTCTCACCTCCATTAACTAACCCATCACCCACCTAAGATAGGCTGTAGACGAATCGGGTCTGGATCGGGTAAGGGTATATCCATATTTGATCCGGGTATTTTGTTTAGCGGATCGGGTCTTACCCGTTTACCTGACGGGTCTTAGTAAATGAATCCAGACCCAAATCCATTAAGGGCTCGGGGACCCAACCGGATTACTCGAAATTTAAACAGTGATCAAAACGTTTTCAATTGTTTTCATTATCCAGTTAGCTGGAAATTCCCACTTGATCAAATAACAAAATGGGTTTTTTCAATAAGATGCAAAGTCCATAAAAGAACAGTTTGAAAGGCTTTTCTTGTAAAAACTCATGCCTTATAAAAATACTAAAAAGATAACAAGAAAGAGATTTGTGTGCAATACTATCAAAACCCACTAAGCATTTCGCAAAATTATTAGTACGCATTCATTAAAAACCATCAAGAAAGACCAAAAAAAAATATGGGCTTTCTTATACACTTGGCGCTGGAGAAACCACTAAGAAACCGAGATCTAACCGTGTAGGTGTAGCAATTTTTTAGATCGAGAGATGGAGAATGGATAGATGGAGAGTGCAAGCTATCTTGGAGAATGGAGAATGGAGAGGTGGAGAACGGTCGAAATTAGGGTTGTCTTAGAATGAGATGGTTTTTAACTTACGGATGTCGTGTAGCAAGTTGGTTTTTAACAATATATATATATTCTTACATAGGAGTTATATATATATACACACACACATTCGGGTCGGGTCCTTATCGGGTTTGAGTAATATATATCCAGATCCGATTCATTAACTAATCGGGTAAACGGGAAATCGAGTATTTGAGTAATTGTGTTTATAAATATTACTCAGATTCATTAATTCGAGTTAGGTCCAGGTCTGGACCTGTTCCATTGACAGCCCTATCTAAGACTACCTTAACCCATCAACCCACGACCTTGGGCAGACCTCCATTTTCGGAGCAACCTGGGCTCCTAAACTTGGTCCCCCATATACGGATTAACCACCTCAACCCGAAACCAACCCGGTATCAACCCGGAATCCACCTTCACAATTCTAAACCCATCTCTGGCGCCTAAACGTTATGCCCCGGTAGACCCTTCCGGCTACTTCGGCCACGAGCCAAAACCCGTCGGTGCCTGAGCCAGCCTTGCCAGTGACCATAACCGCCAGATTTATCCCCAAGCCAACCTCTTTATACCTCCTTTTCAACCCGAACTCAAACTCTAGCCTAATCATCCTGCTCAAACCCGATTTACCTAGGTCCGAACCTCCATGATCCCGGGTCTTCCTAACTCGAGACCATTTACCCATTACCCATTCTACCTATACCCACTTTTACACTTTAAACCCAAATCATTTTACCTGCTTAAAACAAAAATAAATAAAAAGATCCACATGTTTAAAATAAACCTTAAACCCTTTCCAAAACTACCCTTAACTAACCATCACACCTCACACACCTCATGCACATTAATTATTTTAAGTATGCCATTGGCTCCATGGTGCCTACTATTTAAGAAGACCAATACCCATTTCGAAGGGGGAGTTAGGCTAGAGAGTAGAGAAATAAAATTGAGAGAAAAATACCTTTGTAAATAGTTTTTTTTTTTTTATTTAGAGAATTTGTGAGGATTAAATTGTGAGAGTTGGGATTGTATTTAAGAGTTTAGAGTTCAACTTGCAATTCAAGTAGACTTGATTCTAAGATTTGTTCTCTTATCTCTACTTTTTTTTAACTTCATGCCTAATTTGATGATAATATTATATTTGTTATGTTTTATCACCATGTTAGGCTAGAAACCCCTTTCAAGGGGTGGGGTGATCTCATTATTTGATGTTAATTCCACTTTAATTATTTTATTTATATTAAATGTCCCTTTGATAATTAACTTTGCCCTCTTACATTTTGATTTACGCCTCGAGAGAGGGTAAATAATTTTCGAGAAAAAATTAAAATTCGAGATATAATACCCATTTTAAAATCGAATTAGAAATAGGGATTTCTCAAGTGTGGTATTATACCTTGAATTTCTACTCTAAATTTTATTTTCTATGATTTATATGAATTTTGATGAATCGATCCTAGCGGGTGATTCGTTAAATAAAGTTTGGATCTACTTGCATTTGTTTCTTCCTCTTTCTTTCTCTCTCTATGGAGTGGCTAAGGTTCTAAGAGAATAACTTCCTACGAGTTAATTTACTCCTTAATTAAGTGGTAAACCTCCAATTCCCGAGTTGGATTAAAACTCCATATTTTAGACCCCAAATGGGCGCAGATCCATACCCAAACTAGCCCCAAAGTTTTCTAACTTATATACCTATGGCTCGGGACTATTTCTAAAGGTTTATAACACCGAAACGAGCCCATAAATCCTCCAAAAATGTGTCCTAATTATTTCTATTTCACTTAGACATTTTTGTTGTGTTTAAACGAGACGTACACATAAATCTATTAACGTGTGATTTATTTTTCGCTAGTGAACTCATTATGCCAAATTGAGTTTTATATTTATATAATTATGAATAAATATTTATTTTAAATTTAAATTTTTACCCATTTAATTTGAATCCTTCAGATTTAATTTATTCTCAAAATGAATCCGAAATTATTATTTTTTTGTAGTAATATTTTATTCTGAAAATACAGGGCATTACAGTTTGCAATAAATAAACCACTGCAGGTATTCCATGATTGGTTCAGCCTGAACTAAGGATTTCTCTACAGTTTCAGAGTTAAGTTGAACTTCTACGATGTATGGTTAGTCCAGTATGACTAAAATAACCTTTGAATCATTCTCATTTGATTAATACACTCTTTCTAACTAATAGGCATTGGATTTTTCTACTCTATGACCTGTTTCATAATGATTTTTTGGATATTGAGGATGAGATCCTCAATTAGCTCACGATAATTGGAATGTGGCTCGCCTTGAACATGTCCCTATATAACTGAGTAATCTGATTAAACAGTAGTTGGGATTTGCTAATTACCACTACTTCTTTTGCCTTTAAAAGTATGGATTAGCCTAAACCTCCTACCATGACTTTATATTCAGTTTCATTATTAGATTCTTTAAATTTAAGAAGTAAAGAAGTGAAATTGTACCTTCTTTTGATGTCAGGAGGTGAAGTTCGGTTCCACTTCCTAAGCAATTAGAGAATCAACCTATATTAAAGACATATTTTATAATGGTTGGGTCTAGAATATGGTAAATGGGAGCTTGGGATCCTATGTGAACTATGTTGCATCGGTAAAGTTAATTAGATCTTAGTCCTTAGTGGTCACTCTGAGTTGATATTTGACGTCAAATTCTCCCAATTCCATGGACCATTTTACCATCCTCCCAGAAGTGCCAGGATTTTGCAAGATGTTTCTGTATGGTGAATTCTTCAGCACGTTGATAATGTAGGATTGGAAGTAAGGCCTTAGAAGTTTGAAAATTACTACAAAATAAAATTTTAGTTTTTTCTATCTTCAGATACCTTATTTCATCCCATAGATTACTCTCTAGTAAGGGATGAACTTATAATAGTAGGTTCCACCACCCTTCTTGCTAAACATTGGGCTCTTTTACATTTATATGGGATTATATCTCCAATATAGTTATAATCTTCTTGGGTTTGGATTCAATTTCCCTCCTAATTACCATGAAACCCAAGAACTTTCCTCTAGAGACCTCAATGGTGCATTTCTTTATGTTATGGCTCATGATTAGGCATAAAGATTTTGAATTTATTCCCGTAATTTAAAGGATTTTACTACCCCGAGCAATGTAATTTGAGTTGATTTATCTCATATCCTTGTTACTGACATCTTCTATCTAGTGCATCGAGTTTCGAGTGTTTCTCTTACATTTTGCAGGAAATTTATGCAAGTGAAGAAAAGAGAAAACTCAAAATTAAGAAAAAAAGAAAAGTCAGGAAAAAAGAGTAATTTTACATCTGCATGAGAAACTTGAAAAGAAGTTGAAGACCTTGAGTCCACAAGCACATAGTAAGAAACGGAATCCCAATCTGAGTTATGGTTGCAAAGTTATGAAGCTTCAAAGTTGAGAAGAAATCAAAGGAAAAATGAAGAAAAAATCCATAGAGAACCGAACCGATAATAGTCTAGCAAAACTAGTTCCCCTCACTGGAAAGGGAAACCCAAACTGATGGAAAATCAATGGGACATGTTCAGTAAACTGTAAAGACCAAACTAAACCGATGATAAAGACTCAGAACTGGTTCAACACACTATAATAAGCGAATTGGTTCGCCCATTAAAGAAGAAAGAAATAGAATCGGTTCGACGTGATGGTTTTAAATTTTTGTTTCTTAAAATTAGAGTTGTGCATGGTGAAATCACTTTAAAAAAATGTGAGAGTTATATACTGTTGTAATACCAAGCATTAGAGTGTTAGTTTTTACATGGTTTTGAGAAATTCTTGAAGGCAAGAACCCTAGGATTCATCTTGTTCATCATTTACTTTAATTCTACGTTTTTTTCTTCAACACAAGTATAGTTTCTTTCTTTCTTTCAATTTTTCTCATCTTTTTGTCTTATGATTCATTATTTCTTAGTTAGAATTCTCTTTTACATGTTTGATTGGATTTTTTATGTTAGAATGATTTCATGCAACGTCGATTTCATGTCTAGTCGTATTTATACCATGTCCAGCTAAGTTTTTAGCGGGTCGGGGTACATGATCCCAACCTAGGTAACACATATGAATTTAAGAGTGAATAAAAAGTAATCCCTCATTTAAATGTTTAAATTTTATCAAGATAAGATTGTGGTACTTTTAATTTCGTTTGCCTTAGGCAACCGGAATGTTTAAGGGTGCAATTGGCATTTTGATAACTTCTCATTATCATCAAATACAATTTTTGATTTGATATTGTGCGGCATTTATTCCTCATATGTCGAATGGTTAGAGAGTATTTGATGTCTCTTTGAATGAAGAATTATCTTTTTCAAGCTTTTATGTTCTATGTAAACACCGATGGTTGGGGGAGTGTACCTTAACTCCATTTTCTCTCATATAGTCAAAGTTTAATTTAGTTCTTCTTGCATGCGTAGTTAGTTATTAATTTAATTCTAATTTCATTAGTTGATAGGTATAATCACAAAATCATCATCTTGTCCTTCCTTTTTGTAGTCATTCTTAGGGTTAAACATCTTTCATATTCGTCGTCCCAATTATTCGTCTTAGTCCATGTGTTCGATACCCAATTTTATCGAACTATTACTTAAGTGACCGACTTACACTTGAGTCAAAAGAAGAACGCACTAGAAACACTTTGTAAGTCGCGTCAAGTTTTTGGCACCATTGCCAGGGATCGAACCCGGTCACACGCGTGACATGTGGGAATACTTACCACTATGCAACAATTTTGTAACCCAAATCAACCATTTAGTCCGGAATTGTGAAAATTGAACATTCATCAATTATGCCCGAAAAGTGCACAAAAAGGGGCAAGAGAAATAGAATAATACTCAACAAAAATAGTAAAAAATAGAAAAAATGTGTAAAATAGAAAAAGAAAAGAAAAATTAGCAAAAGCTCGAAAAAGCACTAATGGACATCATAAAGAAACAATTTAACTCCAAAATTCCCAACCATTTCCATTTTACCCAATGTAACACCTCGCATTTTTATAATTTTTATATTTGGATTAAACGTGGATTAAATTGGGATTAATTAAATTAAATTGGAATAATTAATTCGGGTTAAATAAATATTAATTAGCAAGATAGGGATTAATATTTATTTACAGTGAATTTTACTTAGTGAAGGAGTAATAATAGATAAGAAAACTTTATGATTGTTGTGAGTAAGAAATACAGCAGTTATGATAAATTTAGTCGGGACACGCATGGTATTTCATATGGTCATTTTGAGTGTGCCACTGTGTTCGAAAGGGTCGATATAGTTAGAAAACTCTACCTGGGGATTTAGTTTGGGTCCCGGGGCATTTTTAGGCCAAACCGACACCCCGAAGGGGTATTTTGGCATTTTAAAATTTTGGAAAAAGGGGATCGACGAAAATTGGAGAGTTAAAATATCAGGCACGTAAAGGAAGTTAGGGTTATCAGTTGTTAAACCAAAAGAGATAGCACAAGAGGGAGGAGAGAGGAGAGAGTTGTTGGGATTTTTAAAGCAAAAAGTCATCATCTTGCACCAAAACCTCCACCAAATTGCAGATCGAGGAGAGAGGACCACAACCATATTCTTCTTCTTCAAATAATCATACCTACCAAATGAGGCAAGTATTTATCCTGCTCAATTATGTTCATATGTTATCCATGCTAGGGTAGATTTGTAGATATACTCATGATATTAGGAATTTAGCAGTGAAATTTAATGTTAAATCAAGTCTTTAGGTAGGAATTGCATGTAGTTTAAGTAATCATATGTAGAGAATATGAAACCTGAGAATTAAGCATAATAATCACGAACTTAAATTGGGTATAGGTTGGACATTAATGGTGATTATGTATATCTAGGGCTTTTGAGGATTTAATGAATTAATCCATTCCTACATAATAAATATAAGTTTTTGTTGTTAAAAATGTGTTAGAAAGCACCCAATTAATTGTAGAAATGATTTGGAACATTTGTTTTTGAGTTGGGATAAATTAAATGAAGTTTGGTTAAAGCTAAAGGGTGAAAAACGCAGTTTTTAGAGGAAGGGACGAAGTGGGTTATTCTCGTTCAAACGACTTGGAAAATCGTTCGAACGAGAATTCAAATGATAATTCTTGCGAGATTTCAGAAAGCATTTCGTTCGAAGTTCATTCCGATGAACTAGGCTTTTCATTCGAACGAGATTCCAGATTCGTTTGAACAAGATTCCAGATTCGTTCGAATGAGATTTCAGAAAAAAAGATATTTTCTCTAGACTAGTTTAAATTTAACGTAGTATCTTCGGGAGAAGCAAAATGACCTATATTAATATTCGAGTGAATTTTATTATGAGGATGAGTAGTGTAAGATTTGGGTTAACTACTTGGAATGTATATAAAAGGGAAATAAAAGTCCTTAGATGGGTGAATCACATTTGATGAAATACAATAGAGCGAATAAATCGTAAGTTACCTATTACCGTGAGTATTAGAGAGAAATTATACTACGTATGAATCTGGGTACTTGGGTTGTGTGTATACCTATGTATTCTATAAGTTGTGTGAATACTTATTGTATGATTTATTATGTGTAGGACAAACCTACACCGTTTACTCTCGGGAGGAGATTTTGCGTCGTGGACAGTCTTATTCTCATGAGCCATTGGGGGGGGGGGGTTAGACTTGTACCGAGAACATAGAACCTTTTATACGTGTTATCTGAGAGTATGATAGTTTCAACGGTTGAATGGGAGCATAGGTGTGTGCGTGATATATTTGGCTAGGAACTATATTCGCCTCCAATATATGTGAACTGCTTTTAAGGTTCAAGTGAGATATGGAACTAGTAGTCCTTTATTTAGTACGAGAGGCACATGGACATGATAGCAAAGTATGCATGCACCAGGAGGTCTCGGCCTAAGGGTGTAGTAGTACTGTATTATATATGTGATGAGAAATACATACACTGATGACTTATTCTTATGTGTGTGCCTAGTAGAAGAGAAAGATAATGATATTTAAGATAACTCTATTAAATGAGAATTTAGTTATAAAACGGGAAATTTATAATTGACGCACGGATAGGAAATATGCTATAACATATTGGATGAGAGATACGGGTGAATGGTATGAGTTACCATTTTTAGTAATAAATTTGGATTGGACTAGTTTGACGGGGTAGTATAATCAGGACGGGTGAGATATATAAGTTAGGCGTTTACAATAGATGAGAGGTGAGCACCTCAAGTAAGAGCACGTAAACCTAACATGTATATAATATTTGCAAATTTCGTATTTAAACACTTACTAAATTGTTAAACTGCTTTACTCGGGCCCTGACCCATTTTCTCAAAATCTCTATACTTTTTGCAAAACATTTTAGGTGCCCAGTCACATGGACACTAGGATTAGTAGGTTCTATCTTTTGGCGCGCTGCAACTGCTATGGAAGTTGCAGATCCTTGACATTAGGCGCCTCATTATTCCTCATTTCTTCATTATGAGCAGTTATTTCATTCAGTCATACATGTTTCCCATTCCATTTAGACATTTTTAGAGATGTTGGATTTTATTCCTTTTAGCATAGAGTATACTGGTTTCATTATGGATGATTGTATTATTACTTCATACTAGATTTGTGTATTTCAGACACCCTTTTATCTACCATATGGTGGATGTATGTATGGGAATATTTTATTCTTAAATTTGTATAGTGTGTTCCTGTTAACTAAAGATACAAAATTTGGCACCAGCCTTTCAAATACTAGGTGGTTAGTTTATATTAAAAAGTTTTCAACAGTGATGGTAAGAATGGACCAACTGGATATTCTATTTTAATTTAATAAAGGCCTGATCACCCGGTATTTAATTAAGTGGGGTGTCACCGATGGTATCAGAGCATCAGGTTCTAGAGTCTTTAGGATCTGTGTGGCTTATTATGTTTCCAGCGTGGCGTTTTTTTATGTAGAGCCCTATTTATAGGACTATTGTATTCTTATTTGAGCAATTTTTATCTTCAGATAATTAAGATATATTGAATTGAGTACTTATAAAAATTATTTCTTATTTCAGATTCCTCCCAGATGTGCACAGCGGGTCCTTAAAATGCCACAGCCAGATTCGCAGCCAGAACCGGCTCAAGGCACCATGAATGTTCCGGAGGTTGCCGCTATAGTTGCCCAAGCAGTGAATGCAGCATTAGCTATAGTGACACAATAGACCCCACCCTAGGCATAGGTGGTGGCACCAGCACAGGCTCAGGTGCTCCCCAGAGTGAGTTAGGGATGCCTTTCAGAAGGCACATCCTCCAGAGTTCTCAGGTAGTTCCGATGTTATTCTAGCCATCCAATGGAAAAAAGATATCTAGCGGCTTCTGAGGATGTATGTATGTACCGATGTTCAAAGGCATATTCAGGCTACGTTCAAACTAGTTGGGGAAGCACTACAATAGTGGGAGTCAATTACCACCTCCGAGGAGAGAAACTCTATGCCGATACAGGTTTGGCCGCAAGTACTTCTCGTCCTCCGTCCAAACTAAAATGAGGCGAAAGTTGTTAGATCTTACTCAGGAGGGTAAGGCATTTTCCGAGTACGAGGAGGAATTTATGAGGTTAAAAAATCTCGTGCCATGGGAGTGCCTACTAAAGAAAAGAGGATTCAGATGTTTATGGATGGCCTATTTTAGAGGATCTGGCAGCACCTATTGGGTAACCTCTCTTTAAGGACGTACGCAGATGTGTTAAATGATGCCTTGTTACATTTCCAAGACCAAGGCTTCCACCTTAAGGGGAGAAAGCGAGGAGGAGAGTTTAGCAACCAGTGCAAGACCGGGGGTGGCAGTGTTAATGGGACACCATCAGCTCAAAGTCAGTCTAGGTAGGGTGAGCAGAGTTCGCACCAGGGGAACCCTACTAAGAAACTCAGATCCAGTGATTTCAGATAGGGACAGGAACGTTTTTAAGAGGTCCAAGAGCGTGTACAGCAAGGCCAATAAGGCCAATGAAGGGGTAGCAACGGCCAACAAGGCCGAGGACAGCAGGGTCAGTGGTGGGGAAACTTTACTGGGAGATGTTTCACCTATGGCAAGATCGGGCACAAGAAATAGGATTTCCCTAATAAGGGCAGGGCTCAGCAGCAGCAGGGTGCTCTCCAGGAGCCATAGAGACTGATTTTTCCAGCTTCCCTCCTAGTGCCAGCACCGATTCCTACCTTACCTACCATTTCTATTTTTCCAGCGGCCCCACCTGCTGTTGAGGGTATGTTCTCCATTCATAGTACTTTGGGGCGTATTTGATTTGATACTGGGGCTTCACACTTATTATAGCCACATGTTGGCACAGACCACGAGGTTACTAGATACAGTAGATAGTACTATTACGTGTGTAGATTCTCCATTGGATAATGGAACGTAAATATTCTTTATTTGTCGGGGTGTGAGTGTAGAGATTGGGAAAATGATTTTTCCCACAAACATACTTATATTAGACATGACTAAGTATGACGCCATAATTGGCATGGAATGGCTAGAAGCTTATCGGGCCATGATTAACTGCTACAGTGGGAGTATTGTGTTTTCTATATCGAGCTAGGATATATCTTGGTGGCGATGCCTCATCCTGAAGGAGGGTCTTCTACCCATTCATAGTACATAGAGGAGGAGACCTCTAAGGGGGTGGTGATTCCCCTAGATTTGATTTCGATCATTTACGAGTTCGCTGATGTGTTTTAGGAGATACCAAGATTACCACCATGTAGGGAGATTGAGTTTGTAATATATTTATCATCGGGCACTCGTCCGATAGCTCGTTCACCCTACCCAATGGCTCCTACGAAGATGAGGGAGCTGAGGGATTAGATCGAGAAGCTTTTGGGACAGGGATTCATTCGCAGGAGTACCCCGCCTTGGGGTGACCCAATGTTGTTTGTAAAGAAGAGGATGGGTCATTAAGGTTATGTGTTGATTATCGGGAAATAAATAAAGTCACGATATAGAATAAGTATCCGTTACCCCGAATCGATGACTTATTTGATCAATTGAAAGGAGCACCATACTTCTCAAAGATAGACTTGAGATATGGGTACTATCTGTTGCATATCAGGGAGCAGGATGTATCTAAAACTGCCTTTCTGATGAGATATGGATCCTATGAGTTTCGAGTTATGCCATTCAAACTAACCAACGCTCCAGCTGTGTTCATGGACTTGATAAATAGGATATTCAGAGAGTTCTTAGATCAGCTTGTCATTGTCTTTATAGATGACATCCTGATTTATTACCAAACTGAGGAGGCGCATGTCGAGCATCTGAGATGGGTTTTGTAGACACTACGTGAGCATCAGTTGTATGCAAAATATGATAAATGTGTATTCTGGCTACAAAAAGTGCAATTTTGGGGGAACATTGTATCTGACAGGGTGATATCAGTAGAACCAAGTCGGGTGTCAGCAGTGAGGGAGTGGGGATAGCCCAAGACACCAACGAAGGCATGTAGTTTCTTGGATTTGATGAGATATTACAGGTGGTTTATTCGAGGATTTTCAAAGATTGACGATCCTTTGACTAACTTGACTCGAAAAGGAGTGTTGTTCATTTGGGATAATACTTGTCAGTCGACTTTCGATGAGTTTAAGGTCAAGTTGACTTCAGCACCGGTTCTCAATCTACCCAAGCCAGGAGTGGAGTACCTAATTTATACTAATTCATCCCCATAAAGACTTGGGGGAGTACTTTAGCAGGAGGACCGGGTTATAGCTTTTTCTTCCCGTAAGCTTAAGCCTCTCGAGATGAATTACCCCACCCACGACATGGAGCTAGCAGCAGTCGTGTTTTCCCTTCAAATTTAGAGACATTACCTGTTGGAAGAAAAATTTTGCCTCTTCTCAGATCACAAGTCACTACAGTATTTGATCACTCAGAGACAGAGGAATATGCAAAAGTGCAGGTGGCTTGAATTTATGAAGGAATATCAGTTCAAAATCCAGTATCACTCAGGGAAGGCCAATATGGTGGCCGATGCTTTGAGCCCTAGACCAGTGGGGGAGGTGTCTGAGATATGGAATGAAAAATGGAAGGAGCTTGGTCATCGGGATTCCGTTGCTAGATTTTTCATGTTAGTTTTGACCGTTACACCCCAGATTATCATGAGGGTGGTACAGGCACAGGCAGCGGATCCATTTTGTCAGGAACGAATTAGACAGGTATTAATTGGGGGAGCCGAGTCATACTCCATTAGTTCAGAGGGAGGTTTGAAATTCAACGGGAGGTTGATAGTTCCCGGGGGGAGGACTTACGATACATTGTGATGGTCGAGGCACACGAATACCAATTTGCGATACATCCTGGAGGGGCTAAGATGTACCAAGACATGAGACGATAATACTGGTGGAGTGGAATGAAGAGAGACATCGTTGAGTTCATCTCGAGGTGTACCACCTGTCAGCTAGTAAAGGTGGACCACAAGAGACCAACAGGAGTCCTATAGCCATTGGAGATCCCTATGTGGAAATGGGAGAGCATTTTTATGGACTTTATTACCGGGTTACCTACTTCATAGAGGGATCACGATTCTACATGGGTAATAGTGGATCGATTGACCAAGGTGGACCTTCTTCTGCCAGTCTGGAGAAATTACGCTACAACTCAGTATGCGAAGATTTTCATTGCTGAGATAGTACAGTTACATGGGGTGCCCCTCGATATTGTGTCCGACAGGGATAAGATTTTTGTGTCTGTCTTCGGGGAGAGCTTTCAGGAGGCCATGGGCATGGAGTTACTGTTGAGTATGGCCTATCACTCCCAGATACATGGGCAGGCTGAACGGATGAATCAGATGTTTGAGGACATTCTACGGATGTGCATTATGGATTTTAGGGTTGGGAGCAATACCTTCCACTAATGGAGTTTGCCTATAATAAATCCTATCAGTTCACTATTAGGATGTCTCCATTTGAGGCGTTATACGGTAGACCGTGTCGCTCTATCGCTTATTGATTGGAGGTGGGAGACAACAAGTTTTTCGGGCCAAAATTGATCCAGGATACCTCCGTCAGGATTGAGATGATTCGAAGTCGGATACGAATAGCTCAGGACAGGCAAAAGAGCTACATCGATGCCAATCAGTCCTTTCTAAAGTTTAATTTGGGGGATCGGGTGTTACTACGTGTGTCTCCTATGAAGGGGATAATGAGATTTAGGAATAAGGGAAAATTGTCTCTGAGGCATGTAGGTCCATTTCCTATCACTGAGCGGAATGGACGACTAGCGTATAAACTCGGGTTATCAGAGCTCTTACATCGTATTCACGATGTGTTCCACATTTCTGCATTGAGATGATATCTTTGGGATGAGTTGGCCTATACTCACATTGTGTTGAAGGAGAGGAGAGACCGGTGGACATCTTAGACCATAGTGATAGGAGACTGAGGTCGAAGGTAGTTCCGCTAATGCGTGTTCAATGGGGGCATCATAATGCCGAGGAGTCTACCTGGGAGCGCGGTGATGAAATTTATGATAGATATCCAGAGTTATTCTTACCAGTTATATTTTTCTTTTCCAAATATCGGGATGAAATTCCGTTATTAGGGGGGAATATGTAACACCCCATATTTTTATAATTGGATTAAATAAGAATTAAATTGGGATTAATTAAATTAAATTGGGATTATTTAAATTAAATTGGAATAATTAATCTAGGTTAAATAAATATTAATTAGCGAGATAAGGGTTAATATTTATTTATAGTGAATATTACTTAGTGAATGAGTAATAATAAAGATAAGAAAACTTTATGATTGTCGTTAGTGAGAAATACGACAATTATGATAAATTTTGTCGGGGCGTGCGCGTCAGTCGTGTCAGGACTTAGATCTAGAAATAAAATGTAATTTCATTTTTGATATTTCATATGGTTATTTTGAGTACGCCAGTATGTCTGGAAGGGTCGAGATAGTCAGAAAAGTCTACCTGGGGGTCTGGTTTGGGTCCCGGGGCAATTTCAGGTCAAACCGACACCCCGAAGGGGTATTTTGGCATTTTAAAATTTTGTAAAAAAGGGACCGACGAAAATTGGAGAGTTAAAGTATCAGGCACGTAGAGGAAGTTAGGGTTATCAATTGTTAAACCAAAAGAGAGAGCACAGGAGGGAGAATGAGAGAGTTCCTCGGAGTTTTAAGGCCAAAATTCATCATCTTGCACCAAAACATCACCAAATTGTAGATCGGGGAGAGAGGACCACAGCCATATCCTTATTCGTCAACGGATCAGACGTACTAAAAGAGGCAATTGTCTATCTTGCTCAATTATGTGCATATGTTATCCATGTAAGGGTAGATTTGAAGAAATACTCATGATATTAGGAATTTTAAACTTGTACCCAGAACATAGAACCTTGGATACGTGCTATCTGAGAGCATGATAGTTTCGACAATTGAATGGGAGAATAGGTGTATGCGTGATCCATTTGGCTGGGAACTATATTCGCCTCAAATATATGTGAATTGTTTTTAAGGTTCAAGTGAGATATTGAACCAGTAGTCCTTTATTTAGTACGTGAGGCACAAGGACATGATAGCAGAGTATGCATGCACCAGGAGGTCTCAACCTAAGGGTGAAGTATTGTTATATTATATATGTGATGAGAAATACATACACTGTTGACTTATTCTTCTGTGTGTGCCTAGTAGAAGATAAAGATGATGATGATATTTAAGATGACTTTAGTATATGAGTATTTAATTTAAAAATAAGAAATTTATAATTCATGCATGGATAGGAAAAATGCTATAACGTATTGTATAGGCGATATGGGTGAATGTTACGAGTTATCGTGTGTAGTAATAAATTTGGGTTGGACTAGTTTGACAGGGTAGTATAATTAGGACGGGTTAGATATATACATTAGGCGTGCAGATTAGATGAGAGGTGAGTACTTCAAGTAAGAGCACGTAAACCTAACATGTATATAATTTTTACAAATTTTACATTTAAACACTTGTTAAATTTTTAAACTATTTTACTCGAGATCTGACCCATTTTCCCAAATCTTTATTCTTTTTGTAAAACATCTTAGGTTCCCAGCCACAGGGACACCAGGCTTAACAGGTTCTACATTTTGGCGTGCTGCAGCTGCTATGGAAGTTGTTGGTCCTTGACATTAGACGCTTCAGTGGTCCTCAATTCTTCATTATGAGCCGTTATTTCATTCAGTCGGACATATTGTCCATTTCCATTTAGACAGTTTTAGAGATGTTGGATTTTATTCTGTTTAGCAGATTGTAGACTGGTTTTATTATAGATGACTCTATTATTATTTCAGATTGGATTTGTGTATTTTAGACACCCTTTTTATTCTATCTTTTTATCTACCATATGGTGGATGTATGTATGGGAATTGTTTATTATTAAATTTGTATAGTGCTTTCCTATTAACTAAAAATATAAATTTGGCACCAATATTTCAAATACTAGGTGGTTAGTTTATATTAAAAAGTTTTCGACATTGATGCTAAGAATGTATCAACTGGATTTTCTGTTTTAATTTAATAAAGACCTGATCACCCGGTATTTAATTAAGCGGGGTGTCACACCCAATACACTTTACAACCCAAAAAAGTCCTAACCGAGTCTGAATTGCGAAATTAATTACCGCGTGGAGATCTATGACACAAAAAGATAATAAGAGAGATTAATTAGTGTGGATAAGAGGCGATGTTTCCCATTTTACAATGACCGTAATCCGATGATGAGATCTTTTCACCATAAGAATTTCGTCTTTCAAATTTGTGTGCGTGACCTTGTATCCATTATATTTATTCTTTATATCACGCACACCGAGAGAAAATAGCCACATTATGAGTAATTCGTTTATGAGTGTATCCGTGAGAAATTGAATCAAAACGAATTTTCGAAAAGTAACATAATGATCAATCGGTGGAAGTTAGCGGTTTTATTTTTGGCTTCGCACACACACACATTACGAATAAGACTCTTGAATATAAATTTACGGTGACCATTTTTAGGGAATTTAAATTGTACAATTTTGAAGTATTTTGATTTTTTTGCCGAAAAATGAATTTTGTGGGTATATTCACTGCAAACCCTCACAAGACACAACTCATCCTACTAGGGTAACCTAGAGGTTTAAAGGCTTGTTGCATACGCCAAATGCAATCGCTTGCGTGCGAAAGAGGTATTTTATCCCAATAACATGTTTGCTAAGTGTTATGACCATGCTAAATGCAATCGCTTACCCGCAAAAAAGGTATTATATCCCAATAAAGTGTTTGAAGGATCCTTAACTCATCCTCTTATTCTTTTACATTGCTCAAAATGCGCAACTTTCTAAGGTAGGGGGATGTGACTCATTATACAAAATTTTGTATGATTTGAACATCGAACATTTTGGTACGACCAGCGAAGGCCGTAAGAAGGACCATGGGAGAAGAAACTAGTCAGAAGACATAAAGTGATTAGAGTCAATCACCACTTGTAGAAAGGTGTTTGATATTTAAAGAGACATTTGGGTACGAGTTGACCGTGATATCTTCCCTTCGATGTGGTAATAGAGATATAAGTGAAAATTTGAAACTTAGCATAAGGAGTAAGCTAGAGACCGATTGTGAGAGAACGGTTAAAATTGCATAATGAACTTCGTACCTGGAAGAAGTGCATAAATTATCAAAAAGGTCTATGGTTGATAAAGTACCCGTGAGTAGAATGTAAGCATGAATGAGAAATCCAGCTAGGATAACTAATGTTGATGTCGTCAAGGTTATACGATTACTAGTTATTGCAGTCTTTCCAGAAGAAGTGATCCAGGAGGGTTAGAGAACCTGGTTGAAAGGGAAGACTGGACTTAACGGTGTTAGTGAAACACCACATGTGAGTGTACCCAATAGGGAACTCATTTAGATGATTTTGATTGATTAACTTCCTACAAGTGACGATGAAGTTAATCAGGGTTGAGAAGGCCAACCCGAGTTTCGAAAGGCCAGCGTAGCCAAAGGGACAATGGAAGAACAATTGTGAGTTAAGACTGTCGGTTAGAGGGAAGGACATTCCAAAATGGTCAGTGGGAATAGTGACATGGAAATGGCTAGTGAAGTTTCCCTATGTGAATAAAGTGGGACTACAAATGTTAAATGTGTCCACAATTAAGAAGTGAGACCAAAGAGATTAGAAATGGTAAATCATGCCATTTAGGCATAACAGCTGGAGGAGTGAGACTTCAAGTGAAGGAATTTGGGTAAATAGAATTAGGCCTAGGAAATTTGCAACCCGAGAGTGATGGGTTTATGCTGGACCAGTGGGGTCCTTATTAAGAGTGGCATTTAGTATGTCAGTGTCAACGGGGCCCAGGATGTAAATGGGAGTACAGTAAAGCCATAATTGAGGCCTAGAGATGTTGGGCCAACGTTTCAATAATGGGCGTGAAATCCATGTGATGGAATAAATTATCCACAAAGAGAGGGGACAAACTATGGGATGAAATCCTAGATGTATAACGATTGCAGATGTTCATGGGTCGTGTTGACATCCTGCCACGTGCTGAGACCCCGTGATTTGGCAAGACCGATAAGGTTTTACTTTTTCCTTGTGAATAAAGGATAAATTCTAGTGACAAGGGTGTGTCACAACTTATATGTAAATTAGAAACCCTAAGACTCGCGTGCGGGTCGAGTTGAGTGGGAACGTTAGTTATAACAGTCTAGTTATAAACATATTTCTCATTGATAGCAGAGCATTTTGATGTCGCCCGTGAGTGAACCGGGTGGGCCCTAAGGGTATATTTTGTTGTTAAAACTTACTACTGCATAGAGTTAGCATTAGTAGAGTACATTATGGTAATGTGTAGTGATTAATTACTGTATGTTTGGACGATAGTAAATTGATTGTTATGACTATCGTGTCTGGTACTCCGAGAGGGGGTAATTTTTATTTTGTGATGCGCCACCTGAAATAGGGTTTGGCCCAGATATGTGTATATATGAAACTTTCATGGTATTGTAGACCTCAGTGAGTATGTCGTCTAATTATGTGTGATTCCGTTGAGTAGGAATTTATATGTCTGATAAAACTTAGAATACATTGTGTTCTTATCGAGCAACGAAATATATCTCATTATATATTTATTACGCTAAGTACTTGGGATAGTAAGAGCGTCATGCTTCATGTTACATTTTTGGGTCATGAGAATGGACGAGTAAACTTTTATGTCAAAATACAAAGATCGTGGAAAAGTACATAGTATGGACTGAAGGCCTTACTGACCTCAACAACCAACTAGTTTAGATAGGAGTGTATCGGGGGGTTCCTTATTCGGATTTTTCTTTATGAGACATCCCACGAATAAAACTAGCGAACGTAGGGAGTTGGAGAGAAGTTTGGTCGATAGTACATAAGTTTGTACGTTGGTTATTGTACCAATAAAAGAATATAATTGAGAGTTAAAAATTCCATTATGACCTAAGGACAATCGAGTCGCCTAATCTTAGTATCATTCTGAACAGAGTAATGATGCAATTGAAATATTAAATAAGTTATGACTAGTGGGGTGGTTGAGTGCACCCTTACTACATCAGAATTCCAGATATGTGAGAATTGAGATAAGAAAATTACATGTCAAATGTACGATGTTGCGCGAAGCATATGGTGTGTGGGTGACCTAGGTGATCAAATTAAGCAAGTGGATTTTGATTATCATGTGAATTCGATAACATGTAGTCAGTTAAACTGAAGCTTATTCTGTAAGATTTGTCAAAAACTTACGTTTCAAGATTTGTGTAATGTGATGCGGCAAAATCACATGTATCATGGTTAGAAGTACATTCAAGAGAGTAAAAATGTATCAGGTTCCAAATAACAGTGGTGAAGGGTTATGATGTAGAGCAATATTGCAAGGTTAATCTTGTAGTGGGTCACCTGACTGTTGGAAAAAGGGTGGATAATCTGAAACCGGTAGGGGCTTCTTCCACTAGATAATGGGAGAGTATACCCAATGATCTTCTCATGTAGATGAAATGGTGAGATTATAGGTACTGAAATGCGATTGATTACGGCCTAATATCCACAGTGGGATGGGCAGGACAAGCGGTTGAAGCGGATGCGGGAGAGCAAATTGTTATGTTCACTCCTAAATCTTCAGGGAGGATGACAGCAGTACCTTCCGCTAGTGGAGTGTGTTCAATAACTCCTATGAATTCATGTTTGGGCAGAGTGCTAGTAGAGGTTTGGCACGGTGAACTTGGTTGTTGTCCTACTTGATAGTTAGAGGTGGGAGACCAACTACCCTTGCAAATATCGGAGAAGAGTTATGATTATCATGTATATTGTGTGTGAAATATATATGGCACAATTAATTTACTCGTTCGAACGACACGAGATGAGGTCGTATTTATCCGAAAGGAGGATAAATCTAATAAGGTGCAATAGTAGAAGGCTATATAGAGAATATCTAAAATAAAGTTTAAGTAGTGAAACTTAAGCGGTAAGGCTTGGGCAATAGCCTATATGACAGGGTAACTTGGAGTTTAAAACAAACACATGTGAATTGTTTATTATTAAGGGTACTCGATAGCGTACTATATGGGTGGTACTGAGTAGCTTACTTGGGAGCATAAAGATGCGATGCGCAATATTTTTCTCAACGTTGTTTGTACCTGGTATACTTTGTCCGAATTTCGGGACAAAATTTTGTTGTAAAGGGGGGAGTATGTAATACCCCATATTTTTAACGATTCAAATAATTATGTGATTAATTATTATTGTGGAAATAATTATGTGATTAATTATTGTTGTTGGATTAATTAAATTAAAAATGCGAGAAATTAACTTTTAATTAATCCGGATTGAAATAATTATTAACTAGCGTGACAAGGGTTAATACTTATTGTTGAGAATTATTAATATTGTTGTGTGATATGTAATATGGAATTATGAAAGTTGATAAATTACCTAGAGTGAAATATACGGCAGTTTGGTACATTAAGTCAGGACACGCGTGTGAGTCGTGTCGAGACTAATTGAATGGAATAAAAAGGTAAATTATTTTTTTAAGTAACACATATGGTCATTTTGAGTGCGTCGTTGAGTCCGTAAGGGTCGAGATAGTCAGAAAACACTATCCGGGTATTTTATTTGAACTCCGGGTGATTTTAGGTCAAACCGGCACCCCGTAGAGGTAATTTTATAATTTCAATTTTTGGAGAGACTAAATGGAAGAAAATTAGGAGTGTGGCATATTAGCCATGTGCGAGGAATTAGAGCTCATTTTCATAAAACTCAATATAGGGTTAGAGAGAGACAGGGAGAGAGAATCCCAAAGAGCCAAACCCATTCGGCATCGTCTTCCACCACCGAGACCGCCATCGCGTAGATCGAAAGATGAGGAACGCGTCTATACCAACATCACCAACGGATCAGATCGTCATATTCGAGGCAATTGTTTATTACTTGCGTGTTTTGGTGATAATTGTGTTCATGTTAGAGTAGGTGATAACCCCTCAAAATTATGAGAATTAATTTGATGAAAAATTGATGATTTGATTTATTTTGGGAGTGAAATTTTAAGAGATAAATCCCTACATGTAAATAGGATTACATTCACGAATTTTTGGTAATTTTCATTAACAAATGCGGGTTTAATTTGGAGTTAAGCTCAAAATTTAAGAATTAGGGTTCTTGTTAAATAAACTGGGGATTTCGGAATAAATTGATGTATGGTGAAGATTTAATGATTCTAGGTTGTTAAAATTCATCTAAACATGTTAGAGCATCAATTGGATTTGTTGTTAGACATTTGGAATTGAAGAACAATAGAGGTTTTAGGGATAAAAATGGTGGAAAAAATGCAGAATGCACGGGAAGAAGACGAACAGTGACGTCTCGCGCGATCTCGCACGTAGGTCGTTCGCGCGAGATAAGGATCTCGTGCGAAGTCATTCGAATGACCCGTGGCAGTCGTTCGCGCGACATCTCACTCTCGTTCGAGAGAGATCAATTTCTAGTTCGAGCGACATCTGCTTCTGGTTTGAACGACAGGCTGAATTTTTGGGAAATTCCATTTTTACCCCCAAATTAATTTACGAAATATATTTGGGTGAGAAAACTGCTATTCGATGGACTTAGTCTAGTGCAGTCTTTTTGGGAAGTATTTGGGAATTAATACTTTAAATAATTGGAACGGTATGTTGGCCTTAGAGATTACGTGAACGATAGTAATCGAATTAAATATATTATACGTAGCGATGAGATTAAAATACGTATAAGATGTATATAATTTAGGTTGGGTGAATACCTATAAATTTTAATAGGATGTGTGTATGCCTATTACATGCTATAATTATTAAAGTGTACCAATGGGTGATAACTCGGGGGTACAAGAACATGTGAGTAATAGCAATCGAATAATATATATTATACGTAATGATGAGATTAAAATACATATAAGATGTATATAATTTAGGTTGGATGAATACATATAAATTTTAATAGGATGTGTGTATGCCTATTATATGCTATGATTGTTAAGTGTACTAATGGGTGATAACCAGGAGGTACAAGAATATTATTGTTAAGTGTACTAATGGGTGATAACCCTGGGGTACAAGAGTATGATTGATAAGTGTACTGATGGGAGATAACCCGAGAGTACAAGAATATAATTGTTAAGTGTACTAATGGGTGATAACCCAGGGGTACAAGATTAAGATTGATAAGTGTACTAATGGATGATATCCCGAGGGTACAAGAATTACCTAAGTGATAGTAATTGAATTAAAAATACCATACGTAGTGATGAGAATAAATTACGTATGAGATGCATATAATTTAGGTTGGGTGAATACCTATGAATTTTTAATAGGATGTGTGTATACCTATTATATGATGTTATTATTAAGTGAATTAATGGGTATTAACCCGAGGGTGCAGGATTATTATGGTAAGGGGAGCTAATGGGTCTTAGCCCGGGGGTAAAGAAATCGTATATATATGTATAGGGGTGATGGGACTATATGTATATATAAATAGAGATATGAACTTGTGAATATTCCTACTGAATGAAACTGGTAGATGTAGTGATAATAATAAAATGCTTTGTGCCAAGTGGTGTTAACCTAAGGGTGCAGGATTGATAAGTATATATATAGGGGTGATGTGACTATATATATTTATGAAAACAATTGGGAACATTCTACTTAAAATAAACTTAGTGGGTAAAAGATTAACCATTCGAACGGTGAATAATGAAACTTTTTGTTATGTGAGATAAACTATTTCTTTAACGTATTGTATGGGCGATGTGGGCATACTACTGGAGAAGGTAGATGATGATATTATGATTTCAAACTAGTTAGGTCGGTTAGCTTAGCTAGTGTGGGTTAGATGTACGTTAGGCGTGCACAATAGATGAGATGTGAGAATCTCATGTGAGTGCGATATCTAACATGCACATAATACTTGCTTCATTGCAGTTTTAAATACTTGCTAAATATTTTTAAAACATTGGGCTCTGACCCATCTCTTGCATATCTTCTCTCTTTTGCTACATATATGTATCATATCAGGTGCTCATCCATAAGGATACCGGAACTAGAGAGTTGGATTCTTTTACGTGCTACAGTTATTGTGGAAGCTGTAGGTCTTTGTAGTAGACGCCTCCATCCTTTCCATTCAGTTATCTAGACATCTCAGATGGGGCATGTGTCGTCCATTCATAGTTTTTATCAGAGTTATTATCCATTTTACTCTACAGTTATTTTAGATGGATGGAATTTTACTATGTGTACGTAAATTTGGAGTTTTGAACTGGGAGGTTTTTACCCAATCTTATTTGTTCTAGTGTTTGATTCATGTGTAGTATATTCATGTGTATGATGAATGGTTTATATTTTCATAAGTAAACATAGAAATGGTTTTTATTTGGTTATATGTAAAAAGGAAAAAAGTTTTTGGCACCTAGCTTAATTCTATATTAGGTGATTAATATGTTTTTAAGTTTTTCGACAGTGATGCTAAGAATGAACCAACTAAACATTTTGTTTTAAATTTGGTAAAGGACTGATCACCCTATATTTTATTGGGCGGGGTGTCACACCTGATTCTTCCCACCTTTCACGGTTTAGATTCATAGAAACCAGACCTCCACATCCGTGAGTTTGAAGAGGCATGCGAGATGTTTAGCGATAAGGCTTGCACTCAAGATGTCATTCGCCTAAAACTTTTTCCTTTTTCTTTAAAGGATAAAGTTAAGACCTGGCTTTGGTCTTTATCACCGAACTAAATCGGATCATGGAGAGATATGAAATCCAAGTTTGTTCTGAAATTCTTCCCCCAACATAGAACGAATTCCATCATGGCTCAAATTCAAACTTTTAGACAACAAGAAAATGGACCATTTGATCGATGTTGGGAGCGCTTCCAAGAGTTAGTTAACACATGCCCACATCATGATTTTGAGAAGTATAACCTTATCTCTTTCTTGCATCAAGGGATAAGTGTAGGTTCCAAATAACTCGTGGAAACTGTGTACGAAAGAGAATTTTGGGGGTTAAATGCAGTTGATGGCAAGGCCCACCTTAAGTATGTCGCCAAGACTACTCAAGAATGGGATACATTCAATCCTAACACCCAAACCCGAGTTTGACAAATGTCCACTGCTACTTTTGAGTTCGATCTCTGTCACGTGGATAAGGACGCCGAGTGGAAACATCGAGTCAACCAAATTGACAAACGATTAGAAGACGTACTCGAATCACGGGCAAGAGAAACACCCGAACCCACCCAAGCTGTGAAAGAAAAGGTGCATGCCATTTATGAGGCGGGTCATTTAAAGAAGGAATATTCGATAATAACCGCCTAAAAAGTCATGATCCATGAGCAAGTGGAAGTTGTACGAGTATTTAAGGGAAATTTTAATTCCCCTCATGGCAATTATTACAACCCTTAGTGGAGAAACCATCCTGGGTTTAGTTATGGGCAACCAAATACCACGTTAAATCCTAATTCACATGTTGCCCCTCATCCACCACTAACTCCGCGCTTTCAACAAGCTCCACACATGCAAGCATAACCTCTGGCACCATACATCACCCCACCCAGAAGAAATTTCAAGGATATTGTGAATCAATTCATACAATCTTAACAGGCAACCAATGCTCAGAACGCCCGAATGTTTTTCGAGATGCAAGCAAGCATTTCAAAGTTGCAATCATCTTTAAGTATCCAAGAGAAGGGTAAGTTTTTGGCCCAAAGACTAAAGACCTCCCCAAGGCTAACCTAGTGTTAGATCTACATCCAATGACCATCGAGAGTAATGTCGAGCGGTCACCACTTTATGAAGTGGGATAGTTATTGATTAATCACCTCCCCCACATGATGAATCTAAAGATAAGGAGGTTTAGCCCGACACGAAAGACACCAAAGATGCCCCCTTAAATGAAAGCGACAATGAGGACGACACTAGTGGGCCTGAAGTCGTAGTGAAATCACTCACTGTTGCGCCTTTCCCTCAACGGTTGGTTCCACCTGAGAAAGGGGCCTCCCGCGATGATTTTTTAGATGTCTTTAAGAAATCCAAGCTGAATTTACCTTTTTCGATGCCATAAAGCAAATTCCTGTCAATGCGAAAGTCCTTAAGGACTTATTGATGGTGAAAAGAAGGCTAAAGGTGAAAAATAATGTTTTCCTAGAACATAATGTGAGCTCCGTTATACTTAATGACCTCCAACCTAAGTTTAAATATACGGGTGCACCTACCATCTCGTGCATCATTGGAAAGAGCCGAATAGAAAAAGCCTTGCTTCATGTAGGGGCGAGTGTCAAAATTCTCACTTATTAAATATATATGCAACTAGATTCGGGGGACCTCAAGCCCACATCAATCACTCTTCAACTCGCAGATCGTACTGTGAAAATACCTCGATGGATTGTCGAGGACGTGATAGTCCAAGTGGACACATTCTACTTCCCGATAGATTTTTTCATTTGGGACACGGAGCCCTCCATCCCCACGTGGAATCATGTTCCTGTCATTCTAGGCCGCCCATTTTTAGCTATGGCTAACGCGTTAATCAACACTCGAAATTGGCAAATGCAACTCACATTCGGCAACATGACCCTTGAGACGAATATTTTCAATATCTTTAGGCTAGTGGGTGAGGAGGACGATTTTCACGTGGTAGATCTTATCGAGGAGATAGTAGAGGAGCACATAAAGGGAATCATCGGTGAGGATGCCTTAGGAGCATGCCTTATTTCGGGTAGTGAGAGTGACGGGACATACACCGACTTTGAGAAGGCGTGGAGGAGGCATGTTTAGTGACCGCTATTGAGAGTGAGAGAAAGAGTGTAGGCGTGAGTGGGAGAGAGAGTTTAGATGAGAGTGTGAGAGAGTATTCTGAGGATGAGTGAGAAAGGGAGTTAGGAGACATGAGCCTAGAAAATTTTGAAAAAGAATTCGGTCCGGTGGATGAGAGCCTCACTGGCGAAGTCCACTCTTTATTGGACTCATGTAGTAACTTAAAAGAGAGTGAATGGAAATATATGATAGATCAATTCATTCTTTGTGACCATACACCCATGCCACTTGAGTACTCGGATGCGATAGAGGAGAGGACTCGAGTCTCGTCTGATTTAGAGCTCGACCCATGCATTCCCGAAGTTAAGGGAGATCTAGGTTTAGCATGTCCCTCCAATTATGATCGTGACATCCCCCCAAGTCGGTACAAGTATGTTGTGATTCGATTATGCACCATGAGGATCCCATTCACCCCAGTCATCAAAAGCCTCAAGGTATCCCTCTTATTTATGGGGCTGGTCCCAACTTGTTTCTACTATTTGTTTATGATGTGAGGAAGAGGTGGACGGGGAGAGTATTGGACCCCGTTCATAGGGTCGGGTAAGTCTTAGGGGAGAGAGAAAGGTCGTCGCACCCCCGACGCGTATGGGGTGATTTTTTTGTTATATTTTTTAGTCGTGTGTTGGAGTTATATAGTGTCTTTTTACATTTTAAATATTTGCATGTCTTATTTGTCGCACTTATTATATCTTCTTTTTTAAATTTTTGTCCTTTTGATTGAGGGAAATGCAAAAGTCTAAGTTAGGGGGTGACAAGTGCGACTTTTAGAGTCACAAATTTTTAAAATGCCCAAAAAATTGAAAAATTCAAAAAATAAAATAAAAATTTTGAAAAAGTCAAAAATATTTTTCTTCAAAATAAATAAAAATTAGAATTTAAAAGCTTCGAAAATGTCACAAAATTTTGTTTGAAGTCTCAAATTGTTAAAAATCAAGAGCACTAAGCCGAAATTGATCAAAGATGGAAATTCAAAGAAAATTGACGACTTAACGAATAAGTGTGGAGATTACTTAACCCGGTGAGATTTCGAACCCTTCACTTTTTCTGAGTAATTAAATCAATTTGAGTTAATGGTTAACTGAAAGTTCATTTCAGTGTTAAAATAAATCGTTGAAGATCTCAATTCATTTGTTTTGATCGGTTACGAAACACGAGCAAGACGTTATATTGAAAAATGCGCTAAAAATATCTCTAAACTATATTATTCTCGAGACGCATATGGTAAAACAATTAGTAATTCGGATAAATGAAGTTAGGCCATTGTTTCTTTACTAAAAAATATGACCCATAAAAAGTTGTGAAAAATAATACCCTTTTACTAGCCCAATAGAGCCAAATAGTATTTTCCCTTCTCGTTTGTAACCCAAATCAACCATTTAGTTCGAAATTGTGAAAATTGAACATTCATTAATTACGTCCAAAAAGTGCACAAAAATGGGCAAGAAAAATTGAATAATTCTCAACAAAAATAGCAAAACAAATATAAAAAAATGTGAAAAGTAGAAAAATAGAAAAAAATAGATAAAGAAGAGAAAAATGAGCAACATCCCTAAAAAGCACTAACGGCCATCATAAAGAAAATTTCCAAGTTCAAAATTCCCAACCATTCCCAATTTATCCAATACACCTTACAACCCAAAAAAGTCCTAATCGAATCCAACTTGCAAAATTAATCACCGCATGGGGAGTTAAGACACAAAAAGATAATGACAAAGATTAATTGGTGTGGTTAAGAGGCGATGTTTCCCATTTTCCAACGACCGTAATCCGATGATGATATTTTTTCACCATAAAAATTACGTTTTTCAAATTTGTGTGCGTGACCATATGTCCATTATATTTACTCTTTATATCACGAATACCGAGAGAAAATAGTCACATTCTTAGTGATTAGTTTGTGAGTTTATTCGTGAGAAATTGAATCAAAACGAATTTTCGAAAAGTAACGTAATGATCAATCAGTGAAAGTTAGCGGTTTAATTTTTGGCTTCGCACATACATTACGAATTGAGACTCTTGAATATAGATTTATGGTGACCATTTTTGGGAGATTTAAATTGTAAAATAAGTATTTTGATTTTTCTTTGAGTCAAAAAACGAATTTTGTGGGTATATTCACTACAAATCCTCACGAACAGAATTCGTCCTATTAGGGTAACCTAGGGGTTTAATGTCTTGTTACATACACTAAATGCAATCGTTTGTATGTGAAAGAGGTATTATATCCCAATAACACGTTTCCTAAGTGTTATGATTGTGATATGATTCTTTTAGATTGCTCAGGACGATCAAAGTTCAAAGTTTGAGAGTTTCATTAGGCATAAATTCTTAGGATTTATTTCGATAATTTAGAGGCTTCTATTACCCCATGTAGTGTAATTTGAGTTGATTTATCTCATATCCTTATACTAACATCTTCTATCTAGTGCATCTAGTTTCGGGTGTTTCTCTTACATTGTAAGGACATTTGTGTCCGTTATCAATTTATATGTCGTATACCATTACACTGTCAAAGAAGTTCAAGTTCACATTCACATTAAGATGGATCCGAATAATCAAGGTTCTTCAACATTCAAGCCTCCGCGGGATTTACTTTTGTAAGGTTTTGTTTTAGAGTACCTTAATAATGCACTTACAATATTGGGATTTTTTCATAAAATATTTTCTAAGTGTTGAGGCGTTGTTTTTCGTCAAAATGAATTTTCCAAGATTAAAAGAAGAATTGTGAAATAAAAAATTAAATTTATTTTTCGTGAATTTTCTGGTTCAAACGACATGGGATCTAGTTCGAACGACATCAGATCTCGTTCTAACAACATGGGATCTCATTCAAATGACGCACCGACTGAAATTTTTTATATAAAGCGCATTAAATGAAGTGTCTTTCGTTAAGGAGACCTGTGCAAAATTTGTCTACATTTTCTGCAAACAATAGAACGATTTCGTCTTCTTCATTTAAGTGTTAAAACCTTTTTGTTTTCAATTCACAAAATCCCAATATCATTACATAAATTGTTTTGTAACCCAAAGAACAACCGTGCTATTGTTCAACTTCTGTGGAGAAGGCATCTCCATACCTTGTGATTCATGGAGGTAAGTCGTTGTTGATTGATGGATACCGAGCATATATCTCAGCTTGTGGATGACTTGAACTTCGGGATAAGGCATAGCTTTAAAGGTTTGATGAAGACACCGTGTGTTACACATTTGGGTGATTATCAGGTTGTATGTAAGTCAATGGTCTTGTAAACTTTTCAAAGTGTTAAAAGGTTTTTACCCGAAAGGGGTTTTTTCCTGAATCTGTCGTCTATATTTTACATGCATGATTTGATTGATTTAATTGAACACTTAGATGCATGCATAGGGGCTGAATAAAATTGAATTTGGTTTGTTCAAATTTAAACACCTAATTAAATAAGTGTGTTTGAATCCATTAGAGAATTGTGAACTCGATTGATATTGCACACATTATTTTACAAATTGGTATCAGTGCCAGTTGCACTAATTTACTGTATAGATCCTGTAGTGTAATTTTGTGATGGTTATCTTTGTTCATCACTCGTGTGCTTATTTTTGTCTCTTGTTGGATTCTCCTTTGAATTTGAAATTTGCCGAAAAAATTGAATTTCTTGAAAATCGTTTGAAAAATGTTTTGGAACTTTTGCAAACTACTCAAAATCACAGAGATTTCCTTTGTGAGAAACTTGAGGACTTGGACCGCGATCTTAAAAAATTAGAATTGTCCAAAATGGAGAGTGATGATAGAGTCCTATTTTTAGAAAAAAGAATTGAAGGACTTAAAAATTACTAGGGTTCCCGTTTGTACCATCGAGGACACAAAATTAATCGATGATTTTACGGCATGTGAAAAGACTCAAAGGTATAAGTTTGTTTTAATTGAGGGTGAGCACGATAGACTGTTAAGTTTAATTGATAATTGGAAAAAAAATATCTCCATCTTTGGAAGAGTCTAACCCTTTGGTTGAGTCAAAAAATTTGGAGTTGAAAAATGATTTAAATGACTCGAGTAGTTTGTGTAGTAGTGGTAATGGCTCGTCGTGTTCAAATTCTTCCGTTGCTAAAGACAAGACCATTATTTGTTTAAGAGGTTAAATTATTCCAATGACGTTAGAAAATGTCAACCCATAGGTGTCGTTCCACCCGTTTACATTTGTTCACATTGTGGTAGGAAAGGGCACCTTTGGCGTTTCTATTTTGATCTTCGAAGAGGTCCTAGCAAGTTTATGTCTAGTGTTCCCGTGATTCCCAAAACCCCCACACGACGTTTCACATATATTTGGGTTAGGAGATCACTTTTAGAGGCACTAGATATTAGACTAGTTGATTCTCGATTGCTAGCACGTAATTCTTCTCTTGCCATATCATATAGATGATTGTGTTTTCTTATTTTTCATACACTAGTTGTGTTTTATAATATACTTTTGCTAGTATTATGACTTGTGTACTTTTTGTATTAGATTTTTGTTTTTGAAAAATTTACGAAAAATACAAAAAGATTTATTTTGATAAAAATTTTGAAAAAGACAAAAAGAGTTTCGTATTTTGTTTACACCATATATGAATGCTCACTTAGGATGATCGAGTCACAATTTCATTCCATTTATCCATAGGACAATTTGATAGTGTTTTGAGACAATATGTTGTGTCATTCATGTGCTTTACAAAGTTTGGAGTCTTTGAGATGATATAGTGGTGTTGCCTACATGTTTGACTCTTTTGTCCTTTATTTCACACATGCATGGATTTATTTGACTTTTGTGCTTGTCTATAATATGTTGGTTGAGTGTTTTCATCTCAATTCTGTCTATACAACGAACCAAATGTGATAAAACTTGACAAAATGTAGTGCATGATATAAACCGTTTGTGAGTTTGTGTGATTTTTTTAAAAAACGAAACAGGGATGCGAAAGGTATTTTAATTTTTCCTTTGCGGTAAAGCCACCATTTAAATGGACCTAAAAAGTGAGGAATTTAAAATTATACGGGGTCCAATGACGGTTAAAAGAGCCCGAAAGAATTGTATGGCAATAAAAAAAATTATGCTAAAAATGGGCCAATAGGTTTTTTAGTTTCATCATCTCATAAGAAAAATATAAAGCATCATCTTTTAATGAGGGAGTTTTGGATTGAATTTAAAACGGTTTGCACATCCTTGAAAGTCATGAAAAAGCATTACATAGTTTTTTACGTTATTGGTTTGGAAATCATTTATACTTTGATTTGTTGGTATGATTAAGACGATGTCATATAAATTCAATAATTTTTACACCTAAGGACTATTTTGATGTTCATTCGTTAGGAATACACTTATGCATCGAGCACACATGTCATGATTGAGTCAAATTTCCTATCGAATCTATTCACACCCATTCATTATGTTTCCATGAT
Source organism: Sambucus nigra (assembly GCA_949130495.1). NCBI lineage: Eukaryota > Viridiplantae > Streptophyta > Magnoliopsida > Dipsacales > Adoxaceae > Sambucus > Sambucus nigra. The sequence goes on along the minus strand of OX422217.1, from coordinate 236,061,651 downwards.
TTGGTAATCTTTGTATAAATTCATGGTGTGTGATTTTATAACATCGTTTTTGGTTTTTTGTATTAAAAATCAAAAATAGTCTTTTTGCCTTGTTTCTCGTGACACCCCGATTTGATTTATATTGTTTATTTTTTTCCTTGTCTATTTCGGAAAAATAAAAAGGGGGAGAAGGAATAATGACTTTATGGGGGAGTTTATGCATGGGTAATTGATTATGCTTTCATGTTTATACTTATATCATTTCAAACTTGATATGTCGTGTGATATTTATTTTATCTCATGTGTGTAGGTACAATTGAAGATCATTTTTGCACACCATAATGATGACAAAGGATGTTTAAAGTTTGTTGAAGATTGAAAAAATTTGAAGACCCGTCATTTACCTTTTCAGTTTTAGGTTTATGGGAGGGTAGACTTATATAGGTCATATTCATGTTTTGATAATTCGGGTTTTTTATTTTATATCAGCATAGACATGGGAGGATATTTGTAAGGACATTTGTGTCCGTTTTCAATTTGTATGTCGTACACCGTTACAACGTCAAAGAAGTTCAAGTTCACATTCACATCAAGATGGATCCGAATAATCAAGGTTTTTCAACATTCAAGCCTCTGTGGGATTTACTTTTGTAAGGTTTTGTTTTAGAGTACATTAATAATGCACTAAGAGTATTGGAATTTTTTCATTAAATATTTTCTAAGTGTTGAGGCATTGTTTTTCGTCAAAATGAATTTTACAAAATTAAAAGAAGAATTTTGAAATAAAAAATAAACTTTATTTTTCGCGAATTTTTTGGTTCGAACGACATCAGATCTCGTTCGAACGACATGGGATATCGTTTTAATGATGCACGGACTTAAAAATTTTTTATATAAATCACGTTAAACGAGGCATCTTTCATTAAGGAGACTTGTGCAAAATATGTCTACGTTTTCTGCAGATAGCAGAAATATTTCGTCTTCTTCATTTAAGGCTTAAAACCTTTTTGTTTTCGATTCACAAAATCCCAATATCTTTATATGAATTGTTATGGAACCCAAAGAACAACCGTGCTATTGTTCAACCTCTCTGGAAAAGGCATCTCCATACCTTGTGATTTTTTGAGGAAAGTCATTGCTGATCGGTGGATACTGAGCGTATATCTCAACGTGTGGACGACTTGGACTGCGGGCTAAGGCGTAGCTTTAAAGGTTTGACGAAGACACCGTGTGTTACACTTGTGGGCGATTATCAGGTTGTATGTAAGTTAATGTCCTTGTAAACTTTTCAAAGTTTTAATAGGTTTTTACCCGAAAGGGGGTTTTTCCTAAATCTGTCATTTTTATTTTGCATGCATGATTTGATTAATTTGATTGAACACTTAGATGCATGCATAGGGGCTGAATAAAATTGAATTTGGTTTGTTCAAATATAGACACCTAATTAAATAAGTGTGTTTGAATCCATTAGAGAATTGCAAACTCGATTGATATTGCACACATTATTTTACATACATTTTGCAGGAAATTTATGCAAGTGAAGAAAAGAGAAAACTCAAAATCAAGAAAAAGGAAAAGAAGAAAAGTCAAGGGAAAAAGAGTAATTTTAGATTCAGAATTCAGACGTGGAAATTTGCAAGCGGGACTCAGATTGGGATGATGTTTCTTCCTATGCGCTTGTGGACAGTACAGAAGAAAAAAATAGAATAGGTTCAACGCGACGAATTTTGAATTTTTATTTCTTAAAATTAGAGTTGTGCATGGTGCAAACACTCAAAAAAAATTGAGAGTGATATTCTATTGTAAAACTAGACATTAGATACTTAATTTTTACATGGTTTTGAAAGCTTCTTGAAGGCAAGAACCCTAGGATTCATCTTCTTCATCGTTGTTCATCATTTACATTAACTCTACCGGTTTTTCTTCAATACAAGTATAGTTTCTTTCTTGATTTTAATTTCTCTCTTCTTTTTGTCTTGTGATTCATTATTTCTTAGTTAGAATTCTCTTGTACATGTTTGATTGCATTTTTTTACGTAAGAATGATTTCATGCAACGTTGATTTCATGTCTAGTCATATTTACACCATGCCCGGTAAAGTTTTTAGCTAATTGGGGTACATGAACTGTAATACTCCGTAGTTTTAACGCATTATTAATTACTTGTGTGTGCACGCGTAATCAAAATGATTGAATAGAGAAATTAAATTAATGCATAATTAATTACCTATATGTGAGAAATAAAATAATTTAATGGGGAAATTAAATTGACTTATGATAAATATTAATTAGAGTGATAATGTTTATCTACATATATGTTTACTAACGTGAAGAGTAAATATGAACGTATGATTTTAAGTTATGTCATTAATGAGTGATAGCGACTACTATACAAATTTTGAGCATGGGACTTAAGAGTTGGGTGCGAAAAGTATATTTTATATAAGTGACTCGGATGGCCATTTAGAGTACATCAATGTTTCCAAATGTGCTGAAATAGTTGAAATTAAGTACCCGAAAGTTATATTTGTGTTCCGGGAGTTTTTAGTGACTCGGAAAAGGGTATTGTGGTCATTTTACACCCTAGGTTTTAATTAAATCCAAAAATTACCCTTAAATTATAAATAAAATGGGTTAGGGCTTAGTCTTCTCTTTTGTGTGTATAAGAGAAGAAGAAGAAGAAGAAGAAGAAGAAGAAGAAGAAGAAGAAGAAGAAGAAGAAGAAGAAGAAGAAGAAGAAGAAGAAGAAGGTTGTCATCTTCTTCATCAACACCTCCCTACACAAACCAAAGGCAAGTTAATCTAGATTGTTAAATCTTGAATGTTTGATGAAAAAGTGTATGAACATGAGTTGAATCCCTAAATCTTGAAATTGATGAGATATGATTAATATCTAAATGATTTACGATTCATTAAACTAGAAACAAATTGAACTCATAAAAATTTGAAATTAAAAAGGGGTGGTCATTGCAAGTTAATTTTGGGTCTATTTTAAGCCCTAAATGGCTGTGTGCTCACGATTTCTTGTAGAAAATCATGTTCTAAACAACTTTGTAGTTTTAAGTTTTTTCAGAAACGGATCAAAAAATCCTCAATCGGCGTTTTATATTTCTGGGCAGAAAGTTATCGAAAACAGGGGAGAATATTACATATTAGTTTCGGGTCTGTTTTATGCAAGCTATGGTATCATGCTCGCGTATCCTTATAGAAAATCACATTTCGAACAACTTTGTAGTTTTAAATTTTTCTAAAAACGGATCGAAAAAGCCTCAAATAGACATTTTACAATTCTGGGCAGAAAGTTGTTGAAATAAGAGTGCTAAGATATATCACCTTGAAATGATTATGTTGAATTAGTAAATTAATGATGTAAATTATGTTATATTGTAAATAATGACTATTGTATAACTCGAGTAAGAGACTTGACACGATTGTATATATATATATATATATAAGCGTGAAATTATTTTACATGTATATTGTTGAGTATACACTAGACAAGTCCTCCGATCGATGTAGGAACATGTTGAATGTGATTTTTTATGATTGATCCGGTTAGGTTCCGCTTGAGTGCCGTGTCAGAGATAAACCATCGGAACCGGATACATGGTTGTAATGCGGGTCGAATAGAAAGACCTTGGAATGCCATGTGATTTAGGACTTAGTATGATTGCCCTTGCCACGTAATATTGGGGAATATTTATGACACCCCGACTAATTAAATACCGGGTAGCTACTCCTTTATTAAATTAATACAAAATGCCAAGTTGGTTCAGTTCATAACATCACTGTCGAAAACGTTTTAACAATTACTAGCCACCTAATATATAAAAAGTGAGTTGTCAATTTTAATTAAATCCAATTAACATACAATAAGTGAATTATGAAATGCTAACATAACCACCACAACATAGTACCAATAGAATAACCATCAAATAATAATGAGTCTGGAGGAATACTCCTCACAACAATCCAAATACTGAAATAAATAAATACCAAGTCTGCATCACTAAATTAGTTACAACCCAAAGTCTGAAATAACTGAAAAGTAAGATGTCTCTAAAAGGAATGGGGCGACATGCCCAACAAATGAGAAAATCTGATAATGGAGTCAAGATCGAAAATGGAGGCGTCTACTATCAAGGTCCTGTAACTTCCACAGCAGCTACAACACGTCACCTGAATATAACTCCTATGCATGGTGTCCTTATGGCTGGGCACCTAAAAGGTTTTACAAAAGAGATTTGAAAGCAAACGGGTCAGAGCCCGATTTTGAAAATAGTTTAAAAATTTGCAAGTGTTTAATATCATTAAACAGTGAATATAAAGTACATGATAGTATGTTCATTCACATGAGTTCCTCACCTCTCAACTAATTGTGCACTCCTATCATACCCGTACCCATTCTAGTTATTCCCATATCTAACTAGTCTGATCCAAAATCTAACATTGCTATACGATATACAATTAAACTCCCAACGTCTTCTATTTAACAGAGTGTTATGCCTTGCTACACAGTTTCCCATATTAGTACTACTAATTACTAGAGATCTTTCATTTTCACTTTACAAACCGTTACTGTTATTTATACTCACATTTATTCTTGACAATTTATTTCAATTAACAGTATATTAATTCTCATCATAACTATACAATACTAGCACCCCAAGACTAAGCTGCGGTGCACACATACTCTGCTATCCAATCCCGGTACATCACGTACATAAGGACCACGTATTCCGAATCTCTCAGGAATCGTTTCATTAAACAACAATCACAAACAATAAAGGCGAACATAGTTCACATCACATGGGTCACGCACATACCTACGCTCCCATGATCAGCAGACTTATTAACTTCTCAATAAGTCCTTCTCTGACCTATGTCCTCGAGGTACCAATCTAAATCCCCCCTTAGGCACACAAAGATTAGATGGCCCTGATCAAACGCCGACCTCCCATGATAGCAAGTACGGTAGGAATGTTATACACAGATAACTACATATACTAAGCATCCGCACATCTTAGATATCACAATATTTCATTAGTGGTATACTTCTCGTTCTTATACCAATATTTAGTGTTATACAACTCACAAGTCCCCGGTTTATATGTATTTAAGTTAACAACTCTTCTCACGTCGTGATTAGTTACTCGCTTTCCAATCCACAAATGTCATCCGGTTTACTACAAGATTCTAAGTTTTACTCTTCAATGTACCCCAATCTCCCAACTATACCCACTAGTTAATAAGGGAAGGTTATCTCACCGTTTAAATAAGTCTACGGGGTACTAGAAATAAATTCAGGCCAAAAAGGCCATTATGTCAACTCGTTCGAACGAGGTCGTTCGAACGAGGTCATTCGAACGAGTGTCGTTCGAATGAAAGGCTTCGAATGAACTACTAACTCGTTAGAAGGGATACTGTCATCTCATTAGAAGTTCGTTCGAACGAGGTCGTTCGAACGACCTGGGCAGGTCTTCTAACGAGATGGCAGTTTAAGCCCAGAAATTCCCAAGTCCGTTTTTCTCAATTCTTCTCTTCTCTAAATCCACCCTAAGACCATCCAATTTGTGTTTTAACGTTTATAAACCATTTCTAATCATCCTAGATCATCCCTTAACATATTTTAGGGGTCAAATCTTACAAATCAACACGGAATTTACATAAATCTCCAAGTATTTCCCAAACCCTATGAACACGAACCCAGAATTTTATTATGCCCAATTACTCATCATAAATTCTTTTTTAAATCATCATATATAGCTCTTCGAATACTAAATCAGTCCATCATCATTCTACATGCAAATCTTAACCCAAATTTAAAGTTTCTCCAACAATTTTATTAGTTTTCCTCAAAACTTTCAAGACAAAAATAGTTTCTACACTTAACATGGAAGAAATATTCAATGCACTTAAAAATATTAAATCACTTGCCTTATATTCGTCTTCCAGATGTGTTGTCGATGATTCGAGGTTGATTCTCTCCTTTAATCAGTCACAAATCCTCTCCAATTTGATGGTGGTGAGTGTTTTAGGTTTGGAATCCTATGGTAACTCCTCTCTAACTCCCATAGCCCACTTCTAAAGCTTTTAGCTGGTAATGGACTTAGTGGCCCCTTTAAAATAATAAATATTAACTCTAATTTTCGTGGGTTTTAATTCCCTTATTTTTAAAATTACCAAACTACCCTTTTGGGTTGCCGGTGTGGCATAAAAATGCCCCGGGACCCAAACTAAACTCCCGGCTAGTGTTTTCTGACTATTTCGACCCTTTTGGACACGTTGGCGCACTCAAAATGACCATTCGGTTGATAAAAATAAAATTCATTTTTTAATTCAATTAATTACGTTCCTGACATGGCTGACACGCCCGTCCCAATTAAATTTTTCCAAATTGCCGTATAGCTACCTCGTGACAATTTAAATATCATCAATACTCATGTATTACCATACATACTCGGAAATAATAAATTTTTAACATCATAATCAAATACCAACTCACATCTCGTTAGTATTTATACCCGAATTAATTTCCAATTAATTCTCATTTAATTTAATTAATCCCTTAAATAAAAATCAATAAAATTACGGGGTATTACAATATTTGTTTGTAGGCCTAGTGTTACGACTTGTTCCCCCGGGTAACGATAGTGACCCAATATGACTTGTTGTGTGAGATATTATGCTTAAGTCTCAAAGTAATATCCAGAATTAATGCATTTGATATTATACTTTAAGGAAATATTTTGATACGTTAAATACTGAAATGAGATTAATAATGATTAATCATGATACGATATGAGACTACACGTTACTCGAGTTTGGATTGGGTAGTCACGACATAGCAGCATTTGTTGGGTAATTGAACGAATTAATTACTAGAGACAAGTTGTGTTGAGTATGCGTTCATCATACGTACATCTTATAACTGTATAGATATTCTTGTTATTGACATCCATTTCTATGTCCCCTCTCCCCCCCCCCCCCACACACACACACACATATATATATATATATATATATATATATATGTGTGTGTGTGTGTGTGTGTGTGTGTGTGTGTGTGTGTGTGTGTGTATTATACAGGTCCTCGCCCCGTTGGACAGTAGATCGTGGAGCTGGATGACCTCGCATCTATTCTTAGGATCCTGTAGTTGTGGACGCTGGTCCTTATCCTATTTTGTCACTCTTCCTTAGAGTGTGGTAACAGAGATTTCCCATTGTTAGGGATTTGATAGTGTTGAGAGATTTACATTACACACTTTAGCTAGTTTATTTTTGGGCCCGTATATTTGGGCATTTTATATTCAGTACTAATATTACTTGTGGATCCTATAGTTGCTATGATGTGATTTGGTTACACGTATGGGAGTGTATATGTTTACTTTACTGTATTTATTTTAACTTCTGTTTATAATGCCAACATATTAACGCTCCACTTTAATTTAATTGGGCGTAGCTAACCGAATTAGATATAAAAAGCAGGGTTGTCACATGAACCCAAACAAGGTAACATATAAAAGTAATCCCTCATTCAAAGGTTTGAACTTTATCAAGATAAATATTGTGGGCCTTTTAATTCCGTTTGTCCTAGGTAACCGGAATGTTTAAGGGTGCAATTGGCATTTTGATAACTTCTCATCCTCGTCAAATACAATTTTTGATTTGATATTCTGAGGCATTTAGTCCTCATATGTTGAATGCTTAGAGAGTATTTGATGTCGAGTTGAATAAAGATCTATCTTTTTGAAGCTTTTATGTTCTATGTAAACACCGACAGTTCGGGGAAATGTTTTATCTCATAGAGTTATAGTTTAATTCAGTTCTTCTTACATGCATAGTTTGTTATTAATTTAATTCAAAGTGCATTAGTTGATAGGTACAATCACAAAATCATCATATTTTCCTTCCTTTTTCTAGTCATTCGTAGGGTTAAACATCTTTTCAATTTGTCGTCATGATTCTTCATCTTAGTCCCTGTGTTTGATACTTGTTTTTATCGGATTATTACTTGAGCGATCAGCTTATACTTGACTCGATAGAAGCAGGCACTAGTAACACTTTTTAAGTCGCATCAACTCATTTTGTTCTTCCTTCGAAAAGTAAAATTTTCTCTCATATGTTGAACATGATCATGTCCCTCTAATATTTTGACCAGCATATCATTAACATAAACCTCCATTACTTTAACATTGCATTTACAACCCTTTTAAAGGTGGCCCTAACATTTTTTAGGCCAAAGGGCACACTGTAATTTCAGGTACCCTTGTTTGTGATAAAAGAGGTAATCTCTTCATTTTTATATGCCATCTTAATCTATTTATAACCATAACCAGAGTAGGCATAAATGAAGGATAAGGTCATGACTTGATGTTGAATCGACTAAGGTGTCTATTCTTTGCAACGAGTTAGTAGTCTTTAGGTAAGGCACTATTGAGATCAATGAACTCCATGCACATTCTCCATTTTATATTAGGCTTTGGGACAAGAACAATGTTAGACACCCATCATGGATACTAGACCTCTTAGATGAACTTATCCTTGAGGAACTTGTCTACCTCAGCAGCTACATCTTAGTTTCTTTTAGGAGAAAATAACCTTTATTTTGCTCCAAAATCCTGTGATTAAGTGTTGAGGTGATGGACCATGATCGAGGAGTTAATCATGTAATATTTGAGTTGAACTAGGAAACAACATCTTTATTTTCCTATGAAATTGGATCATCGTTTCCCTTAATAGGGAACCAAGGTTGTATCTTATATGAACTATCTTTTTTGAGTCAGCCTTTTTAACGCAGGTATTAACAAGATTTTCGATGCAAACGGAGGTGAGGCAGGCTTTAAGGGGCCTATCTATGTGTAGAGTTCTAAGGTCATAGATTTTTCTTCCTTTTTATTCTCCATGAATGTCGGTCTTTTATAACATTGTATGTCGGTGGTAAGTACAATACTAGGAAGTGTGCCCATATTACGGCACAACATTTTCAACCCCAATCATGAGGAATAAAGTGATGTAGCCCATACTGTAGATTATTTCTCCATTTATATCCACTAGAAAATTGAAAATATGTATGAGTTATTTTCTTGATAACCTCGTATCCTTATAAGCCCTTATGAGGATGACATCAGTTTATCTCCCTATAATATGTAATTGATGCATCCTAGAATCTCCCATCACTATTGTGATTAGCAATGAGTTGTTGCGAGGCTCAAGGAACTTGATGAGGTCATATTTTGGAAGGACTATTATTGGGGCCTTCACCTTGGCATGTTTGTCCAAGTCGAGCTTATGGATATTCTCCAAATGTGCCTTTCGGGTGAAGAAAATATATTTTCCACTTTGGAACCCTCTTAAAAAGGTTTTAACATCAACTAAAGTTATTTTATCGTTGTCTTAACTTTTTCCTTGAGTTTCACTGCCTTTGGACATAAATTTCTTTGCGTATGCCTTTCTGATAATCACCTTTATGGTTTCTCAAAGGCAGGAGTAATCATTAGCGTTGTATCTATGATCCTTGTGGTAGTGGAAATATTTGTTTTTCTTCTTTTCTTTAAGAATTATGTTTTCTCAGAGTTCAAATAGCAGTTCATGGAGATCAATGGCTGAGAAAACCTCGTTAGATGCAGCGCAGGGAGTAAAGTGCTTTTTCGCACAAGTCATTTCCTTTCTCTCTTTCTTATTTTTAGGATCATGTTTCTTAGTATGGATTTATGTGGAGTTGGAAGTATGTATTTCCTCTTTCCATTTTTAGGTTGAGGTAAACGAGGGAGGTGAGACGTTATTGCCTATCTAGAATCTTCAGGATCGATACACTTGTAGGCCCTCTCAATGAGTTTAGTCTTATATCAGGGTGGAATTCTCCTGAAATATCTTAGCAACACTTCTGAAATGAGACATGTGATAAAATAAACCATACATATAATATCAATCATGTTATCTATCTTCAACGTCTCTTAGTTAAATCTTTTTGTGTATTCTCTAAGGGTATCCCCACATATTTATCTAAAGTTGAGGAGGGATATGGTAGGTTTAATAATATTTTTATCCCCAATGAAATGTCCTATAAATGATATAGAGAGATCTGTGAATATGTTCATGGTCCCAGGCTTAGAGTGGTATATATTTCTCTATATAACACCTCATACAGGGTCTCTTTAATCATCATTAAAGATCTATAGGTTTTTAGATGATCAATGGGGTCCTAGGTCCCGTCAAATGGTTCTAGTGTGAGCATCTTCCACTTTGGAAGGAAATCGTAATGATTCACCTTCTTAGAGAAAGGGTATAGGGTCTTTGCAATTCCAACTCAATAGTCTTAGGTGTTTGTTCTTTATACAGGTTAATAAAGTTACCTAAACTATCTTGAATCTTTTTTATCTCGTCATCCTAAAGTTTCACCACCCTAAATCCTCCATGCGAGCATCCACCAGGGAATAATAACCTTTCCTTTATTGGTATGTGAGCTTGGTACTTAGGAGTAAGAGGGAGAGATTCCAAGTTCCCTCACTATGTCTTTCCCCTTCCTTTCCCCCAAGGTTTTGGTCTTAGTTTCTTTTTTCATTAGTTGAATGGGATAACAAAGCAACTAGAGCTGATAAAGCGGTGGTAGGCTTACTAGGTGGGAATAAAGTTGGTCTTGGAGATCCGTATGGCAATTCTCCATTTCCTTCATACTTTTTACAACTTAGCATTGGCAATCATAATGAAGACAGAGAAGTAGCTGACCTGAGTAGTAAAAATTACTATGAATAATAATTATTCCCAAAGATGGTGATGATAGTGAAGTCTATTAAAACCTTAACCTTGAAAAATATTCCTTATAGGAGGGGGATGAGGTGTTTATAAGTTAAAATAATAAGGACACAAGGATGTATAGTGGTTCACTACCTCTATTGAGGTACCTATGTCCATTGTTAAGGTGTTTGTCTATTTTATATACAATATAAAGTTGAATAGTACAAATATAACCAACCATAGGCTTTGGGTGAGGTGGTCACAAACTATTTGAGGCTTTTATAATGAGTAAAAGGATCTTAAAGAGAAACTTCATGGGTTTTTAGGACTCATTAGACTGAGATAAGGCTAAATCACCTAGGTGTGGTGCTTAGAATACAAAGTAGGATCAGCAGGTTCTAACACTCTTGCAAATAGAAAACATAGTAACTATGCTCCATGATGTATGAAGATAACTTGAATTTGGACCCTTGTAACCTTCCCGAAGTTTCCCTTATATCCAAATGTTGGGAGATAATGAGAAGTGACGTATAAATCATGGGCAATTATGATTGAGCTATGCAGCTACAGCAAGGTGAAGTGTTGGAGGAAGGAGTTTAAGGGTGGAAGTGATGGTTTCTAGTATAATTAAATTCCATTAATGCTCTAGGTAAAACCTCACATGGTGAGTAGGGTTCAGTAAAAATGAGTCTACTTTCTAGCAACCTGCTAGATTGGTAGTATGAAGTATTGAGGATAGATTCTGCCTAGGGAGAGGCTTCGATTAGAATCTACAATCACTATCCTGAGGTGTTGAATTTATATAGAGTAATACGAGTTCCTTGACCTTCTCAAGATTTTATAAGTGTTGCGTGGGATTGATGAGATCCTTGATTTTCACTACAAGTTATGATGATAAGGGTTAAGGTTTGATGAAGGTGTTATAAGTTTGACACAGCCTTTAAGGAGTCTCTAGGATTCACTTGTTTGGGTCATGAAGTCTGAACCTCTGTTGGGGTCTTAAACTGAATCATTGAGGTACTTTCCCTCTTATTTTGACCTCTAGTTTGGACTTGGTACCTCTTCCCATGGTTTGAGGTTGGATATCATATTTTTTATTGAAGTGCATATATTGGGAAAAATATAGTTGGTGACTAGTAAATCTTTAAAAATTGAGGTAAGGTCAAATATTAGTTGGTGCACATAAAACTTTCTTAAATTATTCTTGCAAATATAAAATATCATTTTCCAACATATTTTTATTCCTTATCTTCTGTTTATTTATAAGATTGTCTCTAGCAATTTTATGCAATTTTCATTTAAAATATGAATATACATTGTGAAAAAACAAAATTTTGGTGATGCTCCACATATTTAGACATATTTCAAATGTCGAGAGAAGTTTTGGGGTATAACTTGGAGCGTCACGCCAATAGTGAAAAATGAAAAAGAAAAAGAAATTACTCTCGTTGATACAATTGAAGCCCTAACTTATGCTCTAATGACACAGGAAAAAACCCGTATGGGTAACAATGCTATTCAAAAAAATTGCATTTTTGGCAAAAACACTAATCTTATTGAGTGACTGTATAAATATTTTGGTTGTGTATACTCATTTGGAGATGGTTTGAGAATTTTAGTATTTTGATGTCTCTTTTGGTTGTGTTATGTTATCTAGAAGGATATGGTTTTACACTCCATCATGTTTCGATTTTGACTTTATTCCGAAACAAATGTCAAAGTTTACTTTTTATTCCTTTAGAGTTTTAATTTTATATCTAAGTCATGATTTGAGATGAGAGTTGTTAATACAACCTCATATTATTCTCGTTTTTTTATTAAATTTGAATTAAAAAATTTAAAGCACACCTGATATTTTAAAAGTCTTGTATAGTTTGAATGTTGTCATATGGAGATTGCATTGTGTGTGTGTGTGTGTGTGTATATATATATATATATATATATATATATATATATATATATATATATGCCCTGTATGATTAGATTCATTTCGTGTTGGAACATATGCCCAAGAGTAATTTAAATGTCTTTCGAGTTGTAATTTCATATCATTGAAGACAAATGCAAAGTACTGCGACAAAGAGCTACATGGTGAGTCATATTCAAATATTCTCATTATCGAAGGTCTGGTAATAATTTGAGGATTTTGTAATTTCCTTATGTTTAGTTTTTATTAGGGAATTGACGGGCAAAAACCTTATTATAATGTGAGGAAAATTATTTTTTCTACTATATGTTTATAAGGGGTTTCTCTCATTTGAATGAGAGATTCCTTATTAAAGGATCCTCAAATGAGAACCCAATTTTGTAAACCTCGTAAGATAACAGTATCGCACAAGTACCCCTCATGAAAAAAACCTCGTTCGAACGAGGGATCCTTAGTTTGAAAGAGGGGGAATTATTTTGGAAAATGTGTTTTAGTTGGTATATTATGTTGAAAAGTATAAATAACATGTCTGTAAAAAAACGCAGCCTAGTTTTTCAAAATCCTAATATATTTGGAGAGAGATGTCTTATGAGAGTGAGATCCTATCAGTTTCATGCTTACAAAGTAAATTTTCAGTTTAAAATCTCCAATGGTCTTCTGCATCAACAGAAATTTCTAGTCTAAGTAATCATGTGGGTGATTAGCATATAGTCTACATGTGGGAAGATTGTCTCCAATTAAAGATATCGGTAGATACCAAGGTTTGAGGATTATGAAAGTTGAGTCCAGGTATCGATGAGCAAATTCTCCTTGCACCATCCCAATCCTCGAAGGATGAGAATGGATTTGGATTTGGCTTTGGCCAGTCAAAAGGATCTTCACTCGGATATGATACCATCTTCGTCAAAAGGTAAAATAAGACTTTTACACATGCTCCACCTGAAAACTCCAAAGCCAAAGAAGGTGAACATCCCATGACCCTACGTGTTCACATATTGTCATAGGAAGGATCACTTTAAAGACTTTTGTTTTGACCTTAGGAGAGTGTCTAATATACCTAGAACCAATCATTGCACTAATTAAAGTCAGAAATTGGTCCACTTACGTAAAAAGGTCAGTAACCACATTCTAAATGTTAATGATGTGACTTAAGCTATTAAGTTTTTAGGTACAAATTCTAAGGCTAAGTTACCTTCAAAGGCTATGACCACACCTATTACCAAAGCCCTTTTTACAATTTATTTTATCTAATTTGATTAGGAAATCTAATTTGGTTATGCAATTATTGATATGCTTTATAGTTCTCACCAATTTCCTTTAGATATACATAGCATTAAACCTCTAGTAGGTAAAGAGTTTCTCCTCACGGGTGAATTGTTTATTTACTCCATAGACTATGTGTGCATGTTATTATTCCTAGTCTTAGTGTGAGTTGTATTAAAGTCTTGGATTGATTTTTAATGCATGATTATTTATATCCTTTATTAAATTTGAATCAAGTTGTATTTCATATGTTTTTTTAATTAAGAAATATACAAAAAAGAAATTTTTTAATTCTTTGAGATTCTTTCTTTTGCCTTTAAAGATGAAATATATAAAAAATAATTTGTTTCTTTTAAGTCATTTAAGAAAAACAAAAAAATGTTGTTGTTGTGGAATTTTTTTGCAAAAATCACAAAAATAGGAAACCTTTTATTTTGTGGTAGCATATGTTGAGATGAGTGGATTTTTTTTAACACGACTTGTTGTCTATTTCCGTATTTTTAGATTAGATTCTTTGGTAGATTGTTCTAACCTATGCATGTTTTGATTAATCATCTATAGAAAGTTCTATAGGAATGTTTCATGTTGAGTATGTTATGGTAATTTCCATATCTCAGGCATATATAGAAGAGTTGACTATGGTATATTTTTTATTTTGGTCTGGAAATTTTACTTACACTTGTTTTCACTCAATCAGATCTTATTTTATTCGCTAGATTTTTTAGAAAGAAACATTGGTAAGAATTAACTAAATATGATGAATAATGTCATTGGCTAGACATGTATGTGTTTGTATGTATATATACACACACATACGTGTGTATATATATATATATATATATATAGCAAACAATTAAATTTTTCCTTAATTTTTTCATGTGGTATTTAAACATTTCAGGGGACCCATGTAAAAAAATCAACTCAAAATGAAATGTTTTACTATTTTTAAAAAATCCATCAAACATATGTCAGTTTTATAGAGCTTTAAAAACTGACATATGTTTGACCGATTTTTTAAAAATATCCAAACAATTCATTTTGAGCTGAGTTTTTATATAGGGGTCCCCTGAAATGTTTAAATACCACAGAAAAAAATCAAATCGAAAAAAGTTTTTTTGCTATTTTTAAAAAATATGGAAAAATTCGTCCACAAATTAAGTCCGCATTAGAGTCTGCATGTGTATATATATATATATAAAAAAAAAAATATATATATATATATATATATATATATATATATATATATATATATATATATAGAGAGAGAGAGAGAGAGAGAGAGAGAGACAGGTTCTTGTGCATACTAAGTTTGCAAAGGTGCTAGCGCGCACCAATTTTTTAAAATATTAAAAAAAATTGCTTTGATTATTTTATGTGATATTTAAACATTTCAATGGACTCATATAAAAAAATAAGCTCAAAAGACTTTTTTTTGCTATTTTTAAAGAATCGGTCAAACTATTGCAGGTTTTAAAGTGCTTAAAAGCAGCAAAAGTTTGACCGGTTTTTTAAAAATAGAAAAAAAAAAGTATTTTTTAGTTGATTTTTTTATATGGATCCCTTGAAATGTTCAAATATCACATAAAAAATCAACTCAAAATATCTTTTTTACTATTTTAAAATAATGATGTGCAAACTTAGTGTTCACAGGATCCTATTTGTGTGTGTGTGTGTGGGGGGGGGGGGGGGGGGGGAGGTTCAAATGTGACCCTAAAAGATGATTATTTTAATGAACCTTAACAAAAAAAAAACATAACAACCCATTAGTTTTAATTTTTATGTTATAATTGGTTTGCGTCAGCGGCAACAGATACGCGTGTGGCATGAGGGTGGGGTGGGGGTAAGGTGTGTGTATTGAAAAACACGAACGGTTTCCACTGGCGCGAACCAATTACAACATAAAAATTAAAATTAATGGGTTGTTAAAGTGTTTTTTTATTAAGGTTCATTAAAATGTTCATCTTTTGGGTTCACTTTTGAACCTCTCCATATATATATATATATATATATATATATATATATATATAGTGAGAGGATCACAAGTGGACCAAAAGAATGGACTTTTTAATGGACTTAACAAAAAAGACTAATAACCCACTAATTTTAATTCCTTGGTGTAATGGGTCCGCGCCAGCGGCACCCAATAACCGAGACTTATTAGTCTTTTTTGTTAAGTCCACTAAAAAGTCCATTCTTTTGGTCCACTTGTGAACCTCTCCCTATATATATATATATATATATATATATATATATATATATATATATATATTTAGAGTGATAAATATATATACTTGTGATTTATGCTACTACGTGTGCTTAGTAGATAGGAAGATTATGACATTTAAAATGATCTTTGCGTGTAAGAAGATTAAATATAAAATGAAGAATTTATGCTTGGCCATTAATTATAACTTAGTGGGTAACGTACTGTATGAGTAATATGGGGGAAGTAATTAGTTAGTGGCATAGATATGGACTTGTCTTGGACTAGTTAGGCAGGGTAGCATAACTAGGACGGGTTAGAAGTATGCGTTAGACGTGCATACTAGATGAGGGGTGAGGACCTCAAGTGAGAGTCGTGAACCTAAAATGCATATGATATCTGCTAATTATGCATTTTAAATACTTGTATTTTTAAATGTTTTTACTCAGGCTCTGACCCATTTTCCCAAATCTGTTTTTTAATACAAAACCATTTTAGGTGCCTAGCCATAAGGAGGCCCTGATTAGAAGTTCATTTCCATTTTTCGCTGATGCAGTTGCTATGGACGATTGCAGGTCCTAGTTTGATAGACGCCTCCATTTCCTTGCAAATCTGATGCACTCATTACTTTATCTCAGTCGAGCATGTTGCCCATTTTTCATTCGTAGTTGTTTCTGAGACAGTGTACTTCTTTTATTATTCAGTTGTGGATTTAGTTTTATGGATTATTGTATTGGACTTTTAGACTGGGGTGTTTACTCCCGTCATACTTTTTGATTCAATATTCCTTCATTTGTTGTGTTAAATAATTTAGTGTGGTGAATGTGATATTTAATTGTTTAACTATTTAATTATTTTTAAATCTTTGCATGTTGATGATAAAGGTAAAACTTGACACCAACTTTTCAAATACTATATGGTTAGTAAATACTACAAAAATTTCCAACAGTGATGCTAAGAATGAACCAACCTGGATATTCTGTTTTAATTTAATAAATGCCTGATCACCCGGTATTTAATTAAGCGGGGTGTCACATGGACATAGATTTGTTTGGGTCTACCTTGGTTCACTTTTTTCGATTGAACTCTCTTTTGTGGTTTAGGTCGAGGCTCATAAGGATCTATCACAAATTTAGGAACCGGTTCCGGTGTGGTATGCGAAGTTGATACACCGGCATAACCATTTTTTTGCCTCTCCTTAAAACGTATAAAGGGACTGAGGGGCATCTTTTTAACCTTTTTCGATGTATCCTCTATAGTAACCTTGACCTCCCAGTCATGTTCGATATCTTTCTTGAGTTGGAATACAAGGTCTTTAAGTTTCTCTAGTTGGTCAAGTCATAATTTTCCATCTCTACTAAAACTACTCTCTCTCCCAAAGAAACTCTCATCGAAGACTCGCTCTCTCTCTTTCTCTCCTCTATCAACTCCTTCTCTAAAGATAAAATTCTAATCTTTAAACATTTGTTTTGTTTCTTCATTTTAAAGGACTCATCGTAAAGATCGACATAATCACGTTGAAGGTCACTCTTGATCTCACTCAAAGCGTCATCTCCTTCACTCTCTCCGAAATGACTAGACTCATTGTCGAGGTCATTATGTTTCGTAGCTTCCTCATCGATGTGACGTGCACTAGATGTAATAACATGACTAGACATGAATGCAATGAAGTTACGTGCATGCGGTGATTCGTCTCCGGAATCCACCGACTCAAAATCACTATCACTGAGTGTGGCATTGAAGAAAGTTCTTCCTTTACCATGTCTCTTTAATCTCGTAGCACAATCCTGATCCTTGTGACCCTTATCCTCGCACTCAAATCATCCATCTTCATATTTCTTAGGGTAATGTTTTCTTTCTTTTTCAAAATTTTTCTGGCCCGATTTATATTTTTTTCTTTCTCAAAACTCTTATTTTCTTTGGAAGTATTTTCTTTTTTAAGTTTGAAAAAAAAAATGATTTTTTTTTCAAAAAATGGCTAAATCATCCAAATCAAAATCGTACTCGGAGTCAGATGACACTTCCTCTTTCTTTTAGATGGAACTATTAATGCAATTCCCTTTTCCTTAGGTTTAACAGTTTTGGAAAATATGTCAATCTCATATGTTTGAAGGACTCCTACGAGTTATTCTAACATAAGTGTATCTAATATCCCCCAATGAATTAAACACAATAACCTTAAGAATAAAACGGGTCAGAAGTGACCTCAAAATCTTTTTAACTTCACGCGTATCATAAATTTTCTCGTCTAAATTAAGACTAGAGTTAACGATATCATAAAATCGTGCATAAAATTCATCAAACGACTCGGAGTCTAGCATGAAAATAGTCTCAAATTGAGTGGTGAGATTTTACAGCTTAGAAGCTTTCATAGCATTGGTACCCTCGTAAGTGAGTTGGAGGGTATCCTGAGCTTCTTTAGACGTGGTGCACGTCATGATGCGGCGGAACTCATCAGGGATGACGACGAATGGAACTTAAGACGCATGAGTTAAAATTAATCCATTTAAAGTCATGCTCTATCCAATAAGTGATAGGTTTTGGACCTATGACATTGCCATTGGTAACTATGGGTGGTATCCCCCACATTTCACATACAAATTAGACTCTTTCATTAATGGTGTTAACGCAAAAATTCTCCATCTACGAGGACCAATCAGAAAAGGACACATGTCATCCTACGTAGCAATATTCGACATCCGAGGAGTATTAGTCGATACCCGAGGAGAGTTGGTCAGTACCCGAGGAAAATTAGTTGGCACCCGAGGAGTATTAGTCGGCACCCGAGGAGAGTTAGTCGGCACCCGAGGAAAGTTGGTCGGCATACCAACCAGGAAGATCAAAAGATAACTATGCATTTAATGTGCATTAATGAAGATGACAACGCATTTAATGAGCCTTAATGTACATTCATACTGTATTAATAGATGACAATACATAGCATACCAAGCAATTCAACAATTAGATTCGTTGAATGTAGACATAAATGTCTACATACAATGAATCTCTTTATCTCCCATCACTATAAATACATGTATCCCCTTAGCCAAAAGGGGGGAGATCTGGGGGAGATCTGAAGGAGATCCAAGAGAACCAAGAAAGACCATACCCAAGATACACATCATTTCTCTCTCTACACCATATGGTGCTATTGTAAACCCCTGGGAATAAAATAATAGTGGACGTAGGCTTTATTCATAGCCGAACCACTTTAAAAATCTTTGTCTCTCATGTGCTTGATTGGATTGCTTTTATCTATTTATCTGTGATCATAAAAATGGGATTCGGTCCAGTTTTTTGCATCAACAGATTGGCGCCGTCTGTGGGAACGTGTTACAAGCATTGTTCTCCATCAAAAGCTAAGTTTTTATTTTCTCTACGTATAATCAATTATACATACATCTGTTGATTCAATCATAATTTTTATGTTTATATACATAAATTAATTGTCCAATTTTTAACTGCAAAATGTTGCATATCATGATTTTTAAATAATAACTGTTAGATTCATTCTTATTTAGAAATCTGAAAAATAGTGGATTTCATAAATCATAACTTTTTGCTTGATTCTCAAGTTTCAATTTTATATCATGGAATAAATATTTTAAATGATTACATATACCAATATATATGACGGTGGTAAGATTTGATAATTTTCATTATAAATTTTGTAAGATCTTTGATGTCTATTCAAATTCCCATCATATTTTTAATCAGAGAATGTGAAAAGGTTAAAGACAATAAAAAGTTTTCTCATGGAAATCATGACCCAGATCTATTTTCTCTCTCTTCAAGTTTGAGTCTCTTTGCATTCATTTTTATGAACTATATACTTAATTTGGTTCATCTTCAATCTATGTTAATAAAGTCAAATTGATTGATTTTTTATATAAATTTGGTAATAACTTCGATCATTCACCATATTTTTATCTCTCCAAATAGGGAATAGGAAAGGATCAATATAAAAAATAATTTTCTCTCACCTGAAAAATCATTACCCACCTCTTGTAAAAGAGGATCAGTAAAACAATCATGACCGTATCAAGACTCTGGGCACAAATTTGAGATGTTGGCTCCTCGTTCATCACATCACATGGTTTCTTTGTCGAAATCACACCATCTAGTGGATTAGTTAATTATTCATTTAATTAACATTCTTAATACTTAAATTTTACATCGAATGTTATTTTTTTTATCTAAGGATTCGAGATATTCTGGTCAGCCATCTATATTGTTGGTCCGCATCATCTTGGGCCATATTTTATTAAAGAGAAGCTTAACCAGACCATTTTTATTTGTCAGAGATAAGATGTGAAGATCCATCAACAATGTTGAAATAATTTTATCCAATTACGAGGTATCTTATTGTTGGTCAAAGACTTATATTGTAGCTCGGTGGAACCAATTGCAGGTCGACGATCATCTACTTCTTGATCGGCGGCATCTCAGTCTTGTTCGGAGGGTTCAATTTACTGGTCGGCAACTATCCAACCATCCACTTTTTGGTCGGTGACATCTAATGTTGTTTGGTTCTGTCAATGCACCATTTTTGTTGATTGGCGAAATTGCTCAGCTGGTCGGGGACCATTTGCTTCTTGGTCGACACCATATATTCTATAACTTGAGATATCCTTAAATGTTGGTCGGCAGCATCCATGCCGTTTGTCGGCAGTAGTAGAATCTTGGGGTATTAAAAAAATGCGAAGCACCCCAGATATTTCTTTAAACACGAGTTCAGCTCGGGGACAAACAGGGGGATTAAGTCTTTTTTAACTTGTGATTACCCCAAAAATATTTTTAAAACCAAGTGATAAATAATTTTCAAACAGCAACTTATACTTGATTAGTTGTTGGGGATTAAATAACTTTACAAAAAAACTCTACGTCTTATTTATGGCGCATATCTAATAAAAATTTGTCCATCTCACACACATTTGGCACAAAACATATTATTTCATATTTTGAATTTTTTATTGCCTTATGCTGATACACATCACATATTGTTTGGCTGAATAATTATTCTCATGACAATAATTATTTGATCTAGTCTCGACAGGTGCTCGGACAGCTTATTAAGATTTCATAGGGACGATATTAAATCCCGACGAAAGCTCAGCCACAATCTTAAACCTCGGGAAACTATTATTGCTCGACATCAGGCAATTGTGCCTTGACATATCAGCCAACATATATTATTTCATTTTTTGAAATTAATATTTTTATTTCTCAAGCATATACATATCATATATTGATTGGATGAGTAAATTATTCTCATGACTAATCAATTCAGCCTACACATATGGTAGAGCAAATTATTAATTTTTACAGGTACAAGATTCAACGCTGACGAATGCTCGGAAATAATCTTACTCTTCTGAAAAATATTATCATAGCTCGGCAGTATGAAATTTCACCTCAGCGAGGAACTATTGATTTTATTATTGCTATGATATCTGCTCCAGCACAAATGATTCTATATATCCACAGGGATTCATATTCTATATTCATCTCAACATGGAGCTCGACGAGATACTCATTATATATTCAGCTCCGAGGAAAAGCTACAACAGTTATTATATTTCACCCCCAACGGATAGTTGGTCGGGGCAATTCTTATTTATATTCAGGCCCAGATATCGGCTCAAGCACAAATTATTCTATATATCCCTTGGGATTCATATTCTATATTCATGGAACTCGGCAAGATACTTATTATCATATTCAGCTCCGAGGAGAACTATAACATTTATTATATGTCACCCCCAACGGATAGTTGGTCGGGGTAATTCTTATTTATATGCAGGCCCAGCAAAGTTCTCGGCCATATTCTTATGTTCTGAAAAATATTATTCTTATTCGGCATTATGCAATTGTGCCTCGACAAGATACTTATTCAGCTTTAAGGAGAATTACAACATTCGTTGTATTTCACCCCCAACGGATAGTTGGTCGGATAATTCTTATTTATATTCAGGCCTGACAACGTTCTCGGCCACATTCTTATGTTCTGGAAGATCTTATTTTTGTTCGGCATTATATAATTCTACCTCGACAGATCAACGAGGCATTTTATTATTTTTAATTATTTTTTATATCTATTTGGATGCATATTCTATTCTTATTTCAGCAAGGAGGTCTCCAACATATATATTATCTTATTCCCAACAATCTGTTGATCAGCGCCGAGGAGGTCTCCAGCATTTATTATATCTTATTCCAACAATCTGTTGGTCAGCGCCGAGGAGGTCTCCGGCATTTATTATATTATATTCCCAACAATCTGTTGGTCAGCGCCGAGGAGGTCTCCAGCATTTATTATATCTTATTCCCAACAATCTGTTGGACAGCGCCGAGGAGGTCTCCAGCATTTATTATATCTTATTCTATTCCCAACAATCTGTTGGTCAGCTTCGAGGAAGTCTCTATCATTTATTATCAAAACCTATATTCCTCCGGGAAGTAAACCTACTTGTATTCCTTCGGGAAGTAAAGCTACTTGTATTCCTCCGGGAAGTAAAGCTACTTGTATTCCTCCGGGAAGTAAAGCTACTTGTATTCCTCCGGGAAGCAAAGCTACTTCTATTCCTCCGGGAAGTAAAACTTGTATTCCTCCAGGAAGTAAAACTATGTATTCCTACGGGAAGTAAAACTATGTATTCCTACGGGAAGTAAAACTATGTATTCCTCGGGAGGTAAAATTATTCCAGAATGTGTCAAAGTTGCTCGTTAAGAAAAAATCCACCAACTCAAGTTGGTCGAAAATAAGAAGCTGTCAACTACAGTTGGTCGGAAACAAAGTATGAGTATGTGAAAGCGATCAAGCAAAAAGCATTCAAAGTTCACATTCCACACTTGGGGGCTTCTATTAAAAATATATTTGTTCATTTGGCGGCACATTCTTATAACATCATACAGTCGAGCATCAAGTTCAACTCCACAAACTCACATGATCGGGGCCCCGACCAATTATCATTCAGAAGTTGTTTTTCTTGCTCAGGAGGTATATTGAAGTTCATGAGGCTATTGAAGTTCAGGAGGTATATTCAGAAGTTCAGGAGGTGCATTCAAAAGTTCAGGAGGCATATTCAGAAGTTATTATGCACATGCTATTGAAGTTCAGAAGTCAAAATCAGCATCTACAGCACTGAGATCTTTGCTACTACTGTCTCGACCAACATTGAAGAAGAAGTTGTATGAAAATGTTTCGAAGTCCACCACTAGCTTGGTACTAATTGAAGAGTTGGGTTCAAAATCTAGTATGTTACTCGACAAAGTATTCAGAGGATCATAAATCAGAAGAATCAAGCACGTGAAGTTAGCACTCAATTGCTCGGCACAGGAGGCAGTTGGTCGGCTAACAAACCAATCAACATACTTGAAGATTATGACAAGCTACAAGCTGCATACTATGGCATGGATGCATCCAAATTCCCAGGGGTGATACATAGCACACGGAGTTCCTCTAAAGAAATATTAACAACCATCGATCAGCTTGCATCATATGTCATCCAGGAGATAATGCACTTTATGTTGAACAAATCAAGAAGGTAGATCAAGAATTTCACGAGCACCGAGCAACACTGCAGAATAAATACTCCATCCTTTCAAGTAAACCATCAAGCATGAAGCATTGGGGGCTTCTGTTAACGCAAAAATTCTCCATCTGCGAGGACCAATCATAAAAGGACACATGTCATCCTACGTAGCAATATTCGACATCCGAGGAGTATTAGTCGGCACCCGAGGAGAGTTGGTCAGTACCCGAGGAAAATTAGTTGGCACCCGAGGAGTATTAGTCGGCACCCGAGGAGAGTTAGTCGGCACCCGAGGAGAGTTGGTCGGCATACCAACCAGGAAGATCAAAAGATAACTATGCATTTAATGTGCATTAATGAAGATGACAACGCATTTAATGAGCCTTAATGTACATTCGTACTGTATTAATAGGTGACAATACATAGCATACCAAGCAATTCAACAATTAGATTCGTTGAATGTAGACATAAATGTCTACATACAATGAATCTCTTTATCTCCCATCACTATAAATACATGTATCCCCTTAGCCAAAAGAGGGGAGATCTGGGGGAGATCTGAAGGAGATCCAAGAGAACCAAGAAAGACCATACCCAAGATACACATCCTTTCTCTCTCTACACCATATGGTGCTATTGTAAACGCCTGGGAATAAAATAATAGTGGACGTAGGCTTTATTCATAGACAAACCACTTTAAAAATCTTTGTCTCTCATGTGCTTGATTGGATTGCTTTTATCTATTTATCTGTGATCATAAAAATGGGATTCGGTCCAGTTTTTTGCATCAACAAATGGATTTTAAAATAAATCTCATCATAGCTTTCCATTGCGCATAAGAAATACAGGTACCTTATTATACAAATTGTTCATTTAAAAACAAAATTTTAAAGATCACAAAAAAACTTGATGTAACCCAATCTGATACTAATTTGAGAATATAGGTTCGTATGGATAGTCCGTATATTAGGTTCCTCACACATAAATTCAAATTGTAAGCGGTTTTTATCTTGATTAGCAATTAAGTATACATGCAATAATAACGACCAAATCAATTATTAATCAATCACACAATCAAAACACGCATTCGAAGAAGTAAGGAAAAATCACTTTCGAGCAAAACCTATTATTCAACACTGTAAAGATTTTACAAACACATTCGACTTATAGACTAACTATCACGACTAAGTATAACGTGTAAAGTCTTCAAATCTTCTACATAATATGGTCAGTTTAGTATCATCCACAAAAAGCGATCTTCCTTCGATATTCACCGATCAGCCTTCTTCTTCAGCAATACAACCTCGGTTCCACAAATCAGTAGTAGAGATGGACTCCCAAGGATTTATGCAAGGTGTATGGAAACTAGGGTTTCATAAACTCACAAATCATATAGAGGGGTGTGTGATTTAGAAAATAAAGTCTTATTTTGAGAAGCAAAGTATGAACACTTTTGGAACACGTATTAATAAATCGTTTTCACCAAAAGTCTTGGGAAATTCTGAACAAAACAGATTTTTATAGCAAAAAAACGAATTTTGAAACGGCAGGGTCATTCAAACGAAAATAGCATCTCATTTGAACAAAAACTATATTTTCATTCTAACGACATCTAAACTTCTCCGAAAAAAATTGTCTTTTTGTTTGAACAACCTTCTAACGAGCTTCGAACGAGAATGTTTTATCAAGACAGGAAACTCTCATTTCAAGGTCATTTGAAGTTGGTTCAAACAAGAACACATATCTTGTTCGAACAAGATCCAATCTCATTTGAACGAGACTAAAAAAACATGTTTTCCTTTTGAAAATCCTTTTATAAAAAGCCTCGATTTAAAATCAAACATCCCATAATATAATTTATATAAGACATGAAAACCACAAGTTTTATACCTCCATATAGTGTCGGTAACAAATCCAGAAATGGTGCTCGGTCACTAACATATCTTCGAATGAACTTGAAGATAATGAAAATGTGGGGTTCGATTTGAGATGCCGGTTTGTAACCGGATACGCCAAAACTACCAAAAAGCCTAAGCTATGAGCAATTATAAAATCTTGCTCTTACATAATCCTGTAAACAGATCGAATTCAGACCGGATCAAGCAAATCCAAATTCATATATGTTTATGTTAAACGGATTCAAATCTGATTTGTTTATTAATCGAATCGGATCAGGTAAATTCAAATCCATATCCGTTTATGTTAAACGGATTCGGATCCGATTCGATTATTCGATTATCTGATTATCCGTTTATGTTAAACTTAATTTGCAATATTTTTATTTTTAACTTTTATGTCATAAAAATTTTTTGCAAATGTTCTAAAAAATAGATAATGAAATAAAGAACTATTATAATAAATATTTAAAATATTATTAAATACAATATATATTAATTAAAAATATTATATATATATATATATTAAAAATATTAATCGATTATTAATGGATCGGAGTATATAAATTCAAATCCACTCCATTTAATAAACGGGTAATCAGGCAATCGGATAACTGAATTTTAGTATGATCCATATCCGCTTAAATGCATCGGATTAGGATTCGAATTCGGATAAAATCCAATCTATTGACAGGCCTACTCTTACACAAATATATCCATCAGCCAAAGTTACTTTTAGAAAATTTTAGCACTTTTTTCTATATGTCAACAGTAGTGCTTGTAAATAACATGTGGATCATATTATAATGGGAAGTTTTGGCAAAATCCTAGTTTGATAATATGATTTTGGACTAAAGCCCGATTTTTAAAACAATTAGTCATAACATCAAATTATTGCAAATTGGTGACAATTTGCTTAAATATGTGTCAGTTTGTGAAATTGATGTCATGACGAATTGTTTAATAAAACTAGGGTTAAGTATTCTATTCTCAAAGTGGGGTTTTATCAACAAGACCATGTTATATTTGTCCACGTCATATAAAAATCTTCATTAGAAATTTCTATATGTAGCAATTGTCATTAGAAATTTATATACCTTAACCCCGCCGCATCATAAAGGGGTAGGTATAGAAATTTCAATTGGAGAAGTAATTTAGTAATTTAATTTTCTATCATGGATATTTTTACATATTAAAATGCCTTTTGCATATGCCTAACAACTCATTTTGATGTCATTCAAAATAGGTTTAAAACTCCTAAGCCAAGTATGGAGAAATCCAAGGCTCAAGTGTGGTACCATTGAATTTGACCAATCATCATGCGAGATACAATTAAGACCCTCTCTAATGCATGAAGAAAAATAGTATAATGATATTTTTGCTCCATCTTTTTCTAATTTTGGTTCACTAGATCATGGCACAAACTAATAAAGATGGGTCGGAATGAGAAATGCCCCTGATTTTGATTCTTCGGACGAGCAAAGCTCATGCTTGTGTGGCATTTAGATTGTCACACGAGCTTTTTTTGTCTTTTAGCACATTTTTACTTTTTGTAATTTTTATTTGGGAATTCGCATTTAGATCCTATTTGACCTTTTTTTACAAATTCTAGTCCCACCATGTTTTTTCCTTACATATAGGTCCTACTCCTAATTTTTAGAATTTTTTTCACAATTTTATCCTTTTAAAACCAACCATCCTTAACTTCCTTGAGGAAGTTACATAAGTGGTTAAATTTTTTTTTTTTCAAATGATCATAACTTTTAATTGACATATCCGTTTTTCACAAAATTACTATTTTTGAAATATGTTCGACGAGATCTATCAAACAAGATCCATGAAGCCTATATAATTTCAAAGAAAAAAAATTACACAGACAGTAAACTTTACTGTATGCACCAGAAAGAGATAAGTTTATATTTTTAACATTTTCACAAACAGTAACATTTACTGTGTTAATATATATATATATATATATATATATATATACGGTGTATCCAAACCTCTTTTTTTCAATATTATATTATTTTTAACGGTCTGCGCTAGCGGCATCCAATCCCCACCACCACCCACCCCCATTGTCGGAGCTCCAACAACCTTCATCAGAGCTCTGGTTTGGGCTGACATGGGGTGCCGCTAGTGCGGATCTTAGGAAATAAGAGAATATTGGATAAATGGGGTTTGAATCCACCGGAGCTCCGGTTTGAGGTGAGTAGGGGCAGGATTGGGTTAGGTTTATATATGTAATATTTTCACAAACAATCCCCACCACTACATGGGGATTGAATATCGCTAGAGCAAACCTTTAAAACTATAGTAATTTTGAAAAAAAAAAGAGGTTTGGATCAACCATGTGTGTGTGTATATATATATATATATATATCAAGGTTCTAAAAAACGCGGGCGTGATCGAGGCGTGGAGCCAAGCCTTAAGCCCTAAAAGCCTAGGGGGGCCTTAGGCATAAAAATGTGTGAGAAGGCGTTTAGGCCTTCTTAATATATTTTAATATTTTTTAACCATAACAAGGCTATTAAAATACTAAAATTGTACATATCATAAAAATATTTCTTAATATATACAAATTAAAATGCTATTTGATTATTTTGGATGAGATAATGGTCTGGTTAGTAAAAAAGTTCTTTAAAATGTGATATCGTTACACTAAATCATTGTTGTTTTTAGAAAAAAAAATGTGCCTTAAGGGTTTTACCAAGAATAAGGCGTAAAAAACTTAAGGCGAGCGTTTCTCCCAAGCCTTAAGCCTATGCGAATTTTTTAGAACAGTGATATATATATATATATATATATGCTCCTATTTTTAAAGGTCTGCGCCACCGGCACCTATTGCCACCCCTACTCACCCCAAATCGGCGCTCCGGAGGATCCAAATTCCATTTATCCAGTAGTCTCTTATTTTCAAAGCGCCGCTCTAGCGGCACCCCATGCCACTTCGGTGAATCCATATCTCATTTATCCAATAGTCTCTTATTTTCAAAGGTCCGAGCGAGCGGCACCCCATGCCACCCCTACCCACCCCAAATCGGAGCTCTGATGAAGGTCGTTGAAGCTCCAACAATGGGGGTGAGGATTGGATGCCGCTAGAGCGGACTTTTTAATATAAGGTAATTTTAAAAAAAAAATGGGTTTGGATCCACCGTATATATTTATCCCTACTCACCCCAAACCGGCACTCCGGAGGATCCAAATCTCATTTATTCAGTAATCCCTTATTTTCAAAGGTCCACTCTAGCGGCACTCCGTGCCAATTCGGTGGATTCAAATCTCATTTATCCAATAGTCTCTCATTTTCAAAGGTCCGCACCAGAGGCAATCCATGCCACCCCTACCCACCCCAAATCGGAACTCTGATGAAGGTCGTTGATACTCAAACAATGGGGGTGAGGATTGGATGTCTCTAGAGCAGACCTTTTAATATAAGGTAATTTTGGAAAAAAGGGGTTTGGATCCACCGAATATATATATATATATATATATATATACTGTGTAATATTATCATAATAAATATAATAATGTCTGTTTGTGAAAATGTCACATATATAAAACTATTTCATATTCTATTGCATACAATAAAGTTTACTGCTTGTGTAATTTTTTTTCTTTGAAATTTTATAGGCGTCATGGATCTTGTTTGATAGATCTCGTCGAGCAGATTTCAAAAATAGTAATTTTGTGAAAAACGAATTTGTCAATCAAAAATTATGATCATTTTATGATTAAAAAAAAAGACTAACCACTTATGTAACTTCCTCAAGAAAGTTACGGATGATTGGTTTTAAAAGGAGTAAAATTGTGAAAAAAGTCCCAAAAAAATTAGAATAGGCCCTATACACGTTGGTTGAAAAGTCAATAGGACTTATATATATGTTGACCCAACAAATGGGGCTTATATAAAATTTTCTCTTTTTATTTTGCCCGGCAGTTAAATTAACATGAGAGCATTTTCCATTTTTTTGCTTGATGCTCTGAAGTTTGGTACATTTTTTGTGGACCAAAAATAGTATTGGAGCATTTTGATGCCGCAAAATGTTCAATGCCTTGGAGATAGTCTAAACCAACCACTTGGAGGTCCAATTTCTTCCTGAGATAATATCAAAATTAGACTTGCCACCTATTTTTTAAAGGGACATATACTAAATAGTCCTTCGAACTTTTTTTCATACACTTTCAGTCCAATCTTTTTTATTCTGCATCAAAAAATCCTTCACCATGCCAAAAAGGTTTTATCATGCCGCTGGCGCGGACCTTTAAAGATAAGAGAATAAAAAACTTTTTGGTACAAAATAGAAGACTTGGACTAAATGTATATTAAAAAATGTTTGAGGGACTTTTTGATATTTGATCTTTTTTTATAAAATAGATAAACTTACCCCACCCCTTGGCCGCTGGCTAACAAATGTCTAACACCATTACATGGGGTCTTTAATTGAAAATTAGACTTTTCCCTAATAGTTTACCGGCAAAAATACCCTTCAATTCATTATCAACCCTTCAATGAGTACACAAATCTAGGAATATAAATTTCACACAAATAAACAAAATCGAACACATACACGATTAAACTCAAATAAAAAAAGCAAACTGAATGAAAACAACTCGTAACAATTTTGAAAGTTGAATATTTAATCAAACACAAACAAGATCGATCATTAGTTAACACAATTGAACCCAAAATCAGAAAGAAAGAGTTAAATTGAAAGCAAAGCGTGATAATAATTAATGAACCTTGAATCAATTTCAAATCGATGAACTCAAACCAAATCGAATCAAAATCATGGTTTCAAAACCCAAAACCTAGATCAATTTCAAACCCAAATCAATTTCAAAACCCAAATCATTTTCAAACCTAGATTTAAACAAATACACCAATCTAACCTTTTTTTTATTTGAACTTCGATTCTAAATCTATTGCAAATTTTGTGTTGGCGGGGAATGTATATCTCAAGGACAATGATATACGTATCAAGTTTTTACACCAAAAGTGGTTTACCAAGTGCATTAAACTGTTGTACATTACTGCAGGTACAACAGTTTAATGCACTTGGTATATCACTTTTGGTGTAAACACTTGGTGTACATATCATTTTCCATATCTCAAACCATTTAAAACCCAAAACGATGAAACTCAATTGATTTCAAACACAAATAGGATGGTTAGGGTTTTGTTTTGAGAAATAGAACGGTGACGGGTTAAGAAAATGAGGGAGGCGACGATGGATGCTTGTGTGCGTTTAACATTGACCAACGATGGTGGTCGAGACTCAGTGGTTCTGTCTTGCGTGTCCAAGGTTTGGGACAAACATCGTTTGAAATTGGGTGGGAGTTGTATTGGATTTGGGTGCGGATTGGAAAGAAATTAGGGTAAGGTTTTAGTGGAGAAGATGATTTGGGGAACAAGATGAAGTGTTTAAAGGGGGCATCTTTGTCATTAAACTATCAAAGGGTTCAAATCTAATCATCAATTTTGTTTTATAGTGCTAGACATCTGTAGACATCAAAGGTAAATCTAATTTATTGAAAAAAGTAAGAATAAATCTAATTTATGGCGTTATCTCAAGGGAAACATAAAAAGAAAAAAAATATATATATACATATTATATATAATTAAGCAAAAAGTGAAACCTCTTCATTTTTAAGCAATGAAATGGAGAAAAACACATAAATGGATGTCAAATGTGATTTTCGAGAGGGAAATATACTTATCGTTGCTTCAACTCTACAACCCATGAGATAAATTTCTTTAACATGAATTTCTTCAATTAACCGATTACAAAATAACAGTAGCAAACATCCTCTACCAAAAGGCCACATGTACAAAACACATACCCAGTAGCCCCTTTAAGACTTGGGTTAACTCCTACAGTATTCACTCTAGGCTCATCATGTCTCAACCGATGGCGTTTCTTTTAGAGCATCCTCGGCTTTCACTTTCTCAGGAACAAAATCTAAATGCATAAAACAGTGAGCGAACGGACAATCTATTAACAACTGAAGAAACAAAAAATTATAAGAAGTTTCTCACAAAGAAAAATGGAATAAAAATTGGAGTTTCACGGAAGGGGGAAATAAAAGATACCTGAAAGGAAATCAAATCTCCTCCGCTTACAAACCACTGATGCTGAAACCACAAAAAACAAAAGCATATCAATACAATTGTTATCATTAAGCTGTAGCTCACATGGAATGATTACTCCCCTATTAACAGATCTGGGTAGAGTTCAAATCCCATTGGGGCAGTTTTCTTTTCCGAAACGAAAATGTTATATATGTACCAAGTTTTTATAACAAGTTGGTGCACAAACTTGGTACACATCGCAAATGATATGCTCACCAAGTTTGCCCCATCAATTTCGTGTACTTGTGAAATACGATTCTAAGTTGTGCTACGGCTCGGACGTTTCAGATAATAATTCAATAGTCAACAAATCACGGTTGCCATTTGCAAAATGCCAGAGGGCTAGGCAATAAACATGCTATTGCCCAGGTTACTAAATTATGGACATAGTTAATAGCTCGAATGCATTAGTTATCCTTTAATCATCGACATCAATTTCTTTTTCAAATAATAGACTACTTTTGAAAATTAATATTTTTGAGGTGTCCCAAGGAATATGAACTAAAATCTTAATTTGAATTATCATCCAAGTAAAATTAAATTATTTTAATTTCATATGTAATTGGAAATCAAACAAAGTACAATCGAACAATCTGTGACCTATATTTTTAAAGAAAATTTAAACTTTTCTTTTCCTTTTTTAACTATGAACCTAGTAAACTAACAATATAATTTATATAAATCTTCAAATTCGTTCCTTCAACAAAGCATGCCAAAGTCACAGATTAGGTTCTGTATATATATCCCACATAAACACACATACATAGATGATTTGATGAAAGAGAAAAACAGATTAGATGCATTTAGATGGGGAAATTATCTGGTATAATTTTCATTTAATACACAAGGATCATCATCCAACTGTTTAGGTGACAATTGTCTATGCATTTCAGGCAGCCTGCCTGCAAAGACTGTAATTGTTAAAACACATCCAGCTGTCAAACATTACTAGATGTCATAAAGTAAAAAGAAAAAAGAGAAAAAGATGGGGGAAAAGGAAGAAGAAGCCAGGCATTAATGTAGCGACCCTAAAAATACTATGAGGCCGCGGCCATGGTAGAGGCCACGGCCAGGGGAAAGATCAGACGTTGAGGGCCACTGCCTGGGGTGGTAGTGGCCGCGTAAGTGTACAGAAGGACACAGCCAGAGCGTTGGCCACGGCCAGCCAAAAGTTAGGAAGAGGCCACAGCCTTGGAGATTGGAGGCCACGAACTTTGGGCAAGGCCACGACCTAAGGAGGACAGGCCGCGGCCAATAATGACCTGGGCCCACTGAAATTCAGCACGTGGAGTGATGACATGGCCTCATCAGATCATAACCTAAGAAGAATTATTGGGAGGTTCTAGAAGCATCTTTAAGGGTATTTATGTAAAAGTGACGTCTTACAAAAAACTCTTAAGTTCCCTAGTGAACCCTATAGGACTCCTTGCCAACCTTCTCATAGTTTCTAGCAATCCGAGGAGGAGGCCGCGGACAGGCACTCCTCACAGGCGGAGAAGGGGCGTTTGAGGCAGCATTTGGCTGTTGTTCGTCGGATTTAGGTCTACCAAGGTAAGGGATCCGTCCTCTTCTTCCTTGCTTAAAACCTTAGTTTCCATATTTTCTATTGAATGAGATGAGCCCCTGTGTATTTCTGGGATAGGCCATGGGTTTTGGGTGTAAAACAAACCAAGCTGTTCGAGCTCGACTCATGTTCGTTCGGATAAATGCTCGTTCAAGCTCGGCTCGTTACCTTATTGAGTTCGACTAGAATTCGGCTCAATTACAAATAATCATACGAAAATAGTGTAAAAAAATCAAGCTACTCAAGTTCAGTTCGTGTTCGTTCGGATTAAGGCTCGTTTGAGCTCGGCCCGTGAAGTAGACAAACCAAACTTGAACACATTTTTAAGCTCGTTAATCTTTTCAAACCAACCTTGAGCATACTCGGCTTGGCTCGTTTACACCCCTAGGTGGCCATGGCTGCTTGCTGACCGCAGCCTTTCTGGTTGTAAGTTGTTATTATCCTTGATTTTAGAAGTTTTCTATTAAGATTCTAGAAGTGAGATCTGGGCATTATTTGAGGATGTTCTTATTTGACCCTATGAGGTTCTATCTAGAGTTTTCCCTTTGATCTTCGACGTTTGGAGTTATGAGATAATTAGGGCTTAAAATCAATATTTGACTCAAATTACCCTTGTTGTTATGCCGATCAGGAGTTCTAACTCCTTTGAGGCCGCAGCCTGATTAGTGGAGGCCGTGGAATTGAGAGGTAGTATATGTTGTGCCCGAATAAATTTGAGATGGGATTCAATGCTGAGGCGGCGACATTATTTGGCCAAGCCGAGGTGTCATTGTCTATTTGCATGCCTCATGCTTAGTGCTTGAGGTCAATATGGTTTTTCCTAAGGAGATTGAGTTTAGGACTAACTATGGGGCTTACACCGCGGCAGAGCTCGGTCAAGGTAAGGAGTTAGCAGCAGATCGCGAATCCGTCAATCCTGGTATTGGGCAGGAGGGGAGGTCGCGGGCATGACTAGGCCAAAGATACCTAGGATAAGGCCTCGAAGATTGAGATGTCCAAGGCCATAAATTAAAGGTCGCGGACTATGAGGGCAACCCATGAGAGATTGAATCATGGGGAGCTGAGGTGAACAAAGGAAGATTGAGCCTTGGGTGGAGCCGTGGTAATATGATCTAAGGGAGATTTGAGCCTTAGGTCATTGGTGTAATTTGAGAGGCTGAGAAACTTATATTCTTTTCCTTCCTATTTGCTTATTTTGCAGTCTCCTATTTACTACATTGTTATATTTCTATTTACACAATTAGGATATCTTGTATTTGTATAATTACACTGGCAGGAGGGCTAAGGACTTGATTTAACCCTTACTGAGCTATTTGAACTCATCCCTTCCATATTCCCTATTTTGCTCTTGATAGAGGTCGCGGAGTGTTAGTAATCGCGAAGGGTTAATGGCCGAGGAGTTAAGTACTAGAGGTCGCGGCCTATTAGTAGTGGCCGCAGACAACTTTGCATACTTATGCCTTCCCTAAATTGTAATCTTTTAAGTTTCTATATCAAAAGGAATTGTATGAGGAGAAACAATGTTATATTCATGTTTTAAGGCTTGTATTTAGAGACTTTTATGATTATTGCAGTTTTCACCTGCAATCTTTTGATGGAGATATATTATATATATTGATGAGTATATTTCGCTAACTCAGATGATGGGGTTGTGGCCATATTAGAAGGCCGAGACAGAACAAGAATTGAGTAAATTTAAATAGTGAGCAAAAAGTGACATAACGACCGCGGCCAAATAGGGCAAGCTTCGGGGCATTACAATTACTTTCTAATAATCCAATATAAGCATTAAAAAAAGATCTCACATAGGTGTTCGTAACCAACAGAATGCTTGCGATCGAGAAAAGAGCAAGCATATGCCTCCGTACAGAATAGTTGAAGAAACTTTTCCTACAACCAACACAAGAAATGAGGGAGAGATTACTGAAATGTTATAGCAGCTTTACTACAAGGAAAACTAGCAATGGTACAAGTCAGGTATAAAATGCAGAGCCATGTTTTTGTTTTGTTTTTGTCTTGATAATGATGGCATAAAACAAACATTATTAGTGATTGTAGATCATAAGAGTTAGGACAAACTTTGTCCGATCAATGTTGCCAATCATAAACTTGATGAAAATAAAAATGCAGTAAAGGGGAAAACTTGACAACTACCATTTTTAAAGAGGAACAACAGGACAACTGGCAATTCTTTTTGGAAAATGACGGGGCAAATTAACACTTGGTATTTATTTGACCTTACTTTTTTATTAAAATTAATTGTAGTAGTGATAATATTTGTTAGATGAAGGAGCCAATTACCCACCCAACCCCCCAAGTCGTCTCAGTCAGAGCAGCCAGTGACGAGTATCTATGCAACCCCCCTCTCAGCACTTGGATTAACAAAACCACCCAATGGATAATTTTGAAATTTTAAATGAACTTTAAAAGTAAGCAAGAGAAGCTGAAGTCCAATAAGTACCCATAGATATATAAACATCAGTCGGAACATCCTGTTAACAAATTATTCCATGTTGGTGTCCCAAACTTTTCCAACCTTTTTCCGGAAGGCTCCTTACCTCTGATGAGTTTCTTACTTTCCGCATCAGACACAAATATTGAAGCTAGTTAACTACTCATATTTTTCTTATATTCAATCACGCCCTAATCAAATAAAAAACTCATTTAATAACTTTGAATTCCGAGCACTATTAAGAAGGCAACGAGTCCGTGGCAAAGGAATAAGGGGGAGTGGGGAGGGGGAGAGAGAGAGAGAGAGAGTTGTTTGGGTTTTGGTGGGGATATGGGAATTTTTTTTTTATAATTCCTTAATTATCTTTGGGATATTTTTAGATATTAAGAATTAAATTATGTATTTTTATTTAGTTCTTAATTATTTTTTATCATTTTATTAGGGTTTTAGTCTATAAATAAGAGGCTCTCGCACCAGGACCTCTGCCACCCCCGGGTCGCAGCCTCCACCACTCTTGTCCACCCAGTGACCATTAGTAGCAACAGAACATTAAAGGGCTGCCACTCCATCGCATCCACCACCCACCTATGGACAGAGATCAATATTCACCCCCGGAGATTTCAAGCACAATGAATGAGACATTTAAAACCGAACCAAGGAGTGGCTGCATGGTCTTCATCCGGCAACCGCAACACCGCTTCACTTACATAATTTTTCCACCAACGAAATCGAGAGAATTTTGAAGATAAGATCCATACATATGGTCCATGCTTGCCCAAACCGTAAAAAGGTGAGAAAATGATGCATACGCAGGAGTGACACAAGGCCCGAAAGAAAATTGATATGCTTTGTTTTCATTCTTTTATTTGTATTATTACAATAAATATTCCAATAAATAGTTAGGGGAATTATAGTAGCTAATTAGGGGATTGTTAGAATATTTTAATCATCACTAACGTAATATACTTATCTCAAGCTCGAACGCGCACTCTCTGCGTGGCTATACAGTAAGGTTGTACTCAGTTTCCCTACTAATCGTGACTTATTTCTCCTCGACATTGCCCCACCTATGAACTAATGGTGCATCCTACACAACACTACCAGCACCACTGGCCTTATATAGTATAAGAGCTCTCTGCTCAAAGTGTTTTCTCTACACAATCCATGACTAACATTCAAAATTGCTGCCCTAGCATCCAATGTCTCCCCACTCTCACATTTATTACAATTCATGCGTAGAACGTCCCGCAAATGAAACTCAAACAAGGAACTCCCCCGGTGCACTATCACCCAAAATTATCGGTCATCGAGTTCTGTAGTCCCAAAGCGTATGCCATACAAGTCTAATCATAAACTCTCACATCTCTAAAGGAGTCATATAACATTGCGCTCTCACACTATCACTAAGTCCCCAGCGCTAAGTCACTCATGAGCTAAATTTCTTCACTCGATAGAAAACCATATATACCCTGAATCACATTAGCAAAGTCCCTACACACTGGGATCAAATATAACGAGAAAATATACTCTCTGAAATCTCCTCCACAATAAAATATCGACGTGAACTCGACCCTCTTCCAGATGAGACATCACAAAACTACACATCCTGCTCTAAAACAGCAAACATGATAGCCTTGTTGTAACAGCCCACCATCACTCAAACCATTGCCTCCATGCCCAAGATAACATCATACTCGCACATCATATCTCTAAAACGAGTAAATCCACTAAGACATTCCTCTCAGTGACCACACTCGCTCCCCTGCAGATGGAACCAAGGAGAGCTCGGCTACCCAACGGTGATACACCCGCTAAACCCGTCTCAAGCGCGAGTCAAGTGCTAACAAAATACTGTGAGTCACCTGTGTCACGTTAAAATTATCCCACTTATCCATGGATAGAACTCATTCCTTCAATCGCCAATAGCACTGGCGGTTCAAATGGTTCCTGGGCATAATGCTCTCGTCAAAACCCAACCAAAAACTTCTAATAATTATTGCCCCTATTGGGCATGCCACTCATGTCTCCTAACTTGTTGCGGACGAGATCAACACATGTGGCCTTACTCTCCACACATAGGGTACCTCTCTGTGTCATCCCCCCGTCTCTGGCCCCACTGGCCATGTAGGGATTGTCCTCTCGAACTTGGTAACCTTGGTCTCGATTGCTACCCCCGTTATTCCTTTGGCTATGCTGGCCATGTGGAATACATTACTGGCCCTGACGGCATGGTTGAATCCATCGTCACTTGGTACGAATTCCATTGATCTGAACCATTCAAATGGGTCCCCTACTGGGTGTCCCCCTGTGGTGCCTCACTAGCACCGTTAAATCATGTATTGCCCTTCTGGCTAGATTCTCCAACTTTCTTAGCTCCCTTCACATGGAAGCGTTGATATTAACATTGTAAAAGTACGGCATTGACGCCATATGCATAAGTCATCCACGCCGGATTTCCCATAAGTGTTGGCGACTTGTACTCACGAGTCCATCATAACACTTGAGAACTCTTTTCTCCTCCCTACCTACCTCATGGAGTATGATGTTCGCTTAAACAATTAAATTCTTCATCACAATCGGTCTTGGTTCGTCCCTCCTGTGATAACTCCAGAATCTTCCTTCACATCTCTTTTTGAACAGCAGGTGAAAGGACTTACATTCAAACCGCACCCAAAATTTCTCAATTAATACCTTCTCTATTTCCTTATATGTGGTGGTTGACTCCCACCACGACAATGTTGCTCCTGTTGATATCAAACTTAATCTGCTGATGTGGACCAATAATAAGAAGACACGTGTCAATCTACATGGAAAAATAACAACGAGGAAGTTTATTTCCCCCGACCAAGTCATGTTCTCTCCGAGCAACGAGGAGGACACCCCGAGGAACTCTATCATCCCGAGATACTCTAAGCACTCCGAGGAACTCTTGATCAACGAGCAACTAAGGCGGTCCGAACTGCATCTCGGCCGTATCATTAATTACCAGACGGACAACTGTTCAACTATTCATTATATTCTTGACGCACACGCTGCATTAAATGTATTACCCTTTCATATGTATATCATTTAATGTATTGGACCTTTCATGTACAACCTAAGGGCTATAAATACCTTGTATCATCCTCATTCAAGGGGAGGGGAATTTCTTGAAAGCACTTGTAATCAAGAATTCCATAAACACTCAGCAATAACATAACAGTGGACGTAGGCTTTATTCCTAGCCGAACCACTTTAAAAATCTTTATCTTATTTATTTATCTGTGATTAAATAATTAGAGCGATCTAGTTTTTTACATCAACAGATTGGCGCCGTCTGTGGGAACGTGTTACAAGCGTTGTTCTCCACCAAAAGCTAAGTTTTTATTTTCTCTACGTATAATCAATTATACATACATCTTTTGATTGAATCGTGATTTTTATGTTTATATACATAAATTAATTGTCCAATTTTTATCTGCAAAATGTTGCATCTCATGATTTTTAAATCATAACTATTAGATTCATCCTTATTTAGAAATCTGAAAAATAGTAGATTTCATAAATCATAATTTTTTTGCTTGATTCTCAAGTTTCTATTTTATATCATGGAATAAATATTTTAAATGATTACATATGCCAATATATGCGACGATGATAAGATTTGATCATTTTCATTGTTGATTTTGAAATAAATTTTGTAAGCTATTTGATGTCTATTCAAATTCCCATCATATTTTTAATAAAAGAATGGGAAAAGGTTAAAGACAATGAAAAGTCTTCTCATGGAAATCATGACCCAGATCTATTTTTTCTCTCTTCAAGTTTGAGTCTCTTTGCATTCACAAGTTAAAGTCTCTTTGTATTCACTTTTATGAATTATATACTTAATTTGGTTCATCTTCCATCTATGTCAATAAAGTCAAATTGATTGATTTTTTATATAAATTTGGTAATAACTTTAATCATTCACCATATTTTTATCTCTCCAAATTGGGAATAGGAAGGGATCAATATAAAAAAATAATTTTCTCTCACCTGAAA
This sequence comes from Sambucus nigra, assembly GCA_949130495.1. Classification (NCBI taxonomy): domain Eukaryota; kingdom Viridiplantae; phylum Streptophyta; class Magnoliopsida; order Dipsacales; family Adoxaceae; genus Sambucus; species Sambucus nigra. Next base: position 236,021,940 of record OX422217.1, on the reverse strand, counting down.
AATCATTACTCACCTCTTGTAAAAGAGGATCAGTAAAACAATCATGACCATATCAAGACTTTGGGCACAAATTTTACATTGAATGTTATTTTTGATCTAAAGATTCGAGATATTCTAGTCATCCAACCATATATTCTATAATTTGAGATATCCTTAAATGTTGGTCGGCAACATCCATGTCGTTTGTCGGCAGCAGTAGAATATTGGGGTATTAAAAAATGCGAAGCACCCCAGATATTTCTTTAAACACGAGTTCAGCTTGGGGACAAACAGGGGGGCTTAAGTCTTTTTAACTTGTGATCACCCCAAAAATATTTTTAAAACCAAGTGATAAATAATTTTCAAACAGCAACTTATACCTGATTAGTTGTTGGAGATTAAATAAATTTACAAAAAAACTTTACATCTTATTTATGATGCATATCTGATAAAAATTTGTACATCTCACACACGTGTGGCACAAAAATATTATTTCATATTTTGAAATTTTTATGCTGATACATATCATATATTGATTGGATGAGTAAATTATTCTCATGACTAATCAATTCAGCCTACACATATGGTAGAGCAAAATATTAATTTTTACAGGCACAAGATTCAATGCCGACGAATGCTGAAGCACATCCATTCGGATGCATATTATATATTCATCTCATCATGGAGCTCGGCGAGATACTTATTATCATATTCAGCTCTGAGGAGAACTATAACATTTATTATATTTCACCCCCAACGGATTGTTGGTCGGGGTAATTCTTATTTATATGCAGGCCCAGCAAAGTTCTCGGCCATATTCTTATGTTCTGGAAAATATTATTCTTATTCGGCATTCTGCAATTATGCCTCGACAAGATACTTATTCAGCTTTAAAGAGAATTACAACATTCGTTCGGATAATTCTTATTTATATTCAGGCCTGACAACGTTCTCGGCCATATTCTTATGTTCTGAAAGATCTTATTCTTGTTCGGCATTATATGATTCTACCTCGATGGATCGGCGAGGCACTTTATTATTTTTAATTATTCTTTATATCTATTTGGATGCATATTCTATTCTCATTTCAGCAAGGATGTCTCTAGCATTTATTATATCTTATTCAGCTCCAAGGATATCTGCGGAATTTATTATATCTTATTCCCAGCAATCTGTTGGTCATCGCCGAGGAGGTATCCTGCATTTATATTATATTTTATTCCCAACAATCTGTTGGTCATCGCCGAGGAGGTATCCTGCATTTATATTATCTTATTCCCAACAATCTGTTGGTCATCGCCGAGGAGGTATCCTACATTTATATTATATCTTATTCCCAACAATCTGTTGGTCATCGCCGAGGAGGTATCCTGCATTTATATTATCTTATTCCCAACAAATCTGTTGGTCAGCGCCGAGGAGGTCTCCAGCATTTATATTATCTTATTCCCAACAATCTGTTGGTCAGCTCCGAGGAAGTCTTCATCATTCATTATCAATTACCACCAACTCCGATTGGTAGATAAAATCCAACTCCGGTTGGTAAACAAAATCCAACTCCGGTTGGTAGATAAAATCCAACTCCGGTTGGTATTGGTCGATAAATCTCATTCAAAGTTCACATTCCACAGTTGGGGGCTTCTATTACAGATATATTTGTTCATTTGGTGGCACATTCTTATATCATCATGCAGTCGAGCATCAAATTCAACCCCGACTAATCACTTTCTCAGGAGGAATATTGAAGTTCAGGAGGAATATTGAAGTTCAGGAGAAATATTGAAGTTCAGGAGGTATATTGAAGTTCAGGAGGTATATTGAAATTCAAGAGGTGTATTCAGAAGTATCAGGACATGATGAAAGAAAGCGAAAAGTATTCCACCGAGGAACTCTGTCAGACCAGAAATTAGAAGACAAGTTGCCTATATGAAGGCTATATGTAGATGGATCATCTTTCACTACAGGCTGTGGGGCAGGGATCGTTTTGAACGGTCCAGATGAGGTCGACAGGGAATACGCCCTACGTTTCTAATTCAAAGCTTCTAATAATGAGATTGAGTATGAGGACATGATAGCAGGTCTTAATTTGTCAAATACTATGGAGGCACAGCAGGTTATTGTCTTCAGTGATTCTCAATTGATCGTAAATCAAATGTTGGGAATATATGCAGCCAAAGGAGAATTAATGATCAAGTATCAAGCAAAGGTGATGGAGTTGGTATCAGAGTTTGTTGCTGTCCAACTGGTAAGAATATCAAGAACGGAGAATGTGAGAGCATACGCCTTGGCCCGATTAGCATCAGCTACTCGTACCGAGCTGCGAAGAACGATATCAATTGAAGTATTAGAAAGTCGGAGCATAGATGAAGACCTGACGATGAATATTATTACCCTTGATTTAGGAACATCTTGGATGGATCCTATCAGAGCATATATTAAGGAGGAACAATTACCGGAGGATAAGCTCGCTGCCAAGAAATGGAAGTTTAAAGCTGCTCGGTATGTACTAATTAATGGTATTCGGAGGATAAGTTCGCCGCCAAGAAATGGAAGTTTAAAGCTGCTCGGTATAATGGTATTCGGAAGATAAGCTTGCTTCCAAGAAATGGAAGTTTAAAGCTGCTCGACGAGGAATTATGGCAGGTTTGCAAAGATGTGTACACCCCTCCGAGGTGAATTGATTAAAGAGATCCATGAAGGGTCCTGTGGAGCCCATGTAGCAGGACGAACACTTTTGCAAAAGGTGATGACGCAGGGATACTACTGGCCGACGATGAGAGCTGATTGTATAGCTTATGCCAAGAAATGTGACAAGTACCAACGCTTTTCCTCCATCCGAAGAACTTCACAAACATTGTTGACACCCATCATTTATCCTTGGCCATTTTCCATGTGGGGATTGATTTGGTTGGACCATTGCCGATGACTCGAGGAAGATTCAAATACCTCGTCATCGCAGTAGATTATTTTACTTAGTGGATAGAAGCTGAGCCACTTATTGACATGACATAGGAGAAGGAAGGTGTACCAATTTGTTTGGAAGAACATCATCTGCCGATATGATCTCCCTCATGCCTTCATCACAGACCATGGAACACAATTTAAAAACGAGGAGTTTGCTGCCTATTATCATCAGTCAAACATTTTGAAGGTTCATTCAGCGCCAGGATATCCTCAGAGCTAATGGACCAAAAGCTCTAAGGAGCCAAAAAGTGCTCTAAGGAGCCAAAAAATACTCCTTTGGTTAGGAGGCGCTCTAAGGAGCCAAAAGCTCTAAGGAGCCAAAAAACTACTCCTTTGGTTAGGAGGTGTACACCAGCATGATCAATTACGGTTGGTAAGATAAAAACATACTCTCACATTACAACTTATGTTGGTCGGGAGGTAAGATTATTACAAAAAGTTCTTTGAAGAATAAAATATTCCAAAATACACCAAGTATAGTTGGTCGGGGATAAAAACCCATCAACTGTAGTTGGTCGACAAACATTATTTATCCACCCTGGTTGGTTGGAAACAGTTTGAACATTTTTATACTCATTACTTTATTATTAAGTGATCGAGCAACGTTACTAATACTTTGTAAACTTTTTAAGCTGATGAACAACACAATATTGTTATCTTTTTAACAAATACATATGCATAAATGTAAAGTGTTTGATATTTACAAGACAATAGCAATTAAGATTGCGAACAAAAATGAAAGTCTTTCATTAAAATAAAAAACAAAATACATTTAGAATGAAAATGTATACTAACTATTACATTGAGATTCCTATTCTATTGGTTTCTTTTCCTTCTACTTTTGAAACAGGTTCCTCGCCAGCAGGAGGATCATCTAAAATATAAGGGGAGTTTATGAAGTTAAGACCTTTCAACATTCTGACATTCATCACAGATGATCTATCCGAGAAGCATTAGCTCATTCCCGAGAAGCACTTGCTCGTCCCTGAGAATCACTTGTTAGTCCCCGAGAACCTCTTGTTCGTCCCCGAGCAGAGGTAGAAGTCAAAATCAGCATCTATAGCATTGAGATCTTTGCTAATACTGTCTCGACCAATAATGAAGAAGAATTTATGTGAAAATGTTTCGAAGTCTACCACTAGCTTGGTACTAATCAGATTGAAGAGTTGGGTTCAAAAGCTATATGTTACTCGACAAAGTATTCAGATAAGCATAAATCAGAAAAATCAAGCACGTGAAGTTAGCACTCAATTGCTCGACACAGGAAGCAGTTGGTTGGCTAGCAAACCGATCAACATACTTGAAGATTATGACAAGCTAGAAGCGGCATCATATGTCGTCCAAAAGATAATGCACTTTATGTTGAACAAATCAAGAAGGTAGATCAAGAATTTCACGAGCACCGAGCAACATTGCAGAATAAATACTCCATCCTTTCAATTAACCCATCAAGCATGAAGCATTGGGGGCTTCTGTTGATACCAAATTTAATCTGCTGATGTGGACCAATAATAAGAAGACACGTGTCAATCTACATGGAACAATAACAACGAGGAAGCTTATTTCCCCCGACCAAGTCATGTTCTCTCCGAGCAACGAGGAGGACACCCCGAGGAACTCTATCATCCCGAGATACTCTAAGCACTCCGAGGAACTCTTGATCAACGAGCAACTAAGGCGGTCCGAACTGCATCTTGGCCGTATCATTAATTACCAGACGGACAACTGTTCAACTATTCATTATATTCTTGACGCACACGCTGCATTAAATGTATTACCCTTTCATATGTATATCATTTAATGTATTGGACCTTTCATGTACAACCTAAGGGCTATAAATACCTTGTATCATCCTCATTCAAGGGGAGGGGAATTTCTTAAAAGCACTTGTAATCAAGAATTCCATAAACACTCAGCAATAACATAACAGTGGACGTAGGCTTTATTCCTAGCCGAACCACTTTAAAAATCTTTATCTTATTTATTTATCTGTGATTAAATAATTAGAGCGATCTAGTTTTTTACATCAACAGCTCCTATGAGCTAAAAATTTCACCCGAAATTTAAATTGTCACTGCGCTCCACCATACGCAACTGCCTTTGAATGTTCTCTTTCTATTGGCCAATCACACTTCCGCAATTTCCCCAAACTCTTGCGGATGGCCCTTCAGAAAAATCCCTCTGACTCTCTCCTTTGCCGACTGCATTGGGTGAGTCTGAATTTGCGCCACCGTCTGCTATAGCGGTACTTGGGGAAACAACTGCGCCTTAGCGGTTATCCCAACGTCAACTGCCTAAACAAAAATCGTGGTGACTTCTACCGCGGTCACCATTCCCAAAATAATGTATGGCTTCGGCTGAGCCTCTCCTCCCGCAGTCCTCCTAACGGCCCTCGTTGGTCGTCCTATATTGTTCGGTATACGAAGCCCAACCGAACTCGTAAATGATTTGCATCAACTATACTCAATAGCAGGAGAACGTAAATCACATGATGAATCGGCAGTCCTAAGTATAGGGCTCTATATCAAAGAAAAGCAACGTTAAAAACGTAGTAAGTCCGCACACATCCTAAGGACTAGAGAACCTGATGTTTTGATATCATCTGTAACACCCCGCCTATTTCATTCACGGGTGATCAGTCATTTACTAAAATAAAAAAGGAGTCTCGTCTTGTTCATTCTTAGCATCACTGTTGAAAACATTTTAAATTACTAACCACCTATTAACTAAATAAGTCGGTACCAAATTTTATCTTTCATTGATATACAACCTTATTAATCAAACCACAATAATCCCATATACAGTAATCAATATAAATGAAAGGGCGATGTAAAATGTAAAGCAAAGATTAATAGATAGTCCCCGAATAAACCATCGGGTAAAAATTCAACACATACAATCCATCTGACTAAAATTCTGAAACACATAAGTTTGAATGAAAAGGGGCAACACGCCCAACCAATATCGGAATAAAGAACCTAATCTAGAATGCAATAAGTGAAGCGACTACTCAACAATATGAAAGCCTCCACATCCGCTGCAGCGTCGTGTCCCTGGAAAGAATAGTCATCCATGGCGTCCCTGTGACTGGACACCTAGATTTTTTTGAAAAATAGATTTGATACGGGCCAGAGCCCAAAACCTTTTAAAAATATTCGCAAGTAAATAAGATGCAGTAAATAAATATGCATTAAAACTTTTCATATTTAAGCATGTGTCGCACTCCCATGAGATACCCCTCATCTCTCAACTATAGTGGGCAGCTAACGCATACATCTTAACCCGCCTAATTACACTACCCAACCTAACTAGTCATGTTGCAAATCTCACTAATACACCACTCTACCCCGAGTATTGTTCATCGTTCATTTCTTAGCTATTTCTCTCATTAACTCAATTAATCATTTCAGCATTTATCATTCTCACAACTTTATCCCAATTATTTATCGCATTCACTCTCTAAAAAAATAAGCCCGTATATAATTACCACACTAATATATATACGTAAAGTTATACTACAACAAACACACATATGTCATGTATAATCGTCATCCCCGAGTAATAACTCATTGGATACCATCCCCGAGTACTAACTCATTAGATGCCTTCCCCTGAGTACTAACTCATTGGATGCCTTTCTCTACAATGCTATCATCACCTAGGGTATACTCACTTCATCTCAGTTACCGGCGATCGAACTCTCACACCGACTCGGTAAAATCGCAAACGTATTAAAAGCGATCATAATCCTTCGATAGTGAATCCCAGCCATACCCTAATAGTCTCACTTCGAATAATCATCACACAAGGTATAAACACGGCGCTATGACTCGAGATCAATATTTAGCCTGTTGTGTTTCACCAGGGAAGATCATCCACATCGCGCAACCTCCGCTAATAGCACTAAAGGGGTATGTTTCTCATAAATATAATACACAGATATTATTTGTATTCGTGTATATATATATATATATATATATATATATATATATATATATATATATATACATACCGGCTAACCGTGTCTTTCATCCTTATAGCATTAGCCTCTCGTTTCGAATCTAAACTCGACCCCTATTATCAGATATTCACACTATACTAATAATTACCTTATAGCTGCCACAAAAGCATTAATCCATACTTATCCTATATTGATGGTTATCCGACATGTAAATCATTAAATTAGAATTGACATTAAAATTTTAGTCCTTCTCCGACAAATAGCGACACGTTTCTAACTTTAATAAATTCCATGAATGTCAAAACACGGTCCTACTAACTCGTATGAACTTCTAAAAAATCACCCAGATCCATACCCGGTCCCAACTCATTTTGACCCAGGGCCGAATCGATTCGGATCTGGGCAGAAGCCCATATCAGCATACGATGACGGGATTTCATCTATTTTCTTCAACCATAAGCTAGGTTCACAACTCAATTTTCCATCCTCCAATGGTCTTACACATGAACCTAATCTCTTTTTATATATAAATTCATCCCAACACATTTAAAACATAATCAAATTCAAGAGATCTAATCTAGATTCAAGAAATCTCATGATTGCTTAATTTATTCTCAAGATTAACTCTAATCCTCAACTTTCTCATTCAAGATTCAATCTTTATGTTTGGATTAATTTTCAGAATATGTATTGAGTGACGATTACACTACTTATCACCCAAAATCCCTTTTTTTAAAGTAGATCCCATTCTCCAAAAGTCTTCTAAAACACAATATATCACCTACTATGATATGAACTGAATTTACATGCATAAAAATATCAAGCAAGTTAATTACTTGCTTTGCAATGTTTGTAGGGTCTGATCTCCTTTGTGTGTGATGATTTGACGCTAGAATCCCTTGAGTTTTCCTCTCAAATTAGCCTCTCTAGCCTTCTCCTTGCTTTTTCCTCTCTTCCTTCTCTCTTTTAGGGTTTGTAACTAATGGTAGGGCTGCCTCACCCGCCTAATATTTATATTTTAATCCACTAATACCGAAATTAGGTTACTAGGCTATTTTAAAATGACCCAAATACCCCTACATGAGTCCGGGCTTGTCTAAAAAGCCCCGGAACCCAAATACTACCCCCGGGTACTCAATTCTGCCCATATGGAACCAACCTTGAACTCGAAATCGTCATCCGAATCATACTCTACATAAATTTCCTATCTCAATCTTAAAATAATCTACTCACAAGCCCCGGTTGAGATATCGTCAAAAATCTCGTCGTTCTCACTCACTACGACGTACTAACAATTCAACCGCATTTTATTTACTATAAACACACTTAGTAAATTTACCACATAAATATTAATCTTATTCCCATAAATTAATATTTATTAAATACGCAACATTTCATTTTAATTAAATTACTGCACACGTGTAATTTAAAATACCAAAAATAATTAAATCCATAATTATTCAAAAATACGGGGTGTCACAGATTAATTATTCTTATTATTAAATTGTTGCTGTATTTAAGCATCCACATTCGCATAGAAAAAGGTCCCAGTCCCACTGCCCAACCTTCCTTGTGATATACGGGGTGATGATGACTCATGGAGATTTGTTCGCTGAACTGACCAAAGTGATGTATATTACCCCATCCAGACTTTAGAAGAAAACACGCGAGGCGACGTGCATGTCAACGTGCCAATTTTTAGGGAAAGATGGATATGGACGTGTTTGTGAATTGGCATGACTCGGTGGAAAAAGTTTTTAGAACACAAAGGGTATACGAGTTCCAATGCGTGCAACTAGTCGTTACAATGGGCTTTGCAACCGCCGACAAGAAAGTAAAAAGGACTTGATTACTTCGTGGGGTGAGATGAAGAAAGATAAATTGATTGCATTTGTTCCCCCAACTTATGAGCGTGATCTATTCACCCGGATGCAAACTTTATAGAAACATTCGATGCCGGTGACCGAGTACACGGATCAATTTCATATATTCTACTCAACGAAACCACAAAACAGAAAACAGCGATTATATCAATGATTTGCAGTTGCATATTAAATAAGAAATGTACTTAAGGGAGGACGGGACACTCAAGAAGACCTTTGAACAAAGAAAGTTGACCAACGCAACAACACCACTACCGGGGTTGGCACCTACAACATGAAAACTGACCTCCAATTTCAACTGCTTAAGAGTGTGAAGGTTTTGGCCACAAGGTGTCAGACTGCCCAAGAAAATAGTGGACCCCCGTACTTGTAACCGAGGGTGCAAGGGCCGCAGAGGAAGATGTTCCAATAGAAGAATTGTCATGTGTGATCGTCCCACTAAAGACATTTCCTTTGAAGCTCGAGAACACGCTTTTTCAGAATGGGGGAGAGCGACGTCATAAAGGGATAACGTTGAGAGAGAGAGAGAGTTTCAGGGAGTATAAAAGGGGGGGCCTTGGGTTTTTGTGGGGATATGGGTTGTTCTATTTTTTTTAATTCCTTAATTATCTTGAGAATATTTTTAGATTTTTAAAACTACCTTACGTGTTCTTTACTTGGTTCCTAATTATCTTTTAGCATTTTGTTCGTATTAAGGCTCTAGAGTTTTAGCATAAAGCTTACAGTCTCATTCACTGTAAAAGGCACTTAATTATTTAATAAAATTCTGGATTTGTGATAGTTGTGTTTTGGCTTTTGTCTACGCTTTCGCAATTTATATACACTCTCGGACACACGTCCAATTTTCATGGGTCCATGATGAAAATATAAATATAACACGTCCGGCACTTTTTTGCACGTATCCAACACTTCTTTTCATGCATCCACACACATTTAATTATAATTATGCATAGATGACTCTTATTGATGGTTGTAGCTATCCTATATGTGGCTCACATGATACATAAAGTCATCATGATAAAGGCGACAGTGATGAGGGCACCAAGTAAGAGGCTTTTTGCAAATCAATACAAAAGCTAATGAATCAAGAATTTTGGATGCAGCTAAAGCCCATATACACTTCAACTAGCGCCTTTTCTGCATACGACTGGCTTTGAACATCTCATTACATGCCATTTTAGAAAACTGTTTAAAGTACATTTAATGACTCCATTTGTGTAATGCTTAATTTCTTATATTTTATTATTTCGACCCCAAGTCCGGGTGAAATGACAAATGAACAAAGGTTCCTGCACCACTCAGGAATGTCCAGGTAAAGATTTAGATTAGCCATTTAAATATAGGGACTTTAATAGGAAGGACGGAAGCAGTGGATCCCATGATTAGAAGAAAAGTTGAACATAATAAGTTTACATAAACTAAATGTGATGAGAAAGGTAGAGAAATAAAGAATGCAGGGATTAATTATTTTATACATGACATAAGAACAAAGTTAGAATAATAGTGGATAAGAACTTTTAGGAATATATTTTAAATGTTATTAGGAAACGTGATAAACTTATAAAAATTTAATCAATATTGTTAGCGCTTACGCACCCTGAACATACTAAAATCCAATCTTAGGGAGATTCAAGAAAATTCAGTTTTCACATAATTAAGACACCTGAGGTTAGGGTTCCTTCAAAAAAAAAGATGAAAATAGGGAAGGCTTTAGGATCAAATGTTATTCCTATTGAGGTTTGGAAAAGTTTAGGGAAGGAATGAGTGTCTGACAAAATTATTCAATAAAATTATAACGACTAAAAGGATGATCGTTGAATGGAGAACGTGTGTTTTGATACCTATTTATAAATATAAAAGGGATATACAAAATTGTCCAAATTATCATGGTATTAAGTTAATAACTGTACAATGAAACTTTGGGAGAGAGTGATGGAACATTTTTTTTATTTATTAAGGAGATCGATGGAAAGGTATAAAGAGAGAGATCTTCATATGGTTTTTAATTTTATGGAGGCTTATGATTTATACTAGAGCTAAAATATGATGGATTTTAAATTTTTTAAAAATGATTTAATAGTAGAAATATTAATGTGATTAAGAATATGTATAATGGGGACACGAAATTAAATTAGCAAATTTTCAGTTACTTTAGGTTTGCATCAAGGTTGAGTCTTTGAGTCCTTATTTTTTTACTATTGTTAGGGATGAATTGACCGGAGAAATACAAGATGAGGTATCGCAGTATATGTTATTTGCAGATGATATTGTTTGTGAATGGAGCTAAGGCAAGAAACAAGAGGGTTTAAAATAAGACTAAAACAGAGTATATGGAATTTAATTTAAATAATAGCATGAGAACAAATTGTGATGTTGTGAATGTTGAGAATCAAGATATACATAAAAGTGATTAGTATTTATTTGGGCTCAGTTGTCCAAAGAGAGGGGATGTAATAATAATAATGCTACCCGTGTGAGTAATGCAAGTTGGGTTATGTAGAGAAGTCCTACCGGCGTATTATGTGATAGGCATAATAGTGATAGTGTTATCCATATGATTAATGCAAGGTGGGTTAAGTAGAGAAGTGCTATAAACGTATAGGCATATACCTATGAAATTAAAGAGGAAATAATATATAATAGCCATTAAACCTATCATGTTATATGGAACAAAGTGTTAGGCAACCAAGGAACAACATGTGCCAAAAATGAGCATAGTGGAAAAGTGAATGTTAAGATGGATGTGTAATAAAACTCGAAAAGATAAGGTTAAAAATGAACATATTTTTGAAACAATTGAAGCAACCCTTATAAAATATAAATTGAGAAAAGATCATTGTCGGTGAAGAATTGTTTTCCATTGAAATCAATGCTTTGGAAATTAATTCCACCATGTGTATCAAATAAGCCCTAATTGAAAATGAGGCTTCATTTGCACAAAGTGGCAAACTGAGTATATAATAGCGGGCTTCATAACACCCCAATTCTTTTGAGTGAACTCTCTATATACCCTTATACATGGCATATGTTATATTTGCATGTCTTTCAAATAAAATATTTTCCATGGTATCCTCGACCTTTTGATCATATTGCGTTTGTTTTTGTTTCCCATTGGTATTCATGGAATTTTGTACTTTGGAATCTCACAATTCATCATCATCATCCTTGCCTTAATCCCATCATATGGGGTCAGCCACATGGATTCTCCTTTTCCATTCTAATCTATTATATGCAATATTATCATTCAAGTTTAATTTCTACGGATCTCTCCTAATAATTTCCTCTCACGATAGCTTAAGGCGGCCCCTATCTCTTTTACTCTCTATTTCCAATAATCTTCCTCTTGTTATAGGTGCATCAACTGGTCTACGCAACACATATCCATACCACCTAAGCCTACTTTCTCATAATTTATCACTAATGTGAGCAACTCCAAACTTTTCTCTCACGTGTTGGCTTTTACTTTTGTCCTTTCTAGTAATTCCTACATCCATCGGAGCATTCTCATCTCACTAACATGGAGACTTTGTTCATGTTTTTTCTTTAACGCCCAACACTCCACTCCATATAGGGTCGCTGGCCTAACAACTATTCTATAAAATTTTCCTTTTAACTTATTAGTTATCCTTTTATCGCATAACACCCCACTTGCTTGTCTCCATGTCATCCAACCTGTTGATATTCTACTCGTAACATCCTCATCAATATGCCCATTACTATGGAACACTGAACCTAAATAACGAAATTTATTACTTTGGTTTATTAAGCAAAACTCTCACGGGGCCAAAATTTTATCCAACAATATTTAAAAATAAAAAATGAATAAATAAAGGAGGATGAGAGCCCACCTCCAAAGCAAACAACCCTGGAAACCCAACAAGAAAGCAAAAAAGATTTTGGTCTTGTAACATGACCCGAATTGAGCATACAAATGAAATTAGCAATAAAGAAGATAAAGGGCTTAACCAAATGCATGATAAATTCACATGTTTTCTTGCTAAACCAAATGAATGATTAAATTCGATTTCCTGTGGTTTTAAAGAGATTGAGTTGAGTTAAAGAGATTGAAATTCACAATAGTAGTTTGTTTTCAAGGAACTTATTGCCTTCAATCCTATTAAAGTAAATAGGTTAATTAAGTTTATTTTATTACTAATTTATTTTATATGTTTTATGTTCGACATAATAGGTTGAGCATTTTATTTATATGATTATCTTATAATTTAAAAAATGAAGTTTTTCAGATTTTGGGAACTCTACAATAAACTTCTGCCTCAACCTATATATTTTAAAGAAAACCCATCCATTTGTATAAATATATTTTTATTGAAAAAATGTGTTGTAGTTATATTGGTCAAGTGGATCCTATGTGGTCCCATATTGCACTTCTTAACACATCTTTAAGTCAATTATATTGATCATTTGAATTAGGCCATATAGCATTACTATTATATCCCATTTTGAGTGGATAGGGATAAGCGGTACAAGATAGGATTCGGCTATATGGAAAATCTATAAAAGAGCTCGGATACAACAAGAACATGGAAAAATAATATGTGATAGTATGTATACATAAATAGAGAGAGAGTCAGGCTCATGTGCACACTTAAGTTTGCACATTATTTTTTTAAAATAGTAAAAAAAATATTTTTGAGTTGATTTTTTGTGTGTGATATTTAAACATTTCAACGGACCCATGTAAAAAAAATCAGCTAAAAAAACCTTTTTTTGCTATTTTTAAAAAATCGGTCAAACTTTCGCTGCTTTTAAGCACTTTAAAAGCTCCGAAAGTTTGACCGATTTTTTAAAAATAACAAAAAAAAAAAATTGAGCTGATTTTTTTACATGGATCCGTTGAAATGTTTAAATATCACATAAAAAAATCAACTCAAAAATATTTTTTTTAATGCTTTAAAAAAATTGGTGTGGGCTAGCACTGTGCAAACTTAGTGTGCACAAGAGCCTGCATATATATATATATATATATATATATATAGAGAGAGAGAGAGAGAGAGAGAGAGATCTATGTTATACTTCTAAAATAATAGTATTAGAGATTAATGAGAATTCATTACTTCATGGAGCCACATTATTAAAAACAATTCACTTCCATCCATCCGTCTTGCCCCCATTAATCACGTTGTATTCAACTTTAGAAGCTGACTATCTATTTTCTAGCCCTATGTCTTCCAACCCGTTTCATGTTTCTTCCATACAACCTCTCATTTTCCTCCGAACCCAACTCTCTATCTCTCCATCTTCAAATCTGACGGCCGGGGTTTGGAAGGAATGCGGTTAGTCTTGTGGTGTGGTTTCTATTGATTCTCTCTTTGGCAGTAGCTCTGACCACCGAGTTTCTACTAGGTGTTCCTACGTTCTTCTCCATCCATGATGGTGATGGTGGAAGTTTATTTGGTGTCGATTGCAATCTTCTGAAATGTGTTATTTCCTGTTCGTGGTCCTGTATGTTGCCAACCTCTGTATTGGTCTTGCTGTTTGGAGATGGTTTGTTATGTGGATCCGTCCACTTCGTCAGATGGTTTTGGTTTTCGGTTTGACTTTTTGTGTCTAGATGGTGGTTGTTCCTCCCACTTTGTCTGTGAATCTCTCATTTTCCTCCTTCACGTCATTCGCTGTGATAGAAGCCTTGGGAAGCCCCTCACTAACAAATATTGGAATGGCTCTATTTTTGCACAGGCATTTGGATTTATCTATTTTTGCAATATCATTTTGTAGGTATTTGGATTCCTTATTCTTTGTGGTTCCATTTTCTTTTAACTTTTTACAAATCTGATGGGGTTTGACGGTGCTGCTACAAGTGAGTTAGTGTCAATTAGTTAGTGTCAGGTTATTTCTCACTCTTTACCAATTTTGTTTATGTTTAAAGATATATTTGACGTACTTAGTTTTTTCTATTTAAGTTCATTTTGTCATCGTCATTCATGTTCAAGGACTCTAACCCACAAATCAATGTGAATTTAGAATTTTATTTATTCAGGATTTTAAATTTGTATGATTAATCTGTAAAGCTTAACTCACATTTTCGGTGCCGAATACTGAAGAGATATAAACTTGAGTGAAAGTTTTGAGTATATTTTTATAGATCATTAAGTAGGTCTCGCAACAAAACCATCTCATTTCATTTTGTTGCTCTTCTGGATGTATCTTTGGTATTTTATACTGTCGTAAATTGATTAAATTTAGACTGCCATAAATTGAAGCTTTTTTGAAATTTCAAATTTTGTTACAGTATATCTCTCTCTCTCTACTCTAGGAAGTACACCTATTTGATCTAAATAACCCTTTTACTCATTGACTTTACAAAAATTTGCAACGACTCCCTGCAAACTCTGCAAATCGCCACTTACCCATACCCAATACATCTCCATCCAATTGTCAGTCACTCATAACCAATGAGCCACTCACTCACAGGGTGCCTCTCCATAGTGTTCTCACGAAAGGTGAGCTTTTAAAAGTAAGCCCTGTTTGAATGAATATATTGAACACTGATATCTTTTTGAGTAACTAAATTTGTCTTAGGTAATTCCATAGACAGAGAAAAGGTTACATATATGTATGTGCTGGTTTGAATTTATTCTATTGATTTGATATTTTTGTGTTTCATTATAGATTCAGAGTACAATATGGCTTTGAAGTTTTTAATTTTCATAATATTTTTAGTGTTTAGATAAATGTATGTCACGAAAATGTATTGGACTATGCTCCGTCTGTTTATTGTTTTATAGATTACATTATTCTACGTATGTATACCCTTTTGCTTTATGTTGCTTTGAAATATTTTTTATGATGTTCAAGAGTAGTCTTTACGTTTGTATCACATTTGGGGCAGATGTCGTGTAGAAGCAGTGCTTAAAACTTCCAGCAAAACAAGTTGAAGCTATGAATTCTCATTAGTCCTTTATGAATATATTATCTCTCTGAATGTTTGTTTTGCATTTTTGTACTTTTTTCTAAGTGGATATAAATATTTTTGGAGAGTATATAGTTGGTTTAAAATTATGTTTTTAATATTTCAAAGAATTTGTTTAGTAAATTATATGTGAGTTTCATTCATTTCTTTCACCTCTTTCACCCAATAAGCAAAGAGGGTGAAAGTTGTGCTTTAACTTTATTGTTAATAAGTTTTATTTTGCTGCACTTAACCAATGTTTTTTTGCTTAATTAATCTGTCATTGACTAATATATAGTGCTTAAATAGTTATACTAATCAATAAAAGTTGAACGAGTAATTATTGATTTAAAAAATAACATGGCTTCACTTACACTACCATTTATATATTATACAGTGGTGAGAGGAGTGTAGGATATGATCGAGAGTGGTGGAGGAGAGAGAAGAGGATTAAAGATAGAGAGGGGGTTGGGTTCGTACACTATATATATTAAAAGTTTTTATATCCTATATACGATTGACTATAGTTTTAATAATTATTACTTAATATCATAGGAATATTTGAAATATAAACTTATGATGAGTTCATTCAATTTTGTTGATAGTTGTACACATCCCAGATTGTGTGCCATTAAAATATTGCAAGCATGCTACTTTTTGGGTCATATACAAAAGAATATCAACACATTGATTCAAAATTGACTAACACGTTCATGTTAGTCAATCCCGACATAAACACATTTTGGAAAGGTGTTGTTAAGAAATCGTTTCTTTAACTCAGTAAATGGAATAAAATAACCCAACTATTAGTGACACATTTGTAACTATTAGCGACACATTTGTAACTTTTCATATAGCATCATTCCATCCCTCAGTCTCCCCCATTAATGACGTTGTATTTGACCAAGAACCTGACTCTCTATCTTAAGAATAAATAATTACTCGCATTCAATATGAATAAGAGTTTTTTGACCTAAAAATATCTATATTTATTTGTGACATTAAAGGTAAAATAATTTCAATATCAATAGTAAATGTAATTTTATATGATTGACAATGTAATAAACAAAATAATATTTTTAATGAAAGATGTGTTATGTTTATATAATTAAAATTATTAAAATGAATTTGCATTGTACATTCGATTGTATATATGAATATATTATAAATGTTTTACGTATGTCACCCACACATCGTGCGGGTTACATGCTAGTATAGCTATATATCTATATATATATATAGATGTAGATAGATATATATACACATGTGTGTGGGTATTCTTTTTCGACATCACTCATTTTCCTAAACTAAGTGTAAAACAAAGTAATCGAACTGTAAGAATGTAAGAGAAATAATTTAATCAATATAGATTATATAGAGAAAAAAATTGAGAACGATGCTAGTATGCTACACAGTTAACACAGATTCAATTGCGATTTATACACAATCATTTAGAGGAGAAAACATGTAGAAAAAGAGAAAAGTTGGTGCGTTTAGACACTCGGTTGCAATTTATCCACCATTTTTTCTATTAAAAAATGCAAACAGAAAGATGTACGTCACACATATCACTCTCACTCACTATAATTCCTTCATTCCTCACCCTCTCTCACCCCACATCAATCGTTATCCCCTCACTCTTCTTCATCCCCTTATTCTCAAACTGCACATACACCAACCAGAGGAAGAGGGTAAAAGAGAAAGGGACCGCCCTAAGCTATCATGGGAGGAAATTATTAGGAGAGATCTTAAGGAATTAACCTTGAATGATAATATTGCTTATCATAGATTAGAATGGAAAAGGAGAATCCATGTGGTCGACTCCATATGATAGAATTAAGGCAACGATGATGATGATGATGCATATACACCAACCAAACTGAATATGATCAAATCAACACCAACACACCCCACCTATTCCTCATCCCTTCACTCTAAGCCTCAGTACCACCAACACGCTTGCACCTCGTGTCTACTCTCTCTCTCTCCATCTTCCTTATTAGTTCCATACCATATGTGGACCCCGTCAAAATCGATTCTGGTATATAAACTAAACTGAAAATCATTATGTGCTTCAAAATGTTTTTATATATGAATGTACTCTCTCTCTCTCTCTCTCTCTCTCTCTCTCTCTCTCTCTCCATCTTACTTATCAATTTCATACCATATGCTGACCCCATAAAAATTGATTATGGTATACACATTAAACCGAAACTCATTATGTGCCTCAAAATTTTTCTATACGTATATAATACTTGTATCAATATGTCTACGGTGTTTGGGTCCCTTTGCATTTCCTTGTTGCACCCTCACAGAGCCGACCCTGATTACATATTGATGGTGCATTTGGGGTATTGTTTGGGGGTTTTGAGATGTAAGTTGAATTGAATCAAAACCAAATCAATTGAAATTGAAATTTCAAATCAATTACATGGGAATGTGTGATATTGCAATTCTAAGGTATTGTTTGGGGGTTTCGAAGCAGTAGGATGAAGCAAATCATGAAGCTCGATAACGAGAAAAACAAATTTGAATGTTTATGTCAAAATTTCAATTTTGGGGGTTTTAAATTGGGGTAGTTGGAATTGGTTAAGAAGATAAAGTTGAGGAAAAAAAAAAGGTATTTTCGTCCAAAAAGAATAGGGGTTAGCGGAAAGTAACGTTTTTCAACCTGTGGGGAATTTGTCTAATAATGTCATTAACATAAGGGGTTAAGTCTAGTTGTTCATCTTTAAGGGGGATAAGTCTAAATACAGAAGTATCAAGGGGGGTTTAAGTACTTTTTTTTAAACGAAAAAACATATATCTTTTTTTTAGAAAATTAAAACACATCATTCACTCGGGAAGAATTCCCACTCCTATATCGCCGATTGGCTACCAGCTCTACCTCCCACTTCTCGAAGATGGTTTGCTTTTTCTCCTCCCAATATGTGCGTGCACGGGTCCAAATTGAAGAAGTCACGGCTCACTATTTCTTTTTTAAGGATGATTTTTAATTTCGCCTCCAACAAGGACCGCTTAATTTGAGAATCCGCAACACGGGATTACAGGCAGTCCATGCACGCGCACAGGTTCACAAGATCCTAGACCTCTTATTCTGCTTGTACTGTGATTGGAGTTCATAGTTTCATTTTGAAGTGTTCTTCGTAGCAAGGTAGCACTAAGTTTCATTGGTCTCTGCCTTGTATATTTTAATAGGCAAGGGGAAGCACGTCATGATTGGCGCAACTGCTTCTCAATACCCGCTTGAGTCTCCCAACAATGGCACAAAATTTTATCACAACCAGGCTAATAGTGCGGCCTAATCACATTATAGCTAACCCGCATTCCATTTTTTGCAGCATAGAGGTCTCGTAAAAATTTTGCGCAATCTTCTCATATACACAACTTCTTGTGACTTGCGCCGAAAATTTCCTTCCAATGGCTCCCCTCACCCTTTTGCGTTTGGCTTTTCAGGGTTTGAGTTTCAATACTATCTTGAAATATTTTTGGGTTTCGGAGTAAGATTCCATTGGCTTGGGAGAAACTTGAGGAAAAAAATATACAAGAAACTGAGATTAAGCGATTTTGGGGTACACATACAGTTGTTAGAAAGAGCTGTGTCCCCTCCCCAGGGTTGTATGAATCGCAGTTGCACTGTGGGGAATATGCCCAAATCGCCAATGCTCCAAAGCTTAAACAGTTTAATAGCATTGGAGGGGGGTTATTTTGTATTAAGTGGAACTCGTGTGTGTAAATGAACCCTAGATATTGGATGCAATAGTGTAATCCCATTGCTATGTTTAATATGAAAAACGGTTGATCTTAGAATGCCTAGTCGGTTGCACTTTAATTAAGTAGGAAATTTGGGGGAAATGAAATGAGCATACCGAAGCTTTGTTGATGAGGAAAACGGCCTCTTGAGTTGTGCGAACATCAGATTCTCCCTTTATGATCCGATTAATACGATTCATGGGAAAGGTACACAATGTCGTCTCATTCTTCTTCTTGGAGTCCGCTTCTTCATCTTCCACAACCTCACCACTGTCTTTTTCTTCTTTTAGGTCTTCGTTTTCTTTGGAAGCCGCACTCAAAACCTCTGCTTCATTTACGTCTTTATTGCTATTATTCCCATTGCTGCTACTCTTGCTCTTACTCTTACTCTTACTTACTTTATCACCTACTTGCTTTTTTGCCATCTCTGTCTCTCGTTGTTGTATGTGTGAATTTTACCTCAGGTTGCACGCCTTTATACGGGCTTGTTTGGGTTTCGACAGACATAGGGACGTATCAGATTATGTTAACCGACATTAGTGGGTTAGATTAGGGTGCTCAAGGGATCAGATTTTATTCAAATCCTAATTATCATGCTTAAAATTTAATTATTCGATTATCTATTTATTAAATAGATTAAATTTGAATTCATATACTTCGATCCGTTAATAATTCAATTAATATTTTTAATATATATATATAATATATTTTTAATTAATATATATTATATTCAATAATATTTTAAATATATATAATAACAGTTATAATATTATATAAAAAAATCTCCCTCATATAAAAGGAAAATGACACATACACACGGCTCCTAAAAGTTGAAAATTAAAATATTGCAAATCAAGTGGTCAAAAATATATGTTTGGATATATTATTTTTTTTTAATAAAATCATTATAAAAATAAATAAAAAATAATATGTCGGATAATCGGATCAAATCCGAATCCGTTTTAACATAAACGGACATGGATTTGGAACCCTGACAAATAATCCGATGGATACTCAGATTGGATTCAAATCTGTTTAATATAAACGGATATGGATTTGGATTTTTTTTATCCGATCCGTTTACAGGCCTAGGTTGGACCTAGGTCAATGCTGTGATTTTTAAACTATTAGTGTTATACCATAAAATTGAAGCGGTCACATGGATCGATGAAATTGTGATATCTCGCATTATAAAATATTAATTGCACAAACACGTCATTATTTTGGTTGCCTAAGTGTTCTCTCTTGGTCGGTTGGGTGGTCGACCACTAGTGATTTATACTATCAAACACATATGTGAACCACACGTGGGGATATATGCAGTCTGATTATACACGTACGTGGGTTAATCTTTTCAACTAATTACAATTGGCTCATCATCGGTTGTCACCAATAATTTAAAATAACTACGATTGGCTCATCATTGGTTGTAACCGAGAATGTAAAAAGGTGTAACTACCTGACTTATAAAGGCATTCCACATATTTCTCTTCTCACTCCCACTATAAATGGCACCCCATAACACATAGCATGGACAAGAAGAAAACAGCATACACAAATTTCTAGAGAGATTATTGAGAGCTTGTACCTATTTCTAATACAAAACAACACTGCACTTGTGGACGTAGGTAGATTATTGGGCTGAACCAGTTAACCTCTTATCTCTTTCGCTACCGCTCATATCTATCAAGTGCAAACTATTTTATTTTATATTTGTTATAGTTTATTATTAGTATTTACTATCTAAAACTTAAAATTATACTAATATTAATAACAGATCGATGTCGTCTGTCGGAACTATTAGACAAGCCTTTTGTTGTTTCCTATTCAAGTTCGTTCAAAATGTCTGTCAACTCTTTTGTTGTGAGAAATGGGGGATAATCCAGATAGTAGATGGGCAAATGAAATCGTCCTTCCCTCCAACCATTTGGGGATGGGGGATTTATAAGGAATTTTGATGAGCATAGTCAGAGGCCAAGAGGCAATGCAAGAGACGGTGAAGCAACTAACACAAAATCTCCAAGTTGGTTAATAGAGAACCCTCTGACAGGAGAGGTGAAATGTCATCTCCTGTCCCTACAGAGATAGGCAACTAGGCCATTACGGACGGATATTGCAGAACCCTGCAAGGATGAATTCAAGATCACGAAACGAAGGAAGTAGATTCCGATATTCTGGATCACAAGATGACAGGTCATATCGCCCAGGAGCCACCTCATCCCTCAGGACAACCAATCACTGTGACGAACGATCATACTTTGAATAGAGCCCAAGTGTGTTAAAAAGGCTTAGCAGAGGCTCCATATTTGATCAGTTAGGTCCCCGATCACGGTATTATAAAGATCCTAGACGTTTTAGAGATCGCTAAGAAGGATTCATCAGGTCAAGGATGAGCATACGGGGGTCAGTACATGCCGATAAGACATTCTAGGAAGAAAGCTCAGCACAAAATTGTGACCGAGCAGCCAAAACCATATCGGCCAAGGCTAATTCGGATAACTAGTCATGGAAAGGCTCTATCCAACGACTGGAGGATTATTTGGGGAAAATAACCAAATCAAAAAATCCCTTACACAGACGTTTCGTAAAAGGGTCAACATTCACACCTTCTATCGTGGATTATCCCACATCTGCTAAGCTCAAGGCACCTGTGGTAACTCCAAAGTATGATGACAAAACCGATCTGGTGTTACATCTAGAATAATACCAATCCGCTACTGACATCTCAGTCTTATATGTGATGAGTTATCGAGCATTCTCCAATACGGCCATCGAGTCGGTACAGATTGGGTACAACAATATGCCACGAGACTAAATCTTCAGCTTTCAACAACTAATTGATTTGTCTGTCAGCAAATTCTACTTTGGAGCTAAGTCGGGTAAATGGGTAGCCCATCTTCTAAATTTCGCAGAAAGTCGATGAGACTACCCGCATATACATCACCGGATTTAATAATGTGAAGCTAAAAGTCATTGAGTACGATGAGAAAATGAAGATCACCGTATTAATGAGTTGCTTGTTGTCCAAAAAGTTATATTGGTCTCTTTAGCGGCTATATTATGCACTGGCTAAGGAGCCACCCAAGACTATGACCAAACTTCCAACCAAAGCAGTCAAAATTATGAACGTAGAAGAAGTTATGGCCGCTAAAGAGACCGAAAACTCCAAAACTGATGCTAATAAGAGCTTAGAGAGACAGGGAAAAAAGATAGAAAGGTGGAGAAGCCAAAGAGATATGACAATTACACTCCTCTGACCATTGGCGTCCATCATATTTTGTAAGAGATTCCTGGAAATAGAGACCTAAAATGGACTGAAAAGATAAAATTTACTCTAAACCGAAGATAAAAAGTAAATACTATGAGTTCCATAAAGATTACGGTCACAATAGTGATAAATGCGTAGCCCTGAAGAACGAGATGAAGAACTTGATCTGAAGAGGAAAACTATTAAAATTTATGGAAAAGGGAGGTCGAAGAGATCATAGGGACGAGCATTAACCCAAGAAATGATATAAAAAAAACTTGTAGAAGAGGAGATGACAGTAAAAGAGGAGAGATGATGACTCAAAAAATGACCCGGGCCTGTCCAGAAGGCCTACGGAACCTGTGCATGAGGTAAACATGATTTATTTTGGATGTAACTTTATTGTAGGAGATGATGTTGGCAGAGGAGATAAAATAGCGGAGATAAAAGTCTACCTCAATTAAGCAAAGGTATGTGCCTATATTAGGCATATCAACCTAACCAGTGATGTAGATATTCGTCCGAGGAGAGTAAAAAAGGATTATTTGGTGGTCGATTTCTCCAAAAATGATCTGTCATGAGTGATTTATCCAAATAATGACCCTCTAGTTGTCACGGTGATGGTACACGAAGGAAAGGTGGCTAGAGTCTTGGTCGATAACGGCAGTTCCATCGACGTCTTATTGTATAATTGCTTTAGGGGTTTAGGATTGCGATATAGCAAACTTGAAGTTTACCACGGTCCCCTCATCGGTTTCTCCTGAGAGTATTTATTCCCTAGGAATAATTAACTTGGAAGTAGTGATTAATGTTTGGCTGACCTGTCGAACTGAGAAGATCCATTTCTTTGTCCTAGATAAGAACGTTAACTCAGTATATAATTTTAGCTTCGATAGAGTTGGGTTGAAGAAATTCGAAGTCTTACCTTCTACCATGCATTAATGTTTAAAGTTCCCCATTCATTATAAGGTCGGTGTGGTTAAAGGTTATCAAGTTGAAGCTAAAGATTGCTACTATACTTCAGTCGACCAGGAGGAACAGAAGAAAATGACCACCATCTACCAGATTGAAACGCAGGTTCCACGTAAGGAGACATAGTTAGTCAAATGACAAGTCGTAAAAGCAATATCGATTGTCTTAGATGATGAACATCTAGTGAAAATAGCTAAGATCGATTCATCACTAGACCCTATTGAAGCACCCTATGTCTTTGACTCACTTGAGTATATACTATATAGGTGCTCATCTAGTTTGGAAATAGTGACAAAATTGAGTCATATCCTAGTTTACCAAAGAGCCTTAGACTCTACATATGAATTCCTCTAAAGTTCCTAAAGGTAGAACATCAACACCTCACCTAGGATTGCGTTTATTTGTTGCATTCTTCATTATATGGATGTGCGTGAGTTAAATCCCATTAAAATGATTTTCTATAATTTTTGGGATATTTTAAATAATTTTAGGAATTTTTAAATAATATTTAGACATTTAAAATTGGTTTTATAATGTTTTGGGGCTGTTTTATAATTTCTCTAAGTGCTTAAAACTTTGCTTGGGTAGAATCCGAAAGTGCTAGATAATTTTTGGGGGGAAATTTGAATTCTTTTAACTTAAAAAACACGCATTTTTCATTTGATCGTAGCCTTACATGTGTTGGACTTATAATGTCTAGATTTGTGTTTTCCCTCCCTCACATATATGAGACCTTAATTACACTGCTGGATCAATCTTATCAATAGTCTGCATGTCTTCTAACCTGATTCATATGTTAAACCTCTGAAATAATCAGTGTGTTTTTAATAGCGGTGCATCGTTAGCCATTAGATTTGCTTCGATCATTTATTTTCAATCCTGATCGTTGATTTGTTTCGTTGTTCCAGAGCCTTCCATGCTTTAGTATAAATAAGGCCCGTACATGCAACATTCACAATCTTTGGGTCAATCTACCTTTGAGAGAAAAAAGAGAGAAGAGAGAGAGAAATAAGACCCTAACCTAACTCCCACCAACTTCTCACCTGAAAACACTTCTGTGAGTTGAGTTAGTTCAAATTTTGAAAAGATCCATCCTCTTTAGTTCTTAATCTTTTGTCCAACTAGGTCACGTAGTTCTGATCTCATTTTCTTTCATCGAAAGTTTAGATTTTATACTCAGTGATACATATCACGTAGATATTACTGAGTTTGATTTATTCTTTTGAGAAATCTATTTTGTTGGTTGATTTTAAAACGTTTATGTTGGTTTCAAAACCTAAACCAACAAAATCATTTATAATTTCAGTTTTCGAGAATATCCAGACTTATATCTAGTTGAGATCTTGATTGGGGATTTACAATTTCATATATTTCACATTTTGTGAAATTATTGTACATTTTTTAATAAAGAAAGTGATTAGTATCTTGGCTCTTTTGTATAGCAAGATTCCCTCTTGATCCGCGGATAAAGTTAAAGATAAAAAAGTCTGAGAGTTTTAAGCAAACTGATTTTGGAAATTTCGTTTGCATATTAGAAATATGTTTGTAATTTGATAATCATTATGTATG
Organism: Sambucus nigra; assembly: GCA_949130495.1. NCBI lineage: Eukaryota > Viridiplantae > Streptophyta > Magnoliopsida > Dipsacales > Adoxaceae > Sambucus > Sambucus nigra. The sequence goes on along the minus strand of OX422217.1, from coordinate 235,996,702 downwards.
TAATAAGTGTGTGTGAGTTGCATGCATGTTTTAGGGACATCACATCACAACACTTTCACACTACAACATTAAAAGGTGTTAATAGAGAGATTTTGGACTTTAAGAGTCAACGTAAAGCTAAAAGGAGTGGAGTTACAAAACCGAGAGAACATCTACAACATCAGAGTTTTGGGAGAAGTCAAAATAATTCAGAGGAGATGGTATAATTTCTAAACTTAGATTATGTTTGATTATGTGTTTAGATTATTAAATAGTTTGTAATTTATTACTCTATTTTAGTGGATTTTTGTTTTGAGATTTAGAGACCTCCGTGAATGTTTCCCCAATTAGGTGGGGTTTTAGCGCGTTAAAATCTTATGCACTTGAGTACTTAATCTTCCTCTCATCACATTCTATTGGTGTGCTGATTTAAAACTGTTTTAGTTTTGGTTTTTTAAAACTTGGATACATAATACCTGAAATATCTCGTTCATAAATCTTTTTATACACATCTTGTGTTAGCTGTTTGTTTTAAGAAAAAAGTTTCTTCATAAAACTGTTCGGAGTCATTTAGACTGTTTAATCTTTAATTAAACAACTTAAGTGGTACTTTTTCAATTTGTATCAGAGTTTTGGTTTTACAAATTCTTTTAGATCTTGATTTTTTGAAATTATTTTCTCAAAACAAATAATGGACAATAAATTTGAGAGATTAGGTAACCTATCCAAGCCCCCTCTCTTTGATGGAACCAACTTCCCTTATTGGAAAGTGAGGACGGTTGCTTTCATCCAAGGGACATTGGGAGATGATGTCTGGGATGCTATTGAAAATGGCTATATTTTTCCTACTAAACCAGACGTTGAAGGAAGTATTGTGAGGATTAGGAAGTTGCTAAGTGAATTCACTGAAGAAGAGAAACAGATTTCCCTTAATAATAACAAAGGCAAAAATGTTATATTCATGTCCATTAATGAACACGAATTCAAAAGGATATCTTTATGTACTACCTCTAAGGAAGCATGAGACACCCTAGTGACTGCACATGAAGGAGACATACGTGTTAAAGATTCCAACACACAAATGTTAATCCAACAGTACAACACTTTAGTCATGACTGAGACTGAGTCATTTGATGACTTCTACATTAGGTTGACAGACATAGTAACTAAGTTGCATGCTAATGGTATAATCTATGATGGGAAAGAAATTATCTCTAAAATTCTAAGGTCACTTCCACAAAAATTTGACAATAAGCGGTATGCAATTGAGGAGATGGACGATCAAAACCTTACCTCTGAACTCCTCAGCAGCAAGCTAAGAACTGTGGAAATGGAATTAGAGTTTAAGAAGCAATTAACACAGACCCATAAGAAACAGTCTGCCTTCAATCTTGTCTTTACCTCTAAGTTAACTAAACCTGAACTGAAATTGACTTAGATTCTGATGAAGACTATAATTTAAAAAGTTTGGATAACCAGATTTCCTTAATGTCTAAACAATTCAAGAAAATTGTGAAATTCAAAAACAAAATTGCAAATAGACAAGGCAAACCTACCTATTTAAACAACTCTAATAATAGGCTTCATGAGAAAAGACTTGACAACAAACCTAGCGGAGACCTTAAGAACACTGAATGCTATAGATGTGGCAAGTTAAGACACTTAGCCAGTGACTGTAGAGTTAAGTTGAATAAGAACAAGAATAATAGGGCTAACTTATGCAAAGCTTGGGATGACTCAAATGAATCAGAAACTGATGAACTTGATTCATCTAATACTTATGACCTTTGTATTTCCTTTTTTGTTAAAATCATATACATTGATGATAAAGAACCTGATCATGCTATGTTGAATGATGCTATTCCTACTGATTTGTCTGATTTATTACTTGAGAATGCTGATAATGCTTCAAACGCGGTGTGTGTGAGTCCAAGGGAACGATCTATTATTGATGTCAATGGGTATGTAAGTCCTAAAAATGAATTGCTAGGTGGCTATGCACACTGCACACTTAATGACTTCGACAATGAGGACCTTCTTGACATTCACACACTGTACACAAAAACTCTAAAAAAAAGCACTAGACTTGAAAAGATTGTCAAAGACCTTATACAGAAGATAGAAACCCTAAGTCATATGATCAAACAGAATGCTGAAGAGTACACTTATCAATGTCTAACTCATGAGAATGAAACTAAAACTTTTGAACAAAAGCTTAAAGAGTTGTCTGACTCAAATAAAATTCTGAAAAAAAATACAAAGAAACTTTGTTAGAATTGGGACAAACAAAAGAAAAGACATAAATAGTCTTTAAAAAGTTTGCTAAATTTGAAAATAACTCTAAATGTTTTGAAGACTGTGTTGGTGAAAGTAAGAAAAATTCTGATGACAAAACTGGAATAGGCTTTTGCCCCAACAATTCTAAGCAAATAAAAACTTTTGAACCTATCAAGTTTGTCTCTGGTGGCAAAAGACCTGTTGAAACTTGTCCAGATTTTCAAACTTTAAAAAATGATTTTGACTCAAAACAACACAAAAAGTTAAATATTGGTGAATAAAGTAACTCTAAGCATAATGTTGAACATAAGGCTAAATACGCCTGCCCCCTCATTAGACAAGCTAATTCGTCATTTCATCATGTGCCACCTAGGAACGAGACTAGATCTCAAAACTTAGACAAGCCTTCGAATAACAATTTTTCTAAGGTTATGAGTTCTACGTGCCATATTTACTGCTCCTATTGTGATGTCTACGTGCCATATTTAATGGTTGCTATTCCAAACGTTTATATAAACCAATCTATAACTCTCCTGTTTACCATAACTTCAACTATTCTGGGAGAAGACAAAACAATTACGTCCTTCCTAGACAGCTAGATAAGAATTCTAACTATCAAAATGGGAAGAGAAGAACTAATACTAAAATACCATCAACAAGAAGGAATATTATATTCTTCTCTAAACCAAATGCTCAAACTGCTTATACTCCTCACAAACCTGTGTAAAAATCTTTTAAAGAAAAGATAGAAGCTCGAAAGTTTTATAAAAAATGAGCTAATAAGCGAAAATTGGAAACTAGAGCAATTTGGGTTAGAAAATATGATCTATTACCCCAGATGAAATGCAACATTGTGATCAGTGCTTTTAAAGTTGAACATACAACATTTGGATGCTATTTTAACTTTGGATGTTCCAAACATATGACCGGGGATGATTCCAAACTATCAAACAAAACTAACTTCTCCGGAGGAAAAGTCTTGTTTGGAGATGGAGTATCGGCCCAGATCATTAGTATAAGAGGTCAAAGATCACGCAGTGCTTAGGGTGGCAGTATACCAACAGAGAACTGCTCAGTTTTACAATAAATGAGTAAAGCCGATCACTTTGAAGGAATAAGACTACGTAGTGAAAAAAGTACTTTAAAAAGGAAACAAGTAGGAGCCAAATTGGCATGGTCCGTATTGAATTTATGCTATAGTCCTACCAGGGACTTACAAAATTGAGACGCTAGAAGAAGAAGAGTTCAAGAACCCTTGGAGAATGCTAAACACCCAATGGAGTACTATCATTGATAAAAAGAAATGTAAAGTCTGACTCCCTGTAACCCATTTTCATTGATTAATAAAGATTGTTAAGTCCTAGTGAATGTTATTGCTCATTTTTATGTTTGTTTTTCATTCGTGTGGGAGATGGTGCTAAAAATTCAAAGCAATTCAATGATAAAGAAATCTCAACCACGTGAACTAAATAAATAAAACTTCATGTATAACCCCATAAGGTCAAGAATAAGAAGTTCAAAACAAACAACTTCGTATACGGTCTCACCCTAGGACATACCATAAATAAGAAGTTTACAAAACCAAATTAAGGAATCCCATTACAATCAGTTATATGGATGACAAAGACCAACTATAACTGTCTAAACGTAAGGACAAATCCTAAAATATTTGGTCACCTCTGGCAACTAATGTTAGCACTTTGTCAAGATAAATAGATTTATTTGTAAGACCAATAAACTAGATTATACGTTAGTAAAACCTAAGTCATGACAACCCAGGTTCATTCAATATCGGTAACTAGTAAGGCAGATTAGTCGAAAATAGTCGACCATATAATCATAAGGCTAAACTACTAGTAGATCCTTTCTAAGTACTAACAATCAATAAGTTAATGCAAAAGAAAGAAAAATATAAATTCTCATTACAAATCATTAAGAATTTTTACAAAACCAACAAAATGAAAATACAACAAGTTATCAAAGGGAACAAGGTTGCTCGCTTGATTTTTTTCTCAAAACTTGCTAGGGGAACATCCAATGCATGAGGAGTGATAATAGTCCTCGGATCTTTAAGTCTTGTCTGACACTAAAATTTGGCATGTCCGTCAAATGTAGTGGTCGACTAAGTTTATCGTCTCCATGCAGGCCATAAACTTTGAGATATAATCTGATCAAACTCACTAGGATAACATCCGGAGGAATACATGAAACATATAATTTGAAATGAGGGTTTGGAAGTTACAGGAACCCCACGTCACGCCAATACCATAATTCATTTTCTTTCGACTTCATTACAGTCAGGGAATTAAGTCAACTATGTTTATAGCCGACTTCACGGTTATGATCAAGTTTTGCGCTCATGTGTATAAGGTCTTCATCATAACCATCCATCTAAATAATACGAGGTTACTTATAAAATTGATATGTGAGACGATCGATCTTCTCGTTCAATATCTTGATGATCGACAATTGATTCTTCATAATGGTGGCTTAGTTAGACATAATCTTCTTTGTCCGTTCTTCCTCCACTGACTACAGAATCCTACCCAACTACTGAGAGGACTGACCCTTGCCTTTAGACTTATTTATTTGCTCCAACTCTTCCATCAGATAAGTGTTCTCTTGTTCCAAGAAAGAAACACCTTCATTCTGGTCGGTAGACACTAAATTCTTAAGGCCTTCAAGCTCAATAAATAAGGAATTATTCTCTTGCTCAAGCGACTTGGAAACCTCTCAGCTACTTTTTAGCTCTGAACAGATGACGAACTCTTTCTTAGAGTAAACTGCCAATAAAAAAAGCAAATTCTGATCAAATTCACCGCTCTTCTGAAAGTCGACCAGTTTTTTCTCATAATTGGCATAAAGACTTGCTAGAGTTTCCTTGTGGCTTTGATGAAGGTTGATGATTGTTTTATGATAGCCACTATTATTTTCCACTACTTAGTGAAAAAGGCGATGCAAATTTAGATATGCTTCCTTGGCTTGAGAAGATATGTCTTGGTCGAGAAACTCAAAAAGCTCATCCTTATCCATCTCTTCATAACCATTAAAAAATAACTGATTACGCCTTTCTTCAAGGTCACTATGGACGATAACCAGATATGCTACCTTGGTATTAAACTAAAGAATAGGTGGTCGGATATAAGTATTTATCGAGAAAGTAGACTCGAAAGAATTTAACCATGACAACAATACGGGGAATAAAATATCATTTTTTTAAATATAAATAAGATTTACATCAAGGTAGAATATTTCATAAAGCAAATAAAACATAACAAAGCATAAAAATCATAAACTACTTGAACTATCTCCCACCTTCTCTCTATCAGCCTCAACATCATCATCTGGTCGCTCGATGACCACCAATTGTGCATCGGCTATAGAGTCACCCACCTCCACATCATTATCCATATCTTCATCAATTTAAGGAGGAGTGCCAGGATTGTTCAAGAAAAAGAGCTTTGGCCCTTCAGCAGTGCAAACTTTGACAAGGGCCGTATCTCAATCATCCTTGAAAGATGACGTATTCAGATAATCTATTTTCATAGAGGCATTAGGGAATGCCTTATCTCAACCCCTTTTGAAGGCATCCTCCTTATCGTTGCCATCTCAGTCCTTTACCTCTACCGCCTGGATTATGGCCTGGTCCACAACCCTTTTGGCATCTTTAGCGTCATTTTTTGCAGTGATTGTAGCTTTGTTCGTCGAAATTTCTCTTACTTCAGCAACCTGACCTTCTCTTCTAGATTTTCTTCTTGTCCTCATGAGCGCGACTAGTGGCTTTCAAAGATTTATGCATTCATTTGAAGGTTGCCTCAACAAAAGAGTAGGACTCTTTCATTTTATCATTCTGTAAGGACATTTTTGTCTATTAACAATTTATTATGTCGCACGCCATTACACCGTTGAAGAAATTCAAGATTCATACATTCATCAACGGATCCGAATATCAAAAGAAGAAGAGGAATCAAAGTCTGACAGACCGGACCGGTCCGCCTGCAATAAAAGAACCGATCCGGCTAACCGGACCGGTCCGCCTCAGACCCGGACCGATCCGTCTGCTGAAGGCCAGTATACCCCGGACCGCATGCAAACCGATGAAGCCTGAAATAAAAGAACCGATCCGGTCAAACCGGACCGATCCGCCTACAATAAAAGAATCGATCCGGTCAACTGGACCGATCCGCCTCAGACCCGGACCGGTCCGCCTAGGATAAACTTAAACAGATCGTGTTCAGATCGTGCTCAGATTTTTATGCCTCCAGACTTCTTATTTAATCCCTCTACGGGAAGTGGTTTTCTAAGACTCATACACACGATTTTCAGAGTATAGAATACTTTAAGTCTTCACCTATTGAGCCCTAGACTCTATGTTTTTGATTCACACAAATTTCCAAACATTTGTGAATCACTTTGCAACCCAGGAACGCACTTTTGCTGTTCACACCCTTGTGGAGAAGACCGTTCTTCTTTTTCATTGCAGCCCTACTAGAAAGGGATAGTTCCAACCGCCGACTATAGAATCCGACACCTGAGGGTAATTCTTAGTCACTTGTATTTTCATTGTAATTCGAAATTGTACAGCTACAATATTATAATGAAAATAAATGGTTTTGCCCCTTTGGGGGATTTTCCTCACAAGCATGTGTTTGAGTGTTCTTGCTTAGATTATCATCTTATTCAATCACATATTATTGCATGTTTAGGGTCTGTTTGGGTTAAAAGGTGTTTAATATATAATTTTCTCAGTTGAACGCAAGCACATATGTTCTCAAATTGGTATCAGAGCAGGTTACGCTAATCTATCGCGTATTCTTATTTTTCGCAAAAAATTTCTAAGATATCATTTTTCTGAAAAAAATTGATTTTTGAAAAAGTACGTGTTGGAGAAGTTATATAATAAAATGCCTGTTTTTGACGGGACAAATTATGCTTATTGGAAAGCCCGAATGAGGTCGGCTTTGAAAGCCATAGATGAAAGGGTTTGGATTTTAGTTGAAAGAGGGTGGACTCCTCCCTCTGTGACTGTTGATAATGTGATCAAATTGAAACCTGACACTTCTTGGACTGATGAAGAATTTAAATGGTCATCTTTTAATTGTAAGGGTCTAAGTGCTATTTCTGGGTCTGTCACACCGGATGAGTTCAAACGCATAATGATGTGCACCACGTCAAAAGAGGCATGGGATGTTTTACAACTCACCCATGAAGGAACTAATGCTATGAAAGAATCTAAGTTGCAAAATTTGACAACTCAATTTGAAACCATCACCATGCATGAATCTGAATGCTTTGATGAATTTTATGCTAGACTTTCTGACATTGTGAATACTAGCTTTAATCTTGGTGAACATATTCCTAATGCTAGAGTTGTTAAAAAGATTCTTCGTTCTTTACCTAAACGTTTTATCCCTAAAGTCACTGTGCTAAATTCTATGGGTAATTTAAATACGCTAAAATTGGAAGAACTTGTAGGAGATTTGCAAACTTATGAAATTGATATGTTCCCTAAAACTGCTAAATCTAAAGATAAGGGAATTGCACTTAAAGCCCAAGAGAGAAGGAGTGAGGGGTCGGCTAGAAAAAGGGTAGAGTCGTCTAGAAAGAAAGAGACTGACACGTCAGATTCTGAGTGTGATTTTGACGTAGATGATTTGGCTCTTTTTGCAAAAAATTTCAAGAGGATTCTCAAATTTAAGAAAAATCGCAATTTTAAAGATAAAAAGAAATTTGAGAAAAATAAGTTTGAAAAGAAAAATGAAAAAGACTCCAAAAATCCTCCTAAGAAAGAAAGTGAGAGATGCTTTGAGTGCGATGGTAGGGGTCATAGAGCCTTTGAGTGTGCCACTCGTCTGAATAGAGAGAAAAGGAAAGCCGTCCTTAATGCTACCCTTAGTGACGACAGTGAGGTCGAGACGGTGGATTCAGGAGATGAGTCACCGCATGAGTGTAACTTCACCGCATTCATGGCCAGTCAAGTGAGCACTCCTAGTTCTCTTCACGACGATGAGGATGATGCTTCACAGGGATACCTCGACAGTGAGATCGATGTGAGTGAGGGGGAGGATGACTCAAGTGAGAGAGAGAGTGATATTCAACGCGCCTACACTGAGTTATATTCTGAGTCATTTAAAATTAAAAAACGTAACAAACCGCTAGTTCTTAAGATCACCGGCTTAGAGGAAGATTTAAGAAAGGCGAGAGAAAGAGAGTCCTCCACCTTCACCGCCCTGAGAGATAGAGAATCTGCCTGTGTCGAGAATGAGAGTTTGTTTAGAGAAATAAAGAGTGTTTTAGAGAAAGAGAGAGGGGACTTGACTAAACAAGTGGCTAGTCTTACGAGTCAGCTCCATTCCTCTGTGGAGACTCGAAAGAAACTTGAAGCCCTTGTTGCCCAGCTGACTCATGATCTTGAGAAAGCACGGGAAGTCAAGGTACAAATTGAGGATAGATCTGGGAAGATGGGAAAGATGCTCCTCGGCCCCGCTTTAGGTTTTGGTTATCGGCAAGGAATTGGATATGATGGTGCCTCCACGTCCCAAATTGCACCTGGACCAGTTCCTGAGTTTACTACAACTCCTTATGGTCACCGTAAAAAACCTTGAAGGGAAGTTAGACCAAGAAAAGCAAACCAAGGTCTGCCTTTGACTGTGTTATTTTGTACTTATTGCAAAAGAAAAGGCCACCTTAGGGAGTCTTGCTATAGCATGGGTCGGACACGACGTACTATTGCTCCACCATGTCATACTGATGAGTTTTCTAGTCTGAGAGAGCGAGTTGAGTTCTTAACTGCCACGACCCAGAGTTTAATGGAAGAATTCCGACGGATATCTTTGCCGTTAGTGAATGCTTCTCACATTCCAGCTAAAACCAACAACAACAAAGGCAAACAAAAGGTCATCTCTGCTTGGGTACCTAAGAAAGATAAAAAGGCCTTCGTTGTTCATGTTGCTCTCAACGCACACAATACCTCACAGTGGTATTTTGATAGTGGATGCTCCAGACATATGACAGGTGATGCCTCTTTTTTTACGACTCTTGAGGATTATCAGGATGGCAGAGTCACCTTTGGAGATGGGAGCAAGTCTAGCATTATAGGACGTGGTACTATCGAGTTACCTGGATTTCCTAAGCTAGAAAATGTTTTGTACGTCAAAGGTTTGAAAGCAAACCTTCTCAGCATTAGCCAGCTGTGCGACACTGACTTTGCAGTAAAGTTTGACCGGGACACGTGTAAAGTCTACAACCAAGCTGGTAAAGTTTTGATGCAAGGGGTGAGGACCAAGGATAATTGCTATGGGACTGAGCCCATGTCCTCACTTGTCTGCAACAGCGCCACGATCACTCCTATGGATTTGTGGCACCAACGTCTAGGTCACGTGAACGTTAGAGATCTAAATCGCTTAGCTAAAAAGGACCTAATACGTGGCTTACCATCTCTTGGAAAGTCAACTTCGACCGTTTGTGGACCCTGTCAGTTGGGAAAACAAATTCGTAGTCCTCATAGGAAGTTGCATTCCATTACCACTTCTCGTGTTCTTGAGTTGATTCACATGGATCTTATGGGTCCCACTCGTACTGAGAGTCTAGGTGGTAAGAGGTACATCCTCGTGATGGTAGATGATTTCTCCAGGTACTCCATTGTAGGATTTTTGAGAGAGAAATCCGATGCTGTAGAATTTTTAACGACCAAGTGCCGTGTCCTGCAAAATCAACAGGGTGTCACTATTAACAGGATGCGTAGTAACAATGGCACTGAATTCACAGAAGCAAAGGTAGACCTTTACTGTGATAGCCTCGGGATCAAACATGAGTTTTCTACTGTGAGGACTCCTCGGCAAAATGGGATTGTTGAGAGAAAGAATAGAACGATCCAAGAGATGGCTAGATCTATGCTTCTAGGTCGTAAAGTTTCTAGGAGATTTTGGGCAGAGGCAGTGTCTACTGCATGCCATACGGTGAATAGGGTTTATTTGCGTCCACACACACTACAGACTCCTTATGAGTTGTGTACTGGCAAGAAGCCCAACCTGGCATATTTTCGTGTTTTGGGGAGTAAATGCTACATCCTACGGGATAGAGAGCAATTAGGAAAGTTCGACTCCCGGAGCGATGAGGGAATATTTCTAAGATATTCATCGAATAGCAGAGCGTACCGGGTGTTTAACCTGAAGAGCTCTAAGGTTATGGAATCAATAAACGTCACCGTGCAAGATGACGAACCTCCGACGGTTATTGATCCTAACATTCAGTGTGAGGATGAGAATTGTTCTGACAGTGATTTACCTGTTCCTCTCTCACACTCTGTGGACCCTACTCCTGCGCTAGGGGACACACCTGCTTGAGTTCGCAAGAGTCATGACCCTTCTGCCATTGTTGGTGATCCCACTCTAGGGGTCAAGACTCGCGCTCAGCTAGAGAACGTTGTTAGCCATCTTTGCTACACGTCCAAAGTCGAGCCCAAGAATCATAAAGAAGCACTCAAGGATGAACACTGGATATCTGCTATGCAGGATGAGTTGCTTCAGTTTAAAAAGAATAATATCTGGGAACTTGTCCCCCGACCTAGTGAGACTAATGTTATAGGTACCCGGTGGATTTTCAAGAACAAAATGGATGAAAATGGTACCATAATCAGAAATAAGGCTAGGTTGGTCGCTCAAGGCTACACACAGATAAAGGGTGTAGACTTTGGGGAGACATTTGCTCCTGTTACGAGGCTTGAATCCGTCCGTCTTCTGCTCACCATCGCATGTCATCTGTACTTCAAGGTATATCAGATGGATGTCAAGAGTGCCTTTCTGAATGGCATTCTACAGGAGGAGGTTTATGTGGAACAACCAAAAGGGTTTGAAGACCCTCAGCACCCAGAGCACGTCTACTATCTGAGGAAAGCCTTGTATGGTTTGAAGCAAGCACCCCGTGCTTGGTACGAGAGGCTTACTTCCTATCTCTTAGCTCGTGGCTTCAAGAGAGGGGGAGTAGATATGACGTTGTTCGTCAGGAGAGATGACGGTGCTATTTTGGTTGCCCAGGTCTATGTGGACGACATAGTCTTTGGATCCACATGCTCCCAACATGCTCACCACTTTGAGGAGGAGATGAAAAGTGAGTTTGAGATGAGCATGGTTGGTGAGCTTACATTCTTCCTTGGTCTCCAGGTTCGTCAGCTAGAGGATGGGATGTTCATCTCCCAATCCAAGTATGCTAGAGACCTAGTGAAGAAATTTGGTTTAGACTCCGCTAAGCATGCACGTACACCTATGAGTACCACTACCAAGCTTAGCAAGGACACTCCAGGCAAGGACGTAGAGCAAACCTTATATCGGAGTATGATAGGTAGTCTTTTCTACTTGACTGCTAGTCGTCCCGACATCGCCTTTAGTGTTGGAGTCTGTGCGCGATATCAGGCATCCCCTAAAGAGTCACACTTACTTGCTCTAAAACGTATTATTAAATACGTAAGTGGGACTCTCTCATACGGTATTTGGTATTCCTTTGATACCGATGACCGTTTGTCCTCCTATTCGGATGCCGATTGGGCTGGGGATGTAGATGGTTGTAGGAGCACTTCTGGTGGGTGTTTCTATTTTGGTTCTGCTCTTGTCTCCTGGCTGAGCAAGAAGCAAAATTCCATCTCTTTGTCCACTACGGAGGCTGAGTACATAGCCGCCGGGAGTTGTTGCACACAACTCTTGTGGATGAAGCAAATGTTGGAGGATTATGGGATTTCACAAGACACCATGATCATTTCTTGTGATAACACGAGCGCGATACACATATCCCGTAATCCCGTCCAGCATTCGCGCACAAAACACATCAGGATACGTGAGCACTTTATTCGACAGTTAGTTGAGGAGAACACTGTATCCTTGAGTTTTGTTCCCACCGACCGTCAGTTAGCCGACATTTTCATGAAACCTTTAGATGCCCTTAGATTTGATAGTCTTAGGAAGTCTTTGGGGATTTGCACAGTTGAATGAGGGGTTGGTCTATGTCTAGAATATGATGCTTTCTCATGTTCATATCATATGCTTCCTATTGCTAGTCTGTTTTATATGTACCATTTCTTAGTTGTACAGCTTTTATTTATTCTTTTTGCTGTTTATATTTCTTTTGAAAAAAAAAATACAAAAAGATTTTCCTTTAAGAAAATTTTTAAGAAAAGCACAAAAAGATTTTATTTTGATAAAATTTTTGAAAAATCCAAAAAGATTTCTGTTTTTGCTTCTTTTATGGATGAGCATTTAAGATAGCCAAGTCACAACTTCATTCCATTTCTCCATGTGACTGTTTGATAGAGATTTGAGAGGCTACATCATTTCATCTATGTGCTTTACATTGGTTGGAGTCTTTGCGATGTAATTAGTGATATCTTCCTACATGTTTGACTCCTATATCCTTTATTACACACATGCACGGCTATATTTGATTATTGCACTTGTCTATCTCATATTGGCTTGAGTGTTTCCATCTCAATTCTGTCTATACAATGTACAATATGCGATAAAACTTGACAAGATTGGAATGCATGTAAAAACCGTTTTGGTGAGACTGTGTGTTTTTGTATAACGGGGAGGGGCTGAGAAAGGTAATCATCTATCCTTTGCGCAAAAGCCACCGTTAAAAAGGACCTAAAAAATGGAGGAATTTTAATATCCGAGGTCCAAAGAGGTTAAAAGAGCCCCAAAAAAATTTAAAGGCAATAAAAAGCACTTCATGCCAAATATGGGCCACTTAGGTTTCACCATCAATTCTCCAAAGTTTGAGAATTTAGAATGCCTCTATTCAAAATTATATCTGAGGGAGTTTGGTTGGAGAATCTTTAAACGGGTTTGCACTTCCTTGAAAGTCCTGAAAAAGCATAAGACGTTATTGGTGTGAAAATCACTTTGAGCTTTGATTTGTTGATTTGATTGAGTCAATATCATATATTGTCATTATTTTACACCAAAGGTCGCATTTGAGTTCATTCGCTAGGAGTATCCAATATTCATCGTGCACATATGTCATGTTTGTATGCATTGATTTTCCTATCGAATTTGATCACACCACCTCATTTACGCTTTCATGGGCTTGGTTGGTTTGTGTTCGTTCATGGTGTGATTTTCTCCTAGTGACACCCCGCACTTGCTTCTTTGATTTATTTCTCTCATTTGTCTATTTGGGGACATCATAAAAAGGGGGAGAATGAATTATCTTATTATGGAGGAGCTTTGAAAGTTTGAGTTTACTCATAAATTGGTCTATATGTTTATCTCATTTCAAACTCGATATGTCACTTGGTATTTTGCTTTGTCTCATGTGTGTAGGTACTACATGGATTATCATTGGATTGCACACCCTGATGAGAAAAGTGTTGAGATTCCTGAAGAATTGAAGAGCAAACGCTGTAGTCTTATTCAATTGTATCTTTCCAGTTTTGGGTTCATGGAAGGGTAGATTTGTATAGGCATTTTGTTAGTTGTTTTGATAATTCGGATGTTCGTTTTTATGTATGTACCGGCATAGACATAGGGGGAGATTTGTAAGGATATTTTTGTCCATTAACAATTTATTATGTCGCACGCCGTTATACCGTTGAAGAAATTCAAGATTCATACATTCATCAACGGATTCGAATATCAAAAGAAGAAGAGGAATCAAAGTCTGACAGACCGGACCGGTCCGCCTGTAATACAAGAACCGATCCGGCTAACCGGACCGGTCTGCCTCAGACCCGGACCGATCCGTCTGCTGAAGGCCAGTATACCCCAGACCACATGCAAACCGATGAAGCCTGAAATAAAAGAACCGATCCGGTCAAACCGGACCGATCCGCCTGCAATAAAAGAACCGATCCGGTCCGCCTCAGACCCGGACCGATCCGCCTGGGATAAACTTAAACAGATCGTGCTCAGATTTTTATGGCTCCAGACTTCTTATTTAATCCCTCTACGGGAAGTGGTTTTCTAACACTCATACACACGATTTTTAGAGTACAGAATACTCTAAGTCTTCACCTATTGAGCCCTAGACTCTAGGTTTTTTATTCACACAAATTTCCAAACATTTGTGAATCACTTTGCAACCCAAGAACGCACTTTTACTGTTCACACCCTTGTGGAGAAGACCGTTCTTCTTCTTCATTGCAGCCCTACTGGAAAGGGATAGTTCCAGTCGCCGACTACATAATCCGACACCTGAGGGTAATTCTTAGTCACTTGTATTTTCATTGTAATCCGAAATTATACAGCTACAATATTATAATGAAAATAAATGGTTTTGCCCCTTTGGGGGATTTTTCCTCACAAGCATGTGTTTGAATGTTCTTGCTTAGATTATCATCTTATTCAATCACATATTGTTGCATGTTTAGGGTCTGTTTGGGTTAAAAGGTGTTTAATATATAATTTGCTCAGTTGAACGTAAGCACATACGTTCTCACATTCTTCCTCAGAGGCTGGTCATAATCAATCAAGAACTGTGAGATAAATGTTCAGAAAAAAGAAGTTAGCAAAGAGAATTAAGGAAATATGATACCAATTATATAATGGACAATCAACTTACAAATACTAAATTGTGTTTTACCCGATCAACCAGTCTTGAGTGAGGGAAAGAAAAGGCTGTCGCTTCATCGATAGGGAGAACTCCAACACCTATCATCTTGCAAGCAAGCTTAGGGTTGACTGCGATAGACTGAGCAGTACCCTTGCCCTTTACAAGGGAAAATTTATAATCGAGTCAATTTATCGTGTTGGCTCAATTCCGGACAAAATAGTTTAGTCATAGGATAGATTGTTGTACCTCAAGCTTATGACATTTGAAGAGTTGAAGACATAGCGGCCAAGTTTTCCAAGTAAATATCATTGCCGATTTTGTAAGCCTTGTTTCATGTCATCAACGATTCATCATTTCTAAAGTCTCTAAGGTATGAATGCATTAATATATTTATAGAGACTTGGATAGTTCTTATTTGGGTGTATTTTATAAAAAAAATTTAATGACTTTATTTGTTCTCATAAAATCATTTTAGATCTTTTTATAAAAGTTTTGGGCTTAAAATGAAAAATTAAATTTTCTAAAAAGTCGTTCAAACGAACTGGACATCTCGTTCGAACGAGTTTGCTAGGTCATTCGAATGAACTTCTAACGACTTTGTGCATAGTTTTTCTGTTTTCTCGTTAGAAGGTCGTTGGAACGAATTTGTTTGAACAAAATATCGAATGAGAAGTTTTTTGAAATCTCATTCGAACAAACTTGGAGACTGTAATCTCGTTCGAACACGGTTGTTCAAACGAACTCAAAATGTCGTTCGAACGACATTTCAGCGGGAAAATTTTTCTGACAGTTTTCTTTTTTAACTTCCCACTCTCCCACTTTGTCCAGTAGTTTTTTAACATTTCGGGGATGTTTTTTCCATAAGACTTTTGGAGAGTTTTTCACATACTTAGAGAGAAAAACTTCATCCTCCAAATGTCCATTTTTGTGTGATAGTTTTCATGAATTAATATCTTCAAAACACCCATGTTTACACCCATGTTTCTAGTTTAATCTAAGTTCCTATTTATATATCTTTGCTTGGAGATTTTTTGCACCAGATTTCTTCTCTACCCATCAAAGGAGATTGTTTGGGGTTCCTTCTCTACCCAAAAAGGAGATCGTTCTCTTGGTTCGTGGTGTGCATACGTTGGAAAGGCCATTGTATGTTTTGACAGTAGCTGTGCCCCACCAGTGGATTCCGAGACTATGGTGGAGTCCGTAGTTCTCGACTAGGCGGAGGTTGATGTAAGAAGAAGCGTCGAGGCTTTGACAGAGTCACGTCGTGTGTTATAAGTCTTCTGTCTTGTATTTGTAAACATACCATACTTAATAGACTTGTGGGCAGGTCCGTCCAAGGTTTTTCTCGTTGTGGGGTTTCCTCGTACATCGCGGTGTAATGTGTTTGTGATTTATTTTATCTTGCAAAATTTCACTTAGATGCATGCTACGTTAATCAAGATAAAAATTGGTTTAGATCATAACTTCATTTAATTTGGTGCAAGTTTAATTTTGGGTAAGTTTAATTTAATTTAATTCAAGTTAGGATAATTAATTTGGCAAAATACATGCTTTAGTTTGTTTGGGTTAATTTCAACTTGAATTAAATTAATTTTGTTTAATTGACATTAAAAGAAAAATTCGAATAGTTTGTTTGACTTAAGCAAATTAAATAATTTTTTAAAAAATTAAAATTTGGTATATCATTGAACCATCTCATAATTTGAAAGTTTAAAATTTGGGGGCAGTCGCCCACATCAAGTGGTATCAGAGCATATACATTAAGAAACCACTTTCTCAGATTGGTATCGGAGCGAGAGTGCTAATTTATTACGTTAAGATCCTTAATTTTGTTTAGTCTAAAAATGGAAAATTCCCTATTTTCAAAATTCCCTATTTTTGATGGTTCAAATTACGCGTATGAAATTGGCACTTAAATCCTTAGATGAGAGGGTTTGGCAATCCGTAGTTAATGGGTGGTCCCCACCTACGTGTCTAGTTAAAAATGAGTGTGTACCTAAACCCGTAGAGAGATGGAGTGAGAATGAACTTAAATTAGAATTTTAATTCCCGTGGTTTGAATGCCCTCTTTAGTGCGGTTACACCCGATAAGTTCCACCGGATTATGACGTGTGAAACGTCTAAGGAGGCTTGAGATATTCTCCAACTCACCCATGGGGGAACACGAGTCGTTAAAGCTTCGAAACTCCAAATCCTCACCACTCAATTCGAAACCATTAAAATGCTTGAAAGTGAGACTTTTGATGAATTCTATGCTAGAATTTTGAACATTGTTAATTGATCTTTTAACTTGGGAGAAAAGATACCCGACAACCATGTAGCAAAGAAAATTTTGAGGTCCTTACCCGATAGGTTTATTCCAAAGGTGATCGTGTTAAAGTCTTTACCCACTTTAGCCTCTACAAAACTTGAATAGCTCGTAGGTGATTTACAAACCTATGAACTTGACATGTTTACCTCCAAGGAAGAGAATAATAAAGATAAGGGCATCGCTTTGAAAGCCCAAAAGGAGGAAAAATAAGTATCGGATGATGAGAGTGACATCGATTTCGATGAGATGGCGATGTTTGCTAGGAAGTTTAGAAAATTTCTTAAGTTTAATAAAGATAATATTAAAAAGGATTTTAAGAAATTTGGTAAGTCTACAAAAAAGCCTAGAATTTCCCTACAAAGTATAATGAAGATATTAATAGGGACGAGTCGAATAAATGTTACGATTGTGAAGGTTATGGCCATAGAGCAAGAGAGTGTCCCACTAAACTAAGGAGGGAGGGCAAGTAACCAATTTCATACAATGCCACCCTTAGTGATAGTGAAAAGGAAGAGGGACCCGATTCCCCCATTGAGCGCAACTTTACCGCGTTCATGGCAAGTCATACGAGCATTGATAGTGAATCTTCCCATGAAGATATTCCTTTACATGACACTTTCGAGGCCATTATTTGTAAATCCCAAAAATTTGATGGTATAGAGAGTGGAGTTGAAAGTGAAATTGATAATGAAGAAGAGGTTGATGTGAGTGAACTTCAAGTAGCTTTTCAAGAGTTATATACCGAATCAATGAACTTAAAAAGGGCAAACTTGAAGTTGAAAGCTTGTTTGAGAGAATGTGCCAAGGTTAATAATGACAGTGATTTAGTGGAAGACCTTAGGACATGTGAGAGAGCTCTTCGTGAGAAGCTTGAGTATGTAGAAGGTGAGAGAGATAACCTTAGAGGTTTAATGGAGGCTATAAAGAAAGATCTTCTTGGGTTTAAAGAGAGTAGGTGTTGGTTTGAATCTAGAATTTTAGAGTTATAAGAGAAGTTGAGAGATTCAAGTAGGGTCAAATATGATTTGGAAGGTAGGTCCGAAAAATTAGATAAAATACTTGGAACCGTCTAAATTAAAAATGACTTGTGTGGTATTGGCTTCCATACTCAAAATGATTCAACTAATAAAGCCAAAATCATAAAGTTAAGAGAATATACTAGGAACACTTTCAAAGGTCAATCCTTAGGTACTATTTTTCGTCAGGTCTTTACTTATACACATTGTGGTCCAAAAGGTCATCTTAGAAAATTTTGTTTTGGTCTTAAAAAGGGTCCTAGGAAGTCTAACGGTAGTCATCAAAATTCCCAAATCCCAAGTGCGGCACGCTTCACTAGTTTGGGTTAGGATATCCAATTTGGCGACTTTACAAGATAGGATTTTTATTCTCATTTGCTTGCACGTGATACCTCACTTGATAAATCTAAAGGTTGAATGTGCTAGCTTTGTTTACATACACTGACTTATGTGAATCATGATATATTCTTGCTAGTTATATGTTTGTATGTGATTTTCTAGTTTTTGCTTCATTATAAAAATTGTGCTAGAATTATGACATGTATATCTTTTGTATTTTATTTCTTCTTGTTTGGTCTCATTGAAAAATACAAAAAGATTTTTGTTTTATTTTGAGTTGATTTTTGTTTAGTTAAATTTTTTTGAAAAACTCAAAAAAAAATAAAAATTTCGTGTGTGTATTTTAGTTTTACACATTTTGTGTGGCAAATACTTGTGTTTGAATCCAATATCATATCCACTTCCATGTGGCTAGAACTTTTGGTTAAGATTTTGAATCCTTAAAGTGTTATTTATCATGCTTGCATGGAGTTTTTGTGTTGCTTAATGGATACTATTTTTATATGCCTCGATTCACACATGCACGAGCTCATTTGAAATTTTAACTTCACATGTATATTTGATCTAAGTGAGATGTTATCCTATCAATTTAGTCATCTACTTGTTACTATGACTATGTAGGATTTGTGCAAGTAAGAACTGTTTCCTGGATTTAAAAAATAAAAAAATATTTATCCGGTGTAGTTGTTTATCAATGGAATCGGGTTGCGAAAGATAAAATTACTTTGTGTGAAAAGCCACCATTGAAGTTTGCCCCCCTAAAAAAAAAACTCAAGGCGTTCATTGTTTAGTTGGTATGTTCATAAAAAAAAGAAAAAGAAAAAGAATATTAATGAGGAAGTTTGGCTGTATATATCAATGGGTTTTGCACAATGACTTTGCATCATAGTTATACAATTCTTGTCATGACTCTATTGGTTTGTAGAATCATCAAAATTCTAGGCCTGTGTGCATCGTATATGTTTATTCCGTGAGTTCACTTTATCCTGTCACACGAGGTTATATTTAAGTTAGATAATGTTTTGCAATGAAATGAGAACTCCGTGAACATGTTTAGGTGATTGGTTCTAAATTCTTTTGTTGCTAGTTCACACCACTTCACTTCCGTGTACCACATGCATTTAGACACATTTTTGCCATATGAGTGTGGAAAGCTAATGTATTTTGTGTCGTGTGTGGTGTTTGTACCTATATATATGTGCGTGTACGTTATTGGTATATTTGGGTGTGTGTATATATATATATATATATAAGGTATTTCTTTGTTTTTGAGTCTTTGCCTTGCTAGCTAGTCCTTGTATGCCTTTGTAAGGACACAAATTTCCAATTGAGTCCTTTGTAGTTTTGGCTCAATTCCGGACAAAAACATTTGAGTCATAGGATAGAGTTCAAGTTTATCCATTCAAGCCTATGACGTGTTTGCTGAATACGTAGCGGCCAAGATATTAAAGCTTCACCAAATGCCGTGTGTGTTGTGCCTCGTTTCTACGTCATCAACATGGTTCCATTGCTCCTAAGGTATGAATGCATTTTAATATATATATATATATATATATATATATATGAGCTTGAAACATTATTTATTGGGTGTATGTTCGAAATTTGTTTTGGGTGTTAAAATTTTTTGTTAAACTTTTTTTGAATTCATAGTTCTAAATATTTTGTTCTCGGACACCTTTCAGTAGAAAAATCATATCAAATTAAAAAAAAATTAGAAAAATACGAAACTGGCGGCCACGCGTTCATATCGAAATTATCTAGAACCATGGCCTGAGAACTCGTTAGATAGGTCGTTCGAACGACCTCGTTCGAACGAAAATTGGTTCGAACCAGTTTTCAAATGAGATTTTTTTTTCTTTCTGTCTATTCGTTAGAAGTCTCGTTCGAACGAGATTTCTAACGAAAAAATAGCGGGAACAGTTTTAAGCCAGTTTTTTCCACTTTTCCACTACTTTGCCCCACTTCCTTTTAGACATATTCTTAAGTGCGGGAACTAACTTTTTGAAGACAACCTTTTCACATTCTAAGAGTCTTTTGAGAGCAAAACTTTTAAGAAAAAGTTCCACGTTTTGTGTTTGATTTTTATGGATTAAATTCACCCCCAAAAAAATACATACACACCCATTTGTTTAGTTTATTCCAAGTACCTATTGAATTATCATTGATTGGAGAGTTTTGGCACCTGGTTTTCTCTACACCAACAAAAAGAGAGTTTGGGTTCTTCTCTACCCCAAAAAGGAGAAAAGTTTGTTGCGGTGATCTCACTCGAAGAAAGGCTTCGCGTGCGGATTGACGGTGACCATAGCCCCATAGGTGGAGTCCGAGACTGTGGAGGAGTCCACGGTTATTCACTAGGCGGAGGTTGAAGACCGAAGGAGCGCGTCAAGGCTTGGACGGACTCAAGTCAGTTTGTGTAAGTCCTCTTGTGTCGAGTCTTTGTAAAAACTACCATACTTAGTGAATTCGTGGCTAGGGCCGTCCGTGGTTTTTCCCATTTGGGGTTTCCTCGTGCATCGGCGCGTCGTGTGATATTGTTTAATTTTATCTTGCTATATCACCTAGATGCATGCTTAGGACTAAAAGATAAAATTAGTTCAAAATCACAATCTATTTAATTTGGTGCAAATTTAATGTTTGGGTATGTTCAATTTAATTCAAGTGCAAAATTACTTTATCTAAATAACATGCAAGTTTAACTTAATTGGATTAATGTGTGTTTAAGTCGAAATGAAAATTGTGTGTGTAGTGTTAATTTCACTTTTAGTTTAGTTTTATTTTTTTTCATAAGTTGGTTTATTCTCTTTAAGAAAAGAAAATTTTAAATAACTTTTGGAAAATTAAAATTTGAACCATTTCATTATATTTGAATTTAAAAATTGGGGGCTTCCGCACTTTCAAATTGGTATCAGAGCCAAAAACGATAAATTACTTCGTTAAGATCTTTTAAATATTTTTTGGCTAAAATGGAATTTTTCCCATTTTCTAAATTTCCTATTTTCGATGGTTCTAACTACGCGTATTGCAAAGCACGAATGAAATCGACACTAAAATCTTTCGACGAGAGAGTTTGGATGTCTGTTATTAACGGGCGGTCCCCACCTACTCATTTAGTAGATAATGAGCGTGTTCTCAAACCGGCCGATAGATGGAGTGAGGGTGAATTTAAACTTTCTAATTTTAATTCCCGAGGTTTAAATGCCTTGTTTTGCGCTGTCACACCTAGGGGTGGAAATTCAAACCCGAACACGACAACAAGACACAATCCAACACGAAATTGACACAAAATTAAAATACCCTTTCGTGTTCGGGCCAATTATTTTGGCCCACTAGCGGGTCATGTCGTGTTCGTGTCAGAAAATTGACACGAAATTAGCTCGTTTCAGCCCGATTAAAACACGATAAGAGCCCGATAATAATCCCAAATTAGCCCGATTGACCCATTTGTGTATTTTAAAAAAAATATTAGGGCTTCCTCAAGACTCCTCACACTCGTATAAAAGGAAACTTCAAAATTAAAAAAACCCTATGTTCTCTCTCTCTGTCTCTTCTCTACGCCGTTGTCTTTCCCCATTGGAAAGAAAAAAAACCTAATACAAAATCCCATCTCTCTCTACGCTGCTCCTGATCCTGCACCGTTGCCGATCACCACACCTCCATCGCCGTTCACCTCCCATCGGTTAGAGCACACCTCCGTCGCCGGTGAGTCTTTTCTTCTCTCTACATTTGTCATTTTGTATGCCCATTTTATCTGAGAGTTTCCCTTTACGTTTGTCTAAAACAAACAAAACATCAAATCATACTTGGAGAGCTTGGTTATATAATTTTTAGTGTTGTTCTTGAGGGTTTTAAGCTATGTTGTTTGAGATTTGAGGTTAAGGAGTTTTGAAGGTTTTTGTTTTTTTTTTGTTGCCGGTGGTGCTGATTTTTTAGATCGGTGGTTCCAACCAGTTTTGGTGTTTGTAATAAGTTAATAATGGGTGTGTGTTCTGTAAATGAATCAAGAAGCATAAATGAAATAAGTTTATACCTGTTCGTTCGTTCTGTTTGTGTGTGTGTGTGTGTGTGTGTATTGTGTGTGTTTGTAGCCACAGTAAGACTGTAATTGCAAAGACAGGTAGAAATTCCAAGGGATTAATTTTTTCTATATGTCCATATCATCAAGTTGCCAAAGAACTGCGTAATGAAGATAAGCATACCATATTGAAAGTACTGAGGTCTCAAGTTGAGGATTTGGTACTCGTACCTCTTTTTTTTTAGTTTGGTTCTGTTAATACCTGTTTTGGTAATGTTTAATAAATGTTCACTTGTTCAAAAAATAATTTTGGTAATGTTTTTTTTAGTTTTGGTACTGTTTAATACCTATTCATTTCATCTGTTCAGGAAATAATTTTGATAATGTTTTTTTTTTTTGTTTTGGTAATGTTTAATAAATGTTCACCTGTTCAAAAAATAATTTTGGTAATGTTTTTTTTTTAGTTTTGGTAATGTTTAATACCTATTCATTCGTTCAAGAAATAATTTTGGTAATGTTTTTTTTTATATATTCCAGCCATGGATAGTGGAAAACGATCGTCTACACCCTCCTCCCACATTACGGACCTAAATCAAAAGAAAAAAAAGGAAGATTTCAGAGATTATTCAGGTGCCACCAAGTGAAACAAATAAGGAACAAGTATATTTCTGATTTTGTTTTTAGTTGTTTTAATAGTTATCTGTCATTTGTTGCTGGTGTACTTATAATTTTTTTATTCTAGGATGTGGACAGCGGGGACGATAGTTCATGCGATAACGATAGTTCATGCGATAATTTTTTTATTCTAGGATGTTGATCAATATCGAAGCTCACTCAATCTGAAACAGTTGAGGCGTTGATTTGTACTAAGGATTGGTTGTTCGGAATTAAAGGTAGTTTATATTTTTGTAATTTACTTAATAAAAATAAATGAGTCTTTCGATGATATTTACATGTTGTCTTTTGTTATTTTAGGAGATGAGGAGTTGAGTTTGCATGAGCTAACGGAAGACATCATTCAATTTGATCCTTCTAAAAAGGTAATTTAAATTGATTGTTTAGAATAAATGTAATATTATATTTTTCGCAATTTTTTAATACACTTTTATTGTCCTATGCAGGAATGATTGCAATTTGTCTTGGTGGCATTTTTGGCTTAATGATTTTCAAGTTGGTGGGAGAAGTTGCTGATTTTTGAAGATTTATCACTTGAAGATGAATATTTTTTTTTGTATAAATTTGAAGGAAATACTAATTACCGTGGATGTTATTTTTGTTTAGTATATGTTGACGCTTATCAAATTATGGGATGTTATGTTACCCATTATTCTGAATATTATTTGTATTTAGTAAGTTGGTATATTTATTAGCACTGATCTGATGGGATGCCATTTTTTTTAGCAATATTATTTGTGTCAATCGGGTCAAATGGGCAAAATGTGGGTTAAGATGAATCGTGTCGTGCCGTGTCAATCGTGTCAAATTGACACAATTTTTATATCGTGTTAGTCGTGTTGGGTCATGTCATAAATGGGTCGTGTTCGTGTTGGCAAAAAAAAACACGACTTCGTGTTGGGTCGTGTTCGTGTTGCCTAAAATATAGTCGTGTCGAAACACAACCCGTTGGCCCGAATTGCCACCCCTAGTCACACCGGATGAATTCCGACGCATTATGATGTGTGAGACTGCTAAAGAAGCTTGGAATATTTTACAACTCACCCACGAAGGTACTAGTGTCGTTAAAGCTTCGAAACTCCAAAACCTCACCACTCAATTTGAAACTATCAAAATGAACGAAAAAGAAAGTTTTGATGAATTTTATGCTAGACTTTTCGATATTGTTAATTCATCTTTTAACTCGGGAGAGAAAATACCCGACAACCGAGTAGTAAAGAAAATTTTAAGGTCCCTTCCCGATAGTTTTATTCCAAAAGTGACCGTTTTAAATTCTTTACCAACTTTAGCTTCTATGAAATTAGAAGAGCTCGTAGGTGATTTACAAACCTATGAACTAGACATGTTTCCCTCTAAAACTGAAAAGAAAATTGAAAAGGGCATTGCTTTAAAAGCCCGAAAAGAGGTCAAACAAGTAGTAGAGAGCGAGAGTGATAGTGACTCGGAAGACATGGCTTTGTTTGCTCGGAAATTTAGAAATTTTCTTAAATTTAACAAAGATAAATTTAAAAATGACTTTAAGAAATTTGAAACTTCAAAGTATGACAAAACTGAGAAGATCCCTAAACCTATTAATGAATAATTAAATAGGGACAAGTCAAATAGGTGTTTTGGTTGTGAGGGTTATGGCCATAGGGCTTCTGAGTGCCCCACTAAACTAAGGAAAGAGGGTAAGCGACCCATTTCATATAATGCGACGCTTAGTGATAGTGATAAGGAAGAGGGACCCGATTCCCCCACTAATCCAAACTTTATGGCTTTTATGGCTAGTCATGTGAGTGATAGTGAGAACTCGTCGATTGATGAAACTTTAACACATGACACTTTCGAGGTCAAAGTTTTTGATTCCCTTATTTTTTATGATAGTGAGAGTGGAGAAGAAAGAGAGAGTGAAAATAAAGAAGAGGTTAATGTGAGTGAACTTCAAAATGCTTTTCAAGAACTTTATAAAGAATCTATTAAATTGAAAAGAGCTAATTTGAAGTTAGCAGCTAGTTTGAAAGAACGTGTCAAGGTCGTTGATAATAGCATGTTGGTTGAAGAACTTAGGACACGAGAGAAAGCTCTTCTAGAGAAGCTTGAATATATAGAAGGCGAGAGAGATAGCCTTAGGGGTTTAATGGAATCCTTGAAAAAGGAGCTTCTTGCTTTTGAAGAGCGAAATGTTTTATTAAAGTCTAACATTTTAGAATTGCAAAATAAATTAAAAGACTCTAGTAATGTCAAATTTGATTTGGAGTGTCGTTCGAAAAAATTAGATAAAATATTAGGAACGGTCCAAATTAAAAATTACACTTGTGGTTTAGGTTTCAATACTTGTAATGAATTTACTCATAACACCAAAACCAATGTTTTAGGAGAATCTACTAGGAAAGTCTTTGGAGATCACTCCTTAGGTAAATCTTTTCGACATGTTTTTACTTGTACACATTGTGGTCGAAAAGGTCATCTTAGGAAATTTTGTTTTGATCTTAAACGTATTCCTAGAAAATCCCAACGTAAAGCAACCAAGGTAGTTAAAATTCCTACACCCCAAGATAGTCATTCTTTATTAATTTGGGTTAGGAAATCCGACTTGGTTGCCTTGCAAAATGGGGTTTTTGATTCTCATTTACTTTCACATGCTTCCTCCCTTGCTAAATCTAAAGGATGAATGTGTTAGTGTTTGTATACTTTAGCTTTTGTACTTCATGCTATATTCACATGCTAAATGTATGCTTGTTTAATCATTTTCTAGTCTATGCTCCATGCTTATCACATGCTAGAATTATGATTTTTGTTTATCTTTTGTATTATATTTCCTTCATTTTGTTTGCATTAAATTAAAAATATAAAATAATTTTTGTTTATCATTTGGATTTTATCTCTTGGTAATTTAAGCTTAATGAAAAATTCAAATGATTTTTGTTTGTCTTTTGAGTATTTATTTTTTATTTTTGGTTAAAAATTTCAAAAATTCAAAAAGAATTTATTTTGTGTGTATTTTAGTTTGACACACTTTATGTGGCATACACTTGTGTTTGAATACCATCTTTTACGCTCTCATGTGGCTAGAACTTTTGGTTTAGATTGTCAATCCTTATTATGTTCTTTACCATGCTTACATGGAGTAGTTGGATTTTGTGTTGATTAAATGGATTCTATTTTTATATGCCTCTATTCACACATGCACGAGCTCTTTTGAAATTTTAACTTCATATGTATATTTGAGCTTTGTGAAGTATTCTCTTACCAATCTTGTCATCTTCATATTTGTGACTTAGGAGGACTAGTGCATGTCAAAATCCGTTGCTCGTGAGATTTGTGTGAAACATAAAAACATGATAAATATAAATGTGCACGGAGAAGGGCTCTGAAAGGACTTAGTTATCCTTTGCGATTGTAAGCCACCGTTTTTGAATGGACCTAAAAGAAATACGTGGTTCAAAGGCCTAAAAATAAAAAATATAGCATTAAAAAGAACAATAATTTGCCAAGGCCTATGTTTGATTGATATATTCATTCAAATTTAATATAAATGCATATTGAGGGAGATTGGATGGTATATCAACGGTTTGCACAATGTCCGTTTATCCTACTTGCGTATTTCATGTCATGACTCTATTGGTTTGTAGAATCATCAATATGCTACGCTTGTATGCATTGTGTATGTTTGTTCATTGAGTTCAATTTATATTGTCACATGAGGTTATATTCAAATGTGATGAAGTTTGCAATCAATTGAGAACTCCGTGAACATGTTTTAAGTGATTGGGTCTAAATTTAATCGTTACTAGTTCACACCCCAACACTTCCGTTTCCATATGACACATTTTTGCCATACGAGTGTGAAAGACTCCTATTATATTTTGTGTTAGTCATTTATGTGTTTATATCTATATATGTGTACTTGAGTCTCTTTGATATATATTATGTATACATATATTTGATATTTTTGTTTAGTCTTTGCTTTGTTTATAATCCATATATGCTTTAATTCATACTTGGTATCCATCTTATTGCATTCTTTGTTGTATCACATGCTTAATAATTTATATATCATATTGGTATCATTTTATTGCATCCTAGTTGGTATCCGATGTTATTGTTTGGATTAGTTGAATTTTTGTTGCCCATATGCTTTAACATTCTCATCACTATATGCATAATTATATGTTTTAGCTTGTTATCCCATTCTTTTATCCCTTGCTTAGTTTAGAGGGTGTATATGCTTTATTTGGGGGAGATAAGTTACTTTTTTTTTTATTCTTTAGCCTTTGTCTATTCCTGAACAAAAAAGTGGAGAATGATAGGGGGAGAAATGGTATATAATCCTATTATTATCGTATCTTAGTTTGGGGGAGATTTATCTTAGGGGGAGACGTCTTTCTAAGTAGGTCATTTGTTTGATAAAGGGGAGAATTAATTTAAGGGGAGTAATTATTTAATTGCATTTAATATTTTGATATTCCCTATGCGTTTGATAGTTTGCTTAAGTGTGCAGGAATACTTCAAAATGGCAACATTCAACATCGACAATGATATTGATCCTTGGGTTGTTTGAGTCAAGCATTGTATTTTTATTTTGGGTGGGACAGTGTTTTTGAGTCTAGTGAGCTTGACGACCCTTTAGGATTTTTGTTTGGTTTTTGTCCTGAAATAGCCAAAGGGGGAGATTTGTAAGGACACAAATTTTCAATTGAGTCCTTTGTAGTTTTGGCTCAATTCCGGACAAAAACATTTAAGTCATGGGATTGAGTTCAAGTTTATCCATTCAAGCCTATGACGTGTTTGTTGAAGACGTAGCGGCCAAGATATTAAAGCTTCATCAAATGCCGTGTGTGTTGTGCCTCGTTTCTACGTCATCAACATGGTTCCATTGCTCCTAAGGTATGAATGCATTTTAATATATATATATATATATATATATATAGGAGCTTGGAACATTATTTATTGGGTGTATGTTAGAAATTTATTTTGGGTGTTAGAATTTTTTGTTAAACTTTTTTTGAATTCATAGTTCTAAATATTTTGTTCTCGGCACCTTTCAGTAGAAAAATCTTATCAAATCCAAAAAAAAATCAGAAAAATACGAAACTGGCGGCCACGCGTTCGTATCGAAATTATCTAGAACCATGGCCTGAGAACTCGTTAGATAGGTCGTTCGAACCGAACGAGAAGTCATTCGAACCAGTTTTCAAACGAGATTTTTTTTTCTTTCTGTCTCTTCGTTAGAAGTCTCGTTCGAACGAGATTTCTAACGAAAAAACAGCGGGAACAGTTTTAAGCCAGTTTTTTCCACTTTTCCACTACTTTGCCCCACTTCCTTTTAGACATACTTCTTAAGTGCGGGAACTAACTTTTTGAAGACAACCTTTTCACATTCTAAGAGTCTTTTGAGAGCAAAACTTTTAAGAAAAAGTTCCATGTTTTGTGTTTGATTTTATAGATTAAATTCACAAAAAAAAAACATACACACCCATTTGTTTAGTTTATTCCAAGTACCTATTGAAATATCATTGCTTGGAGAGTTTTGGCACCTGGTTTTCTCTACACCAACAAGAAGAGAGTTTGGGTTCTTCTCTACCCCAAAAAGGAGAAAAGTTTGTTGCGGTGATCTCACTCGAAGAAAGGCTTCGCGTGCGGATTGACGGTGACCATAGCCCCATCGGTGGAGTCTGAGACTATGAAGAAATCCACGATTATTCACTAGGCGGAGGTTGAAGACCGAAGGAGCGCGTCAAGGCTTGGACGGACTCAAGTCAGTTTGTGTAAGTCCTCTTGTGTCGAGTCTTTGTAAAAACTACCATACTTAGTGAATTCGTGGCTAGGGTCGTCCGAGGTTTTTTTCCATTTGGGGTTTCCTCGTACATCAGCGCGTCGTGTGATATTGTTTAATTTTATCTTGCTATATCACCTAGATGCATGCTTAGGACTAAAAGATAAAATTAGTTCAAAATCACAATCTATTTAATTTGGTGCAAATTTAATGTTTGGGTATGTTCAATTTAATTCAAGTGCAAAATTACTTTATCTAGATAACATGCAAGTTTAACTTGAATTGGATTAATGCGTGTTTAAGTCGAAATGAAAATTGTGTGTGTAGTTTTAATTTCACTTTTAGTTTAGTTTTATTTTTTTTCATAAGTTGGTTTGTTCTCTTTAAGAAAAGAAAATTTTAAATAACTTTTGGAAAATTAAAATTTGAACCATTTCATTATATTTGAATTTAAAAATTGGGGGCTTCCGCACTTTCAGCCTTGAATTCCAAAATTAGTATCTAGTTGCGAATTGTGTTTCATATCCCAAACTTATTGTAGTATATTTTGATGGTATCTTTTTTCATCGCATCATAAGTGATATTTATTAATCTTTGTATGGATTAGTTTATTTTCATTGTTGCCAATATGCTTTAATGCTCTTGTCACTTTATGCACCATTGTATGTTTAACTTGTTTTTCCATTTATCATATCCCATGTTTCATTTAGGGAGTGAAATTTCTTCAAATGGGGAGAAATAAGTTATTTTATAATTCTTTAGCCTTTGTCTATTGCTGAACAAAAAGGGGGAGAAATGGTAACTAATCCTTTGAAATTTGGGGAGATCTAACTTAGGGGGAAATGTCTTTCTAGGAAGATAATTGTTAGATAAAGGGGAAGAATTAATTAAGGAGGAATGTTTAAATTTTACGCACTTTATATTGACATATTCCCTATGCGTTTAATGGGTTGCTTAAGTGTGTAGGATATTCTTTTTAGCGGCAAATTAGTTAAAGCGACAAAGCATCTATGAGTCGAGTCAAGTGTCTATTTTTATTTTATTTTTGGGTGGGATTGTGTCTAGGCGTGCTTGACGGCCCATAGGATTTTTATGTTTGGTTTTGTCCTGGAATAGCAAAGGGGGACATTTGTAAGGACAAAGTTCCAATTGAGTCAATTTGTCGTGTTGGCTTAATTCCGGAAAAAACAATTTGATTCATATGATAGATTGTTGCACCTCACGCCATGAAATTTGAAGAGTTGAAGACGTAGCTGCCAAGTTTTTCAAGTAGATATCATTGCCGATTTTGTGTGCCTTATTTCACGTCATCAATGGTTCATCATTTCCAAAGTCTCTAAGGTATAAATGCATTAATATATTTATAGAGACTTGGATAGTTCTTATTTAGGTGTATTTTATTAAATATTTTTAACGACTTTATTTTTTTCTCAAAAAATCATTTCAGATCTTTTTATAAAAGTTTTGGGCATAAAATGAAAAATTGAATTTTTTGAAAAGTCGTTCGACCGAACTGGACATCTCGTCCGAACGAGTTGTGCATAGTTTTTCTGAAAAGTCGTTCGAACGAACTTCTAACCACTTTGTGCATAGTTTTTCTATTTTCTCGTTAGAAGGTCGTTGGAACGAAGTTGTTCGAACGAAATATCGAACAAGAATTTTTCCAAAATCTCGTTCGAACGAACTTGGAGACTGTAATCTCGTTCGAACACGATCGTTTGAACGAACTCAAAATGTCGTTCGAATGACATAACAACGGGAATTTTTTTCTCACAATTTTCTTTTTTAACTTCTCACTCTCCCACTTTGTCCAACAGTTTTTAACCATTTCGAGGATGTTTTTTCCATAAGACTTTTGGAGATTTTTTCACATACAACTTCATCTTTCTAATGTCCATTTTTGTGTGAGAGTTTTCATGAATTAATTTCTTAAAAACACACATGTTTACACCCATGTTTCTAGTTTAATCGAAGTTCCTATTTATATATCTTTGCTTGGAGATTGTTTGGCACCGGATTTCTTCTCTACCCATCAAAGGAGATTGTTCGGTTTCCTTCTCTACCCAAAAATGAGATCGTTATCTTGGTTCGTTGTGTGCATACGTTGGAAAGGCCATCGTATGTTTTGACGGTAGCTGTGCCCCATCAGTGGAAAGTCCGTAGTTATCGACTAGGCAGAGGTTGATGCAAGAAGAAGCGTCGAGGTTTGGAAGGATTCAATTCATGTATTATAAGTCTTTTGTCTTGTATTTGTAAACATACGATACTTAGTGGACTTGTTGGCAGGGTCGTCCGAGGTTTTACCATTGTGGGTTTTCCTCGTACATCGTGGTGTAATGGGTTTGTCATTTATTTTATCTTGCAAAATATCACTTAGATGCATGCTAGGTTAATCAAGATAAAAATTGGTTTAAATCACAACTTCGTTTAATTTGGTGCAAGTTTAATTTTAGGTAAGTTTAATTTAGTTTAATTTAAGTTGGGATAATTAATTTGGCAAAATAAATGCTTTAGTTTGTTTGGGTTAATTTTAACTTGAATTGAATTGATTTTGTTTAATTGACATTAAAAGAAAAATTCAATTATTTAGTTTGTGTTGTTTGACTTAAGCAAATTAAATAACTTTTTGAAAAATTAAAATTTTGTATATCATTGAACCATCTAATAATTTGGAAGTTTAAAATTTGGGGGCATTCGCCCACATCAAGTGGTATTAGAGCATATACATTAAGAAACCACTTTCTCACCCTTATCAGTAGGTCTCTTACCAACCATCTCTATAGGAGGAGTTACATCATTCCTTAGCCTCTTAGACAGATGCTCATGGCCCTTGACCATGGATGTGTCTGTAACAACCCGCTTAAAATAATAACGGGTGGCCAGCCCTATACTACATTAAATAAGGAATTTCAGATGGCTCTGTCTCAGCACCAACCAACTATAATAAATATATAAGGCTAACTACCCTAAATCATATAAGCGAGATGCTAAAAGCTAATAAAACATGTCACGAACAACAAACCAACACTATAGAACTACTAACAAAGGTAAAACATACACAAGTACAAATGATGAAAGAAGTGCTAGAATAAAATGAGATTAGTATATACATGGAAATATACCCGAATAAGCCGTCGGGTCACACACAGTACAATCACGATGAAGAAGAAATATAAACATCTACATATAAACCTTGGGTATAAACCCGATACCACATGAATCCTACCTATATTTTCAAAGAATTAGGAAGCGACTACAATTTAAATCCCGCCACAGTCCGCACCTGTTACGGCTCCCAAGACTCTGGATAGAAGGGCATCCTGTATCCATGCGGTAGGACACCTGTAGTACAATATATATAGATATATAGAAAAAGAGAAATATAAACAGGTCAGAGCCCGAGGTGTAAAAAATATTTAGCAAGTGTGTTAACCGTGCATAACAATTATCAATGCACTTATTTCATAATTAAAGTGGAGTCGCACTCTCGTGAAACCCCAAACTCACCTCTCATCTAACAGCGCGCACCTACTCGCGTACTGAAATTTTAATTAAGTTACCCCACCCATAAGGACAACCTTCCTTACAATAGGCACGGCCTATACCCACAAGACCCGCCATTCTAACATAACCCAAGAATCTTCCCCATTCTAAACACACTTAATTATATTTACACATATGTGCTTTTCTAGGTTAAATTCTAATTTTATTTGCTTACACCAGTTATAAGTCTTAATACGTTACACATTAACATTAGGCTTCAATATAATAATTTATTTTCTAAATAACATGCATGCAATTTAATAAGGACAAAACTTCTCTTCACTCTCAACATTGCACTACGTTTTGTGCGTGGGGCGTCTCGCAAAGCGAAATCCAAACAAGGAACCCCCCCATTACACTACTCCTTGATAATGTCGATCGTAGGGATCCTTTATGTCATCCACACAAATCTACAACTACAACCACATACAAGTACAAAGGACAAAACTTCTCTCTACTCTCAACATTACACTACGTTTCGTGCGTGGGGCGTCTCGCAAAGCGAAATCCAAACAAGGAATCCCCCCGTTACACTACTCCTTGACAATGTCGTTCGTAGGGATCCGTTATGTCATCCACACAAATCTACTATATTCTCGATTCCTATCTAAGAATAACCTGGAAGTCTCCATTAAATCCTTGGGTTCATATAACCGAAATTTTCCTTAAGTGCAATACATCAACCCCCAACAATCTGGTACACCATAATCACCCAAGATGTACACCATAGGAATTTCATATCCTTTTCACCGATAGGATATAATAAATATATATATTTACTCTAAACATATATATATATACAACCATTCATTCCCATAGCCACGTGTACATAACACATATAATGTACAATAGCCATACACATAATACAACCGGCTATATAATGCCAATATACTGCACCATGCTATCATCTTCCGGGGCATCACTCATATTCCATCCTGGGGACCACCGGTGGGACCAAATATCACCCACTTCGTAGCCAACACACACACACACGACGTCCGAGAAGCGATCATAGTTCCTAACCGGCAATGAGATGAAACATACCCACCACGTCTCATCCCAAAAAAATGTATATCACATAATAACACAATGGACGACTATGACTTGGGGAATATCCACACTCTACTCCTCGAGCCAGGGTGCTCACCCTCATCGCGCAACTTCCCAATGATAGCATGTGCGGGGTATGCTTCACAACACAAGTATATATATCATTCCCATACACAATACATATACATCCATATGATCCCATCATATAATTAAACCATCACATATGGTTTAGATATTCACGCCATGAGTACATTCATATATACATATTCATACCTATATATATATATACATACCACCTCTCACGCGTATGTATGAAATTTATAAATTCTGCTATACGTGTATATAATCCTCTTTATACTAGCCGTCGTCCCAAACGTATTTAATTTAATTCCTTATATAAATACGATCCCTCACTTAAAGCTTATTAATCCATTATCCCTATGATATGAATAGTCTTCCAATATTCAATATTAAGGTTATCACCCCAAAGTTTAATGTGTATAATAATCACTATACATTCCATCAATATCTGAAAGTACATCAACCCACGATACTTATCTCGATCATAGGTAATCACCTAATTAATATTCGATAAGCCTCAAGCTCAATCATAAATTCATTTCATGATCCCATCAAGTATGGGAATCTCCATTATAAATCACACATAGTCATATAGCCACTCTCCCGACCAACATTAAAATACAACCTATTCTAGTTGATAGTACGATTCCATCATTCACAATTTCGCCTACGGTTCAATTGCCCTTATGAACCCTTAATCTGATTACATTACAATTTATTCCTTAGGTTAAACCTTACTAAGGATGCGCGACATCTACCTCTCCTTGGTCCCAAACCATATATTAAATAGAATCCTATCACTATAAGGATTCGACACAAATATCGGCCTACACTTTCATGCCGTACTCTCACCACTCTTTCAAAGGGTCCTTAACCTTCCGTCATAACTAGGCTCACTTATGACCTCTAAATAGAACTCCCGTTCTCAATGAGATTCCCCACTATATCGATGTGACCCTATCCAATACATAAGTATATAAGTCCCCCAAAATAGCTCGATACGTACCCGCGATCTCATCAGGCGAGAAACTTCCAATAAATCTCCTAAACATATTTCTTACATCATATAATCATGTCCCAAATCAATAAACCCAACCAAAAAGGGTTAGAAATCATTCTAGAGAAAATTCACAAAATAACCCTATTTTCGAATCGATTCGGCCTGGCCCGAATCGATTCGGTCTCAAGGGAAAATCGATTCACTCCAACTGCGAATCGATTCAATCCAAAGGACCTGAAACTCTGTCTCAATCCGAATCAATTCGCCTTGGGTCCGAATCGATTCGGTCATGCAAACCTGACACTTTATTCAAAGCCGAATCGATTCGCTTAGGGGGCGAATCGATTCGGGTCTGCAGAACCTCGAAGGTCTCTTCTTCTTCACAAAACCCACGAATTCTAAGCCCTATGATTTTCACCTCTAACCCCTAAACCTTCATCAAATCATGATTCTAAGCCAATAAATCAACCCAAATTTGATCCCAACCATTTTTACACTATCAAACCCATATATAAACATAAATTTCAAGATTTAAACCCCAAAAATCTAGGTTTTGATATTAATACCCCAAATCCAATTCTTTTATCCACAAATTATGAAATGAAATACACAAATGAAATATTTAGCAAGATTAAGCACTTGCTTTGAAGTTGTAGAGGTTGAATCATCCTCGAGATCGCGTTTGGGCCGGAAATCTCCAAGCTTTTCCCTCTCTATCTTCTTTTCCTTCTTCTTTCCTTCTTTCTTTCTCTTTCTCTCAAATGAGAAGGCTTGATCTGCAAGCCTCTTAAACCTTTAAAATAAGAATCCCAGTTTTAAATGTTAACACACACTTTAAATGACTCGTTTACTCAAATTCGAGCCAAACATACTTAAAAATATTCCGGAGCCGAAATAAAACCCAATCACAGTCATTTTGACTATCTCGACCCATCCGGAATCAATGGCGCACTTAGAATCATCATCCGACATACTTTAAAACGTCCTCAATTTTTGGACTTCAATTTCCAAATTTTAAAATCCTCCAATTTAAATAAATTTTATTCTCCCAAAAATTTAATTTCTCAGTCCCAAAGTCACGGGTTGTTACAGTGTCCAAAAGGACAGGATGACTGGAACCCCCACCTTCAGGCTTTTAGCTCATTAGGGGAGGCGACCTAGTTCTAGCAAGGAGGTTGGGGATTTTTTATTTCACCATATCTGAAGAAGGAATGCTGCTCAGAACGACATAAATGTCTAAAGGTTCAAAGGATGAAGAGGTACTCTCTATCGAGAAATTACCCTTAGCTCTGTGAGAGAACTCAGAACTATATATTGAGGTATTAGAAGAGGAGGAAGCAGGTGTAATACCCCGTAACTTCAGAATAAACTATTAAATTAGGAAATAAATATTATTCATGATTATATAAATACAAGACTCAATTTGTCATAATAATATCATCAATGAAAGATAAATCACAAGTTCACAAAGTTATGGGTGCGTGTCGTTTAAATACAATAAAAATATCTAAGTGGAAAAATAATTGTGACGCATTTTGGGAGGCCTTATGGGCTCGTTTAGACGTTTTAAACCTTTAAAAATAATCGTGGGGCATAGATATATAAGTTGAGAGACTTTTGGGCTAGTCTAGATATGAATTCGGGCCCATTTGAGGGTCTGAAGATGGGATAATATGTCTAACTCGGGAATTAGGATCCATATAAGATTAGGAGCAAAAGTAATAACTCCCCACTACTAATCAAAACTTAACCCTACCAACCCCACTTCAAGAGAGAGGGGAACAAAGGCCTAAGATGAGGAAGGACAAAGAATTCAAGGAATAAATCACCCATCACCATAACCAGGCAATAATCTTCTTGCTTAATTTATGTATTCAATGTAGAGGTGATTCATCGTAGTAAATAACCTATGATTTATGGATTTTTCTTAGGGTGAAATTGATGATCAAAAGGATAAGAATAAATCTTATGTATGTAGAAAGGCTAATCGGATGTAGGCAAATTAACCCCAAAATTAGGGTGATTGAAATTGAATTGAACAATTAGAGCTCATGCGCTAGGAAATTCTGATTTTTTATTGGAAATATTAATGTATATGTAGAGGGTTTGAATTCATGATTGAAAGATTGATATTGTAGAGAATTACCCCATGTATCATGTTGAAGTATGACCCGGATCTAGGTAGATTAAGGTAGAAATTATGGATTAGAACCATTATAATTGCTATGAATTTTGGGACTTAAAACTCCTTCTATATGTTAAATTATGCATGTAATCTTCCAAGATGAAGTACTAAGCCTTAGGAAACTATTAGTATGATAATTGAGGTAAATTAACCATTGGAGGAAACCTAGAGAGAAAGAATAAGATTTTTGATGTTGAAAATCGAAACAGATCTGGGCTTCTGGCCATGTTCGAATTGATTCGACCTTGGAGAAAATCGATTCAGTTTTGGGGGCAGGCCAAGTTTGGTCCGGGAAAATGTCGGGGCTGATTTTAACCTATGCGGGTTGATCAAACCATGTTTGGGCATACGAGGATTTTATTAAAAATGTCGGAGTATCAAAGTTTAAATAAAGTGCTACACTGACTAGTTAATTAAATAGTCTTATGAAAAATTAAGGGAGTTAGTAATAAACTGGAGGTTCAATTATTAATTATGGGAAACCATTCCGTGGAAACCTTGGGTAATTATATATTGGTTACTTATACTTATTATATGGGAATAATAATATGTATCTTTCTGTATCTGTGTGGACATAATGTTCGTGGATGGCCCTATCGGCTTAGGGTTTCGTATGTTCGAACTGCGTAACACATGTCGACACAGGTGGGCTAGACGATGCGTAGGTCATTTAGGCACTATATAGTAGCGCTATGTACGAGAGGTAGGTGTTGATGCTGGGAGCCTTTGTCATCGCTAGTATTGGGCCGTGAACTGGTATACTGTGTAGGGACCACCTCCAACTTATGTATGTTTTGTGATGTCCGTTTTGAATAAGAATTCCCTTTGGACTTACCGATAGAGCACCAACGAGACGCTATGGGTAGATGCCTTATGTGTCACATAGATGGAAGGACATATATTTAATTATATCGATGAAATCAAATAAATTTAACTGTTTAAGAATGTAGACAATAGTTTACAGACCCTTATGTCATGTAAAATTAAATGGATGTTATGTCACATTTATAAGTAGCAGGACTTGAATAGTTTGGGCATAAATAAGATGAGTGTAGACAAATATAGTTTAGCATGTTAAACACACTTAATGTTTCTTACATTAAGTTATCTCTGTCATTATCAGATATTTCGGGATTTGTTTCTATTACTTGAGAAATATCATATTTTTAGTTAAGAGGTGTGATGTTAACTTCATGTGAGTGACGATGGAAGTTTGCTTACTTTGAATCAACAGTACTATTACATTTTTTAAATTAAATAAGTTGATTCTTGCAACTCTAGGGCACTGACCCAAAATAAAAAAAAATATTCCCCCCCTAGATTTATTCAGACAGGGATAACGGGACTAAAGGAATATCAGACTTGCTATCAAGAGCTGTGCCTGAAAGATCCATTCATTGATTCTAGATTAGGTTGCTACTTTTCTTTCCAGTCGTAATTTATTTTGGATTACTGTAAGCGCATAAGCCCAGAGTTATTTTTATTTATGAGTTGAGTGCAGTATTTTATTCATGTTGATTTTTATTTTGTTGGATGTGGATTTGGTTTCGTTTATTAGTCACTGCTATTTAGTTCAGTTTTAATTCAAATGCGATTTATTTATTAATGTTTATTATAATTGGTGCTAAGAATGATATAAATTGCATAATAATCCCCGTCTTCGACGTATCGTGCTTGACCAACCTTTACATGAGAGAATGGGGGTTGTTACAGTTGTTATCAGAGCATGGCTCTAGTGTCCTTAGGATCTGTGTCTGAGTTCGTTATATTTTGTGCTGCATTCTTTGAGGCATAGATCCCTATGTTTAGGAATCATTGTATTCTTTATGATCAGTTACTAATACGAACCTCGTTTGCTTTCAGATGGCAAACGGTAAGAGAGGCAGACCGAGACGTGCCACCACGCCTGATGAGTGCATTATTTTTTATATTTTATACCCAAATTTATACCTTGTTAGTCCCATTTTGTTTTATTTAATAAGTTCTTAGGATCATTTTATTAAAAAGGAAAAAAATGCGAGAATGCTTGAATTCATGCTTCAATAATTTTATGATATTCTTGTGCTAGTTTGTGAAAAAAGTTACCGAGTGAAATTTTTGCAGGTAATGATGGAATTTGGTGCAAATTGATGATCAACTTGAAAAAGGAGCGAAAAAGATAAATTTTACGGTCGTTCGAAAAGATGCTGGTTGTACACTTGTGGAATCGTAAAAAAATCGAGAATTTTTATTCTCCGAATTAGACGAAACTCGGCATGCGTGTTCAGCAAGAAAAGATAAGACTTTTCGAGTGGGGGAAATTGAAAAGGTGGAAACTGAAGAGGTTAAAGTTAAAGAGTTCCACAAAACCCTAATGCCTCACCCTAAGCCTATAAATAAGACCCTTTGGCTCATTATTTCGTGTGTAGAACAAGGAGAGAATTGTAGAGAGAGTTTGGGAAATAGTTTTTGGTTCTCTTATCTTGAGAGTTTTATTTATATTTGAGGACCAAAAATTGTATCTTTGTGGAAGGAATTCTGTCAACATCAATTGTAAGACACCTCATTTGTAAGTTGTATTATTAATGAAAATTTATATTCATTCTTGCAGTTTTATGATGTCTTTCATTATGCTAGAGTAATTTCTTTACTAGGACTAGGTGAAATTTATCATGTCTAGTTAATATTGTGCGTGATTTAAATTCGTCTTTGTCCCCAATATGTGCTAAAGGTCTTAAAAATTCGGTATTCATTTAAAACGACACGAGAGTGTGTTTTAAACCTTCGGCTTTGTTTAAGAAAAATCATATTTTTATTTTGAAGTATGAGTACTTTTTGACGGATTATGCTTGCACAAGATTGTTTTGATAGTCCATGCTTAAAGACTCTACTTTGAAATCAAAAAGTGAACTTTTAAAGGAATAGGGATTTTAACAGTCTTAATTTAGAGACGTTAAATTTTATTGGGAACTTAACCGTGTTATCCTCCGAATTAAATACGATGAGAGTCGGTTTAATTTGAGTATAAAATTGGGACTGGCGAGTTTAAATTATTACATAATATTAGTTGAATGTGATAAATGGATCCAACGTCCTAGTTTTCACGCTCCTTTGGTTATATCTCTCGTACTCCTAATTCTTGTTTGTGTTGCTTAGTTTAATATCACATCTCATCTCCAAACCCAATTAATCAAGTTGGACAATCACAACTATTTTGAATGAAAAAAATTGACAAATCCTCGTAGGTTCGACCCGTACTTACACTCGCTATTTTATAATAGCCCGTGCACTTGCGGTATTTGATAAAATTGACAACAAGTTTTTGGCGCCGTTGCCGGGGATTTGTTCGATTTTTTTTAAAAGAAGTTGTGACTTTCGGACTATTTTTTTTACTTTTCGCACTTTTGTTAGTAAAAGTAAAAAAAATAAAAAAAAAATTGCTTCATAAAGTGTGCTTTGTTATTTTTTTTGTGTTGAATACACCACTTGTGCGTGTGTCTTTTTTTTTTGTTCTTCTCTTTTCGTTATTTTTTTTTTGTGTATTTGTCGCACTTTACGTTTGGTGTATTTTTTTTCTTTTTTTCAACAGCATATTAAAAAAAAAGCGAAGAAAAAATTAGGAAAAGTGCGCAACGGTGCACGAATGTGAAAACAACTTATGCAATCTTGCCACGAGCACAAGGAACTCTCGGAGGTGACTGAAACGAAGGCGACGTTTCCCCCCGATCGACGTGAACTTAAACTTCGGCCCGACGTTAACAAGTGACCGTAAAAAGTCCACGCCGGAGGTATATTTTTATGTGCTCCTAAGTGATTTAATTTCGCAATTAATTTTGCACGTTGCATAAATTAACTTAAGGGCAAAACCCGTGTGAAAGATAAGGTGGGGAATTCATCACCCTTCCTTGGCCAAAAAATCACTAATTAACCCAGCATTTGCATATCCCGAGCTATCATATTTAATTTAAAATCTAGTAGACATTGGCCTTAGGATATCACATAGCTCATAGGAAATCTCTTAACAAGGCTAGAATTAAAAGCTACTCCAACGCAAACTTGTCAAATCAATCCCGTTTCACCTTGTTTATGATTGGTGGTTTTTAACCTGGAGGAAAAATCGAGATTTGAGGCGATAACCGTAGTTGGTCGTCTTTTAAATTCTCCCTTTTCAAAGAGTAGGAGCTGTCTAATTAGGGAGATTAAGTTGGAGACCCCTGTGTCATCATTTAATCTCGGGAAACCTAGATTTTAAAATTGAAATTCCCTCACCTAAATTAGATAATTCAATTCGCTGTGTGTTAGCTAGGAATTACGTGGTTTGAGTAATTTTTTTAAAAAATTTCTTCACATATTAAAAAAAAATCGAGTGAGTCGAGTGTATGCGAAGTTGGTTTCGAGATCATACCGGTCGTTTATCGGGTGTGGAATCTAGCATTCTCGATACTTCGTAGGTAAACTTTCTATTTTCACCGAAATGAGAGACGAGTTAGCGCCACGTGCCCTTAAAGATTATCTTTATTCGACTAGGTCAAGTCAACCTTCGTGAATACGTCTACTCGATCACACTGCGAATAATTTCCTATTCCATCATGGAACAATCCAAATGTTTCCCGTGTTTCGAGGTACCAACAAAGAGGATCCTTACCTTCATGTTCGTGAATTCGAGGAGATTTGTGGGACCATTAAGTATCAACAACTCACCAAGGAGATTTTCAAACTTAAATTGTTCCCGTTCTCATTGAAAGATAAAGCCAAGAGTTGGTTTAACTCGTTAACACCCGAATCCATCACCACTTGGAACCAAATGAGTGTCGCATTCGTGCAAAAATTCTTTCCCAACCAAAAGATAACATCGATACGTCACGCCATCAACACATTTAGCCAAAATGAGGGAGAAGCCTTATGGATGTATTTAGAGAGATTCAAGGACTTTCTACTGCAATGTCCGCACCATGGGATTGAGATGGGATGCCAAGTCCAAATTTTGTATGAGGGATTCGATTGTAATACTCGAACTATGCTCGAGTCATTATGTAACGGTGATTTTACTGAGAAAAGTGAGGTTGACGCGTGGGTATTCTTAGAAGCCATTGCAAAAAAGTCCCAGCAATGGGCACCCCATAGAGAATCTAGGGCCACCACGTCCAATGAGGGTTTTGCTCACCAAGCCGAAAAAAGTTATGATTTAAATGCCAAAGTGGCCACATTGGCCCGACGTTTAGAAGCTTTAGAGACGAGCAACGAGGTCAATAGAACATCGCATGCAGTAAATCAACATTTAGGTCCCCCCATGTGTATACTTTGCGATGCATTCGACCACTTAGTCGAGAATTGCCCCTCCCTTCCAGCCCACAAGGCACTCACCGAGCAAGTCAATGTACTCTATCAAAATAGGCCAAAGTATGACCCATAATCCAATGCGTACAATTCGCGGTGGCGAGACCACCCCAATATTTCGCGGTCCAAGGGTAAATACCAAGGAAATGGAGGTCAATCTTCTGGTAACCCATCCCCGGATTTCCAAAAGAATGCCACCGTACCATCAAATCCCTCATCCCAAAAGATCCAATCTTTAGAGGATTCGATGAACCTTCTTGCCCAAAGTACCCTTCAATTCCAGCAAACCACTCAAAATGTCATCCAATCTACCCAGCAAAGCATGCATGAAAACACTCAAGCCATTACTAAACTCGAGGTTTAAATGATCCAACTAGTGAACGCATTGAGTGAGAGGAATAATGGAACATTCCCAAGTCAGCCCGAACCCAATCCAAAAGGTAACATGCCTAGAGGTCAATTTGTTGTTCAACACGACACGAGCACTTCACACCCCCAAGAGCATGCGAAAGCCATCATCACGCTTAGGTTCGGCAAGGAAGTAGAGAAAAATATTTCACCACCTATCAAGAGTGAATCCGAGAAAAATAAGGAGAAGGAAGATACACCCATGGATGCAACTTCCTCCTCACCCTTACCTTCCGAGCCATCTGTAGAGACCTACAAAAGCTTCATTTCCCCAGCGTTTGGTGCCACAAAAGAAAAAGGCTCAAGTTGATAAAATGTTGGAAGTATTCAAGCAAGTACAAATCGATATCCCACTGCTCGATGCTATTCAACAAGTCCCATCCTATGCCAAATTTTTGAAGGACCTTTGTACCTTCAAGAGAAGCACCAACATACCCAAGAAAGATTTTCTCATCGAGCAAGCAAGCTCTATCATTTCTTATCTAACTCCCATCAAGTATAAGGATCCCGGTACTCCGACGATCTCTATCAAGATAGGGGAGCACCTTATTGAGAAAGCCCTTCTAGAGTTAGGAGAAAGAGTGAACCTTCTGACGTACACCGTGTACGAGAAACTAGGTTTGGGGGAGTTGAAATCGACTAGGATTACCTTGTCCTTAGCCGACCGTTCTGTGAAAATTCTGAGAGGCATAGCTGAGGACGTCCTAATTAAAGTGGGTGACTTTATATTTCCCGTCTTCTTTGTTGTCTTGGACACCCAACAAGTGCGAAATCCTATTGCATAAATCCCTGTTATTTTGGGTCGGCCTTTCCTCGCCACATCTGATGCCGTCATTAGGTGTCGTAGCGGAAAATTGAACATATCCTTTAGGAACATGTCTATGGACCTTAATGTGTTCAATTTGGCCAAACTACCACCCGATTACAAAGAACCCGTGGATGTTGACATAATTGATAGTATCATCTAAGAGACTTTCAAGCAAACTTATAATGAAGACCCTTTAGCAGCATGTCTTGCATTTTTTGGGTTCGAATTCGATGTCGAAGAGTCAATTGAAGAAGTCAATGCCCTCCTCGACTCCGCCCCCATCATGGAAGTAGGAAGTTGGAAGTATAAGATTGAGCCCATCTCACTTTCCTCATCACCTATTCCTCCCTCGATTGAGAAAGCTCCCGAGCTTGAATTGAAGCTATTGACTGACACGCTTGATTATAGGTTTTTAGGACCTTCTGACACCTTTCCAGTTATCATCGCGTCTGACTTGGACAAAGAACAGGAAGGTAAACTATTCCGTGTTCTCAAAGAACACAAGGAAGCCATAGGATGGACCATAGACAAGATTAAGGGGATAAGTCCTTCAGTGTGCATGCATAGGATATACTTAGAAGACAATGCTAAAAATTCTCGTGAAGCACAACGTAAGCTTAATCCCAATATGAAAGAGGTCGTCTGAGTTGAGGTGCTAAAATTGCTCGATGCGGGTATTATTTACCCCATCTATGATAGCCAGTGGGTTAGCCCCGTTCAAGATGTCTCAAAGAAATCCGGTGTTATAGTGGTGAAAAATAACGATGATGAGTTAGTACCCACTAGGATTAAAACCGATTGGTGGGTGTGTATTGATTGTAGGAAGTTGAACGTTGTTACACGAAAGGATCACTTTCCTCTTCCTTTCATAGACCAAATGCTAGAGAGATTAGCCGGCTATCCATATTACTGTTTTCTCGTCGGTTACTCTGGCTATAATCAAATTCCCATAGCTCCCGAGGATCAAGAGAAAACCACTTTCACGTGTCCATTTGGTACTTTTACTTACCGATGCATGCCCTTTGGGTTATGCAATGCACCAGCTACCTTTCAGTGGTGCATGATGAGTATCTTTTCGGATATGGTGCAGCATTTTCTCGAAGTCTTTACGGATGATTTTTCTGTATTTGGGTCTAGTTTTGATGAGTGACTCCAGCACCTCACCCTCATTCTAAAGACGTGTAAGGAAAAGAACCTTGTGCTTAATTGGGAGAAGTGCCACTTCATGGTCAAACAAGGCATAGTGCTAGGTCACATCATTTCACACAAGGGTATTGAGGTCGATAAAGATAAAATAGATCTCATTGCTAATGTCCCATCCCCTAAAACTGTGCGTGAAGTTCGATCATTCTTAAGACACGCTGGTTTCTATCGGAGATTTATTAAGGATTTTTGCAAAATCTCTCGACCCTTGTGAAATCTTCTTGCCAAGGACACACTGAAAAGTGCGACGTGT
This sequence comes from Sambucus nigra, assembly GCA_949130495.1. Lineage (NCBI taxonomy): Eukaryota > Viridiplantae > Streptophyta > Magnoliopsida > Dipsacales > Adoxaceae > Sambucus > Sambucus nigra. The sequence continues at coordinate 235,951,948 of OX422217.1, read as the reverse complement.
GATAATTGATTAAAATAATTCCCAAGATTCCAATAAACCCTTATTTAATTAGAGTCTATATAAACCAAAGTAAATCAACCCCTAAACATGCATCTATGTGTGTGCGCGCGAGTCACACCATAAATAGATGAAGCATGTGACATAAAGTTAAGGAAAAAAACCTTTTATTTCTAGAACTTTAAAGAATTTACAATACCATTGACTTACTTACAACCTGATAATCACCCACAAGTGTAACGCACGGTGTCTTCGTCAAATCTTCAAAGCAACGACTAGAAACAGTGTCGTCTGGAATCTCCCGCAGGAACTCCAGGTGGTCAGCAATGAAGAAGAGAGACGGCTTCTCCACAAGGGTTGAACAAATTCAAGGATGTGTTCTTGGGTTACCAAAAAGATTCACAAAGGTTTGGCAATTGTGTGAATCAAAACATGAGTCTTGGGACTCAAAAAGGTGAAGAATTGAGGTATTTGGAATCTCAAATTCGTCTATCTAAGTCTTGTAAAACAACTCCCCCGAAGTTTCTTTAAATAGGAAAACAAATTAAGAGTTTCATAAAATAAAAACTCTACCAGTGTACAGGGACCTCGAACCGGTTCGGGTACCCTGCGAACCGGTTCGCCCCCCAAACCAGTTCGGGATGGGTTCGGGGAAATTCGCCGGAAAAGGGGTTAAGCACTCAGCACAAATTCCAAGGCTTTTTCTTGAAATTATCTTCATTTTCAACGGGCCAGAACTTGTACACCGTAGCTCGGATTGAGGTGCCGTTTCTTCTAGTATCTTCATTGTGGAAAGCTCGTCAACTTTACAGTTGACCGGTCCTCCAGACGATGGCTATAAAATTACCAAATTGCCCTTGAACTTCCCAATCGTGCCTTGTTTCACTGTTTTGACTTCTCTTACATACCACTTGCATAAAGTCCCTAAAATTATGGAACGTGAAGTCGTTGAGGCAAATGTGGGACACATGATGGAGATGTTGAATGCTAGATTCTCGGAATTCGGATTGAGTCCGTCGAGTGAGATCTTGAGGTGACATGACAAATGTAGCGGCGTACGACATACACAAATGTAACATATTGGACATGAGAAAAATGTCCTTACAAATCTCCCCCTATGTCTATGCCGGTACATACATAAAAAATCCGAATTATCAAATACGAAATTGCCTATACAAATCTACCCTCCCATGAACCCAAAACTGAAAAAGGTACAAATGAATAGTCTCCATCATTTGTTCTTCAAATCTTCAGGAATCTCAAAGCTTTTCTCATCAGGGTGTGCAATTCAGTGATCTTCAATGTAATTCCTACACACATGAGAAAAAGCAAAAATACCAAGTGACGTATCGAGTTTGAAATGAGATAAACATAGATACCAATAAATGATAAGCATAAGTCAAATCTCAAAACTCCCCCAAAATTCAAACTCCCCCATAAAATAAAAATTCTTTCTCCCCCTTTTTATTATGTACCCAAATAAACAAATGAGAAGAATAAATCAATCAAGCAAAGTCGGGATGTCACGATATTCAAAACAAAGAATCAATCAATATGGCAAACGTGCTCTTGCAAGAAGATGCTCAAACAAATCTTCACAAACTATTTTTTGATTTTTCAAAATTTTTGCTAAAAAAAAATAAGATATAATTTGAAAAAATATGATACAAAAATCACACCATGGATTTAAACAAAAACAACCAAGTCATGGAAACGAAATGTATGGTCGTGAACACATTCGATAGGTAAATAAACTCAATCAATCATATGTGCACGATGCATATGTGTACCCCTAACGAATGATCATCAAAAGTATCCTTAGGTGTAAAAATTTGTTGAATTTAAATGACATCATCTTATGCAAATCAACAAATCAAAGTCAAAATGATTTCCACCCCAATAACGTCCAAAACAATTTAACGCTTTTTCAAGATTTTCAAGGACGTGCAAACCCATTTAAAATCTCCAACCAAACACCCTCATATATATTTTATTTTAGAGGTGAATAAACTAAATTCTCAAACTTTGGAGAATTAGTGCAAAAACCTAAATGGCCCATAATTGGCATGAATTTCTTTTTATTGCCTTTAAATTTTTTTGGGCTCTTTTAAACCTCTTTGGACCCCGGATAATAAATTTCCTCCATTTTTAGGTCCAATTTAACGGTGGCTTAGTATTCGCAAAGTCAAAATGAACCTTTCGCAGCCCTTCCCCGTTTTCAAACAAAGCACACAAACTCACAAAACGGTTCTTATATGCACAATTTCCTTATCAAAATTTATTGCGCTTGGTTCGTTTTAAAGGACATGATTGAAGTGAAAACACCCAACCAACATGTGATAAGACAAGCACAATAATCAAACAAATCTGTGCATGTGTGCAATAAAGGAAACCATGAGTCAAACATGTAGGAAGTAACACTAAATTACATCTTAATGACTTCAAACATTATAAAGCACATGGATGAATTAACCTATTGTCTCAAAACACTATCAAATAGTCACATGAATAAAATGGAATGATGTTGTGACTCGATCATCTTAAGTGTCCATCCATAAACGGTGCAAACAAAAACAAAAATCTTTTTGGATTTTCTTAAAAATTTAGCAAAATAAAATCTTTTTGTATTTTTTAAAAAAAATTCAAAAACAAAAATTTATACAAAAAGTACATGTCACAACGCTAGAAAAAATATATCAAAAGGCAAAACTAGCGTATGACAAACATGCAAACACAATCATCTATATGATATGACAAGAGAAAAATCATGTGCAAGCAAACGAGAATCAACTTGTCTAAAATCTAGCGAATCCAAAAGTGATTTCCTAACCCAAATAGATGTGAAATGTCGACACGGGGTTTTGGGAACCAACAAAACACTAGACTTCGAATTCCTAGGATCTCTTCCAAGATCAAAATAAAATCTCCTAAGGTGACCTTTCCTACCACAATATGAACATGTGTAAACGGGTGGAACGACACCTAAAGAGTGATATTTTCTAACGTCCTTGGGAATAATCGACCCTCTAAAACAAATAATGGTTTTGGCTTTAGCATTAGAAGCACGAGAACACGATGAGCCATTACCATCACTATCAAACCTACTTGAGTCTATCAAATCATTTTTTAACTTCAAAATTTTTTACTCAAGCAAAGAATTAGACTCTTCCAAATTAAGGGACGCCTTCTTCAAATTATCAATCAAACCTAGAAGGTTATCTCGCTCCCCCTCAATTAAAGCACACTTTTTCCTAAGAGTCTCTTCACGTGCCACAAACTCATTGACTAAAATATTTTTATCCTCTTTGGCACAAACGCAAACCATTGAATTTTTAAGGTCCTCTAATTCTTTTTCTAAAAGTAGGACCCTATCATCACTCTCCTTTTTGGCAATTTTTAAAGAATCAAAATCAATACACAAATCACCAAAGTGCTCACGACAAATATCACTTTGAGTTTGAAACGCTTGCAAATATTCAATCTTACTTTTAAATAGAGAATTTTCTTTTTCCAAAAATTTAATTCTTTTGCAAAGTTTCAAATTCAAACTTTTTAAATTTTCTGCATGGTCGTGAACTTTTTAAAAAATAGGCTCCTCATTAAATGGGCATTCCATTGGAAAAAATTACGATTTTTGACAAAACTGATTTAAAAAAAAAATTAATATCACACAATTTCGCGGAAAATAGGAATACGCAAGAAATTAGCGCAACCGGCTTTGATACCAATTTGACAACGTGAGAAGTCAAATTGTATAAAAAAAATAAATCCTTGAAAAATCAGGATCACGTGATAAATTAGCGTAACCCGCTCTGATACCAATTTAACGACGTGAGAAGTCAAATTGTATAAAAAAAATAAATCCTTGAAAAATCAGGATCACACGATAAATTAGCGTAACCCGCTCTGATACCAATTTGAAAAGTGCGACGTGTGAAAATTGATTAAAATAATTCGCAAGATTCCAATAAGCCCTTATTTAATTAGATTCTATATAAACCAAAGTAAATCAACCCCTAAACATGCATCTATGAGTGTGCACGCGAGTCAAACCATAAATAAATGAAGTATGTGACACAAAGTTAAGGAAAAAAACCTTTTATTTCTAGAACTTTAAAGAATTTACAAGACCATTGACTTACTTACAACCTGATAATCGCCCACAAGTGTAACGCACGGTGTCTTCGTCAAACATTCAAAGCAACGACTAGAAACAGTGTCGACTGGAATCTCCAGGTGGTCAGCAATGAAGAAAAGAGACGGCTTCTCCACAAGGGTTGAACAAATACAAGGATGTGTTCTTGGGTTACCAAAAAGATTCACAAAGGTTTGGCAATTGTGTGAATCAAAACATGAGTCTTGGGACTCAAAAAGGTGAAGAATTGAGGTATTTGGAATCTCAAATTCGTCTATCTAAGTCTTGTAAAACAACTCCCCCGAAGTTGGTTTAAATAGGAAAATAAATGAAGAGTTTCACAAAATAAAAACTCTGCCAACGTACAGGGACCTCTAACCGGTTCGGGTACCCTGCGAATCGGTTCGCCCCCCCGAACCGGTTCGGGCTGGGTTCGGGGAAATTCGCTGGAAAAGGGGTTAAACACTTAGCAAAAATTCCAAGGCTTGTAACTTTTCCATCGTAGCTCGGATTGAGGTGCCGTTTCTTCTAGTATCTTCGTTACGGCAAGCTATTCAACTTTCCAGTTGACCGGTCCTCCGAACGGTGGCTATAAAATTACCAAATTACCCTTGAACTTCCCAATCGTGCCTTGTTTCACTATTTTGACTTCTCTTGTGTACCACTTGCATAAAGTCCCTAAAATCATGGAACGTGAATTCGTTGAGGCAGATGTGGGACACATGATGGAGATGTTGAATGCTAGATTCTCGGAATTCGGATTGGGTCTGTCGAGTGAGATTTTGAGGTGACGTGACAAATGTAGCGGCGTACGACATACACAAATGTAACATGTTGGACATGAGAAAAATGTCCTTACACACACCCTTAGTTTCACTGATGAATGCCTTCAAGCTTTTGAAAGGCTGAAGACGAAATTGACCTCTGCACCTATTATGTGACCTCCCGATTGGAGTCAGCCATTTGAGATCATGTGTGATGCTTCTAATTATGCCATAGGTGCCGTTTTAGGTCAGCATACTGAGAGGCTTCCTCACGTCATCTATTATGCCAGTAGGACTCTTAATGATGCCCAATTGAACTATTCCATGACTGAAAGAGAGTTCCTTACTGTTGTTTTTCCCTTGAGAAGTTTAGGTCTTACTTGATGGGATCCAAAGTTGTCATTTTCATCGATCACTCGGCCCTACGATACCTTTTGTCTAAAAAGGATGCTAAGGCCCGTCTCATTAGGTGGATCCTATTACTGCAAGAGTTTGACCTTGAAATTCGAGATAAGAAAGAGTGTGAGAATGTAGTGGCGGATCACTTATCTAGGTTAACCATTGAATCATCCCATAACCTATTGCCACTAAATGAGTCCTTTCCCTATGAGCAACTGATGCTTGTCTCTCAGCTTCCATGGTTCGATGATATTGTGAACTATCTTGTGATCGGTGAAATTCCACTGCATTGGTCTAAGCAAGATTGTTCCAAATTCTTAAAGGAAGCCAATCATTTCATTTGGGATGACCCGTATCTTTTCAAGTATTGTCCCGATCAAATCATTCGAAAGTGTGTACCCGATCATGAGATTTAAAGCGTAATCGTTTTCTGTCATGACCAAGCTTGTCGAGGTCATTTCAGTGCTAAAAAGACCGCTGCAAAAATTTTGCAATGTGGATTCTATTGGCCCACCATTTTTGTGACTCGAATGATTACAGTAGCAGTTGTGACCGTTGCCAACGGTTAGGAAAGACCACACGTAGGAACATGGTGCCCTTAAATCCCATTCTGATTATCGAGGTTTTTGATTATTGGGGCATTGATTTTATGGGTTCATTCCTAAATTCCTACGGGAATCTTTACATTCTTCTGGCAGTTGATTATGTGTCTAAGTGGGTAGAAGCCATACCGTGTAGGATGAATGATCACCACGTGGTGGTCAAATTCATTCGAGAAAATATTTTCTCTCATTTTGGTACGCCTCTAGCCATCATTAGCGATCAGGGAATCCATTTCTGTAATCGATTCTTAGAGAGTCTCATGAAAAAGTATTCAGTCACGCACAAAGTAGGATATTCTTACCACCCTCAAACCAGTGGTCAAGTTAAAGTTTCCAATAGGCAAATCAAACAAATCATCCAGAAGACAGTGAATCTGAACCGAAAGGATTGGTCCTTAAGGTTGTTGGATGCACTATGGGCGTATCGCACTTCTTACAAAACATCACTTGGTATGTCCCCGTATTAGCTTGTCTACGGAAAAGCCTATCACCTTCCGGTAGAGTTAGAACACAAGGCTATTGGGCCATAAAGACCTTCAATTTCGATTTACCTGCTGCAGGAGAGGTCCGAAAACTCCAACTCAATGAGTTGGAAGAGATTAGGAATGATGCGTACGAAAATGCAAAATTGTATAAAGAGAAAATGAAAATGTTCCATGATAAGTGCATCCTACGAAAGTCATTTGAGCCTGGACAGAAAGTTCTCTTGTATAATTTTAGATTGCATCTCTTTCCCGGTAAGTTAAGGTCTAGATGGTCTGGTCCCTTTGTTGTTAGGACAGTCTACCCACATGGGGCGATTGACATAGAGAATTCTAAAAATGGTGAAATTTTCAAAGTTAATGGTCAAAGGTTGAGGCCATATCTGGAATTACGAGATCGAAAAGTGGAGGACATTCTCCTCCAAGACCCTGTGTACCACGAGTGAACATGAAATTGGGTCATTGTTGTTGTATCATAATTTTCATTTTATAGGAATTGTGCGTTGGCAAAAGTCCCTCATCACTGTAATATCTTTCCCGTTTTTTTTTTTAATTTTTGCCTTTTACGTTGAGGACAATGTAGAACTTAGGTTTGGGGGTATTGAGGCAATTTTTCTCCATCTTGCAAAAAAAAAAAAAATAGTTTTGAAATGATTTCTTAATATAGAATTCATTCATGGATCTCTCAACTTATGAATTTTTTTACACATTAGCCATATAATATGATCGAAAATGGATATTGAGGCGAAAGTTAATATGCTTAACGAATAAAAGTGGAGATTTTTAACCGGGTGAAATATTGTGCCATTCATCGTTTTCGAGAGATTTAAATCAATTCGAGTTAAAATAACTCAAACTTTCCTTCAGTGGTAAATTCGTTGATGATATCAAATTCTTTGTTTTGTTCGATTACTAAAAACAAAATGTCAAAATGTGAATCTTAAGCACTAGAAGTCTTAGTAAGTCCTCTTGAGACACAAATCAACTTAATGAAATTTGATAAATGAGATTAGGTCATCGTTTGAAAGCCCAAAATTAAGCCCAAACTCCAACCTTTTTACAATATTCCGTTGCAAGCCCATTTGAGCAAAAAAGAAAAAAAACCTTTTATTGAAAACCCATTGTCCTACCTAACTCCAACTGGGAGTTTCTAACCCATAAAATTAAGCCATACCTATTTTATGAGAATATTAGGGAAAAATTACGGTAGGAAAAAGGCTAAAAAACAAAAGAAAAGGAGGTTGCAAAAATAATGTGAAAAAAAAAAGAAAGGAAAAGAAAAATGGAGGTTAGAAGAAAAAGTTCCTTAAAGTCAAATTATCGAAAAATCTCTATATTCTCAGAAATTTTGAACTCCAAAAACCATTCTTTCTATCCAAATTCGAGCCTACAATACGACCAAAGAAAGTCCTAATCGATCTCAAGTGAAGTTAGTTATAGTATGGAGAGAAGATGAATAGGATCTATGGTGTAATTCAATGTTTTCAACAAGTAATCAATTTTCTGTTCATGAGATCATATTCATCCATTATAAAAGTTCATTTTTGATCATGTATATGTGAAATTTGTTCATGTAAATTTACTATTTTATTCACATATACCGAGAGAAAATAATCCATTTTCGAGTGTTCGATTGTGAGTGCATCCCGTGAGATTTTGAAATCAAAATGAACTTTCAGATAAGAAATGTAACGATAAAATCTTTTGAAATGGACGGTTATATTGGCTATGAACACACACACATGCGATAAGTTGAGATTGAAAAGTGAAATTTTACTGTATTTATGAAGTTTGCATTCAAACTTGGTTATATTACTTTTGAGCCTTTTATATTGAGTCAAGTTTTTGAATTTTGTGGGTATTTTCACTGCAAACCCTCACGAGACAAAACTCGTCCACTAGGGTAACCTAGGGGTTTAACGGCTTGTTGCACATACTTAGTGCAATCGTGATTCCTACGAAAGTGAGTTAGATTTTAAATTTTTGCTCGAGGACTAGCAAAGTTTAGGTTTGGAGGTATTTGAAGAGTGCATTATTTTTTATATTTTATACCCAAATTTATACCTTGTTAGTCCCATTTTGTTTTATTTAATAAGTTCTTAGGATCACTTTATTAAAAAGGAAAAAAAATGCAAGAATGCTTGAATTCATAGTTAAAATGGCAATTCCAAGTAAAAAATGGGTGCTTCAATAATTTATAATATTCTTGTGCTAATTTGTGAAAAAAGTTGCCTAGTGAAATTTTTGCAGGTAATGATGGAATTTGGTGCAAATTGATGATCAACTTAAAAAAGGAGCTAAAAAGTTAAATTTTACGGTCGTTCGAAAATATGCTGTTTGTACACTTGTGGAATCGTAAAAAAATCGGGAATTTTTATTCTCCGAATTAGACGAAACTCGGCATGCGTGTTCAGCAAGAAAAGATAAGACTTTTCGAGTGGGGAAAATTGAAAAGGTGGAAACTGAAGAGGTGAAAGTTAAAGAGTTCCACAAAACCCTAATGCATCACCCTAAGCCTATAAATAAGACCCTTTGACTCATTATTTCGTGTGTAGAACAAGGAGAGAATTGCGGTATTTGATAAAATTTCGTGCACTTGCGGTATTTGATACAATTGACAACAGTGCCAGCTACAGAGGAGGGGGTACAATAGGAGCCACATCAGCATCCACCCCTAGCCCCACCTGTGGTAGGATCGACAGATATCGCCACTATTGTGGCTTACATAGTGCCCACCGCAATGGCAGTTATGTTAAGGCCTTTTCCACTACCCCAGCCTCAGTAGCAGCCACCACCACTGCAGTAGGCGGTGCTACCAGTCCAGACACCTGGATTGATTTGTGACAGAGCTAGGGAAGGCTTCACTAAGGGCCAACCACCGGAGCTTGCTGGTAGTTCAGATATTTTAGTGGCAAGTGGGTGGAAGAGAGATATCCAACGACATTTACGGATGGTGGAGTGTACGCCGGTTCAGAGGAAAATGTTGGCCTCATTTTGACTTGTAGATGCATCATTTCAGGGGTGGGAGTCCGTCACTTCGGAAGTAGAGAGGGATAGGCTGACCATAGATGAGTTTAGAGAGAAATTTGAGAGGAAGTACTTTCCTTACGCGATGCAATCAGAAATGCAAAAGAAGTTCATGGACCTCAAGCAAGGGAGTCGCGTTGCGATAAAATATGAGGACAAATTTATCACTCTTTCCTATTTTGCTAAGGAAGACGGGAGTACAAAACAGAGGAAGATAGAGAAGTTCGTGTAAAGGATAGTCTGGCACATTAAACAGTTACTATTAGGGAATCCGACTTTCACTACGTATAACCAGGTAGTGAACGTCGCCTTACTGCATTGTCAGGGTCATAGGGCATTTTAGAAAAATAAGGGGGAGAAGAGACACCACTGATAAGTATCCAAAAGTGTATATTTTATACCCCTAATAGAGGCATTTAGTCACTTGTTTTAATTAAAAATGGCCTTATGTTCGTATTTTAACATTTTGCAGGTCAATCAGCAGTCATAGTATCAAACATGCTAAATCAATTGAATTGAGACAAAGTAGCGGCTAAAAGCGTTCAACGAAGAAATCAAATGAGGCCGTGAGGTTCGACTCCGTACTTGAGCTTGCCGAGATCATTTTTAATATTCCGAACCCTGTCTCCAAACCAAACCTAATCCTACACCGAGCCCAGAACAATCACCCGATCCCCGTGTGTGTTTAATTTGTGCTTTTCATATTTTTATAGATTTTTATTTTCAGTCGTTTTGTTTTTAGGATTTATTTTGGATTTTGAGGATTTATTTTCTATTTTTATATTACTTTTTATTTTGTATTGTTTTATTTTTATTTTTATTTTTTATTTTTATCTTATTTTATTATATTTTTATTAGGATTAGTTTTTTTAGGAATTTATTTTTAGTTTTATTAGATTTGATATATTTAGGACTTTTATTTTTATTTTTATTAGATTTTTAGTTTTTATTTCTTCTATTTTATTATTTGAGTATTTTTTAGGAATTTAATTTTAATAGATTTAAATTTAATTATTTTTAGTTTTATAGAGTCTTTTTATTTTTAGTTTTGATTAGTTTAATTTTCATTTTTTTTAAAAGTATAAACACACACACTAAATACACACAAACACTCACCCTCACTCTAACTAACCTACACATCACCACACCAAATCAAATCCCCATTCATCTTCTACCTTTCACCCACCTCACTCTCTCTCCTCTCATCAAACTCGCCCATGACATTAACCCAACTCCTCTATTAACCTATGCAAACTCAGCAGCAACTCTCTGACCATACCCGTCCCCAAGACCTCAACCCTGTCGGAACCAATTTACAGCGACCCCTGCCCCGACGTTTTTTGCCAAACCCTGCACCACCACTCATGCCATAACCCGGTTGGAACACCCCTTACATCGAACACCAACTATACCCGACCTGCACCATACCTTCACCTCAAATCGCAACCCAATTCTGACCCCCCATTCGAACCAAATTCAAATCCGGAACCATACCAAAAATCGACCGCTAAATTCCGGACCTGCTTCTTCATTTCGAAACCAATAACCCACTACTTGATCTAACCCAAACCCAAAACCGTGAATCTCCAGCCTTATCTCTCCCACAAAAGTTGGAGAAATACCCATCTGCCAAATATCCACGTAAGTTAAAATTCTTCAAAAAACCTTTCGACTTAGCCTTTTAATATCTCACAAAATCCTCAAATAAAATAAATAAAAAATTGCTCGTGGGTTATTAAAGAGAGAAGCCAGCAGCACACAAGGACTCTGAGATATAGACTCTCACGACAATACACTTCAGAGATAGAAAATAGAGAGACACGGTGTATATCATGTACATATTAGGAGCATAAAAAAATTCCGAAAAAATCCAAAAAAATTAGTCTGTATTTCTTCTTCTTGTTTCATTTTATATTATTCTTAACATTCATTTAATTATTGTGTTATGTTCTGATATGAGAATGTTAGGCTAAACACCCCGTTCAAGGGGCGGGGTGCACTGTGTAGAATGGTATATTAATTAATTAAATTCATTAATTGTTATAATTCTAGAAAAATTAATTTTTAACTGTCACCAATTAATTTATGTAACGAAAGTTAGTAAATTAATTGTACAAATTAATGCTTGAATTTAGGAATCCAATTAGAGATAGTTTTTTTTGAAATTTGAATATTAATTATGTGTTGAAATAGAATTCATACTGTTTTTCTTAAATTGATCATAGCGGGTAATTTTGTTGAAAATAGTATAGTTCTTAATTTTTCATCGTGTGATGTTTTTAAATTAGTTTTCTGAAAAAGATATTTTTAAATTTATAATTGGAACGGGATTTAGATTATCGATTTAATATTATCTCGAAATATTTCAAATTAATAAATTGAGAAATTAAAATAAATGATAATGCGGTGTAATCCCATCTCTTGACATTCTCACATTTTTTAATCTCGGTTGCACATTATTTTTCCTTATTTAGTCAGTTCATAATTTTAGCATTTATTAGTTAATTTTCCCTTGAAATTGTTTAAAAAAAAATAAAAAATTTGAAATTACAAGTTTTCACATCAATTATTTCACCTTGGATTGATACCCGTACTTACCGTAATACGAGTTTTTTTTAGACAAGTTTTGTAGGTAATTCAAGGAATTTTGAGATTGTCTTTTGAAGACGACGAACATAAGCGAAAAGCCACTTATCGAATGGCGCTGTTGCCGCTTTCTTGACGTGGAGACAAAGTAGAAGACTTGTAATTTTTTTTTTGCTGTAGTTATTCTTCTCCCTCCTCCTTAGACCGTTTGTATAGGATTTTTGAAGCTTTGTATTTATTTGGGTGCATTTTGATACCATATTATTTTTGTTATAATAATTCATAAAAATTAAAAAGCAAAAAGGGAAACCGAACAAGGTAGAGAGAGGGCGTCCAAGGCGAGGATTTAGAAACCTCTCTACTTTGGGTCGGTAGGACTCCCATGGACGACTGAGATAGGCGAGATCTCCCCCCAATCGACTCAACTCGGTCTTAACCGCACATGTGTAAAAACTGTGGGAGGTACATTTCTTTATTCCTCGCGAATATCCTATCAGCGAGTTCAATTTTAGTGTTCTTACTTTCTCCTGTGTGCTTTTAATTTCTGCATTGCACTTCAATTCAATGGTTTGATGAATTAATTTACCTAAGACCTAGACTCGGTCAGTGAAATGTGAAGGGATTTCATTACCCGACTCACTCGCTTATCCACTGTGTTAAATTTAAAATCAATCAACTAGCTAGCCCCGTAGGAACACATTTTTGCACCAGGCGATCATAAAGATAAATTCCGTGATTTTTGTAGCACGCGAACTTTATTAAAATTTGACTACCATTTTCACTAATTTTGAAGAGAATAATTGGCTACGTGCTCGTTAGGATTTTTTCTTTACTCGTATGTGTCAAATTCAATTCATTCGGTAGTCGATTTTAGTTTGTTCGTCCACATCAAGAGTCCATTTTCTTTAATTTTCCGAAAAATCCCCAAAAGATTTTCTTTTATTTTTCCATATTTAAAATGCCAAAAAGATTTTCTTTGTCTTAATTTCAAAAATCACAAAAAGATTTTTCTTTTTCTTTTGAAAAACATTTAAAAAACCTAAAAAATATTCCTCTCGTCATGCCCGACGAACGTCCTTTACGGGAATACTTGGACAAATTTTCCTTCTCTCGAAGCTTGTTGGACGTTGAGCACGAATCGATCCTGCATACACTACTTCATGACTTTCACTCTCAATCACACACTGTTGATACTCTTGCTCCATCCACGCACACTTCTCATCTTCCACCGCCTCCGATGCTAAGTGTCAACACATCCCATGCTTCACCGTGCACACACCGCTTTCTTGTCGATCACTTATCCCATGAGTATACATTTATTTTCTCTCCATCTGAACCCACCATGGAACATGTGTATCCATAAGACACTGTTTCGGAACCACCCTCGATGTATTCACACAACATATCCAATGACGAAGTGTATGAGTACCCAAGCTATTTATGGAGGCCCAATCACCCTTCCATGCAATATGAATCCCAATGCCATGTTGTGGATCCTTACGGTTTCCACCAATCGTCATCACACCCTCGTGCACCTCATACGTATCAGTCCCCTTATTATGCTCCTCGTGCTGATCAACTTTTTATCTCTCACAAATATGCTTCTCCCGTGAGTGAACAACTTGATCCCGCTCCACAACTTCCGATGAGTATTCTCCCTATCCTGGTTTCTATAGTGAGTTGTGTCCACTTCAACCACCACCGCCGCCCGTCGACATTTCACCACCACCTTACACATCCACTCTCGAGAACCTCTTGCAAAAGTTCGCTCACACTCTTCAATCTCAAAATGAATCCCTTCAAAGGCTTGAACACTACTTAAATGAATTTGAGTGTGCGGACGAGTCGAATTTCACCCCAAGTCAACCCATTGTTGCACCTGTGTGGGACGATGATGTGTCAACTTGTGCCACTGATTTTGAGTGTGACCAACCCAATCATCTTGAGAATCTTGAAGTTGAGACCACCCCATGGTCCGGGCCCTAAGTTGACAATTGTGTTGCATATCCATTGATTGTAACCCATCATTGAGGTTCACCTTTCCCCTTCCATATAATCCTTATTTATGCTCGAGCCTACATCTTTTGATGCTTTCTTGTGTGTTCTCGAGGAACAAATTCCTTATAGGTTAGGTCCGGCTGCGAGTGCTTGCCACTGTCCTGAGATTGCATCTGAGCTAGTTCCTATCTTTCTGGATATGGTTCCTATACCACCACACTTAGCTCCCGTTGAGTCAGATATTACTGTTGATTCATCTATATTGGCTTTGGATGCCTCGTTAGATTTTTCCACCACTTCGGATGGTGCCTTTCGAGTGGATAAGTTGATCACTCTGTCGTTACTTTCCCACCTCCTCCTTCGAGTGCCCTTGAGGATCATTTCGAGCCTCGTGAGGAATATTTCTCTCCTACTCTCGAGTTAGATCATCTTTCCCCACCCTTTGTCCCACCCGACCCATACACTGTCCCTACTACTCCACCACTTGATTCGGACCTTGCTATTATTATTTCCGTGTTCACATCTAAGCATTTAGGTCATCACCTACACCCACACTTCACCTTAGTGCTCCTCGATCCCATTTGTGCGCTTTTCATCGACCCCACCATCCGTGTGAGTATTCACGCTACTCTCCCCATCCGTGACACCGAGCTTGTTACTCTATGCACACCATTACCTTACGGTGTTGATGTTTTTCATCGACATCTCCCTGGCGTGTCACGGCGCGACCATTATCATTGTCCATTTATAGAATGGTCATGCAATTTATCTGAGGCCCACCACATCACTATTGTTAAACCATTTTGCCTCCCTGTGCAATTAGAGCATCATGCTTATAGGGCCCTTGTTTCCCTTACCTTTTAGCTCAATAAGGCCCGTGATTGATGCTTATTCTCCCCTGCCTTTCTCATCCTTACCCTGAAACCTACCCACCCATGGTCCACCGATGCTTTGCATCGAGTGATGCACTTTTCCATCCAAGTGCATTGACTCCTTCTAGCCTTTATCCAACAAGACTGACGCTTCAGTCTTGTTTGGGGGTGATTTTGCATCACCCAATTTTTCTGCTACCCTGTGCTTTCATAATTCTTCTCCTTAGGGTGAGAATGGTTCGGTCACATCACCCAATGATTTTCTCATGATTTCTAAACTTGTACATATTTTTGTGTGCTTTTGTCCTTCAGGTATTAACTCTGGTCCATCATGCGGTACATTTTCATAAGTGGCTCATTATGATAATATCTTTCCTCCCTTGTGCTTTTCCATTTTATATATAGTTTTAAACATCGAGGATGATGTTATTTTTTGTATGGGGGTGGGAAATTTATCAAAATCGCACATCTTTTGTAAAAATTTCAGAACCAAGTGATTTTAAACTTTTTATGGAGTTAAAAATAAATTATCTATCATCCCTCTTTTAGAAATTTCGGGATAACCGTGTTCGACCCTAACATACGCCTTTTATAATAAATTAATTTATACCTCTTAAAGCATATTTGCACTATGAATTCCTAAACTCAGCAATTTTTCACTATCACGTTTACAATCAAAAGTTGAAGAGTAACTATATTCTCATGAAAGCCTTAAAAGATCACCAGTGGCGACTTAAACCCGTGAGATTTGAGCTTTTCACCTTTTTGAGGGTTTTTACGTATCTCCGAGTCACGAGTTTACTCAACTTTCTTTGGGTATTGCATTTAGTCGTTGCATGGTCTCATTATTTTATTTTTTTCAAATTTGTCTTAATCACTGAGAATGACATCATTTTTGAGTTTTAAGAAACTTGTGTCTTGTAATTTGTCCCGAGCACTAAATCGATTTTACCATACACTTGCCATTTTCCATATCACATTTTCTATCCATATTTTCCTTATCCATATATGTTCCGGACACCATCCATATGTCATTCCCCATCACTACCATAATTTTTGAGAAAAAGAGTGCTTGAAATTTTCCATGTAAATTGTCTTCATTTGTGTTATGAAAAGAAAGATGCATCGCAATAAAAAACGAAAAAAAGTAGAAGCAGAAGCAAAAAAAGAAAGAAAAAAATAGAAAAGAAGAAAGATAGCATGCGATTAAAAATTCAAAAAACGAAGACATTAGTTATTCTTGTGTCACACTTTTCTCAAAACACTCCCATCATATCATCTTCTTTATGTCATTTTCCCATTCTCCCATACATAGACCAATTTTCAAGCTTGGTAAGTGTTCGGGAAAACGAGAAGTCTATATGGTGAATAACTCGACATTCTCGACATAGTGGTTAACATTCGTTCATGAGATCAAAATTTTTTCATATATCTGTCATTTTCTATAAAGTGTGTGAGACGTTTGAACTTGCTTACATTTACTCACCTCCTCACACACTAGAGAGATACACTTACCCAATTCTCAGAGAGTTCGATTCAGAGAGATATATCCTGTGAGAATTGAAGTCAAAGCTTTGGTTCTATAAAGGGTTTCTAGGAATTACTCTAATGATACTTACGATTGTTTCACACTAACACACACTGAGTTTTAGGAAGGATTACGCTTTTGCTATTGAGTAATTTTATGCCATACTTTGATATTTGAACATCGTATTCCTTGATGCCTTTTGAGTTGGGTTGTATACTTTTCATTGTCAAAATAAGAGACTGCATTTAAATAACTTTTGAATTTTATGGGTACATTCACTGCAAACCCTCACGAGACACCACTCGTCCTGTAGGGAAACCTATAGGTTTAACGGCTTGTTGCACATGCTAAGTGCAATCGCCAGTGCTTGCGAAAATGACACACTTTTGGTTACTTATCTCTGTATTCTCTCTATTTTTTACTCGAGAACTAGTAATGTTCTATTTGGGGGTGGTGTGATAAGCACCCAAATGTGTATATTTTATACCCCGAATTGAGGCATTTTAGTCACTCGTGTTAATTAAAAATGGCCTTATGTTCGTATTTTATCACTTTGCAGGTCAATCAGCAGTCGCGGTATCAAACATGCTAAATCAAGCGAATTGAGACAAAGTAGCGGCTAAAAGCGTTTAGCGAAGAAATCAAATGAGACTGTGAAGTTCGAGTCCGTATTTGAGCTTGCCGAGATCATTTTCGATGTTCCGAACCCTGTCCCCAAACCAAACCCAATCCTACATCGAGCCTAGAACAATCACCCGAGCCCCGTGTGTCTTTAATTTGTGCTTTTCATATTTTTCTAGATTTTTATTTACAGTTATTTTGTTTTTAGGATTTATTTTAGTTCTTTAGAATTTATTTTCTATTTTTATATTATTTTTTATTTTGTATCGTTTTATTTTTATTTTTATTTTTTGTTTTTTTTATCTTTTTTTAATTATATTTTTATTAGGATTAGTTTTTTTAGGAATTTATTTTTAGTTTTATTAGATTATATATTTTTAGGATTTTTATTTTTATTTTTTTTAGATTTTTAGTTTTTATTTCTTCTATTTTATTATTTGAGTTTTTTTAGGAATTTAATTTAATTTATTTTTAGTTTTATAGACTCTTTTTATTTTTAGTTTTAATTAGTTTAATTTTCTTTTTTTTTAAAAGTACAAGCACACACACTAAATACACACAAACACACACCCTCAATCTAACTAACCTACACATCACCACACCAAATCAACCCCCACTCATCTTCTACGTTTCACCCCCCTCACTCTCACTCCTATCATCAAACTCACCCACCACCTTAAACCCCCACAACCCAACTCCTACACCATTAAATCTCTCATCCATTAACACCACATTACCCACAAACACCACCTCCATTAACCTTGGTAAACTCATCAGCAACTCTCTGACCATACCCGTCCCCAATTCGACCTTACCCAAGACCTCAACCCCGTCGGAACCAATTTTTAGCGACCTCTTCCCCGACGTTTTCTGCCAAACCCGACACCACCACTCATGCCATAACCCGGTTGGAACACCCCTTATACCGAACACCAACTATACCCGACCTGCCCTATACCTTCACCTCAAACCGCAATCCAATTCTGACCCCCCTTCGAACCAAATTCAAACCCGAAACCATACCAAAAATCGGTAGCTAAAACCCGGACCTGCTTCTTCATTTCGAAACCAACAACCCATTACTTAATCTAACCTAAACCCAAAACCATGAATCTCCGTCCTTATCTCTTCCACAAAAGTAGGAGAAATACCCATATGCCAAATGTCCACGTAAGTTAAAATTCTTCAAAAAAACTTTTGACTTAGCCTTTTAATATCCCACAAAATCCTCAACTAAAATAAGAAAAAATTATTCGTGGGTTATTAAAGAGAGAAGCCATCAGCACAAAAGGACTCTGAGATATAGACTCTCACGAGGATACACTTCGGAGATAGAAAATAGAGAGACACAATGTATATTATGTACATATTAGGAGCATAAAAAATTCAGAAAAATCCAAAAAAATTAGTCTATATTTTTTCTTCTTGTTTCATTTTATATTATTCTTGACATTCATTTGATTATTGTGTTATGTTTTGATATGAGAATGTTGGGCTAAACACCCCGTTCAAGGGGGGATGCACTGTGTAGGATAATATATTAATTAATTAAATTCATTAATTATTATAATTCTAGAAAAATTAATTTGTAACTGTCACCAATTAATTTATGTAACTAGAGTTAGTAAATTAATTGTACAAATTAATGTTTGAATTTAGGAATCGAACTAGAGATCGTTTTTTTCGAAATTTGAATATTAATTCTGTGTTGAAATATGAGAATTCATACTATTTTTATTAAATTGATTATAGCGGGTAATTTTGTGAAAAATAGTATAGTTCTTAATTTTTCATAGTGTGACATTTTTAAATTAGTTTTCTGAAAAAAATATTATTAAATTTATAATTGTAACGAGAGTTAGATTATCGATTTAATATTATCTTGAAATATTTCAAATTAATGAATTGAGAAATTAAAATAATTGATAATGCGGTGTCATCTTATCTCTTGACATTCTCACATTTTTCAATTTCAGTATTTTTCGTTATTTAGTCAGTTCATAATTTTAGCATTTATTAATTAATTTTCCCTTGAAATTGTTTTTAAAAAAAATATATATATATATTTAATTAAAAAAATTTGAAATTGCAAGTTTTCACATTAATTGTTCACCTTGGAAGTTGGATAGATTCCCGTACTTACCGCAATACGAGTTGTTTTAGACAAGTTTTGTAGGTAATTCAAGGGATTTTGAGATTGGCTTTTGAAGACAACAACCATACCCAAAAAAACCTTTTATCAACCACTTCGATACGTTTAACAAACAGGGTAAGGCGAATGGGAGTAACAGCCTAGAGGCTCAGCCATTTTGGGGTCCTCAACCTTCAGAGCTGCATAATGGGAACCGACAGGGACAACAGGGCTGACAGCAGAGAGGCCATCAGGGCCAAGGGCAGCAAGTTCAGGGCCAATAGGGTATAAAACCAGATAGGCATCAGTTCTAGGGCAATTGCTTTGTTGGTGGAGAGAAGGGCGACTTTGCCAAGAAGTGCCCTTAAGAAAATCGGGCGGTGCAAGAGTCAGGGGGATATCGAGGACATCGGGCACCTCAGGGGGAGTGTTAATCACTGCAGGTCCAGCTAATGACGGTAGTGCCACTCGCACCAGCACTACCAGCTCCACCTCAGGGACAGCAGCCGCAGTTGCAGTACAAACGCATATATCACATCGCTCCAGGAGAGGGACCAACGCCATCATAAAAAGTGCTGGTATGATCACAAATTCCTTTATTTTGTAAGACATACTTAGTATAGTACTAGTGCACAATACCCCGAAATAAATACTATCTTGTTTGTACATTTGGGGAGGGTAAGCCCCGTTTTATCTAAATGCTTTACGTTGTTTCACCGCGAGTTGAGGGATAGGCACCTATAGTGCCTCGTGTATAAAGGTATAAGAATGGACCTCAGGAGGACTTAGAGTTACGAAAAACCTATTTTCATAAATAACGTCAGATTACAATAGTATCCTAGTGATGGATTGGCAAGAAGATCATAGGGTTTGGGTTGGTTTTACGAGACCATTTAAATTTAATATTCGAGTGTAGTGTGGCTAGTTGGCACTAATGTTCATTAACACTGTGGAAAATACTAAATGAATTGTGACGCCTTGAGTCTAATTATGATTAGATGGACGACGATAGGGCCTAGGGAGCCTTATAAAATAATTAAGCACATTATAGTTGTGGGCCCTGGATTGCCAGATTTTTGCGACCGACAATGCTATGCAGTAGTGTATCGGGAGGGTTCCTTATTTGGGTTTCGCACGCGAGACGTCCCATGCATGAAATTAGTAAATGTCGGGAGCTGAGAGGCGTTAGACCCTAGGACATTTTGAATTATTGTTCTTGGTATAGTTAAACGGGTAATGTATTGGGACTTAGTGTATCCCTTATGGAAGATGAGACCTCAGTTAACAATGAGCACAAATCAAAATTTACATGACTACTGCACACATTTATTTTCATTTCTACTTTCTTTTTAGTCTTGGGATGATGGATCTCAATAACTGACTAAGACGCATAGTAGTGTATCGAGAGGGTTCCATGTTTGGATTTCGCTTGCGAGATGTCCCACACACGAAATTGACAAAAGTCGGGAGTTGAGAAAAGTCGGATACCCAGGCGATTATTTTTATGTACGTATTTGGTGGTATACTTGATGTATTAATATGCTTGGTATGAATGGTACAAATTAGATGTATATGTGTTATTCATGTTTGTTAATGTTGTGTGCGTACATATAATGTGGAATATATGAACACACCAATGATGTTATGGTAGGCATGGGCGAGCCTTTTCTTTTACCTCATGGGATATGAGTATGGACTAATTGGGTGTGAAAAATTGGGTTAATAACGTGGATTAAAATATAAGGTTAAGCTTCAGCAAATTTTGAGGACGGAATTCCGTTATAAGGGGAGGGAATGTAATACCCCGTAATTTCAAAATAAAATATTAAAATTAAAAATATGTATTTATTCTTGATTATATAAATACAATACTCAATCTGGCATAACGAGAACATCAATGAAAGACAAATCACACGTTAACAAAGTTAGGGTGCGTGTCATTTAAATACAATACAAATATCTAAGTGGAATGAAAATATTTGGGATTAATTTTGGGAGGCCTTATGTGCTCATTTAGATGTTTTAAACCATTAAAAATAGTCTCGGGGCATAGGCATATAAGTTGGGAGACTTTTGGGCTAGTCTGGGTATGAATTCGGACCCATTTGAGGGTAAAAAAGGGGATAATATGTCTAACTCGAGAATTGGGATCCATATAAGATTAAGTGCAAAAGTAATAACTCCCCACTACTAATAAAAACATAACCCTATCAGCTCCAATTCAAGAGAGAAGGGAGCAATGACCTAAGAGGAGGAAGAGGAGGAAGAAATTCAAGGAAGAAATCAACCATCACCATAACCGGGCAAGAATCTTCTTGCTTAATTTATATATTCAATGTAAAGGTTGATTCATCGTAGTAAATAACCTATAATTTCTGGGGTTTTGCTAGGGTGAAATTGATGATTAAAAGGATAGGAAGAAACCTCACGTATGTAGAAAGGCTAATCGGATGTAGGCAAATTAACCCAGAAATTAGGGTGACTGAAATTGAATTGAATGATTAGAACTAATGCGCCAGGAAATTCTGATTTTTTTGTTGTTAAAAATATTGATGTATATGTAGAGGGTTTGAATTCATGATTGAAAGACTTATATTGTAGAGAATTACCCCCATGTATCATGTTGAAGTACGACTCGGATCTAGGTAGATTAACAACAGAAATTCTGGATTAAAACCATTATAATTGATGTGAATTTTGGGACTTAAAACTACTTATATATGTTAAATTGTGCGTTTAATCTTCCAAGATGAAGTACCACGCCTTAGGAAAGTATTAGTATGCTAATTGAGGTAAATTAACCATTGGAAGAAACCTAGAGAGAAAGAAAAATATTTTCGATGTTGGAAAAACGACACAGATATGGGCTTCTGCCCATGTCCTAATCGATTCGTGCTTGGAGCAAATCGATTCGGCTTTGGGGGCAAGCCAAGTTTGGACCGGGGAAACGTCGAGATTGATTTTGGTAACCTATGTGAGTTAATAAAACCATGTTTGGGCATACAAGGATTTTATTAAAAATGTTGGAGTATCACAGTTTAAATAAAGGTCTACACTGACTAGTTAATTAAATAGTCTTATGAAAAATTAAGGGAACTCATAATAAACTGCAAGTTCGATTATTAATTATGGGAAACCATTTCGGGGAAACCTTGGCTAATTATAAATTAGTTACTTGTACTTATTATATGGGAATAATAATATGTATTTTTGTGTATTTGTGTGAACATACCAATGTTCATGGACGGTTCTATCGGCTTGGGGTTTCATGTGTTCGGACTGCGTAGAACACGTCGGCACAGGTGGGCTAGATGATGTGTAGGTCATTTAGGTACTACGTAGTAGCGCCATGTACGAGAGTTAGGTGTTGATGCTGGGAGCCTTTGTCATCGCTAGGTATGGGTCGTGAACTGGTATACTGCGTAGGGACCACCCCCAACTTATTTATATTTTGTGATGTCCGTTTTGGATAAGAGTTCCCTTCGGACTTACCGATGAGCACGAACGAGACAATATGGGTAGATGCCTTTAATGTAACATATATTAAAGGACATATATTTAATTATATCGATGAAATCAAATAAATTTAAGTATTTAAGAATGTAGACAATAGTTTATAGACCCTTATGTTTAGGGGTGTGCAAAAAAACCGACCAAACCGACAAATCGACAAAATCGAGCCGAACCGAAAATTTTCGAGCCGGGTTTTTTTGAGGGTCGGTTCGGTTCGGTTTAATCAGGTATAAAACCGACAGGGTCGGTTTGGTTTTCGGTTTTGGCATAAAAAAACCGATTTTGAACCGAACCGATTTAATTTTTATACTTTTTAATTTTATATTTTATATTATATTTATATTAGTCTTGACATATTATATTATATTTTTTAATTTTATATTTATATTAGGTATTAAAAAAATATATTTTTTATTAAAATAAAGGAAAAAATCAAACTGGCCCTGTATAAAACCGACGGGCAAACCGAACCAGCCCTGTCAAAAACCGACCCGATTCGGTTCGGTTCGGTTCGGTTCTCCTCCTCCAAAAACCGACATGGTCGGTTCGGCCCAAAAAACCCGGTCAAAACCGAACCGACCGATCCCTGAACACCCCTACATATGTTATGAAAAATTAAATGGATGTTGGGTCACATTTATAAGTGGTAGGACTGGAATAATATGGGCATAAATTAGATGAGTGTAGACAAATACAATTCAGCATGCTAGACACACTTAATGTTTCTTACATTAAACTATCTCCGTCACTATCAAATATTTCAGGATTTGTTTCTATGAGAAATATCATATTTTTAGCCGAGAGGTGATATGTTTACTGCACGTTAGTGACGATGGAAGTTTTCTTACTTTGAATCAACAATACTATTGCATTTTTAAATTAAACAAGTTAATTCTTGCAACTCTAGGGCACTAACCCAAGATAAAAAAATGGTTTCCCTAGGTTTATTCAGACAGGGACCTGTTATCAAGAGTCGTGCCTCAAAGATCCATTCATTGATTCTAGATTCGGTTGCTACTTTTCTTTCCAGTCGTTATTTATTTTGGATCACTATAAGGGCATAAGCCCGGAGTTATTTTTATTTATGAGTTGAGACAGTATTTTATTCATGTTGATTTTTATTTTGTTGGATGTGGATGGTGGTTTCGTTTACTATTCACTGCTATTTAGTTCAGTTTTAATTCAAATGCGATTTATTTATTAATGTTTATTATAGTAGGTGCTAAGAATGATATAAATTGCAAAGCAATCCCCATCTTCGTCGTATCATGTTTGGCCAGCCTTTACGTGAGAAAATTGGCGTTGTTACGGCAGGGTCGTCCAAACTAATGTGGGCTGAAGGTATCTCCTAAATTGGTATATTTACAAAATAAGTAGTAGAATTTCAGTAGCCGAGCAAGAACGAAGCCGACCTAGGATGATCTTCAACACTAAATCTTTACAGAGCTGACCAAATAATTTCCAATTCAGAAAAATTAACCTCGAAAATGGAGGGATTTTCTTCTTACTCTTCTCTGGAAAACATAAATTATAAATACATAATCATCTATAAATGTAAAACAAAAAATAAATGTAAAAGCATTCAAAATGTGTGTGCATGTGCCGACCTATTCCTTGGCCTTCTTGAGGGCACTTTGGGATGTTGTGCACAAAACCCACTGGAAGATAGGCAAATTGCCAAATTTTTAACAATTAGACCCTGATCCCAATATTCCTTATTAAAATCAAGTAGATTCACGACCTGAGCCCTGTTGGACTTCCTCTTCTTCAAGTAATAAATGTTCTCGTTAGTAGTACCTCTGTACTAGTAGTATAATAACTCCTTTATGTCAAAGTGTGTCATATATTGCTCATTAATGCGGTCAAACCCATTAATGATCCTCTAAGTGTTTAGGGAAACTTGAGCAGGAACCACATTAAAGTACTGGCAAAACTCTAGAAATAATCGATTGGGGGGGGGGGGGGAAGTAACCCCACACTTAGCAATCAAAATTGTGGGTAACCAATGGCCCTCAGCTAAAGCATAGAGGTCATAAGTCCCATTCAGCAACTCAGTTTTTACCCACATAGAGATTTTATCGGTAACCCTAAAAGGGTCTAATGAACTCTCATTCATAGTATAAACCATATTTTCAGTAAAGATTTACAAAAGGGGAATGAGAAGGAGTTATTACACTAAAAGTGAATGACACAACTCTCATAAATGGCAGAAAAATCTTGGAGAGGAAGAAATACATTTTTGAATTAAGTTTGAAATGAGCAAAAGAAGGGAAATGACACTTTAAAAATTGAATGACATCTCTCTAGTTGCAAAGAGATGGTATGATTGAAATTATCTTTAATTTCTTTTTTATGGTGATTCATTATTTAACGTGCTTTATTATCGGCGTATCCCCAGACGCTTTGCAATTTTTACTTATTTATAAAATTTCCACTGCCTCAAGAATAAAACCATTTCCCCAAAACACCAATTTTCGGAGATCGATTGCCGACCAAGAGCCTCAATAAAACAAAGCCACAACCAAAGGTTGGTAACCACGTTTCCTGGAACGGGTCAACACCTACCAGTTAATACTCCATCTCTTTATTCCACAAGTCATTGCTCGCTCCAGTCATGAATGAACTACTAGGGGCTTTTCTTGTAGCATAAAATTGAAGTGTGATACGAATCAATGAATTTGTGACACATGTCATCATAAAATGCTCGTTAGGCATTATCAACATGTCATTACTTTGGCCAGCCACCATCGATTAATACTATCAAACACATGTGTTAACCATAGGTGTGAATATGTACAGTCTCATTATACACACACGTGGCTTAATATTTTTAATTAAATACGATCGGATCATCATTGGTTGTCATAAAAAATGTAAAATAACTATGATTGGCTCATAATTGGTTATTACCAAGAATGTAAAAAGATGTAACTACCTGACTTATAAAGGCATTCCACATCTTTCTCTTCTCACTCCCACTATAAAAGGCAACCCATATCACATAGCATGGATAAGAAGAAAACAACATACACTGGAGAGATTATTGAGAGCTTGTACCCATTTCTAATACAAAATAACACTGCACTTGTGAACGTAGGTAGCTCATTAGGATGAACTATGATAACCTCCTATCTCATTCTCTACCTTTCATTTCTCTCAAGTTCAAACTGTTTTCTTATATACTCGTTGTAGTTTATTATTTGTATTTACTAGTTAAGACTTAAAATTATCCTAATACCAATTTTAGACAATAACAATTGGGATTTGAGAGCGTCACCGTTGCGTTTGTTTATTTATCATATAATATATATTTTTAATATATAATATATATTTTTAATATATAATTATAATTTTTAATATGCATACTAGTATACCACTAGTGAGAGAAATTGGAAACGATCGATGATGATGGGAGAAGAGAGAAGTGGGGGATAGAGGAAATAGATGTCACAGGAAAAAAGAGAGAGGAGGGTTTGTAGGAGAGAGAAAGACGGAGTAGAGAAGGGAATAAATTGTTTAACAAGATAGAAATACAATAATAATTTTCAACTCACAGTATAAACACTCCTTACGGCCGTTTTATAAGCATAATATATACTAATGTAGAAATGTTATTAATATAAACAATAATTGATGTGTTTAGTGATGTGTGTAGGAGAGCCTCACGTTAATATATTAAATATTAAACATATTTTTTTACTTTAATACATTATTAATTTGAGATTTTAGACTTTAATACAACTTAATCAGTTTATTAGGCTTTAGTAAATTTTTCATCCCTAAATGACATTTTTTGTCGCAAAATGTCACCAAAGATAATTTTTTGTGGTGAAATTTTCACATTTAGACACGAAAAATAAACTAAAGTCTAATAAACTGCTTAAGTTGTATTAAAGTTTAAAAGCACAAATCAATAATGTATTAAAGTAAAAAATCCTAAATATTAAGACATAATTTTATGAATATATGAAGATATTAATTTAAACATAAATATACAATATTGGAGTAAAATGATTGGAGATGGGAACACAAGAATATACCCCATCTCACTGTTAAACAAATAACATACTTCATGGGGCATGTGAAAACCAATGGAGATCTTGCATCGGTAACGAAAAGAAAAGGATAAGAGTGAAGGTTTATAAATAAGAAGTGATTTTTTGAGTATTTGTAGGTTTAAGCCTGCATTTTGTTTGGCTTTCTAAAGCTAGAGCTATTTGTAAGCTTTAGCATATTGAGTTCTTGGGAACTAACAAAAACTAATAGTTCAAAATTTGGTTTACACACATTTGGCACACTAAATTGCGACTTGGAATTTTTGAAATCGCGAACTGTGCATAAATTTTCCCATGTTTCGTTAATTCGCGATTTCAAGGTGCGTGCGTTACCCATTCCTAGCGAATTAGAACACTAAGGGTTAGGCTAGACTTTTGTAAATATCATTGTATCCCTCGTATCAATATGCTACCCAAAATATGGAATTATCTTTTTTCTCCCCAATTTCATGTTTTGGATTTCTTACGGCAGTCCATTTAGCGCAGGAAGATGATTCCCCGATTAGTTCACTTGTCGCGAAACCAACAACTATTAATGATTAGTTTTTAACATAACGTAGTAAAATAACACACAATTTTAATTTTACACCATCACCTTCATCAATTTTGCTATGTATTTACTTGTAATTTATAGCTTATCTTTTCTCAAGTTTCAATGACTTCGTCATCAAGAGATTCCTTTGACGAGTTTAGTGACGAGTCATCATTTTCTTCCATTTCGAATAAATAAATGTTAAGATTGATGCGAAGTGAAGTTCCACGCCTTTTAGAGATTGAGGCGCAATAAAGGCGTTCGTGTCATCGGGGATTTATACTCGAGCGGAGGGTTATGGATAAAGATAGGGAAGGACGACATCAATGATTGATGAAAGATTAATTTGATGCGGACTTGACATATAAGGATGATATATTTTTGCGTCGATTATGCATGCAACGTTTATTATTCCTCTGTATCCTTAATTAAATAAGTTCTTCCATTGATTATTTATTAAGGAAGAGAGACACAAGAGGAAAATGGAGTTTTTTTTATGAGTAGTAAATGGTCGTAACTCTCCAAATGCTTACGTATGGGTATCCTGTCGATTCAATTGAGGAGTATGTAAGAATTACGGAGAGAACTTCTATAAATATTCTGAAGAGATTTTACGACTATATATGAGCCCTATAATCGATGCAGTACCTGAGGATAACTAGGATGTACAATGCTTGCTCGCAAAGGGGGGGGGGGGGGGGAGTGTAGCTTCACGGGCCTGTTAGGTATTTTAGACTGTATATACTAGGATGCGCTTAGGTCATCATAAGAAAGCTACGATAATACTTGAGGTCTTATCTGGCCATGATCTCTGGTTTTGGTGTGCTTTTTTTAGCATGTTGGGTACGAACAACAATTTAAATGTGTTGGACCAATCAGATCTTTTGAGGAATTCATAGAGGGAAAGGAACTTGAGTGCAAATACATTATCAGCGGGTGATCATATAATACATGGTATTATCTTGTTGATGGTGTTTACTCAAAATGGTACATTTTTGTCCAAACAATCTCACAACCCTAAATAGAAAAATAAAGACACATTGCTCAGTGTCAATAGGGGTTCGTAAGGATGTAGAATACGCATTTCGTGTCTTGCAATCTCATTTTGCCATTGTCAAAGGGATGAATAATTTCTAGTATTGGGATGATCCAGTGCACATCATAATGACCTATATCATACTTCACAATATGATTGTAGAAAATGAATGGGATGAACTCGATCTCGAGCCTTAGTAACACGATGATCGTGAAATCACGCAATAGCCACTGGAATTTCTTACACCCCACGACATGAATGAATTGACCCGAATGTTTGCACTAGTCCGGCTCCATGACATATAAACTATTGTGGATTTACAACACTATTTACTAGAGCATTTGTGGAATTCGTGTGTTTTCATGTAGATTTTAATTTTTTATTTTCATTAGTCTTGTTTTTTTTAGTCGAACGATATCATTATAACAAATTTTTAAATATTTTTTTGTATGATTGCATTCCTATATTTTTTTAATAAAAATGAAATAAGTATTAAATATAACAAATAAATATTATTATAACACAAACTAGGGGAGCCGGGAAAAAAAAGTGGGGACTTCCACGGGAACAAATTGTCTCTCGTGCCTCTTTGATGGCAGTTGGTTTGACACAGGAGACCCCACTTTGTTGCTCCATGAGCACCAAAATTATCAGCATTTTTCTTCCAATTTTTTTCGCCCGAAGAGACTTTTCCAAATACGTCGACAACTCTGGAGAGCTAAAATCATAAAATGAGGTAGCGAGATGGTCTTAAAACTTAGAATCGCTTATCATTTTCTTAACTTCTTTCTTAGTAAAATTAGATTTCTCAAAAATTTATTCATTTCTACTACTTTTATCATGTTTTAAAGCAATCATTTTTTTTACTATATTTTGTACTTTCCCGTTCCACCACTAATTTTCTTTAGATTTTGACCTCCTATTTTTTTAATTCTCCAAAAATCCCTTTTAATATTATCCTAGTTCATGTAACTATCATATATCATATTATATTAGTCTTATCTTTGGTGTGTTAGTCTCATATTCTGTATTCCATGACGTTCCATTTAATATTTTATCTTTAATTAGTTTTAATTTCTCTCCTTCTAAAATATTCTTTTTTGATGGTCATGATTGATATTTAATATTTATATCCAATAACATTATCCTATGGTGTAAGTTTAGTCTCTCTCTTAAGATAACCTTATAGTATTTACATGTTAGTAGGTCTCATTTAATAGTAACAAAAAGTCTACTTGGCTCTTATTTATTCCTCTTTTATAATTTATCAAGTGCTCATAGCTTTTTCAAAGTATGTATTTATGAGTACAAGATCATAAGGCATCAGAAAATCTAAGATAGACTTTCCACCATCGTTTTTATCTTTAATACCATATCATTTATACATCATCTCATATCCTATACGATCTTATCCTACATGGCCTTAAAATCTCCCCTATATAATGTTTTTCACATCAGAAAATTCTTGAATTAGTTCATCAATTTGTTCCATCTTACTTGGGGTGCATAAGTATTGACAATATTAACTATATACTGACCTAATACAAGTTTTACAAGTATATGTATATCATCTCTCTTAATAATAATTATAATATCATCCTCAAGGTTCTTATCAACTATTATTCTGACTTTGTTCTTATGTATATGTATGCGTCTATAATATATTTTAAACTTATATTTTCTATATCTCCAACCCTCTCTCTCTCTCCACCCTATTTAGTTTCTTATTAAAAGTTATGTTTAATTTTTCTTATTATCATGGTATCAACTAAGTATATCCCTCTCCCTATCTAAGTCCCTATATTCCAAGTCGTTAACCTAAGTCCATTATCCTGGACTATCTTCTTTACTCACACACATTTAGATTAATGAAATAACCCTTTGTACATTTATCATCGCATACGGACGCAGATACGATGACCCTTGTGTATTTTTAGAGACACTAGATGGCAGGTGCAGTGCATTGCTTAGGGGGAGTGCCCTAATATTGATGCATATATTCATAGGATTCATGTGCATAAATATCTCAAAAAGTTTTGTGTTGGTTGTTAGGCAACCCTCCTACTTTATCCGAGCTTAGGATTGACAATGCATAAAATGGAATAAAATAAATTAAACACGGCACAAGTGAAGTTTTAGCCAAAGAAATGAGAGTTATATATATATATATATATATGTGTGTGTGTGTGTGTGTGTGTGTGTGTGTGGAAATAAGATAACATTAATCAAACTACTAGAGGATCACTCCCCTTTAGTATGGATCTCTCAATGAACATGATATAATATTCACACACTTTTTCCCCATGAGGTACAACACAACGCAATCCACTGAGCTATAAGCTTCTCCCCCTTTGTCACAGATGAGACAAAGGAAAGAAATAGGAAATTTATTGAGAAATATAATTATGAACGACTAAAGAGTAAACATGGTAATAAAATAAAACATGAGATGATTCTATATTAAGTAAGCACATGGTGTGTATCTAGGGTAAAACATAACACATAATACACATGGAGTTGCAAAATGTGTCATATACAGATTATATATATATAGAAACATGGTCTAAAATAAGATAAACAAATCAAGGTGTAGAGTTTTAGGATCGCATCATAATCAAGCATATACAAATCTAAATTCTAATTCTCGCAACCAAATGCCCATAAACACAAACAAAGTTACTCGAACATATAATTTCTTATTTTTCATGTTCTAATATAATAAACACTCGATTCAACGTATCATATGGTGCCAAACTTGATGGAGTTCCAGGCTTCTTTTATTGTAGAGGTCAACATGAGAATATGAACAATACTTAGAGAATTGCGAATCCTAACTCATAAAACTTAAAAATTGACTAAAGCCTTAATGGGAAAGAAAATAAATGTTGCAAACGAGGTTGGTCGTTTAGAGTGCAACATCATCCAATTAAGTTGGAGAAAATTTTCAAGTATCAAGTTCCTAATATGAGTAGTAAACACAAGGAGCACGAAGTGTCATGAGATTCAGAGCAACAAAATGATTATTGTAGTCATTTAACTGGGATATTGCTCTATGATATAATGTAAGAAAGATAGTGTCCTGAGTTTATTCCATAAATTAAAAACCCATATTATAGAATATTACTCATAATCAAGTTATCGAAGGGCAACATGTGAGACATCAACTTGGTTTTAACGTGGACCATCATGAGCTCAAAAATATAGATCATTAATTCCATACTAAGACCCTTTTCAATAACATATAACAACAATGCGTCTTCATGAGCAATATTTCTAAGGTTTATAGTAGAAAAACTCAAGAGGATCTTTGATGGGACCCAATGCCGAGGGACTAATTTAATTAAGGAAACCCCCAACACTTAGCCCCATAACCATTCCATAGCCGCATGTAATACTAAGTCACTTAATATGTAGCTTAATGAATAATACG
Source organism: Sambucus nigra (assembly GCA_949130495.1). NCBI lineage: Eukaryota > Viridiplantae > Streptophyta > Magnoliopsida > Dipsacales > Adoxaceae > Sambucus > Sambucus nigra. The sequence continues at coordinate 235,920,240 of OX422217.1, read as the reverse complement.
AGTTAGCCAATTATTATTGTAATGCCCTAAATTTGATTAGGCTTGTTATTTATATGATTAAGTATAAATTATGATTGATAAGGTTGACGATGAGTACTAAACATTTTATTTATCATGTTTGGAATACTCACATGATATATATGTTGGTTACATTGGATTCTAGTTGGTATTATGCTTGGTGATAACATGTTGAGACTTATATCATAAGTTATGTGGTTAAATTCAATATTAATTATGTTGTGTATGCATAATTATGTTTATAAAAGTAAACCAAAGTGTTGGTGCGAAATTGGTGAGGTTGCTCGCCAAATGTACAAGTTTTAAGATTGCGGGAAAATTGTTACTTTCTTATTTGAGCCTAATTTAAGCATATTGAATTTACGATTAGGGGTGGGCACGGTCCGGTCCGGTCCGGGTTTTGCCTATTTTTTGGACTGGACCGAATATTCGGTCCTCAATTGTTTTGGACCGAGGCCGGACTGATTAATTCGGTTAACATACTAATTCGGTCCAGGCTTTTTTCGATCCGGTCCGGGGTAAAATTCGGTCCTGACGTTATTTTATATATATGTACATTTTATGAATGTTTTTATCTATTTTTCTCACAAATATATATACAAAAAAATAATACTCGAAACTCCAAGTGATATTTACATGGTTTTTTTTAACCCAAATAAAAAAATGTCTATACATATATAAAATGTTCCAAATTAAATTCATAAGTTATATACATTATTTCAAAAACTATACATAAGAAACACAATAACATTATTTTTATTATATATATATGGGAATCGGTCCGGTCCGGTCCAAATCGGTCTTTTAATATAGTGGACCGCGGACCGGTTTAATCGGTTTTTAGTTTTTGTGAACCGATTTTCGGACTAGTTTCAAAATAGCCTTAATTTTCGGTTCGGTCCGGTTCGGTCCAATCGATCCATTCGGGTAGGTCTTTTTTTTGTCCACCCCTATTTACGATTGTGGCAAAGAAAAAAGTTGTAAATTCTTAAGTTATATATGCGTAGCCGCAAAGAGGGGGTTACTCTGAGGCCTGAATAATGAGTTAAGGTGGATTTAAATGTTTTGATTAACCACCTCCAATCCAACCAATCACGCACCAACACCCAACCTACTTCACATGAAAACATTTTTTCAGTGCTTTAAGGGGCTTGTATAGTCCTCTGCTTCAACAGACACACAGATAACACAGAGGTTTGAGAAAAATAAGCGTGAGGAGAGAGAAACAAGGTGGTTAATGGTGGAGTTCAACTTTGTGATTAGTGAAAAATTATTCTAAATATTTTGAAGATCCTAAGGTTGGTTATATCTTCTTGATTTATTTCTGACTTGGATGGTTATTTTAAGATAAATATGTATTTTAATGTTTATAAGTGTTATAACTTCAATTGAAGATCGAATGTCTTTGAATTATATTTGATTCTTATGTTAATTATTGTAATGGTTGTTTGTAACGAGATGACCATACCCATATAATTATTATGATTAAACTCCCTAATTAAGGTGTTATTCACGATTAGTAGAAAATTACTATTAATTACTGAGGACTAGGATGAAATGAAGTTAGAAAAGTAATATTTGAAGGTATTACGACTTCTTTGTAACACTGTATTGAAATTGCCATATGTTTCTCTCTAGAAAATTTAAAATTTCATTCTAGAAATTGTGTTAGATCCTTAATATATAGGGTTTTACATAAATGTAAACTGCAACATCTAGTTCTTTTCCAATTATTTGAAATAAACCAACTAATGTGATGTGTGTCTAAAGTTAATGTTATTTTACGTATTCAAATATTAATGATGTTGAATTGATCGGTGAGGAAGTGACTAATACTACCATACCAAAGAAGTAGACTCCGTACTACTATAATTACTGACTTTGATTTTAGTGATCTTCCCTATGAGTTATGGATGCTTATACTTTTACATGGAAATGTATAGTTTAGATACTTGTGTTAAGATGCATGTATAAAGATGTTATGTTTATGGTATATATGCATATGATTAAAAATGTTGATTGAAGATATCTAATGATATGGACTGTGGAGGGTCCTACGGGATGTACTGGTCTCGTGATAATAAGAGAATCCAACTTAAGATTTTGTGTACTCAGGTTAAAAAGGAATGTGGTGGTCCCTATGAACTGTAGCGGGTTAATTGGACTAGGTCCAAGCTTGCGAGAGTCCATAATTCCTACTTGTGTTATATGATTTAAAATATTTATTTAATTTTATCATATATATATGTGTGTGTGTGTGTGCGTGCGGTCATTTCACTAAACTTATGTAGTTTACACTCTTATAATGTTGATGTTTCACGTATGCCTATTTTTTGGAGTTCACTGCCAAGTTTAGGACTTTAAAAGGGAGAATAAAATGTAGCATTACTTGAATATCAACAAACATTTTTTGTACGTGTTAAACTAAGATTTTTTTTTTTATGTAAAGTTGTTTTTATACTTGGTAAATTATATTTAAAGTTAGTTATGTTTTCTTAGAAATAGGCCCTTGAAAAAAATCGTGTGTTATTTCCCAAGGGAATTAAAATTTATTAATGTTTGAGGGAATATATATACATTATGAGGATAATCAAATTAATTTAGGTAGGGTGTCACAACTATAATAATATCTATTCAATTAACACACAACTAAGCTACACAACATTAAATGCGCAATAAGTAAATATACTAAGTGACATATGACATGACTTGAAAAATGTGTTTTTATACACCCAAGTGCATGTGATCGTGTAAGTACTAAAGATTCGATAAGTATGGTTGTCGATCCACTGAGGAACGCAAGCTTTCACACCTATTAAACTTCTTAATTTTAACCTTAAGATATTTTAAAACACTTTAATAATAAAGATGGCCATTTTGCCCCTTTTATGAGATTTTTATATTAACTAATACTTAAAATCTAACTAAAATTTTGCAAATTAAATTAAACTACTTAAACTAATCAACTAAATGAAAATTGACGTCGAATTTGAATTCTAGGTAGCTAATGTAATCCCTACGGGATGAAAGCAAAGAAATAAATCAACCAATGTAAAAGACTAACTTATGCAAATATTAAATGAACGGGAAAGTTCTAAACTTTAATTTAATGATATTAACAATGATTAGGTACTTATGATTTCATAACAATTATGTCTAATTGTATGCCATTAAAAAAAGTCGCTTAGTTACAATTAATTATAGGATCTCCAAAAGTTGTATATAACCTACACATTCGTCCCATGGAAATTTCGTGATGAGTATCGTGCTGCTAACTTAATATTAGTAAGTCACTAAAATCTAATGAGCACATGAGAGTTTACTAAACAATACACACTAACTCAAATTTTACATTACTCAATTACGTCGGATGAAAAGTACACTATAAATTTCCTGTTATTTAGTTTAAATTATGAAAAAAATTCTCATAATTAATTAATACTAATATACACGGCTAGAATTAGGCCGAGCAATTGTCCACAACTTTTATTTCGTCATAAGTACTGATTAAATGGTTTATTGAAACATTATTGTGTTAATCAACGCAACAATGAAAATAAACATATTGCAAATTTGACTTATAAAAAATAATTTATTTACTTAAAGATCAATCACCACATAAAATATTATCATTCAATAATAATTTGTTTTAAATAATTGCTTGTTGTCTAATAAAATAAAACAAAAGAAAGAAAAAACTAGCAAGATTTCCAACCAAAAAATCTACAAGGGTTGAGGGGGTAAAAGAGGACTTATCCTAATTGGTTAAAGGGCAGAAGGAAAAAAAGGAAAAGAAGGAGAAAATGAGAGAAGTATGATGTATGATGAGAGGGTTGGAATAAACATAAGGTAAAAGAAAGAAAGAGGCGCTAGAGAGATCCATGAAGTGATGGTTGGGGATCCCCCCTTTTTGGGTGTGTGAAACCTATTAAATAGGTGTTTTGTATTTGACTAATTTAGGACTCTTTTGGGATAATTCAACACAATAAATAAAATAATACATAAAAAATTATCCCATTCACTAATAACCACTTTTTTTCTTTCTAATTTTGCATCTTGACCCCAACTTTTTGCTTTGAGAATCTCCACTTTGTCCCCTTGTCTTTTCAAATTATTTTCTTGACCTTCAAATTTTTCCAAATTCACGTACATCCTGAAAAATACGAAAACATCACAATAAGTGTATTAAAATTATCACTTGACCCTAAAACTTTAATATTTATAATTTAGTCCCTATATTTCACAATTGCTTCGTTTGAGTGTTGATTTTCACCAAACTTTAGGGGCGCTCGTAAAATAAGAATGTTAATCAATATATTATAAATTTGTGTGTAAATAAATAATAAAATTTATACTTTTACCTGTAACATTTTTATAATTGCTATCTGGTCCTCAAACTTAAATCGAATTTGCATGAAATTTTATGGACACTATTAAAATAATGTATTTAGCTTAGTTATCATAACATTAGGTCCAGAGTAATATTGCAATGACTAATTGACGACTTTTCCCTTTTAAGTCCAACTTTTGTCTAGTTTAATTACTTTTCAATTTAATTTGTTAAAAAATTATCTAAAATTCATAATTTAACCTTAGAAATATAAAATCTTTATAAAATGCATTTATTTCTCAAATATTCATAATTTAGGGACTTTAGATAATAACAATGAACTATTAAAGCATAAATTGATATATAAATTAGTATAACTGAGATTTAATCACCCCCCCAATTAGCGTCTTGCTAATCCCTAGCAACAAAGTAACATATTAAAGGCTATGCTTAAAAAAATTAACGAAACTGAAAACCTAACTCACTTTCGTAGGGATCAAGATTTCATCACCGCATGTAATGAGACTTTAAACCCGTAGGTTACTCTACTGGACGAGTTATAGTCTCGTGAGTGCTTGAAGTAAATATACCCACAAAATTCTTAACTCTAGTAATAGGTAATAGATTAAGGTGTATTTTGGCATTCGATTTCAGAAAAATCTCTATCTCAACTATTACATACTAATAGTTCTCAACTTTATTTACACATTCAAGTTCTAAAGATTTCTCACCAGTCATCAAATCAAAGAGCGTGTGTGTGACATAACTAATAATCGTACTATTCCATTCATCGAGTAAACACAACTTTGATTTCCTTCTGAATAGCATTTTTCATTTACTTTAATACTCACTAGATAATCTCTCAAGAAAGTAAACTCTCAGAATTAGTCTTAGTTCACTCGATTTATGTGTGATCGAGAGTAAATATATGGGAACAAAAGATACACACATCATATTTTTAATGAAAAATGACTTTATTTATGGAAGATTATCATATGAATGGAATATATTGATTGTTTGAGAACGTTTAAATTTAACTCATAGATTCCCCTATTCGCATCTACATTATTTAGATCATGATACACTTAGGGTCAATAGGACTTTTCTTGTGTTATAATCAGGCTTGGGTTAAGGTTACAAGCAAAGGATATAGAGTCAAAGTACTTTGAGAAATATACACCATTAGGGACATATTAGGTGATATATTTCTGTAAGGTTATACTAATGTTGGCCACCATCAACTTTTTTTTTTCTCTTTCTTGCATTTCTATCTTTCTTTATATTTTCCTTTGAACTCATAACAATTTTTTTTCTTTTTTTTAAATATTCTTCCCTTTACAACCTTGTTAATATACTTCATTTCATATAAATTCTCAAAATAAAGGGTAAGGATAAATGTTTCAGGTTTAAACTCCATGGTGGAGTATGGGTATGGTTAATTAGTTTGCAGTCGAAAGACTTATAATAAAGCTCCAACGGGTTGACTAAGAAATGTGTATATTGAGTAGATAAAGGCTAAATGGGGTACAAAGATGTCCTAAATCATCTCCCAAGATTTCATGAACGGTTATGATTTGATTGGATGTTGAAGATTTTTTTGAAGTTATTATTCAAATTTTAATATGTTCTCAATGTCTGATCAAAACAAGGAATAATGAGATCTTATCAAAATTTAAGTGTGAATTGAAAAAAAAAATGAATTACTAGTAACTCGAAGTTTATGTATAACCCTCAAAATGGTATGATGTCTCAAATTCTCTCTGGGTCAAGTATCCACTAGTAATTCTTTCACGTCTCTCAATTGTATTTAACGTTACACTTAAACCACAATTAATTGGTTACTCGTGCTCAGAATTTTCCATAACTCGAGTTTTTTGTGAAAATCCTTTAGAATTTTAAATGATAACATAAATCATTGCCTACGAATTTATTACCATATGTAATTTTTCCTGAATAAAAATAATTTTCTTTATCATTAATCGAATTTATTACTAGAAAATACCCTACAGTTCGATATATATATATATATATATATATATATAAATTTATGATTTTTTTGGATAGAAAATAATGCATGCGAATATTTACCCTCAACTCCAAAATAAAATCCTACATTGTCCTTAATTTAAAATAATGAAAATGCATTCTAAAATTAAAAGAGGAACTGAAGATGTATACTTGAAGTTGTGATTTGTTTTGGGTAAGCATGCTGCGTAATAAAAAAAATAAACTAAAACAAAATATGTGAGTTAAGCCAGTAATAAGTGAATAAATAAATGATAAGCTAAATTTAAGTGATTTTCTATTACTATTCATCAATAAGTTGTCAAATTCTTAGGAAATAATAATAAAAAAACTACCCACTAACTAAATAACTCTAATTAATTTACTTAACCTAACTAACTAACAAACTAGCTAACGAATTGCTAAGAAATAAATGATATAATATTTAACGCTTAATCGACTGACTAATGAATTATAACCTACTAAAATTAGAAAATAAATAATAAAAATTAGCAAAAATAATAAATAATAAATAATAATTAAATATAGTATATAATGTACACGCTCATTGCTTCGTCTCTGCTCACTTAGATGCCCCATAGTGAGAGTCCTCTAATTGGATGACCTCTAACTCAGGTTCAAATCCTTTGAGGAATGGATTTAAGCATTGTCTATTGACTTTGAATGTGCTGACATCCTTATAGTTCTCGATTTCTACTACCCCATATGGAAAAACGTGCTTTACTAGGTAGGGCGTGTCCATTTTGATCTCAACTTACCGGAAATAGGTGTAGCCTAGAATTAGAGAGGACTTTCTATGAGGGTTTTAGTTTCTTTCTTAATATGGATGGATCATGGTAACATTTTTTCCTCTCTGTATAGATTTTAGCATTTTAATAGGCATCGTTCCTTAGTCCCTCAAGTTCATTGAGTTGTAGCCTTCTTAGGGTATAACCAACTTTGAGATTAAAGTTTAACGCACGCGTAGCCCAGTATGCCTTATGCTCGAACTCAACGGGCAGGTGACAAGATTTTTCTTACACCAACCCATAAGGAGATATGCCTAAATTGGTCTTGTAAGCAGGTAAGCCCATAAAGAAATAAGTGGTCTGAGTGACCAATCTTTACAGTTTAGATTTACCGTCTTTTCGAGGAGTTGTTTAACCTCCCTATTTGCAAGTTCTGTTTTCTCGTTAGTTTGTGGGTGGTAAGATAATGAGACTTTGTGCATAACCCCATATTTCTTCATTACGGTTTCCATTGGTCTATTACAAAAGTGTGTCCCTTGGTCACTGATTAAAACCGTTAGGGTTGCAAATCGCGATAGAATGTTAGTCTTTAAGAATTATATGACCATTTTATGGTCATTATTTCACGCCAGTATTCCTTTTACCCAGCTAGAGACATACTCCATAGTCAATAATATATAAGGGTAGCTAAATGATTGTGAACGCATTTCTTGTGAGTTATTTTTGAATGTCGATCGGGATAAGTGGATTGCTACAATGTTTTCTCTTCTTTCCTGTTCCTTAATACTCAAGTCAGATTTTTATACTATAAGAATCCATCAGATTAATCTCTATTTCGCGTCCTTATTGGTCAACAAAATTTTTAAAGCAAAGTGGTATGTGAAGCACACGATTGGAAAACCTCCTAAGTATGCCCCAAACTTGTCGAGTGCGAATATTGTGGTTAAGAGATCTTTTTCGATAGTGGTGTAGTTCATTTTTGCACCATTTAACGTCTTACTAGCATAGTAAATCACATATGGATTATTATCTTTTCTATGACCTAAAACAATGCCAATGATGTAATATCTCACGTTACACATTAATTCAAAGGGTAAGCTCCAATCGGGGGCTCTCATGATAGGTGCTCATATGTGGAGAATTTTCAGCTTTTCAAATGCTTATCAGCATTCCTTAGACCACTCTAAGGGTGTGTCTTTGTAAATCAAGTTGCATAAAGATCGTGCACTAATACTAAAGTCTTTAATAAATATACGATAAACACCGACGTGGCCTAAAAATAAGCACACATCCTAAACCGATTTAGGGGTGAGAACATTTAAAATTAATTCGATCTTCTCGTTGTCCACATAAATGCCATCAACAGATGTTATGTGGCATAAGACTAATTCCTTGGTGTCACAATAAAATGGCATTTCTCCCAATTCAAAACTAGACTATTTTTTTCGCACCAAGTGATCAAGTGTGAAAAGTAGTGCTTGTCAAACGCTGATCGTTGTTTTCTGTTCACCGCCTCAATACAAAAACCTAAACTTATGACTACACTCAACGGGTGAGTATAACGGCCAAGTCCGGGTATCGAAAATCCACAAAGATGAGTTGCTAGAATTTAATTGGTTTAATACTTCTAAATAAAAGTGCACAAAATGATTATACACAAAAAAGAAAAGATGCACAAAAGGGAAAGATTAATCTAGGAGAGTGTATTTAAACTAGATTAACAAAGCAGTAAAAAATATAGGCTGGGTCGAACATCCCTCACCCAAGTTAATGAGTATAAAATGGTTACATGGGTCGACGAGTTATTCAAAATGCGTCTTGTTTCGACAGTTAATTAAATCAAGGGTTGCCACGCCCCTAAATTCGCTTAAAAGCCTAATATGATTTTGGCGTCAACAAATACCTTGGAAATTACACACGCAAGGTCGGAAGCACGGAACATACATGATATGCTCCGTCAAATCCCCTAGGCGTAATAACTAGGACAATACACCCGAAATAGACCCGTAAACTCCATCACCAAAGCAAAGCAACATGTCAACCCAGAATGAGTTCAATCCGATACAACCTAGACTAACTTAGCTAGAAAGCATATTAAAAATGCGATAAATAAACGCGGTAAATAAATGCGGTAAATCTATACTAGAAAACAACTAAATGAAAGCATGTAAACTGAATTAAAAAGCAAGTAAATTAACTACAAAGCAAGAATAATGGAAATACAACCTATATTAATGGAGAGGGAAGATAAATAGTCAACTTACTAACCCACTTGGGTGTCAAACCAAGAAGAAATGAAGAATAACTCTCCAAACGCCCCAAACCCTAAGCGAAACTAACCTAAAATGAATTAACTCTGTTATTTACAACAAAAATGGTTAATATAGTAAGTGGAATTGAATTAGAAAAGAAAAGAAAAAAGAAAAGCAAAGGGAAAATATTTGCAGAAAACAAGGGATCGATCGATCGATCCCTTTGATTGATCAATCGATGGTTAGAAAATGAGCCCACTGTCTCAGATCGAAGGAAAATATTTGAAGGATCGATCGATCGATCAAGCAGGGCTGCTTCAAGCTGCTTTTTGTTTTGGTTTGAATGGATTTTTCTTCCGCTAAAAACACCGTAACTTCTTCATTAGAGATCGAATTCACGCACCATTCACGGCCATGCGAAGCTTGCGAGGAGGGCTACAACTTTCATGAAGATGTTGGGCCAGGTGCCCAAGTTGTGAAATGATCGAATTGCCCTTGAACGTGCTATTGCGTACGAAAATTAGCCAGAATGCGTCCGGACTTCACACTTAGCATCCAAATACCTATAAAAACTCAATTAACCCCTGAAAAGCATGTTAACATAGAAATTCGAGGTCATTTGGTTAATGAGCATAAATATAGGGAATAAGATACTCGAGGGGGCTAAAATGCGTAGGTTCGAGTGATGAAATACGCAACATTTGCGTATTATCACACCCCCTAACTTACACATTGCTTGTCCGTAGTAATGAAATAGGATGTAACAAGAACTACAATCAAACCAAAAGAAGGATACAAGTACAAAAATATGGTATGAAAGCATAAGGCCACTTTCACGGGGGATTCGATTGCATTTAGCATATGCAATAAGCCGTTAAACCCCTAGGTTACCCTAGTGGACGAGTGTCATCTCGTGAGGGTTTTCAGGGATGAAACCCACAAACATCATATGGTTTTTTCAAAATAAGCCCAACCCAACATGCGACAAACCCAACAATAGCGAACAAGATTTCATACACATTATTAGCACATTGAACGAATTAAATAAAAGTCCGAAATCATTAACATTATAGAATGCACCTCATAGAATTGAAACCTTAAAATGTGGGAGGGGAGCGAGCACATGCAAAGTAATGATTTGGCAAAAACTTATATAAATCGGATACTAAATAAAGCAAGCATCAATTCAATCCTCACAGGCGTTACACTCATCAAGTGAATTCACTCGAAACAGGGAGGTAACACACGAAACATTCAGGCATAAAGAGTAAATGTAAAGGGAAACTAGGCCGCACACATGTCACAAATGAAGAACACTATATATAAAATGAAAAACTGTAATCTCAATGAAAGATACCACCCATTAAAATAGGCGAAATGTATTTTCACCGATTATCAAAACTATTTAAACCTTTGAATTACATCTACTTAAGATCACATAGGACTTTAATAGGGTTTTAATGTAGGCTAGGCTAGGATACGAAATGAAAGGGATGTATATACGGATTCAAAGTGTTTGGGGATGAAACTCGGGATAATGGGAAAAAGTGGGCAATAACAAAATTGGACAAATAATATCCAAACAAGAATTACATATATCAGTCGAGAGAGCAATCAAAGCTTATTGAATCACTATAAACAATATATACAAATTTCTCTTTCATTTTCTTTTATTCTTTTTCTCACTTTTTCTTTTATTTTTTACTTTCTCTTTTTCTTTTCTTTCACCATTCTTTTCTCACTCTTTTCATGCTCAAATTGCAACCACAATACACAACATCATTCAATCCCAAGTAACATTCCAACAAAGGCATGTACGGTAATATGTATGGTATATAACTCCAATTTGGAGTTCGTTATGGGATTTTGGGTAATGAAACGAAAGGCTAGTGTTTAGGCTCAAATGGGTTGACTAGGGAACATATAAAAGGTGAGGTCAAGGTCATATGGGTGATAAACAAAGATGGCCTATGATTATTTCATAAAGTTTACGCAATTCTCGAGTCAAAACAAACTTTGAAAATCATGCTCAAGTAACACATTTCAATTATGAACTCAATTAATGAACGATCAAATGAAAGCATAGTGAGATTACCAAAGAATTCAACGTTTTCAAAGAGGAAAGAATAGTGTATACACTCATAAATGACAGAAGGTACAAAGCTTACTCGGTGTAAGTATATATAATGCAACAAAAGAATACCGAGTTGTAAAAATCTTAAACCAAATCAATGTAACAAGGAAAGTGCATGTGCTCATGGGATTAAAGTTTAATTCATGAAGTTATTCATAATATCAATGATCGAGGACTAAAGTCTAATAACTTCTAAAATCGAGAACATGCATCATTGAGTTGTCTATTGGATCGAGCAATTATTGAAATTTATCATCGGATACAAAGGTAAAATGCCTAACAAAGGAGAAAAAAAAAAGAAAATATTTTTGAAATTTTTGAATTTTCTAAGAAAATCATACTAAGTAACTAACATGTGAGCAAAAACATGGACTAAACAAAGAAATGGATAGAATATCCCACACCCCTAACTTAAAACTCGACATTGTCCTCAATGTGAATTAAGAATCAAGTTAAAGAGAGGAAAAGAGCGATATTATACCCAAAATTGAAGCGATCCCCATAAGAACAAGTCCAAAGAATCTACAAAACAAGTTAGTACCGAGCATAGAAAAAATAAATAACAAAGAATTAACTAATTACACTAGACTAAATTAAAAAGGAAAGAAAAAATAAAGAATGAAAGAAAAAAAAACTAACTATATACAACCTACTATTTAGGCTTCACACTAACTATACACTAGAAGTCTAAATAGTTGAGGGTCATCGTGAAAACAATTTGACTTTGGAGGGTGACCGGTGTACCCTCACTCTCAAGCATGCCTTATGAAAAATATGGATTCCGTTTGAACAACGGAAGGCATGTGTAAGGCGGAAGAAAGGAACCATCGTCAATTAAAAGTTTTGGAGGGACGATGGGGGATTTGGATTGAACGGATGAAAAAAACATGTGGGGACCGAGAAACGCAGAATATCCTTCCAAAGATTTAGCAAGTGGAATGGGAGGTGGCGCACACGAGGGCAAAGATGCCTTCATAGAAAGCAACTCGAGCAAGTACTCCTCGTCGATGAAAGGGTTGAGCGTTTTAAAGTTCCGTATTGATTCATCGGGTACTTGTGACGGTGTGATAACAGAAAATGAAAATGGAGTGGAAAGAAATTCAAAGTCAAGAGATGAGTTATCATCGCTCAAAGTTGGAATTTCAAAAGAGATAGGATCACTTTCAATGAAACTTTCTTCTTTGGGATCCAAAGAAGAAATCATCTCATTGCAAATGGATACTACATCCGTTTCATCCTCACTTTCATTTTATATTAAAAGATGGGCCAAGTGACGAATGGTTTGTTCCAATTTAGGCACAAAGTCCTCAATTGGTTCAAAACATTCCTCGACTTCAAAAGTTTCGGAAGAGAAATCGTTGTCGGATTCAAAAAATAAATCCAAGTCTTGCTCCCAACAACGATTTTCTTCCCGATAACGTTCTTCATACCTCTCGTTCTCAAGCATGAGCAAACCCTCACCGAAAGTCATAGGCCGAGGTGAGGATTCTTAAAAATGAGGAGTTTGAAAATCGTTATCGGCACTAAAGTTAAACTCATTATTATAGGAATTTTGAAAACTATTGCAATTCGTTTCAAAATTCCTATTACAAGGAATTAGAGGCCCAAAATCATTATCCTCCTCCTCAAAATACACGCACTCTAAAGCTTGACTTTTGTAATACTCGCCCAAAGTCATTTTAGATGTTGCAATTTTTTGGGATTCTAAGTATTGACCAAAAGTCAAAGGTTTGCGAGAATTTTGAGAATTATCATAATGATTACCGAAAGAATTGGAATAAGACATGCTTACCCCAAAAATGGCTCGAAGTGGCGAATTCCATAAAGTAGATGCGCGCGGGACAAATTCGAGCGTTTCTTGGCACTCAAATGTAGAAGTCCTACAAAAACGTTAGGCAAAAAATACAAATAGAAAGAAAATATTACGAAATACCAAATAAAATAAATTCTAAAACAAACTCATCCCCAGCAACGACGCCATTTTGATCAAGGGTGAAAAGTAGCGCGTGTCAAACGCTAATCGTTGTTTTCTGTTCACCGCCTCAATACAAAAATCTAGACTTATGACTACACTCAATGGGTGAGTATAGTAGCCAAGTTCGGGTTTCAAAAATCCACAGAGACGAGTTGCTAGAATTTAATTGGTTTAATACTTCTAAATAAAAGTGCAAAAGATGATTATACACAAAAAGGAAAAGATGCACAAAAGGGAAAGATTAATCTAGGTGAGTGTATTTAAACTAGATTAAGAAAGCGGTAAAAACTATAGGTTGCGTCGAACATCCCTCACCCGAGTTAATTAGTATAAAATGGTTACATGGGTCGACGAGTTATTACAAATGCATCTCGTTTCGACAGTTAATGAAATCAAGGGTTGTCACGCCCCTAAATTAGCATAAAAGCCTAATATGATTTTGGCGTCAACAAATACCCCGGAAATTACGCACGCAAGCTCGTAAGAACGGAACATACATGATATGCCCCGTCAAATCTTCTAGGCATAATAACTACGACAACGCACCCGAAATAGACCCGTAAACTCCATCACCAAAGCAAAGCAACATGTCAACCCGGAATAAGTTCAATCCGAGACAACCTAGACTAACTTAACTAGAAAGCATATTAAAAATGCGATAAATAAACGCGGAAAATCTACAATAGAAAGAAACTAAATGAAAGCACGTAAACTAAATTAGAAAGCAAGTAAATTAACTACAAAGCAAGAATAATGGAAATACAACTTATATTAATGGAGAGGGAAGATGAATAGTCAACTTACAAACCCAATTGGGTGTCAAACCAAGAAGAAATGAAGAAGAACTCTCCAACCCCCCCAAACTCTAAGCTAAACTAACCTAAAACGAATTATCTCTGTTACTTACAACAAAAATGATTTATATAGTAAGTGGAATTAAATTATAAAAGAAAAGGAAAAATATCTGCAGAAAATAGGGGATCGATCGATCGATCCCTTTGATCGATCGATCGATGGTTAGAAAATGAGCCCACTGTCTCAGCTCGAAAGTCAAATATCTGAAGGATCGATCGATTGATCCTTTTGATCGATCGATCAATCAAGAAGGGCTGCTTCAAGCTGCTTGCTGTTTTGGTTTGAATGGATTTCTCTTCCACTAAAAATTCCGTAACTTCTTCGTTAGAGATCGGATTCGTGCACCGTTCATGGCCACGCGAAGCTTGCAAGGAGGGATACAACTTTCATGCAGATGTTGGGCCAGGTTCCCAAGCTATGAAATGACCGAATTGCCCTTTAACGTGCGATTGCGTACGAAAATTAGTCGGAATGCGTCCAAACTTCACACTTGGCATCCAAATACCTATAAAATCTCAATTAACCCCTGAAAAGCATGTTAACATAGAAATCCGAGGTTTTCTGGTTAACGAGCATAAATATTGGGAATAAGGTACCCGAGGGGGCTAAAATGTGTAGGTTTGAGGGATGAAATACGCAATATTTGCGTATTATCACCAAGCTAGGACTTTTTGTATATTGTTGAGGAAGTCGTTGAATGAATCTACGAATTATAGAGAAGTCATCCATGGATGCCTCCACGATACACTCGACCATATCACTAGATATACTCACCGTACAACTTTGGAATGTAGCAAGTGCATTGAACATCGAAAAAGGCATTCTCTTATAAGAGAATGTGCCAAACAGACACGTGAAGATCATTTTCTCTTGGTCTTCTGATGCAATATCAATTTCGCTCGGAGACTTTTTCTAATAATTGGTCCATGAAAGGTAAAGGTAAGTGATTTTTTATGCAATGTTAATTGTATTTTATTTTTATAAAAAATGTATTTAAAAATTAAATAAAAATATTAAATTTAAAATCATTAACTTATATTCCTTGCACAATTAGGATTTTAAACTCATATGCAAGCATGGACTTGAACAACTGATGGATGTTTTGGACGATCAACCCTCCACCTTCAACTCCTTCAAAAAGATATACATTAGAATCCAATTCATATACTAAAATGGAGGCTAACATGAATCACTTGCATAACGAGGAAGTCGGGTCACCCAAGAACTAAGGAAGAGTCAAATTAATTCCCAACATGAATCACATATTGTTTCTCGGATACTATTTTTAATAATTTAACCATGAATGGTAAAGAGAAGTGGTCTTTACGCAAATTGTATTTCGCTAAAAAATAGTTAATATAGCATAAAAATCATTTTTCTAAAATTTTAAAGAAATGAGAATAGTAAGAAAACAAATGAAAATGGAATAAAAAAATATTTTTTTATTATAAACATAGATTAAAAAAAATGGTACAATTTTTTTTTGTAGATGGTTGACCTAAATTTGATTTTTAAAGTTAAGGTTCCCATGCAACGGAGCCAAAGACTTCAAGGGCTGTAAATCAGGTTGGGTGAGCAGGCCTTGGGGTTGCTCGGGCTCGGTTCGAATTACCTTACCTATTTTCAAGCTCGATCTTGGCCCAAACTAATTTTGTCCACCTAAGCCCGAACTCGGATCATAAATATTATGGGTTTCGGACCCAATTTCGGGTAGGCCAGATTTCTATTTTTTGTTTAAAAAGTTTTAATTGGTGTTTTTTTCTTGTATTTCCATTATGGAGAAAATGTAAACGCTAAAATCTAATTGATTTTTCATAAAATAAATTATATGATTATGAAATGAATTAAATTAAAACAAGGGAAGTAGGAGTGAAAACCTACAAAGGCCAATTAAATTTCATACATATAGAATTAGTTAACATAAATATCTTATATTATATAATTTATTTATTTATATATTCAAAGTTCGGGCTTCGAGCCCAATTCGAGCTTGACAAAGTTTGGCTTAAACTCGGCTCGAAATTCATTCGGTCTTGAAATTTTGGCTCAGGCTCGGCTCAAACTCAAATAAAGCTCGGTCCAAAAATAGCGGGCCAAACGGGGTGCTTCGGGCTTGCCCAACTCAATTTACAAGCCTATTCACAACTTGAAAAACGTGCTTTTATACACCCAAGTGTAGGTGATTGTGTAAGTAATAGAGATCTAGCAAGTACGGATGTCGATCCATTAAGGAACGTAAGCTTTTACACTCGATTTTTTTATTATTTTAGCCTTAGGATATTTTATAACACTTTAATAATAAAGATGATAATTTTTCCCCTTTTTGGGATTTTTATATGAATAATTAAAATTTTGCAAATTAAACTAAATTACTTAAACTATTGAAAAAAAATAAAATTGACGTCGAATTTCAATTCTAGATAAGTATTGTAGACCCCATGGGAATAAAGCAACCAAATAAATCAATTAATGTAAAGGACTAACTTATGCAAATATTAAATGAACTGGGAAGTTATAGACTTTTACTTAGTAATGTTAAACTAATTAGGTACTTATGATTCCATAACAATTTTGTCCAAGTGTATGCCATGAACAGATAGTCACTTACTGTGGGTACCCAGAATTAGGCCCATGGGCCTGGACGAGTAGCCCATCTTTGGCGGCCCAAAGTCCAGGTCCCCCGCCTCTTATTCTGAATATGATCCGGTCTCTTCCCACGTTCCCATTAAGGGAGGTTATAGGGAGAGATGGAAGACGTGGGGGAACCCATCACCCCCACTTACCTAAATGTACATGTATATATATAAAACCCTAGGTCCGGGGCAAAGGACAAGTTGTATTCTCTGTAATCACTCCACGGAGTATATAAAAATAAAACCAACTGCACCACCATGGACGTAGGCACTTCTTTGCTGAACCACGTATATCCTTTGTTGTGTGATTGTCATTTTATATTCCTTTTTCCTACTTGGTAATTTCCTTTCTCCTATCTATTTGTGTTGCATAATAATTGTCACCACAATTGACGCCATCTGTGGGAAGCGTTCATCTTTCCCTGAGAAGATCCCACACCAAGAAAGGAGTTAAAAATGTCTGGTCACAGCAGCAATGTCCCCCAGGCAGGGGATATTCAAGAACCACCTGCTCCTCGCAGGATTAGGTCTGAAGTTCGACGTTCAGATCAGAGGGCTCACTTAGAAAGGCCAGCCTTAGAAGAAAGCCAGGGACTAGCGAGGTCCACACAGATTTCCAGATTGATTGATGCATACGAGGCAAGGCTCCACGAGCAGAGGGAGTCTTCTCGTAGGTACGAGGCTGAGAATGATCGCCTGAAAAGAAGACTGGAAAGACTGGAGAGGGAGCTTCGTCCTGATAACAGGAGACGTCCATACCGCACTCCTAGCCCTCAGGCGAGCAAGTCTCCCAGCCGAGGAAGGAGCCCTAGGCGAGGATCTCAAAAGGTCGAGGGAGACGAATCAGACAACGACCTCCGCGAGCAGCTGCGAAGAGCTCGCCGTTACCAGAGCCCTGCTCGCAGCGACGAGAACATACGAAATCTGGTCCGCAGGGAAATGGACCAACATCCTTCCCACCACGGTACCAGATCAACCAGAGAACTCGCAAGGCGAGCTCTCAAAACCCAGATGAAGTCACCCTTTACGAGGGAAATCGAAGAGGAAGAATCCCCCAAGAAATTTTCCATTCCAAGGTTTAAGATTTATGACGGTAAGACTGATCCCATCGATCACGTCAGGCAATACCGACAGGCCATGACCCTCTGGAATCATCGGGATGCACTGATGTGCCTTATTTTCCCCTCGAGCTTGCATGATGTGGCACAGAAATGGTTCGAAAGACTCCCTCACCGATCCATCAGAAGTTTCAAATCCCTGGCCGAACTCTTTACGACCCGCTTCATTACTAGTAGCTCCCATCCCAAAAGGATGGATGCTTTGCTGACAATGAAGAAAACGCCTTAGGAGACCCTCCGAGACTACGCGAAAAGGTACTGGGAGTTATTTAATGAGGTCGAGGACTGCTCGGAGCAAGTGGCGGTGGCCTCTTTCAAAATTGGGCTACCCAGCTCTTCTCTTCTCTAGCAGTCCCTGACGAAGAAGGAAGCCATAACCATCGACGACCTAATGGCTCGCATCGAGAAGTATGCCAAGGTGGAAGACGTCACCCGCCTTAGTATAGGAGAAAATGGTCGAGCTAAACTCACTACCAAGGGAAGTGACAAAGCTGAGAACCAGAAAAAAGGAGGAAAGAACGGGGGCAAAAATGACTCCAAGAACGGAGGAAACAATGATGCGTCGAAAGCATTCCAGGCGGTCAACACCGTCTTCAAAGAACCAATTTATAAAATTCTCACGAAAATCAAAGACGAGCCATTCATCAAATGGCCCAGAAAAATGGGAGGAGATCCCTCAAAGAGGAACAATGCGCTGATATGCTCTTTTCACAAAGAGGGAGGACACAAGACTGATCATTGCAAAGCTCTAAAGTCTCACCTCGAGGAACTGGCCCGGTCCGGGCATTTGAACCAGTTTGTAGAGAAAAAGGGAGAGAAGGTTGATGCCAATAGAGAATCAAGACCTGACAACGTGCTCGAAGATGATGCCGAACATGAGTTTACGATAATTCATGGGGCATCTGATGCCAAGCAGATCCAAGGAAATTCAGCTCGAATGGAGATGAAGAAGCTTACAGCGGTAATGCAGGCTTTTCAGATCGATCCAATAAAATCACAATCAGGAAAGCGTCGACGAGCAGATGGCGTTAACTACAACAAGCATATTGTTTTCACAGATGAAGATCTGATAGGAGTAAGAACCCCACACCATGATGCTCTGATTATTACCCTCAGGATAGCTAACTTTGATGTCGATAAGCTGCTCGTCGTCCAAGGAAGCTCGTCCGAGGTGATGTACCTCGACCTATTTAGAAAATTGAAGTTGAGCGTTGCCGACCTAAAGGAAGCTACTGTCCCTTTAGTTGGCTTCGCTGGAAAAATAACTATGCCCATGGGGAAGATTGTACTACCGGTGTGGGCTGGAAACATCTCCAAGATGATCGAGTTTTTGGTAGTTGATATCGACTCACCATACCAGGCCATTCTCGGCAGGGGATGGCTCCATGCGATGAAGGAAGTCTCCTCGACCTACCATCAGAAACTCAAATATGTAACCGAGCGAGGAGTAATGGTGATCCATGGTGATCAGGTAATGGCAAGAAGGTGCTTCATAGTAGCTATCCGACCGAAGCCAGAAAAGAGGGCCGAGCAGCCCAGCGAAAAGGTCGAAGAGGGTCTAACACCTTCTAAATAGCAATTAAAGTACGAAAGACCTGGATTAGAGGAAACCAGACTCCTCCCCTCCGAATGGGTCATCGAAGACCTGGTAGAAGTGACGGCTAGGGAAGGCGACAGTAACAGAGTCTTCTTGATTGGAGCATCTCTCACCGACCAAGAACAGAAGGAGTTGACAACCTTGCTGAGGCGCAACGTAGATGTTTTCGCATGGGAACCATACGAGCTGCCTGGAATTGATCCCAGTATGGTCTGTCATCAGCTGCACGTCGACCCCATATTCAAGCCAATCACACAAAAGGCACGGCGAACTGCACCCGAGAAGGCTAAAGCGATTGAAAAAGAAGTGGAAAAACTGCTGGATGCAGGATCTATACGGGAGGTACAATTCCCCAAATAGCTATCCAACCCAGTAGTAGTTTTGAAGAGCAATGGGAACTGAAGAGTTTGCATCGACTTCACTGACCTCTACAAAGCATGCCCTAAAGATAGTTTCCCCTTCCCGAAGATAGACCAACTAGTAGACGCCACCGTAGCTCACCAGCGAATGAGTTTCCTGTACGCATACTCAGGGTATCACCAGATCCCCCTATATGCCCCCGGCCAGGACAAAACGGCGTTCATCACAACAGTTAGGTTATACTGCTACAAGGTCATGCCCTTCGGGCTCAAGAATGTAGGGTCAACCTATCAACGGCTAGTCACCAAAATGTTCAAAGGTCAGATGGGAGACACCATGGAGGTATACATCGACGACATGCTCGTTAAGAGTAAGAAGAAGGAAAATTACCTCTCCGACCTGTCAAACACCTTCGAAATCCTCAGGAAGTACCGAATGAAGCTTAACGCGAGCAAGTGTTCCTTCGGTGTCCAGTCATGAAAATTTCTTGGGTACTTGGTGAGTAAAAGAGGCATAGAGGCTAACCCAGATCAGATCGATGCAATAAACAGGGTACAACCCCCTCGCACAATTCGGGACGTACAGAAGCTCACTAGTCTGGTCGCTACCTTAAATCACTTCATCTCCAAATCCTCCGAGAAGTGAAAGCCTTTTTTCCAGCTTCTAAAGGGGAGCAAAATGATAGAGTGGAGCCCAGATTGCTCACGAGCATTGGTCGAGATCAAGTCTTACTTAAGCTCTCCACCACTGCTCATCATACCACAGCAGACAGATTCTTTGTACCTGTACCTCTTCGTGTCCAATCACACTGTCAGCTCTGCCCTATTATGTGAGGTTGCAGGAATCCAGCACCCCGTTTATTACGTGAGAAAAAACTTACTGGACGCCGAGAAAAGGTACCTACCATTGGAGAAGCTCGCATTTGCGCTAGTAATAGCCTTGAGGAAGCTAAAGCATTATTTCGAAGCTCATACTATCATCGTCCTTACATCGCATCCCCTTAAGGCAGTCCTAAGGAAAGCGGATTTATCGGGAAGACTGTCTAAGTGGTCAGTCGAGCTTGGTCGATTTGACATCCAATTTCAACCAAGGACAGCTATCAAGGGTCAGATTCTTACTGATTTCATAGTCGAATTCATGGGCAAAGAACCCTCCGACCAACCTCAAACAACAAGGCAAAAGGAGAACCCAGCAAAAGAGGAAACCTGGAAACTGTTTGTTGATAGAGCCTCCAACTCAAAGGGGGCAGGGGTCGGCATTGTCCTCATTACTCCAGAGAACACAATCCTTGAACAAGGAATCAAGCTTGGATTTGCAGCCTCCAATAACGAAGCAGAGTACGAAGCCCTAATAGTCGGCCTCCAAAAGGCGCATACTTTGGGAGTAAAACATTTACAGGTGTTCGGCGATTCCCAACTGATCTCCAATCAGATAAGTGGAGATTACAATGCAAAGAATGAAATAATGGCAGCCTACCTCGCCTTAGTGAAAAAACTGATGTCAAGCTTTGAAGAGATCAACGTCCAGCAGTTTTCCAGGGGGTAAAATAGTCATGCTGATGCCTTAGCAGCCCTGAGTTCGGCAGTTAACTCTGACCTAAAAAGAGTCATCCCCATCGATTTCCTCACTTGCCCGAGCATCGACAGCAGACCACCAAGCGTGAAACAGGTACTCCAGGTGGGGTCAACCCCCAGCTGGATGGACCCCTTAAGAGAATATTTAAAGGATGGCACGCTTCCGGATGACAAGAAGATCGCCCACCAGATAAGAGTCAAAGCTGCTCGCTTTCACTTATCCCCAGAAGGTAACTTGTATAAGAAATCCTTCTCCGGTCCCTACCTCCGATGCTTCCACCCAGGGGATGTCGAGCAAGTGCTACGCGAGCTTCACGAAGGAATCTGTGTAAGCCACACCGGAGGAAGGTCTCTAGCCTTTTGAGCAATGAAGGAAGGCTATTGGTGGCCATATATGCAAAAGGACTCTGTAGTGTATGTTCGCAAATGCCTGAAATGCCAACTCCACGCTCCTATGGTCCACCAACCCGCCAGCGATCTAAAGTCCCTGTCCAGCCCATGGCCATTCGTCCAATGGGGAATGGACATCGTGGGACCACTACCTACCGCTGCAGGCAATCGCAAATATCTGTTGGTTGCGACTGACTACTTCACCAAATGGATCGAGGCAGAACCCCTGACGAACATCCGAGACGCTGATATGATAAGGTTCATATGGAGGAATATAATCACTCGTTTTGGAATCCCCAGAACCATCATCACCGACAATGGAACACAATTCGAAAGTGGCTCCTTTCAGAACTTCTGTGAGGAACACGGTATCAGACACCACTTCAGTTCGGTGGCCTACCCTCAGAGCAATGGCCAAGCTGAGGCTTCCAACAAAACCATTATCGATGGATTGAAGAAGCGATTGGAGCGAGCCAAAGGCGCATGGGTAAATGAACTACCTCACATCCTATGGGCATATCGGACCACTCCTCGGCGAGCAACAGGAGAAACCCCATTTTCGCTGATATATGGCATGGAGGCAGTCATCCCACTCGAAGCAGGTTTGCCGACAATGAGGTCCAACCTTGTCGACCAAGGCCATAATGATGTCGCATTACTCGCTGAGCTCGACCTAGTCGACGAGCGCCGGAAGCAAGCCAGCGCTAGTGAAACTAGCGAGCTACCAGCAACAGCTCGCGAGGCATTACAACAAAAGGGTTAACCCGAGGGCATTTCGAATTGGGGACTATATTTTAAGGAAAGTTCTGGGCAGCGCAGTGAAACCATTAGACGGCAAGCTAGGTCCCAACTGGGAAGGACCCTTTAAAGTAACCAGAGACGACTTGCAGGGCGCCTATCACTTGGAAACGATGGAAGGCAAAGAAATACCACGAGCATGGAACGCAGCTAATCTCAAGAGATTCTATTTTTATATCTTTCTATTGTATTCTTTTATTATACAAGTGCATTTCCCTTATTATTATTGAAAATTATTTAATTGGTTACACTCTGATTAGTAACAGCTGCATTTATCGCACATCTTTTCCAAGTAACAGGCACATTGATCACTATACTATAGCACTGGAATACCCCTCCTCAGGTCATCGTCATGAAACATGAAGAACCTCTTACCATTGCCCCTGGCAATATATGAAGCCCTACAGGGGATCCTTAGGCAATACGACTAAGTTTTATACTGGTCATCAAAACTCCTTTGATTGAATAAAATCCTGATCGGATGGAACATCCAACCTCAGGTGTGTCCTCGCCAATTGCCCCACTTAGGCCTAAGGGAGTGTGACGACACAACCTAAAAGGTAAAGTGATGCACAATGGTATCTCGATATTATACTGAACTGGGAGGACACTGGCATGATAAAACAAACTTAGAAGATTATAAAGCAGTAAGAATATGAAGAATATGATGCACACGTTTAGTCGGCAAAGATTGGCCAAAACACAAACTTTTCATTAATTCATCATATTTACAACAATGGTGAATTGACCCACTTAGGCCTAAGGGAGTGTGACGACACAACCTAAAAGGTAAAGTGATGCACAATGGTATCTCGATATTATACTGGACTGGGAGGACACTCGCATGACAAAACAAACTTAGAAGATTATAAAGCAGTAAGAATATGAAGAATATGATGCACACGTTTAGTCAGCAAAGATTGCCCAAAACACAAACTTTTCATTAATTCATCATATTTACAACAATGGTGATACATGTTTATTCGGCAAGCTCGTCCAAATCATTTACAACTATGGTGATACATGTTTATTCGACGAGCTGGCAAAATTTCAATGGGGGTGAGGCCTCTGAGCGAGATAATCAGCCACTCGAGCTCTTCGTCCGTCATCAGGAGCAGGAGCTAATTCTTACTCAACCTCATTCGCATTCGACTCCAATAACTGTCGAGGGATGGCCTCAATGGGGATCCATCGATCATCCCTCCGAAAGGGGTTAGGCATCAGGGTAGAGGGAGAAATCTAATGGCGATACCGGAGCATAGAATTCCTCGGGACCTACAGCTCCTTCAAAGCACCCAGCTACCCCCTGACAAAGGAAAGCTCTTCGAACTCTGACAACCTCATTGGAGCATCTGACCAACCCTGGTCGTAGCCATCAGCCCACACTTGTCGAGGACCTTTTTTGAACAGGTGCCACAGCCGAGTAACGTCCCTTTGAAGCCCAGCAGTAATTACATATGCTCGCTGAACATCACCGCGGAGTTCTTCCATTTCCCTATCTCGAAGTTCTTCCGCTTCCCTGTTTCTGCTCCTGGTGCTCCTACCAGCTCGCGGAACGGGTGGGCGAGTGGAACCCCGCAACACAGGAGGAGTAACATTATGACCAGCTCTAGTTCGCGAGATGAGGAACCTTATAATACTGCTGGAACAGTGCTCGACGCATGCTCCCTAAGTCGTAAGAATTCTCTCCTCAGGTCCTCATTCTCCTGCTGAAGAACCTCCCCAACTTGGTTGATCTCGGAGGCCTCTAATAGTTTTGTTCTCAGCGCATTGACCTCCTCTTGTACTAAAGCACCAACGTCCTCCATCTCCTGGAGCCTGTCCTTCAGCTTGACCACAAGTTCAGATTGATCCTTATACTTCTAATTCCTAGATTTGAGGGATTTGCAAAGCTCAATGATGGCCTGACGAACTTCGGGACTCGCATTGGGACCAAGGGTCCTGCCCAATTGGGAAGTAACAGGAATGTAATCATCCAAATCAACTAACTACAAGCGAGAGAAAGATAAAGGAGAGAAAGAGACAAATCAGTGCGAGCAAAAAATGAAGCCTTTTCATTAATAAAGGATTGGAGTTACATCGAACAGTAAAGAAAAAATTTACAGACAGAAAAAACCAAAAGTACAGAGCAATCCTAGTAGATAACTAGTTGACAACCTCAGGTGGCCCAGAGGTCGATGACCTTTTCCTTGTCAACATCATCCGGAGCACCGCCCTCAGCAGGGGTAATCTCTATCCCCACAACCAGAGAAATGTCAGCAGGGGTCGCTTGAGGAACAGGATCAGGGCCTTCAACAGTTGGGGCAGGAACTTCATCCACGGTTGGCTTCGGACCTGGGTTATGCTCGTTAAACAAGGGAGAATCAATGTCGATGCCAGCAACCAAAAGGGCCTTGTTCCTGCCTTTCTTGAAGTTCAGACGACTAATATAGCCTATCTGAACTTCAGCATACTCATATGCTGCAGCCCAACCAGAATTGTATGAGTCCTCCTTAGCAGTAACAGCCTCAGACTCCTTCTTCTTCAGCTCTTCGAAGAGCACCCTGTTCTCCTCTACGATAGTAAGTTTCCTCGAGCAAACCAGGTCGTAGGCCTGTCTCAACTCCTTCAGACCATCGACTGTCGCATCCTTCTCCTTGTTGGCAGTGGCAAGAGCCAAGTCGGATGAAATCCGAGCAGCGTCAACGACTTTAAAATTAGCCTCGAGCTCTTTACCCTTCAGCTTCAGGGCGGAGTTCTCTTACTCCAGCTCACTGTTTCTCTTCACCAGCTCATCACGTGAATGATACAATACGGAGAAGTCAGTAACAAACTGTAGAAAAAAGAAGGCATTAGAAGAGGAAAATAAGAGAATTCATAACAACATAGGAGAAAAGGGAAAAACCTTACCAGAGCAAGCCTTTGACTAGCCTGAAGGGCCAACTGCTCCGACCCTACCGCCCTTTGGCGATCAGTCGGGAAGGCAACTCTCTCAAGTAGAGTTGGGGCCAACTGGGGAGAAATTG
This sequence comes from Sambucus nigra, assembly GCA_949130495.1. Taxonomy (NCBI): domain Eukaryota; kingdom Viridiplantae; phylum Streptophyta; class Magnoliopsida; order Dipsacales; family Adoxaceae; genus Sambucus; species Sambucus nigra. Next base: position 235,894,448 of record OX422217.1, on the reverse strand, counting down.
CCACAGAGGCCCCCTCGAGCAGCACGGACACCGAGACTAAGGCCTGCCCGGCCTTCGTCCTCGCTTCTGCCCTCCTTCTCTCCTCCTCCTTCTCACTCTCTTTCTTTTTCCTCTCCTCTGACCTCCTCCTCTCCTCCATCTTCTTCTTATCTTCTTCCTTTTTTCTCTCTCTCTCCCTCACCTGCTCCTCTTCCTTCCTCTTTCTCTCCTGCTCTTGGGCAGAAGACCGGGAACCAGTAGCCACAGCCCCAGAATTAGATTTTTGCTTCTTCGAACTTTGTGCGAGAAGCACGTGGTCCTCATCATCATCATCCCTGATCAAGTTCTTCCTTGGAGGAACCATCTCCTCTCTTGAACTGCTGGAAGTGCTCGACGATCCTCGAGCTTCAGAAACCTCCCTACAATTAGAGGAACTGCTACTGCTAGAGCTCTCTCCCCGCAAATCACTTACAGCTCCTACAATGTCACTCTCAGAGCTGCTCTCTTCCTCGTCCAACTGGATAGGACCCGCAGCAGTCTCTTCGAATAAATCAAACTCTGGGACACTATCCACAGGCCTTGCTATGAAGCTGGAGCCAACGTTCTTGTACTCGAGCAGAAAGGCAGCAGACCTGGGATGCTCGCCGTCACCCAAAGTCTCCCTGATACTCTAAGCCTTAACCAGTTCCGAGATGCGAACCTCGCTGAGAGCAGGCTCCAAGTTCTTTGACCTCGCTGTGGAAGGAAAAGCAAAGGGGAGTTAAAAAGATCATAAATCAACAAAAGTCGAAACAACAGTACAATGTCTACCTATCTATTCCTCCTAGGGGTGGACAAAAAATAGGCCGACCCGAATGGACCGATTGGATCGAACTGGACCGAATCGAAAATTAAGGCTATTTTGAAAACGGTCCGAAAATCGGTTCACAAAACCTAAAAATCGATTAAATCGGTCCGGTCCGCGGTCCACTATATTAAAAGACCGATTTGGACCGGACCGAACCGATTCCAATATATATAAAATAAAAATAATGTTATTGTGTTTCTTATGTATAGTTTTTGAATTAATGTCTATAACTTACGAATTTAATTTGGAACATTTTATATATGTACAAAACATTTTTTTATTTGGCTTAAAAAACCCATGTAAATATCACTTGGAGTTTCGAGTATTATTTTTTTGTATATATATTTGTGAGAAAAATAGATAAAAAAATTCATAAAATGTACTTATATATAAAATAGGGTCAGGAACGAATTTTATCCCGGACCGGACAGAAAAAAGCCTGGACCGAATTAGTAGGTTAACCGAATTAATCGGTCCGATCTCGATCCAAAAAAATTGAGGACCGAATATGCGGTTCGGTCCAAAAAATAGGTAAAACCCAGACCGGATCGGATCGTGCCCACCCCTAATTCCTCCCCATTAAAGGGAACAGAGAACCTCTCAGACCTCGACCCTTCAAATTGGGTAGAAAACTGTCAATTTCTAACAAGGAAACCTTCTTGCCAGTAGTCCTTATGGGAATCAGGTAGATTTACTACCAATACCCTGTCAGGGCTCCTAGCTTTGAGGTAAAGGACACCAGAGCTAGTTCGAGAAAAGGAGTAGCAAAAACAGACCTCGGCGAGCCCTAACCTAGTGCCATACAATTGATTTATCCTATGTACGCCATTTACTATTTTCCACACATTGGGCGAGCATTGTGCAGGAACAATATTAAAATAGCCAAAAAAATGCAAAAATAAATCATTAGGAGGAAAAGTGAGTCCCCCCTGGGAAAGCAACAAGACGTGGATCCAGTGGGCACCATCTATATCTCTAACGTTTCTAGGAGGGGAGGCACAACACTCAATATCTACCCACTCAGGGACGTTGTAAAACTTCCTAAATTCAGAGATTGACCTATTTCCAATATTCGCCATTGGAAAACCCTAGAAAAGCTACAAAATCAAAGAGAAAGTACAAAGAAAAGGCACAGGAAACTTACAAAATAGAAGATCGATTCAAGCGATGAAGAAGCACAAGCCCAAACAACTAGGACGCGATGAGAATGGAGATTGAGAGAAGAAGGTACGAAGTGCTAGAGCTCACAGAGAATGGAAGAATGCTGGAAACACTGAATCGACGGTAGAAAAGTGGCTATTCCAACAAACCTTCAAATTCTGCTAATCATAGTACACAAGAAATGAAGCGGGTGCCGCCAAAATCAACTTCACAGCTTTCGAAGAATTGCAAAAGAGCCATTATGGCTAATCATTTAAATTTATTGAGCCCATAAACATGGCCCAACAAACTTAGGGGCAATTATGGGTACCGAGAATTAGGCCCATGGGCCTGGACGAGTAGCCCATCTTTGGCGACCCAAAGTCCAGGTCCCCCGCCTCTTATTCTGAATATGATCCGGTCTCTTCCCACGTTCCCATTAAGGGAGGTTATAGGGAGAGATGGAAGACGTGGGGGAACCCATCACCCCCACTTACCGAAATGTACATGTATATATATAAAACCCTAGGTCCGGGGCAAAGGACAAGTTGTATTCTCTGTAATCACTCCCCGGAGTATATAGAAATAAAACCAACTGCACCACCGTGGACGTAGGCACTTGTTTGCTGAACCACGTATATCCTTTGTTGTGTGAATGTCATTTTACATTCCTTTTTCCTACTTGGTAATTGCCTTTCTCCTATCTATTTGTGTTGCATAATAATTATCACCACACTTACTTTAAATTAATTATAGATTCCCAAAAAGTTATTTTAAATCTATACATTAGTCCCACGTTATGGTAAGTACTTGATAAGCATCATATTTTTAGTAACCTAAATCTAAAGTAAAATAAAAGATTTAAAGGCTCGTTTAATGGTATTGATAACTCAATCTTAAGTACATCACTAAATGCATGATACCCAATGAGCACGTGGGAATCAACTAAACAATACTGAGAAAACGTGACTGTGTGATAATTGATTAAATTTGCAAATATCTAATTTGGCACACTTATTTAATTATAGTCTATTTTTAAACAAACTAATTCAGCCCCTACACATGCATCTAAACATCATAAGAAATTCAACCCATGCATGAAAAATAAAGACGACCGATATAGGAAAAAACACCTTTCGGGTAAAAACCTTTTATAAACACTTTGAAAAATTCACAAGACCTTTGACTTACATACAACCTGATAATCACCCACAAATGTGTAATGCACGGTGCCTTCAACAAATCTTCAAAGATACGAGAGACAGCGAAATACCCTCCAGGCATCGGTTCGTCGTCTTCGGCTCGTCCACACGCAGAATGACTACGCTCGGTATCCACCGATCAAATATGGAGATCCCTTCTCCACAGAGGTTGAACAAAAGCAAAGTTGTTCTTAAACACCAAACAATTCACTAAAGCATATGGGAGTTTTGTGAATTGAAAACAAAAAGGATTAAATCCCTAAAGGAAGAAGTCAAAAAGGATTATGCTTTCGCAGTATTTCTGTTCGTCAAAATGCTGTGACTTCTTAATGAAAACGTTACCAAATAATGAGTATTTATAGAAAAATGCGCCGCCTCGAAAACAGAGCTCGTTCGAACGAGACCAGCATGTCGCTCGAACGAAGGACATATGTTGTTCAAACGAGATCTCGCGACATGCTATCTCGCGTGAACGACATGCTATGTCGCTCGAACGACTGAAGCGAAAAAATATTATTTTAATGTCCGCTTCAACACTTAGAAAAAATACTCATTCTCAAATTTTTGACGAAAAAGTCCGCTCCAACACTTCGAAAATATTTTGTCAAAATCTCCCAAAATCTCTAAGTGAAAAGTAAAGGTATTTAAAACATAACCTTACCAAAGTAAACTTCTCGGAGTCTTGAATGATGAAGAACTTGAGTAATTCGAATCCGTCTTTGATGTAGATGTCTCTTGAATGCTCTTCGACGGTGTAGCGGTATATGACATAATAAATTGATAACGGACCTATGAAAATATATCCTTACAAATATCCCCCTATGTTTATGCCGGTACATACATAAAAAATCCGAATTATCAAAAAACAAATTGCCTATACAAATCTACCCTCCTAAGAATAAATTTGCAAAACCTCAAAACTGTTCTTCAATCATCTTCGTCAAATCTCAAAGCTTTTCTCATCAGGGTGTGCAACATCATGATCTTCAATCTTTGTACCTACACACATGAGATAAAGCAAAAACCTTCGTGACGCATCGAGTTTGAAATGATATAGGAATAAAGCATTAATAATCAAATCTCCCCCATAATGCAAAAACTCTCCCAAAACTGATAATTCGTTCTCCCCCTTTTTATGATGTCCCCAAATAGACAAATAAGAAGAAACAATCAAAACATGGAGTGTCACGATAAAAATGCATAGCAAACAAGGATCAAACTACGCGCATGCAAAGGAGTATCTCAAAAATTTCACAAACTATTTTTGAATTTTTGAATTTTTCATAGAAAAATAAGATACCAAAAATCACACCATGGATTTAAACTAAAACAACCAAGTCATGGAAATGGAATGAATGGGTGTGAACACATTCAATAGGTAAATAAACTCAATCAATCATATGTGCACAATGCATATGTGTACCCCTAACGAATGAACATCAAAAGTATCCTTAGGTGTAAAAATTTGTTGAATTTAAATGACATCGTCTTATGCAAATCAACAAATCAAAGTCTAAATGATTTCCACACCAATAACGTCCAAAACTATTTAGCGCTTTTTCAAGATTTTCAAGGACGTGCAAACCCGTTTAAAATCTCCAACCAAACACCCTCATATATATTTCCTTTTTAGAGGTAATCTAAATTCTCAAACTTTGGAGAATTGGTGCAAAAACCTAAATGGCCCATAATTGGCATGGATTTCTTTTTATTGCCTTTAAATTTTTCTGGCTCTTTCAAACCTCTTTGGACCCCGGATAGTAAAATTCCTCCATTTTTTAGGTCCAATTTAACGGTGGCTTAGTATTCGCAAAGGCAAAATGAACCTTTCGTAGCCCTTCCCCGTTTTCAAACAAAGCACACAAACTCACAAAACGGTTCTTATATGCACAACTTTTTATCAAGTTTTATCGCGCTTGGTTCGTTTTAAGGACATGATTGAAGTGAAAACACCCAACCAACATGTGATAAGACAAGCACAATAATCAAACAAATCCGTGCACATGTGTAATAAAGGAAATCATGAGTCAAACATGTAGGTAGTAATACTTAATTACATCTTAATGACTCCAAACATTATAAAGCACAAGGATCAATTGACCTATTATCTCAAAACACTATCAAATAGTCACATGAAAAATAATGGAATGATGTTGTGACTCGGTCATCCTAAATGTCCATCCATAAACGGTGCAAACAAAATACAAAAATCTTTTTGGATTTTCTCAAAATTTTATCAAAATAAAATCTTTTTGTATTTTTCAAAAATTTTCTTAAAAAAAAAATACAAAAATGATACATACTAGCAGTAGGCAAATAATGTCATCATGAAAATCATCCTATGCTAGTAAACAAGCCAAACCTCAATCATTAGGTGCGGAGGGGTTTTTCAAAGGTGGTGACAACTTATGAAAAACCTCCATCAATTCTTGTGAAATTTTGACTAAAAACTTAACTTGCTCACCTAAATGTGCAAACTCTCTCATGTAGTCTCCGAGAGCATGTAAAGAATCATGTGTGGGTGCATGTGTATCAGAAACACGTGTAGAAGCAAAACGTGACACATACCCCAACTTAAAGCAAAATTCCCTAAGGTGTCCTCTCCTTTTTCAATGTGAGCAAACATAAATAGGCCTCGGAATACCTCTCTCAAAAACTCTAGGACGCACTTTCCTAATAGGAATGGGACGCCTAGGTGGGTGAGGGTGAGACTCATGTGAATCTGTCACTAAAGTGGGGACCGGCTCGGGTGCTAATTGGGAAGAAGAAGCACCATCATGACTTATTCCTAAATTCTCACCGTTACCCTTAAGAACCACCTTTTCAACCTTCTTAGGTGCATTCTCAAACATGACTTTGACCTCCCTGGCATGTTCGAGATCACTCTCAAGTTGGGATACACATGTCGTCAGAATAGACAACGTGTCGATCAAATCACACTTCTCCTTTCTCAAAGTCTCCTTTCTCTCTCTCCAAATCTAAAACCCAACGACCTAAATCTCTATTATACTTCTTTGTTTTCAAGGTCTTGGTGTACAAATCTCTAAAAGCTTTTTGGATCTCACTTTCATCTTCACTCTCCTCCTCGCTTTCTTCCTCACTCGAAGAACACAAATCACTATCATTGCTCTCGTGTGCACTCTCGTGAGATAAAATGGGTGTGCTCACACGACTAGAAAAACCGACGACCATCCCATGTCCTAAACCTTTATCGGACTCATCTCCCTCATCACCCTCATCACCCTCACTATCACTAAGAGTGGCGGGCATAGCAGTCTCTTTGCCTTTTCTACTTATCCTAGTAGGACACTCTTTAGCTATGTGCCCTTTGCCCTCACACTCAAAGCACCTGATCTCATCCTCCTTGTCACTATCTTTGGCCTCCACTTTCTTTTTATTTGACTCACAAGATCTCTTTTTGTTGGAAGAATTTTCTTTATTCATTTTGAGAAACTTTTTAAAATTTTTCGCAAACAAGGCCATAAGAATCAGACTCATAAACATTTTCTTTCTTTTTCTTAAAATGAGTCTTTAAAGCAACGCCATTATCTTTAGCCTTAATGGTTTTGGGAAACATGTCAATCTCATATGTTTGAAGATCTCCTACAAGTTCTTCCAACTTAAGTGATTTCAAATTTCCCAAAGAGTTCAAAACAGTGACTTTAGGAATAAAACGTTTTGGAAGAGATCTCAAAATCTTTTTAACGACACGCATGTTATCAATCACCTCACCCAAATTAAAACTGGTGTTAACAATATCTGACAAACGTGCATAAAAATCATTAAATCATTCAGACTCAGACATGGTGATAGTCTCAAATTGGGTGGCCAAATTTTGTAACTTAGATTCTTTAACCGCGTTCGTACCTTCATGTGTCAATTTCAAAACATCCCATGCATCTTTAGACGTGGTGCAAGTCACAATTCGGCGGAACTCGTCGGGAGTGACAGCTCCAGAAATAGCACTCAAACCACAAGAATTAAAATTAGACATTTTATAATCATCTTAAGTCCAGGCTGACATGGGTTTTAAAGAGGTGATATTATTAACGGTGACCGTGGGGGGATTCCATCCATTTTCACAAAGCAACCAAGCATGCTCGTCAATAGATTTTAAAATAGATTTCATACGAGCTTTCCAGTAGGCATAATTAGATCCGTCAAACATAGGCATTTGATTATATAAGTTCTCCATGAAAAAAATTATGAATTTTCACAAACTTGATTTTAAAAAATCAATATCACACAATTTTGCAGAAAATAGAAATATGCGACAAATTAGCGTAATCCGCTCTGATACCAATTTGATGACGTGAGAAGTCAAATTGTATAAAAAAAATAAATCCTTAAAAAATCAGGATCACGCGATAAATTAGCGTAACCCGCTCTGATACCAATTTGACGACGTGAGAAGTCAATTGTATCAGGGAAAAAACTTTAAAAATCAGGATCACTCGATAATTTAGAGTAACCCGCTCTGATACCAATTTGAGAAAACGTGACTGTGTGATAATAGATTAAATTCGCAAATATCTAATTTGGCACACTTATTCAATTAGAGTCTATTTTAAATAAACTAATTCAGCCCCTACACATGCATCTAAACATCATAAGAAATTCAACCCATGCATGAAAAATAAAGACGACCGATATAGGTAAAAACCCCTTTCGGGTAAAAACCTTTTATAAATACTTTGAAAAATTCACAAGACCTTTGACTTACATACAACCTGATAATTCCCCACAAGTGTGTAATGCACGGAGCCTTCAGCAAATCTTCAAAGATACGAGAGACAACGAAATACCCTCCAGGCATCGATTCGTCGTCTTCGGCTCGTTCACACGCAGAATGACTATGCTCGGTATCCACCGATCAAATATGGAGATCCCTCCTCCACAGAGGTTGAACAAAAGCAAAGTTGTTCTTAAACACCAAATAATTCACTAAAGCATATGGGAGTTTTGTGAATTGAAAAACAAAAAGGATTAAAACCCTAAAGGAAGAAGCCAAAAAGGATTATTCTTTCACAGTATTTCTGTTCGTCAAAATGCTGTGACTTCTTAATGAAAACGTTACCAAATAATGAGTATTTATAGAAAAATGCGCCGCCTAGAAAATAGAGCTCGTTCGAAGAATGTCAACATGTCGCTCGAATGAAGGACAGGTGTCGTTCGAACGAGATCGCGCGACATGCTATCTAGCGTGAACGACATGCTATGTCGCTCGAACGACTGAAGCAAAAAAATATTATTTTAATGTCCGCTTCAACACTTAGAAAAAATACTCATTCTCAAATTTTGACGAAAAAGTCCGCTCCAACACTTCGAAAATATTTTGTAAAATCTCCCAAAATCTCTAAGTGAAAAGTAAAGGTATTTAAAACATAACCTTACCAAAGTAAACTTCTCGAGTCTTGAATGATGAAGAACTTGAGTAATTCGAATTCGTCTTTGATGTAGATGTCTCTTGAATGCTCTTCGACGGTGTAGCGGTATATGACATAATAAATTGATAACGGACCTATGAAAATATGTCCTTACAAATACACATTTACTCAAACTTTGCATGACTTAATTACGTCGCATGAAAAGTATGCTAAAAATTCCATGTTATTTAGTTTGAATTAAAACAAAAAAGAAACATAAGAGAGAGATAAGAAGTGATGGTTGGGGACCCCCCCATTTTGGGTGTAAGACACCTATTGAATAGGAGTTTGGTATTTGAATAATTTTGGACTCTTTTGGGATAAATTCAACATAATAAATACAAAATAATTCCCCCACGCACTAAATTAACCATTTTTTTCTTCTTATTTTCTAATTTTGCATCTTGACCCCAACTTTTTCTTTGAGAAACTCTACTTTGTACCCTTGTCCATTATAATTTTGTTCTTGACCTCAAAATTTTGCCAAATCCCACGTAAATCCTAAAAAATATGAAAACATCACAATAACTGTATTAAAATTACCACTTGACCCTTTAACTTTAATATTTGTAAGTTAGTCCCTAAATTTCATAATTTCTCTATTTGAGTATTGATTTTCACCAAACTTTAGGGTGCTTATAAAATAAGAATGTTAGTTAATATATTATAAATTTGACTGTAAATAATAATAAAATTTAAACTTTCACCCTAACTTTTGTATATTTATCGCTTGGTCCTCCAACTTAAATTGGATTTGCATGAAATTTTATGGGCAATTTTAAAATAATGTTGTTGATGTAAAAAACTAGATTTGATCTAATTAATTAATCACAGGTAAATATGAAATAAAAAATAAGACAAAGAATTTTTAAAGTGATTCAGCCTTATGAAAATGGCCTAAGCCCACTGTTTTGTATTGCTCGATTTTTTGCCTTAATCTTGATCACAATTGCTAATGATCAATTACCCCCATATGGAGGGTGTTACAATGTATTTATAGCCTTGGGGCTATCAGTATGAATAGATGATATGCCATTATTTAATAGACATATACATCTATACAATAAGAATGTTCATTAAATCCGATGTTCATTGAATGTGCAATTGTCGCTTGATCTTCCTAGCCAGATGCACTGCACGTTGAGTAGCTCAGCACGTTAAGTTGCTCAGCACGCTAAATAGCTCGAGGTGATGAGTAGCTCGGTGCTACGAGTTGTTCGGTGAGTATAACCATTTGCCACGTAAGATGACACACGTCTTCATATAATTATTCCACGTCAGTTGACTAATTTTCGTATCAACAGAAGCCCCCAATGTTTCACAGTTGAGTTTTGCTATGAGAGTGTGGAACATTTTATCCAAAAGTTGCTTGGGCACCTTTTTACGTGTTGATTAATTACAGATCTCCAACATTTAGGACTTTTCCCTTTAGTTTTGTCATTTGAGCGCGAAATAAAAAACTTGTAAATATTTTGAATCTGCGACAGACACTTGGATATTTGCGTCTTTTTCATCATTTAATCACCGGAAACGCAATCGTCTTTTCTAGTAATCATTTCTTTTCCTACTTCCCGATGCAAGGCATTTAAAAGTGATAGATACGGATCGTCATCTATTTTTTATCTCCAGATTTCTAAACTCTTTGTCTTCTCTTTCTATCTTTGTATTGTCATTCTTTCTATCATCCGCCTTAGCAGATTTCTCAACCCTCTGTAAGAACTTCTTCTTTCTTCTTTCTTCTTTCTTCTTTCTTTGCTTTAGCCACCATGGTTTATCTTATAGAATCGTTGGATAAGTTCCGATCTGATTTTGCGATTCCCTTTTGGGTTATTCTAAAAGAACCTCCTTTCCCTTCTGATTTATTTTCTTTAGATGAGGGACACTGGTTTTCTTCCCTTTTTGTAGCGGAATGTGGCTTTTTTTTCCGCCTAATCCCTTGTGTTTGGAGTTTTGCTAATATTTTGATATTATTCCTGCAAGAGTAGCTCCAAATACATGGAAGGTAGTTAATGGTGTACATAGGTTAAACCAGATTCATGGGACTCATTTAGGGATACCTGAGATCATGTTTTGTTAAAAGTGGGTTACCAGTGATACCACATTTTATTTAAAAACTAGGTTTTCTAATAGAGCTTTAGTGGTCAATCTTTTCGATGCTAATCGGGACTATTTTGATCATGGAGTTGTGATGAAAAATTGGCAACACCCCCCATTAAAAGGAAATGATGTTTACCAAGGTCCCAGATGTCCACTATATGGCAATGGGATAGGTTGTTTTTAATTTTTTGATTTAGCTCTGTTTATATTTGATGAAATGCGTCACTGATATTTTTTTTATAGTTGATAACAAAAGAAAGCCCCCCAAAAGAGAGTGACATTAATATAAAAGCTTTGAAACTCATCTGGGGTTTGCATCAATCAGTTGCTGGGGAGCACGTTAGAGCTACTTCTTATTTGTTGAGATACAAAAATACTACTTCCTCTTTTATTGCTCGTCCTCTTGCCCCCCTTGATAATTGATCTTGATTAAGTTCCTTCATCTCAAGTCGACATAGAAGAATCTTCTTTTAATTTGGAAACCTCTATTGCTGATTTGATGATGAAGAAGAGGAGAATGCCTGAATTCTTTGCCAAGGATGATCCTGGCACTGATGGGGCAAAAAAGAGCAAAGGGGATGTCCCAGCTGAAGGGACGAAGAAAATGGATAATACTCCATCTAAAGGAACAATTCCACCTATCAAGGAGGTCGGTAGAAAACCACCCGCTGTCCCAAAAGAGTCAGCACCTTTGATTGAAGGTGTTACTGTTACGCAAGAAGAGGCAGCACCTTTAATTGAAGGTGCTCCTTTAAGGAGATTGAGGAGAGGTCTTGTAGAAAGACCTATAGAAACTCCTGTTCAGCCTTCTGACGTTGAGGATCCTTCTTTGAGAGTGAAGAATCCATCCCTCATTGCTTCAAGCTCGACCAAAGGCTTGATCAAGTCTTAGACCATTCCCGAATATTGAGCTGCTGAGGGTTCCTTTTCTCGGGAGAAGGTTACTGGCTTAACAGCCTAATATATCGCGTCTATAAGTATCACCATCCTTGCTACTTTACCTCCATATACCGTATTAAAATTCTGATCTGAGCTTTTTTACTTTTTCAGTTTATGACGTGTTTTAATAGTATCCTGGAGAAAGATGAGGCTATCAAGGCTTCAACTTCCTCCAGTGGGGTGGAATAATCTTTTATTGGGTTATCGCAATCTTGTAAAACTCCCAACGGAAGTATGAGGAAGATAAAGCTGCTTGGGAGAAGAAACTTCTATCTGCAGAGACAGCTCACCAATAAGCTGATATAGCTCGGGACCAAGCTGTAAATACCTCCAAGGAGTTGGAGGAAAAATTGAAGGTCACCATTTCCAACAAAGAAGAAGCTGATGGCAAGCTTAAAGAGGCTAAATGGCATAAGAAAGACTTGAAGGAGAAAGTGAAGCTTGCTGAGGGACATACTTCTTTTGAGAAAGCGAAGAGAAAAGCTGTTGTGAAGAAGTCCTTCAGCTCTGGGTGGAACAAAGGATGAAACAAAGCCCTAACTGCTATTACTTTCCAGATAGAATATGCAAGTTTGAAGTACTTTAGAGACGTATGGGTCGTAGCACTGAAAGAGTTGAGTGTTGTAGATGATTCTGAATTATTTCAAAAAGACACTCATGGCCCTCCTCTTACTATTGACAAAGAAGAAGAGGATGAATCTTCTATGGTGATAGTATAACAAGTACCTGCAGTTACCATTCCTTAGCCCTACGACCAAGTTCAGCAGGCGATAACTTCTACCGAGCAACACAAACTGCCCTTCGAGCAACCAACTTCTTCATCCAAAATGGTTGATGATATTGTAGGGAATAAGGAGAAGGTGTAGAGTTGTTTGTATCTTTAATTATGTTGTTCTTTTTCTTTTCACTTTGTTGTACCTTTGGTTGTACTTGCTTCTCTCATTGATTAATAAAAAGGACTTTGTTATTTATTTTGAGTTTCTACTTTGATTGCGCTGTCTGTATCGTTGTTGATGCATTTTTTTTCTTGCTAGTTTATTTCCAGGATGGAACTCTTGTCAGCTCATGATACAGAGTTGATGAAAAAATATAATGATTATTTCAAAGCTGATCACACAGACTTTACCGAAGCTCAAATAATTGATATCCTCGAACCTGACGCTTCTGAGTGAGCAATGGATGCATACCAATATTTAAAATGTTTACTTGATCATGCTGTACCCAATAATGTGGCTTATTATGAAATGATTGAAGACCTCCAAGGATTTATCGAGGAGCTCTAAATTTAACACAAAGATACCACTACACTCCTACATGAAGGTTATGAGAAAAAGTACTAACAACTGAGTGTTGATCGGGGGTATGTCAAATATATCTCGGCCCATGAAAAGAGGGAAAGTGCGTTGAAACTTGAGATCAAGGAATATAGGAATATTGCCAAGCTGTTGGAGGAAGAGAATATTTCCTTATAAGAAGAAACGAAACAACTCAAATATGCTGCCGCGTCCTCTTCGGGAGCCTTAGTCCTAATTAATGATGAAGGTTTTTCCTTTTTGAAAACTAAAAATACTACCTTGAGAGAAGAGTTGGAGACTTTGAAACGAACTGGACCTACTTCGTCTACTCGTGGCAGAGCAAGGCCTTCTACTCGTGATCGAGCAAGGGCTGGTCGGATCAATATTGAAGAGACGAGGACCCAGCTGGCTTTTAAAAATCAAGTCGTTCAATTGACGACAAAAAATCAAGACCTGGCAGAAATGTCTAGAAAAATTTAATGTCTTTCCGATCAACTTTCCAAACAAAACTCTGCCTTGGAGAGTAAAGAGAATTTTTTGAAGAAGCTTCATCAAAACATTGAGAGATTGACATATCAATTCCACAGACAGCCTAGGGAGTTTTGGAATACGGGATATAATGAAGCTCTGTGCCATCTCGATGCTCGGTTGAAATAATCAAACAATGAAGGGTACAAGCAAGGATGGTTGAATGCTCTTGGTGTTATGCGTCTTGAGGAAGGAAATTCCTTGTGGTATTGGTATGAACCTGGATTTCTCGACTTACCAGTACCTCCTTTCAACTTAGACGTTAGTTGGATTCCAGCTTGTTCCATACCTCAATGTTTGATCTCCAAGTACCTTGGTGATTACAATCTTTATGGAGATTATGAGATATCCCGACCTCCCCATCTGCTTGAGCGACTAGGTTCGAGCTACAATAGGATGCTATGAGATATGAATTTTATCAATTCTCCTTATGCTTTAGATGACCCTCTTGCTGGAATGGAACCTGTGCCAAAATTAGAAGGAAAAAAGCCAATAGAATAGGAAATTTGTATTGAATGAAGAAAACTTCATCATTTGTAATTTATTTTCCTGTGTTTAATGAAGAAAAATATTATCTTTATATACTCTTCTTTCCTTAGAAATAGTGTTTAAGATGTCTTTCTTATGCATATATATCTATAGAGGGACGGTTTGTCCTATTTTTGTTTTGTTTGCCTAGACAATGGATCTTGCCCCACCTGCTGCCTAGTTGTAGTGACTTATCACCCATAAATGCCTAAGCAATGGAATTATTTTCATCCCATGATCCTGCTTAGTTGTAGTAATCTTTTCAAGATGACCTTGGTGCCTAGACAGTGGATGCCCCGTGAGGTTACCCATCTTCTTGCCTAATTTGGGATGCCCCATGAGGTCACCCGTGATCAAACAGGCTTTGCCTTGCATGATCGTTATACCAATATTATTGGTTAAATTTATTGATGCTGACTAACCGTAGTTGGTGGTTGTTGATATGCCGACGAGACGTAGTTGGTGGTTTAGTGCGTAGCATGAGTACTCCAAAAAAAATGAACAAAAGGAATATGGAGAAAATCTCATCTTTATTCATGCTGAAAAAAACTGGAGTATATGTGAATCTGTGTTACTGACAATATTTGCACAGATGCTCCGCATTTCTTCTCCCTCCAAGGTCTCTATACTGCAGGTCCCAGGTCGAACAACTGTAGTTACTCGGTAGGGTCCATGCCAGTTGGCCTCTAACTTGTTATGCTTCTGAATCACCTTCTTGAGAACATAATCTCCCTCTTTGAGATCACATTTCTTGACTCTTTTGTTATAGAACATGGCAGTTCGTTGCTGGTAAGCTGCGTTCCTAAGTGCCGCATCTTTAGACTCCTCCATTTGGATATTTGACATCATCAATAAAGGAAGCCTTTTGTAGCTTCTCAACCTCCTCCTGGATAGCTTGGTTCTTTTGGGGGCTAAATACCCTTCTTCGTTATTTCACTGGCTTGATCTCTTTATTAACATTTAGCTCGTGGCACAAGAAGGATGGATCTATCCCTGACATATCTTCATGACTCCATGCAAAAGCTTGCTTTCTATGCCTAAAAAATTCCACTAATTCATGCTTTATTGACGGGTCCAGCGAGGCGCCAATTTGAGTTGTTCGTTCTGGACATCCGTCGTCTAGAATGATGTTCTCCATGGTCTCCATAACCTGACCCTTCTCAAGCTCGGACTTATCTCTGGGGTCTAGAGTCTCGATCTCTGCATCTTTAGACTCCTCCACTTGGTACGTGGTGGTCTTTTTCTTAGCTTCCTCCAATTCTTCCTATTCAGTAGATGAATAGTAATATTCTCGAGCTACTTTTTGGTCACACTTCACAACTCCAACTCCGAAATTAGTCAGAAACTTTAGGAATTGATGTACCATGGATGGCACTGCCTCGAACTTTTTCAATCCTAACCTCCCCATGATTATGTTGTAGGATGATTGGACGTTTTTATCCATTACGAAAAAGCATACTTTTTCTATTCTGCAAGAAGGCCAGGTACCAATTAGCATATCCAACTTGATCATCCCAAGTGGAAAGACTTTCTCGCCAGTGAAGCCAAGGAGGGGCCTGTGATATGGCTCCAATTGGGCTAACTTTAAATTCAAGGTGTCAAATCATGGGTAGAACATGATGTCTACAGAGCTACCATTATCTACCAATACTCGTGAGATCACCACATCCTTCATCCTGATCTTGACAACCAAGGGATCATTATGAGGATATAAGACACCTTCCAGGTCATTTTTGGAAAAATTAATGACCAGTTTATCCTTGTTCACCTTCCTCGGGCGATCATCTTCAGTCAGATTTATGCGTTGTATATAAGAACAAGCTTGGGCCTCATTGAGGTAAGCTTTCCTTTCAGCCATGTGATCCCCACCTTCTGCATGTCCACCTGTAATCACATTAAATTCAAATAATCCAAAATGGATTGCAAACACCTCGCGTTCGGGTTACCTTGGCCTTTTGGGAAGGTCGGGGTCATCTTCTGGATCATCTTCATGGTCCCTTTTCTTATTATCTTTTGATCGGCGAGGAGATTTGGACCTTTGCCCTTTTTTTCGTTAGCCCTTTTATTATTTTGACGATCAACGAACCTGCTCAATTTTTCTCGTCGAATAGGTGCTTCGATCTCATTCTAGAGAGTTATACAATTATTGATTGTATGGCCATGATCTCTATATAACTCACAATATTTGAACTTATCCATCTTGTCCGGGGCCGTCCTTATTTTCTCTGGCCAATTTAATTCCTCCCTATTTAATTCTCCTCCAAAATGTGGTTGATATGCACCTTTAAGGGAGTATAATTCCCATACTTCTTCAACTGTTCTATAGTTTCCTTTCCTTTCAGTTTCTTACTGCCCCCATTATGCTTTTGGTCTTTCCTCTCAGTTTTAACTGTAGCTTTCATCTCTGCTTTCGCGTCAGTATTCTTCTTCACATCCATGGCCCCTTCGGCATTCATGATCTTAGCTGCCTTTGCCATCAGTTCTGCCATTGTCTTGGGGGGATCGTTGGCCAGTGTATAGTACAACTTATTGGGTAACATACCACTCATTAGAGATGTAATGGTTGTCGTCTCCTCATAGTCGATTACCTCAAGTTTCTCGTTATTAAAATGAGTGATATAATCCCCGGTGCTCTCTCCTATTTTCGGCCTTACACTCAGTTAATGTACTACTCTCTTTACTGTCTTTGCTCTAAAATTGAAAATTCCCTATGAAGAGCTCTGCCAGCTAACGGAATGTAGCGATCTGCCCCCGAGGAAGGTTGTTATACCATATTTGGGCTGACTCGATGATAGTTCCGAAAATGCTCTGCATCGCATCTCATTAGGAACAACGTAGATATCAACAACAGTTTGGTACTGCTCTATGTGAAGGACGGGATTAATTTTTCCATCTTACTTAGGCGTTACTACAGGAGATTTAAATTTTGATGGCGTGGGAAAGTCCACAATTGCCTGGACAAGGGGTAATCCCTTAACGAAAGTTCTTTAGAGAGGGTTCTTGGCCTTAGCCATTTCCCCTAACCTGTCCTCCAACCTTTGAATGGAGCCCTTCCATGCGTTGTTTCTAGCCTCGGACCTATTCGTCTGAGCAACAGATCGTGCATAATTCTGTTCTTGGGACCTTTCATTACAAGTTGCTGGTCGTGATTGGGAAGAACCTTCCTGTAGATCATCTGGTCATTGAGAATTTCTCGATGCAATCTTAGGAGGATTTTTATTCCTCCTAGGGCCCAAACGGTCAAAAGGAGAGGTTTTGCTCAACCTCTTCAGAGCGCTTGTTCGTTCTGGGGCTAGAGTAACATTTCGTTGAGAATCTGTAGCTCTTATAGAAGAGGTCCGGCCAGGCTGATAAGAGGGTTCATTAGTCCCCTCAGTATGATGAGATCTGGTACATCGGTACTGAGAAGCGTCTGGAAATAGCGTACGTCTGGTTCTTGAAGACGAAAAATGGGTGGGTCTCTGGACGCTTTATTGACCTGACTGGGCTGGTGCGCCGTTACGAACGGTCTGAATGAGTTGACGCATGGTCTCTTGCATATCTATTTACCCCTGGGATAAATTGGCTACCATGCCAGTGAGATCCTGAAGAGTTAGGGGAGCAGATGGATTGGGGGGAACTTGGTCATTGTTCCTGTTACTGGATTCTGGGATTTCAGCCATTTGCGATGAATATGCTAGTGAAAATGCTACGTATAGTCGCTTCCCACAAATGGCGCTAATCTATTGATGTAAAAAACTAGATTCGATCTAATTAATTAATCACAGATAAATATGAAATAAAAACTAAGACAAAGGATTTTTAAAGTGGTTCAGCCTTATGAAAATAGCGTACGTCCACTGTTTTGTATTGCTGGATTTTTTGCCTTAATCTTGATTACAATTGCTAATGATCAATTAACCCCATATAGAGGGTGGCACAATATATTTATAGCCTTGGGGCTGTCAGTATGAATAAATGATATGCCGTTATTTAATAGACATATACATCTGTACAATAAGAATGTTCATTAAATCCGATGTTCATCGAATGTACAATTGTCGCTTGATCTTCCTGGCCAGATGCTCTGCACGTTGAGTAGCTCGACACATTAAGTTGCTCGGCATGCTAAATAGCTCGAGGTGATGTGTAGCTCGGTGCTACAAGTTGTTCGGTGAGTATAAGCATTTGCCACGTAAGATGACACATGTCTTCATATAATTAGTTCACGTCAGCTGACTAATTTTCGTATCAACAAATCTATTTAACATATATAGCATAACATTAGGTATAGATTAATATTAAAATATCAAATTAACCACTTTGCCCTTTTAATTTTAACTTTTATCAGATTTAATTTCTTTTTAATTTAATTTGTTAAAAAATTATCTAAAATTCACAATTTGACCTTAGAATAATTTTTCGTTATAAAATGCATATATTGCTTAAACATTCATAATTTAGAGATTTTAGATAATAAAAATTCACTATTAGACCATAAAATGATATTTAAATTGACAAAATTGAGATCTAATCGACATACCAAATGTCATAAGAAATATCTCGAGCAACTAATAATTAACGACATACCAAATGTGATAAGAAACATTTCAAGCATATAATAATTAATTAAAAAAAAAAAATATCATAAAAAATGAGGGGTTTTATAAGTTGCTCTCGGTTTCTAAATTGATTTTTAACACGTATCTGATTGTGTTAATAAAATCATTCTGTCAGAATTGGGGAATATTTTATTTATTCTCGTACATTATTAAATAATTTATACATTATGAGGGTTCTCACACCAATACTGCTAAACACTAAAATAAATAATATATGGACAAATCATTAAAGAGATTTCCCTTCTTAATTGAACTTAATACAATTTTGGCACTTAAGCTTAGGTTATTTTATTCTAAAAGGAGTCCAAAGACCGTTTAAAATGGGCAATTGAGTTAATTGGAAGTAGAGGCACTCGTAGTCTGTGAATCCCATTTAAAAAGTAAAATGACCAAGGGGCCCCTCACGACCACAAGCTAAAGAGACAAAGATGTGTTAGAAATGGTTCAGTTAAATTTGTGTGATCCTATGATTAGCCGGATAAAAAGTGGTTTTAAGGAATTCATTGATGTCATTGATGATTACTCAAGGTATTGATGTGTTTACCTTATGTACCATAAGTCTGAAGCCTTTGATTAGCTCAAAGTGTAGAAGACTAAAGTGGAACATAGGTGAGGTAAACTAATCCAAACCCTATGATCTAATGATGGGTGTGTATACCTCATGAAATAGTTTAGGAATCATTTATCGAAAGTGAGGATTATATCCCAATTTTCTACACCGGATACTCCATTATGGAGTCGTGTGGCAAAAAGAATAAATAAGACTTTTTTTAGACATGATAAGGTTCGTGTTTAGTTATTTCGGACTACGACGTTGTTGTTGCGATTTTTCATTATTAAGAGATGGATATATACATTCTGAATTTAGTTCCTTCTAAATCGATCTCTTTAACTCCCATATAACTGTGGAGTGGGAACAAGATCATTCTAGAAAATATTCGGATCTGGGGGTGCCCGACACTAGTGCTACGGAAAACACCAAGATAGTTGGAATCAAGAACATAAATATGTCTTGTTGATGTAAAAAACTAGATTGCTCTAATTATTCAATCACAGATAAATAAATAAGACAAAGATTTTTAAAGTGGTTCGGCTAGGAATAAAGCCTACGTCCACTGTTATGTTATTGCTGAGTGTTTGTGGAATTCTTGATTACAAGTTCTCTCAAGAAATTCCCGTCCCTTTGAATGAGGGAGATACAATGTATTTATAGCCTTGAGGCTGTACATGAAAGGTCCAATACATTAAATGATTTACATATGAAAGGGTAATACATTTAATGCAACGTGTGCGTCAAGAATACAATGGATAGTCGAACAGTTGTCCGTCTGATAATTAATGATACGGCCGAGATGCAGTTCGGACCGCCTTAGTTGCTTGTTGATCAATAGTTCCTCGGTGTGATAGAGCTCCTCGGTGTGATAGAGTTCCTCGGTGTATTCTTGTTGCTCGGAAAGAAACATGGCTGGTCGGGAAATGATCTTCCTCGCTGCTATTGTGCCACGTAGATTGACACGTGTCTTCGTATTATTCGTCCACATCAGCATATTAATTTTGGTATCAACAGAAGCCCCCAATGTTTCATATTTTGAACTTTGAAGAGTATGGAACATTCTTTCTTGGTATATGGCAATATTAAATGTACTTCCCGGGTTTTAGGAACATTGTATTCAAATTTTCCTTCTTATTTCGCAGTTTCCGCCTTTTTGATAAGCGCTTTGATATTCGTGCAAATTTTGTCCTTTTAGCCGCCGGAAGTTTAGTAATTTCTTCTTGGTAATCATTTCTTTCGCCGCTTCCCAATGCAAAGTATTTAAACTTCTTTGGTAACCATACCGTCGTCTACGTTTTTCATTCTCTGCATTCAAGCTTTCTCTTCTCTTCTTCTCTTGTGCGTTCATCTTTGTTTCCGTTCGTTGTCAACACATCTCCTTTCTTTCTGTAAGATCTTCTTTCTTTCTTCTGTATCTCTTTTATTCAATATGGTTTATATTGTGGAATCTGTTGAGAAATTCCGTTCTGATTTTTCCATTCCCTCGTGGGTAACTCTAGAGGTTCTTTCTGAGCCTTTAGATTACTTTCGATTGGCTGAGGGACATTGGTTCCCCAGTCTTTTTGTTGCTGAATGCGGTTTTTCCTTTCCACCAAACCCATTATGCCTTGAGTTTTGTCAATATTTTGATCTTGTTCCTGCAAAAATAGCCCCCAATTCATGGAGAATAATTAACGGGGTGCACAAATTAAATCTAACTCATGGGACTCGTATTGGGATCCCTGAAATTATGTTTTGTTATAAATGGGCCGTTCTAGATAATATTTATTATTTGAAAACTAGGTATTTGAATAGGGCTCTTGTAGTTAATCTCCCTGACTCAAATAGGGATTATTTTGAGCATGGGTTGGTCATAAAAAATTGGCAACATGCGCCTTTATCTGGGAATGAAGTATACAACGGTCCCAGATGTCCCCCATACGGCAATGGGATAGGTTTATTTTTCGTTTTATTTTACTTATGAAATTATGCTTTCATCGTGTTTGACAAAATGTATGACTGATATTCTATTATGTATTTGTTTGCAGTTGATAGCAAAAGAAAAACTCCAAAAGAGTCAGAAGTGAATATCAAGCATTTGAAACTTATCTGGAATTTGCATAAGACCATTGCTGACGAGCATATTAGATCTGCTTCATATTTACTACAGTATAAGAGTTACACAACCTCTTATACTGCTCGCCCTGTTGAACCAGCTTCAACACCAGAAAGTTCATCTTCAGATTCTCATATCCCCCTATCTCAGAGAATGGGCAAGAAAAGAGCTCCTCCTGCTCTATTTGGTGACACTTCTTCTGCTGTTGGAGCCCAGAAAGGCAAAATTGATGTCCCGGAGGGGACTAAAAAAGTAGATGCTGGTTCCTCCAAAATTGCCGAGAAGCCCCCAGTGGCCCCGAGCAAGAAAAATGCTCCTGCTGATGTAATTGTCATCTCTCCGACCAAGACTTCTTCCTTGATTGATGCTGCTGACCGTCCTTTGAAGAGATTGAGGAAATCATCCTCAGTTAATCTTGCTGGGACTGCATCTTCTCTACCAGCTGGTGGTAGTAGTGTTTCAAACATCCTTCTTCCGAGTTCTTCAACGAATTCAGTTATACCCGAGGTTCTCGGGGTTGATGAAAAAATTTCTAGGGATACACTGACGTCCCTAGCTGCTCGCCATCTTTCTTCAGTAAATTTCTCATACCTTTGATCTTTCTCTCTTTTTCTTGAATGCTTGCATTTGTGTTGACTCTTATTGTTTTTCTTATCTTTCAGCTGGTGAACTGCTTCAATACCATCGTGAAGAAAGATCAAGTTATTAAAGCTTCCACTTCCTCGTCCGATGTTGACGATGCTTTGTTGGGTTTAACCCAATCTGTGAAGGAATCTCACCAACAGTACATCGAGGAGAAAACTGTTTGGGAGAAAAAATTGGCTGTGGCTGAGGCTGATAAGATGAAGATGGCTGAAACCTCCAAGAATTTGGAGGAGAAAATTAAAGATCTGGAAGTTAAACATCAGGAATCTGATGATAAATTGAAGAAGGCAGAAGAAGAAATATCTACTCTGCGAGATATTAAGGTTAAGAAAGAGGAACTGGAGGTGAAGCTTTCCTCGGAGAAATCGAGGAGAAAAGTTGCAATCAAGAAACATTTCAGTGTTGGTTGGGAGAAAGGATGGGAGAGAGGGATAGCTGTAATGACGTCCCAAGTCCAATATGGGGAGTTGAAATACTTCTATGATGGTTGGGTAGCTGCTCTGCAAGAGCTAAAAGTCCAAGATGATTCTGAGCTATTCCAACGGCATCTCCCTGGTCCTCCTCCACCAATTGTGGAAGAAGAAGAAGATGAACCTGCTTCAGATGAATCTTCCATGGCTATGGGCGATCAAATTTCTGCCTCTCAACCATCTGCCACCGAGGACATTTCCTCCATGCCTCCTCCTCCCGAGAAGACTTCTCCCGATCAAGCTGTAGTTATCACCGAGCAACCGAGCTCCTCGTCCCAGCTTCCCGAGAAAGTCTTGGGGGACAAGGAAAAGGTGTGAAGTTGTTCGGCAGCCTTTCTGTATTTCCTTGTAATCGAACGATGTAACTTTTTGATGATCTAATAAAATATATCTTTGCTCATCTCTGTTGTTGATAACTTGTTTTTGTTGATTGTTGTCTTTTTCTTGTCATTAGTTTGTTGCTAGAATGGAATTGATCTCTTCTCATGATACCGAGCTGATGCAGCAATGCCATCAATATTATAAGGCTGGTCATACAGATCTTAGTACATCGGAAATTGTTGATATCCTTGGTC
The DNA here is from genome assembly GCA_949130495.1 of Sambucus nigra. Classification (NCBI taxonomy): domain Eukaryota; kingdom Viridiplantae; phylum Streptophyta; class Magnoliopsida; order Dipsacales; family Adoxaceae; genus Sambucus; species Sambucus nigra. Next base: position 235,871,528 of record OX422217.1, on the reverse strand, counting down.
ATGATGCTTCAGAGCAGGCTATTGAAGCTTATCAATACTTGAAAGCTTTACTCGACCGAGCAGTAGCCAACAATGTCGCTTACTATCAATTGATTGAAGAGCTTCATGGTTCCTTAAAGGATCTTCAAAATCAACATAACGAATCAATGGCTTTGTTACATGAAGATTATGAAAATAGATACCAGCAGCTCTCTTCAGAAACAGGCCACAAGAAAATCATTGCTGGGTATGACGTCAGGGAGAGGACCCTAAAAGGTGAAATTGAAGCCTGTAGACAAATCGCTGAGATCCTGGAGCAAAAAAATAACAATTTGCAGAAGAAATTAGCTCAGTATGAATCTGCTGCTTCATCCTCTACTGCATTAATACCAGTCACTGATGAAGGCTTCTCGTTCTTAGAAGTCGAAAATGCCAAACTGAGGCAAGAGCTGGAGGATTTAAGAAGATCTGCTATTTCTGGAACTGCTCGGGGACGAGGAAGAGGTTCTCGGGGGCGAGGAAGAGTCAGCCAAAATGTTGAGGAAGCTCGCACTCAGTCTACTCTGGAAACTCAAGCATTCCAGTTGAAAGTAAAAGACCGTGCTCTGACTGAAATGTCCAATAAAAATCTGTCTCTGGAAGATCAGCTGGCATCAACGAAATCTGCCTTGCATAACAAAGATCTCTTTGTCAAAAGCCTTCATGAACAATTGGATAGATTAACCTTCCAATTCCATAAACAGCCAAGAGAATTCTGGATGGTAGGATACAATGAAGCTCTCGTTCATCTGGATGCTCGCATTGAACATGCTAATAATGAAGGTTACAAGCAAGGATGGTTAAATGCATTGGGTGTATTAAAGTTGGAGCAAGGGCATTTTTTATGGGACTATCATTCTCCATCACTATTAGACCTGCCTGTACCACCTTTCAAATTGGATATGGCATGGATTCCAGCTCGCTCCATTCCTCGCAGTCTAATTTCGAAATATCTTGGTGATTATAGCCTTCACTCCCAAGCTGAATTATCTCGTCCTGAGCATCTTTTGGATACACCTTCTGTTATGAACGTCAGAATGCTCAGAGATGTTAATTTCATCAATTCTCCCCTTTGCCTAGAAGACCCTCCTGCCGGCGAGGAACCTGTTTCTAAAGCACAGGGTAAAAAACCAATAGAATAGTAATGTCCATGTAACAATTTTGTAATTTGTAATTTATTCTAGATTAATGAAAAGATTTTCATTTTCTGTTTGCCAATTTTGTTTTATCAAACACATTTATATTTGTACATATGTATCTATGTATCTATTAAACAGCTAACAGTATTATTGTTCAATAAGCAACTTAATAAAAGGTTACAGGTATTAGTAATGTTTCTCGAGCACTTAATAATAAAGTAATGAGAAAATGTTCAAACTGTTTCCAACCAACCAAGGTGGGTGAATAATGTTTGTCGACCAAATACAGCTCCGACGAGCTATACTTGGTTTGATTATAAAATTGCGTCCGACCAACTAAGATCAATAAGTTGTCCTCGTCGACCAACTACAGTTATTGGGTTTTTATCCCCGACCAACTATACTTGGTGTATTTTTTGAACATTTTGTTCTTCAAAGAACTCATTGTAACAATATTACCTCCCGACCAACATAAGTTGTAATATGAGAGTATATTTTTATCTTACCAACCGTGGTTGATCCTGCTGGTGTACACTTTTTGGCTCCTTAAAGCTTTTGGCTCCTTAGAGCATTTTTTGGCTCCGTAGAGCATATCCTCCTAACCAAAGGAGGTTGGCTACTTATAGCACTTTTTGCTCAATAGAGCTGTCCTCCTAACCAAAGGAGGTTGGCTCCTTAGAGCACTTTTGCTCCGAAGAGCTGTCCTCCTAACCAAAGGAGGTTGGCTCCTTAGAGCACTTTTGCTCCGAAGAGCTGTCTTTGTTGGCTCCTTAGAGCACTTTTGCTCCGAAGAGCTGTATTTGTTGGCTCCTTAGAGCACTTTTGCTCCGAAGAGCTGTATTTGTTGTATAGTGTATTACACTAGTATTCCCCGAAAAACTTTCATCAAAAGGAAAACTGGTGAAACATCTTTGTTTTATTCATAATGAGAGAAATGCTTTACATTGGACATCATTGATAATACTTGCGCAGGTGTTCAGCATTCCATGCATTTTTAAATTCTTCTCCTTCTAGAGTTGCTATTCTGTAAGTTCCTGGTCGAACAACCTCTGTAACTCGGTAAGGTCCATGCCAGTTTGCTTCTAGTTTATTCTGCTTCTGAATGACCTTCTTTAGCACATAATCCCCTTCTTTTAAATCACATTTCTTTACCCTCTTGTTGTAAAACAGAGCTGTTCGTTGTTGATAAGCTGCATTCCTAATGGCTGCCTCTTCTCTGACTTCCTCAAGCATATCTAAATCCATCCTTCTCATCAAATCACTGATCGGAGAATTGAAATTTAACACCCTATGTGTTGGTAGGCCCAACTCGGCAGGTATCACAGCCTCACCTCCAAATGCTAGCATATATGGTGATTCTCCTGTTGCTGCTCGGGGAGTTGTTCGATAAGCCCACAAAACTGACTGTAGCTCATTAATCCAATTGGCTTTAGCCTCACTTAACCTCTTTTTCAACCCATTTAGTAATGTTCTGTTCGTCACTTCAGTCTGCCCATTGCTTTGGGGATGGCCTGGTGCTGAATGAAACTTCAAGACGTTTGACTGATGACAATAGGCAGCAAATTCTTCATTATCAAATTGTGTTCCATGGTCTGTGATGAAAGCGTGGGGGAGACCATATCGACAAATGATATTCTTCCATATGAACTGATACACCTTCTCGTACGTCATATCAATTAGTGGTTCAGCTTCCACCCACTTAGTAAAATAGTCTACTGCCACGACGAGATATTTGAACCTTCCTCGGGTCGTCGGCAGTGGTCCAACCAGATCAATCCCCCACATGGCAAATGGCCAAGGTGATGTTATAGGTGTCAACAATGCCTGTGGAGTTCTTCGGATGGAAGAAAAACGTTGGCACTTGTCACACTTCTTAGCATAAGCTATACAATCAGCTCTCATCGTCGGCCAATAGTATCCCTGTGTCATCACCCTTTGCAGTAGGGTCCGACCTGCTACATGAGCTCCACAAGATCCTTCATGGACTTCTTCAATCAATTCTTTGACTTCTGATGGATGCACACATCTCTGCAAACCTGCCATAATTCCTCGTCTATACAAAACACCATTAGTTAACACATACCGAGCGACTTTATACTTCAATTTCTTGGCAGCTAGTTTGTCCTCCGGTAGTACTCCTTCTTCAATGTATGCTCTGATAGGATCCATCCAAGATGGTCCTAAATCAAGGGTAATAATCTTCATCGTCAGATCTTCTTCTATGCTCCGAATTTCTAATACTTCAATTGGTATTGTTCTTCGCAGCTCGGTGCGCGTAGCTGACGCTAGTCGAGCCAATGCGTCTGCTCTGGCATTCTCCATTCTCGGTATCCTCACCAATTGAATAGCATCAAATTCTTTTAACAATTCCATCACTTTTGCATGGTACTTCACCATTAACTCTCCCTTCACTGCATATATTCCCATCATTTGATTCACAATTAACTGAGAATCACTGAAAACAATTACCTGACGTGCCTCCATAACTTTCGCCAAATGAAAACCTGCTATCATAGCCTCATATTCAGCTTCATTATTGGAAGCTTTGAATTGGAATCTCAAGGCGTACTCCATGTCAATATCATCTGGAGAATTTAAAACAATCCCTGCTCCACAACCAGCGGTGCAAGATGATCCCTCTACATATAATCTCCATGTATGTAACTCGTCTTCAAATTTCTTATCTGTTAGAGTTCCTCGGTGAAATATCATCTGTTTTCTTTCATCATCCCCGGGTATCCTTCGTTCCTCGTCGATCATTTGTTCGTGCCCTTCCACCAATCGGAGTTGGTCGGTATTTAAATATGATGATTTTTCTACATCCACAGGTCCTTTTTCCAACCTTAGTTGGTTTGGATCTGTGTCTGTCGATCCTGTATCGTCCACAGGTAGGTCAGCAAGCATCTTTTGCTCCTCGGGGGTATCAGGGTATGTGAACTCTGCTATAAAATCTGCCACGGCTTGCCCTTTCAACGATGATCTGGGTTCATACACAATATCATATTCACCGAGTTCTATTGCCCAATACATCAATCTTCCTGATTTTTCTGGCTTGTGAAGGGCTTGTCTTAACGGCATGTCGGTATACACAATGATGGTATGGGCCTGGAAGTATGGTATCATTCTTCTACTTGCTTCAATTAATGCCAGTGCCAATTTTTCTAGCTTTGGGTATCTGATTTCCGCACCTCGGAAGGCCTTGCTTGTATAATAAATTGGCTTCTGGACTCCATTCTCCAATCTGATCAACGCCGAGCTAACTGCATTTTCTGATACTGCCAAATACAAGTACAGCCTCTCTCCATTTATTGGCCTAGACAACAATGGTGGGGCTCCCAAATACTTCTTCAGATCTTGAAAGGCTTTCTCACATTCATCAGTCCACTCAAAACTTTTTCGTAGCGTTTTGAAGAATGGGAGGCATTTATCAGTTGCTCGGGATACAAATCTGTTGAGTGCTGCAACTCGTCCGGTAAGACTTTGCACTTCTTTCTTCGTCGTCGGGGATCGCAGCCCTAAAAGAGCTTTGATCTTTTCTGGATTTGCCTCAATACCTCGTTGGTTGACGATGTATCCGAGGAACATTCCTTCTCGTACTCCAAAGGTACATTTCGTCGGATTAAGCTTCATCTGGTATTTATCCAGTTGATCAAAAGTTTGACTCAAGTCAACCAAATGATCTGCAGCTCTCTTGCTTTTGGTGAGCATGTCGTCGACATAGACCTCCATATTGCGGCTGATTTGTTCGGTGAATACCTTGTTCATCAACCGCTGATATGTTGCACCTGCATTTTTTAAACCAAAAGGCATAACGTTATAACAATAAGTTCCCCTTGGGGTAATAAAAGAAGTACTTTCCCTGTCTTCAGGCTTCATTTTGATTTGGTTGTAGCCAGAATAAGCATCCATGAAGCTGAGTAGCTCGTGTCCCGAAGTAGCATCCACTAGTTGATCAATTCTGGGCAATGGAAAATGATCTTTTGGACATGATTTGTTGAGATCAGTAAAATCAACACACATTCTCCACTTGTTGTTCTTCTTCTTTACCATCACCACATTCGCCAACCAATCTGGATATTTCACGTCTTCAATAAATTGGGCTTTCTAGAGTTTCTCGACCTCCTCTTGTATGGCCTGATTCTTCTCGGGACTAAACACTCTTCTTCTTTGCTTTACAGGTTTGATCTCCTTATTCACATTGAGTTCATGACATAAGAAGTTTGGATCTATTCCTGGCATGTCTTCATGACTCCAAGCAAAAGTATTCTTCCTGTTTCTCAAGAAAGTTATCAACTCCTGTTTTATTGAAAAATCCAACGACGACCCTATCTGAGTTATTCGCTCAGGATGCTCGTCGTCCAGGATAACAATTTCTGTAGATTCCACAACCTGTCCTTTAACGAGTTGAGATTCATCCCTAGGGTCAAGAGTTTCAATTTCTGTGCTTTCCTCCACTTGGTAAGTAGTAGTCTTTTTCTGTAACTCTTCAAGTTCCTCTTGCTCGGCCGACGAATAATAGCATTCCCGAGCTACTTTTTGATCACCTTTCATAATTCCTACTCCAAAATTCGTTGGGAATTTCAAACATTGATGAACTGTAGATGGAACTGCTTCGAACTTCTTCAATCCAACTCTTCCCATGATGATGTTGTAGGCGGACTGCACATTCTTATCCATTACAAAAAAGCGTATTCTTTCCGTTCGACAAGCAGGCCAAGTTCCAATGAGTATATCCAACTTGATCGTCCCAAGTGGAAAAACTTTCTCGCCAGCAAAACCCAGAAGGGGTCTGTGATAAGGTTCTAACTGAGATAATTTTAAATTCAAGCTATCAAAGCATGAATAATACATGATGTCTGCCGAACTACCATTGTCTACTAACACCCTTGAAATGACCACATCCTTCATCCTCATTTTGATCACCAGCGGATCATCATGAGGGTAGAGAACACCTGCCAGGTCATTTTTTGAAAAACCAATCACTAGCTTCTCTTTGTTTACTTTCCTCGGACGATCATCCTCGGCCAGGTTTATTCGCTGAATATATGAACAAGCTTGAGCCTCTCCGAGATAAGCTTTTCTTTCTGCAGTAAGGTCTCCTCCTCCTGCATCTCCTCCTGTAATAACATTACAATCAAATGACCCAAAACGTATGGAAAATACCTCTCGTTCAGGTTTCCTTGGCTTCTTGGGAAGATCGGGGTCATCATCTGGATCCTCTTCATGGTCCCTCCTCTTTTTCTCCTCTGCACGACGAGGAGATCTAGATCTTTCTCTAGTTCTATCATCATTCTTCCTCTCACTCCTGCGATCTACGTACTTTGATAATTTTCCTCTTCGGATGAGTGTTTCAATCTCGTTCTGAAGGGCTATACAATTTTTGGTCATATGGCCATGATCTTTGTGAAATTCGCAATATTTGGTCTTATTCCTCATGTCGGGATCTGTCTTCAGTTTCTCTGGCCATTTGATTTCCTCGCTATTCCTGATTTCTTCCAAAACATGATTAATACCCACTTTCAATGGAGTATAATTATCATACTTTTTTAGGGCTTCCAACTTCATCCTGTTATTCTTGGAATATTTGTCACCACCATTACTTTTCTGATCTTTCTTCTTAGAATTGTCGATCTCCACTTTAACTTCTTTATCCATACTCTTCTTCGCAGCCATAGCCTCCTCGGCATTCATGATTTTGGCCGCCTTTGCCATCAACTCCGACATATTTTTAGGTGGATCTTTAGCCAAAGTGTAATACAGCTTGTTAGGCAGCAAACCACTCATCAAAGCAGTGATTGCTGTCTTTTCTTCATAATCTATGACTTCCAACTTTTCGTTATTGAAACGAGTTATGTAATCTCTAGTACTTTCACCTGATTTCTGTCTAACACTTAGCAAGTGTGCTACTCGCTTTACCGGCTTTGCTCCAAAATAAAAATTGCCAATAAACAACTCGGCCAACTGAACAAAAGTTGAAATCTTACCCCGAGGAAGATTATTGTACCATATCTGTGCAGATCCAGTAAGAGTTCCCGAGAATGCTCTACACCTCATCTCGTCGGGAACAGCGTAGATATCTGCAGCAGCTTGATATTGTTCTATATGAAGTACGGGATCTGTCTTTCCATCGTACTTGGGAGTCACTACGGGTGCTTTGAATTTTGACGGCGTAGGGAAATCCACAATGGCTTGCACAAAAGGTGTTCCTTGAACAAAAGTTCTCTGTAAGGGATTTCTTGCCTTAGCCATTTCTCCCAGTCTATCCTCCAATCGTTGAATGGAACCTTTCCATGCTTCATTTCCTTCCTCGGGCCGTTTAGTCCGAGCAACTGATTGCTCTGACGTATCTTCCTGAGATTTATCTCGACGAGTGGTTGGTCGCGATTGCGCAAATCCTTCTCTTAATCCTGACGGCGGTCGAAAACTTCTTGATGGAGCCCTAGGTGGATTCATGTTCCTCCTTGGTCCTAACCGACTGAAAGGAGATACTCTACTTAACCTCTCCAAAGCGCTAGTTCTCTCCGGAGAGAGAGTGATACGTTGATCTGTATCCGAAGCCCGTATTGATGAAGTTCGCCCAGGTTGATAAGAAAAATCATTAGACTCCTCATTGCGATATGACCCAGTGCGTCTAGATTGCGATTGCCTATGATCACTTCTTTGCCCTGAATAGGTAGGTGCACCGCCCTGAAGAGTTTGAATGAGTTGCCTCATGGATTCTTGCATGGCGGTTTGTCCTTGAGCCAGATTCGTTATAATCCCAGCCAGATCTGGGGATGCAGATGGATTTGGAAGATTTCCAGTATTTCCAACATTTCGATTACTGGATTCTGGATTATCAGCCATTGGTGATAAATGATTTTTATGAAAAACGATAATAACAGTCGCTTCCCACAGACGGCGCCAATCTGTTGATGTAAAAAACTAGATTGCTCTAATTATTCAATCACAGATAAATAAATAAGACAAAGATTTTTAAAGTGGTTCGGCTAGGAATAAAGCCTACGTCCACTGTTATGTTATTGCTGAGTGTTTGTGGAATTCTTGATTACAAGTTCTCTCAAGAAATTCCCGTCCCTTTGAATGAGGGAGATACAATGTATTTATAGCCTTGAGGCTGTACATGAAAGGTCCAATACATTAAATGATTTACATATGAAAGGGTAATACATTTAATGCAACGTGTGCGTCAAGAATACAATGGATAGTCGAACAGTTGTCCGTCTGATAATTAATGATACGGCCGAGATGCAGTTCGGACCGCCTTAGTTGCTTGTTGATCAATAGTTCCTCGGTGTGATAGAGCTCCTCGGTGTGATAGAGTTCCTCGGTGTATTCTTGTTGCTCGGAAAGAAACATGGCTGGTCGGGAAATGATCTTCCTCGCTGCTATTGTGCCACGTAGATTGACACGTGTCTTCGTATTATTCGTCCACATCAGCATATTAATTTTGGTATCAACATGTCTCTTTGTTAATTATCCCCCAAAAGTTATAAAGGTCATTTATGTTATATTCCTACTTTTAGTGAGGTCATTAATTATATCAATGTTCACTTCTTAAAAGAGGATTATGTAGTAAACCACGCACCCATGAGTAATCTAGACTAACAAAAGATTAAAAAGGAACATTATATTACCCGTGTTTCTAGACCACTAATATAGGACGAAATATAATCTAATATCGATGATTAGGTTACACGTATCACTTAGCGGTAATGGGAGCATAATCTTTGAATGGATAAGATTGAATGAACACAAGGTTTTGAGATTAGGTTTAAATAGATATATGGTAGTAAAAAAGGATTAAATTTATTTTATAAAAGTTATAATTTCGTATATATTGTTTAGAATTTATGGATATTATTGCGGTATTTTTGGTATTAATGTGTTTATATTTAAAAAGCGATAATTTTGCTAAATCGGTTTTTAAAAAGTTTAAACCAAACATACAATGAAAGATTCCGTAATTTTGATTTTAGTAATTTTTGGTTTGCGATAAATATAAATAGTTAACCAATCCCACTTTTTTTGGGTCCAAAATGGTATGGTGTGGTAAAAAACTATACCGTAACTAGCCCTACTCTATACATATTGGCTTCGACTAGAGTGGTCGGGGTTTGAAAAAAATCCCCGTATGTGATAGGACTAAAGAAATAATTGTAGTTAAAATAAATTAATTCATTATACTTCTCAAAATAATTTAGAGAACGGAACGTAGTTTTTGGCATATTGTACAAATTTGTTGCCCCTTGTCTCAATTTAATTCAAATCACTTCATTAAATATGTATGTTTTTTTGTGATTTTATGATATTCATTTTTATTTTAAATATAAACCAAGCGCAAACCTAAGCTATTCAATTCTTTGGTATTTAATATTGGTTAACTACTTAATTACATTTACTGTGATTTATTTGAGGGAAAATGATGGACATGATCAATATCCTACAATCACAGTTCAATTTCAAAAAAATTTCCAACTATATTTCTTACATTTTTTTAAAAATAATTACAATTTTTCATTTAAAAATTATACAAGGAGCCTGCACATCGCATGGGGATGAATACCATTAACACTTATTGCTATCACATCATTTGTGATATGATTTGAATGATGAATTTGAGACTCATATAATTTTTCTTATGCCAAGAGATCAAAAGTTAAGACACGTGTCATTAATTAAGGTGACATGAAGTTGTATATTCTTTAAAACATCAAGACTCTCCAATATAATGACCTAACACGGATTTAAGGGTTATTGTGCGTCAACCTGATTTGGTCCATCCATGTTAGGTATGGAGTGATGTGAAACAACCCAAATCAAGCTTCTGTGACACCCCTCATAATTTAATCACGAGTGATCAGTGCTTTATCAAAATATACAAGAATCGCATATGATTCATTCTTAGCATCCCTGTCGAAAACTATTTAAGCTAAAAACCATCTATATTAAATTAAGATGGTGTCAGATTTTATCTTGTTATTAACTTAACAACATGCGGAATAAATTTAAATCAACCAAACCATCCACATACAAATATATAGAACAATCACACGATAGATATATAATTGAATGATACCGAGTAAACCACCGGTTCTTAAATGATAAAATTCACTAATAAGTCCAACACAAAAACTGAGTCCACCAAAACAAATAAATAATTGAGATACTAAAATATTCTGAAGGGCGATATGCCAAAATGAATATTGAATAAAATTCCTACACTAGGAATGAAATGATGGAAACGTCTATAATAAACTCCTGTAAGCTTCCACATGTGCCGCAGCTACGCATCACTGAATAGAATCCTCTAGCTGGGAATCTCTGTGTCTGGACACCTAAAATTGTTTTGGAAAAATATTTTGACATGGATCAGAGCCCAAGAAAACATTTTGAAAATATTTAGCAAGTAATTAAAATGCAACAATTTAAATATGCATGAATCCTTTCCATATTTAAGCCAGTGTCACGCTCTCTTGAGATATAGCTCACCCCTCAACTGATTTGCATACCTATCGCTTGCCTCCTAACTAAACTAGTTACGATACCCCACCTAACTAGCCTTAGTACACCCTTTTCATCACGCTACTCTAATACGAGTACTTCTTACTTGATTTATAAGTTATCCTACTCATTAACTTATTTAATCAATTCAACTGTAAGTACTTATATAACCTTCACACTAGTTATATATGAAATACATTCACACATTATGTATTGATCATGTATATAATTATTTACTCGTATTATATATGTACTAGTATAGTACAACATTCACACGCATGTCACGTATAATAACCATTCTTCTGAGCTACAACTCACCGGATCCTTGTCTCTAAAATTCTATCATCCCATGTATGCTCACTCTAACCCGGTTACCATAAGTCAGACTCTCTCATACGAACTTGGGTAACAATATCGCAAACGTAGTGGAGGTGGTCATATTTCTCCCGAGAGTGAGACCGAATCATACCCAAAGCGTCTCACCTCTGAAAATAAATCACACAATAAAATATTAGGTGATAGAACCTGGGGACAATACTCTCCCTGCATTCACTAGTCAGGGTATTCACCCACATCGCGTAACCTCCGATGATAACACTAGAGGGGTATGCTTTCACTAAAATATCTAACACCGATATTTATAAGGCACACAAGTGTGTGTGTGCATATATATATATATATATATATATATATATAGAGAGAGAGAGAGAGAGAGAGAGTTAGGCTCTCATACATACCTCAGTTTGAGGACCGCTGGCGTGGATCAATTTTGATAAAATAGTAAAAAAAATATTTTTGAGCTGATTTTTTATATATAGTTTTTAAACATTTCAGTAGGACCATAAAAAAATCACCTCAAAATGATTTTTTTTACTATTTTAAAAAAATGGGTCAAACTTTGTCAGTTTTTAACATCTTAAAAACAACTTAAAACTGACAAAGTTTGACCGATTTTTTTTTAAATAGCAAAAAAACTCATTTGGAGTTGATTTTTTTTATGGTCCTACTGAAATGTTTAAAAACCATAAAAAAAACGGCCCCAAAGTATTTTTTTTTACTATTTTAAAAAATGGTCCTCAAACTAGGACCTCTCGACAGCCTGGCTCTCTCTATATATACTATCACACACACACACACACACACACTATATATATATATATATATTTAAATAAAATTCGGCTAACCCATGCCTAACTCCTGTAGCACTAGCCCGTAATACCCCAATCTATCTCCCGACTCTACATTCATTTAAATCTCATACCCCTTAAATAATTTACGTAGCTTCACTTGCTAAATTACCCGGACTCAACCAATCGGCCCGTACTTAATACATTTAAGAATTTATTTCACTTAATTCCTTTATTAAATTTCTCACCAATTATTTTCTTTACAATTCATCATGTAATTACTGTAGTCTCACCCTACTACAATACCCAGACTCACTCAATCGGCCCGTATTTAAACATTTATGAATTTATTTCACTCAGTTCATTAATTATACGCCACACATTTTTATCACATTCCTAAACCCAATTATATCCACCCATAATCACTAGGAAATATGCCCCCTATTTATTTTTCACTGAATAAATAAGGCTAGAACAAACCCCAACGAAATTAGAACCTTTAAATAAAAATAGGCAAAACTGACAAGAATCAGGGGTCATTGATCGATTTGACGCCCTGCTTCTTCTCGAAGCTGTTATTTACACCATTGATAAGCTCCAAAGATCCAAACTCCAATCCATACCTCAACGAAATAATACCCAATGTTTATTACGCCTATAAACAGGTTTTAGCACAATTTAAATAATCATCATCACTGATTCTCGTCAAACTTTAATATTTCACGAATTGGGGTTTTTCTCCAATTTATTCAATCTCATATGCAATTCGATTCAAAATCCAAATTTAAATGATATTAACTACTGAATTCAACTCTAAATTAGATTCCAACAACATGTGATATTATCTCATCATCAATTGAACATCAATTTCACTACTAATGTTCAAATCCCCCCAAACCCATTTTAACATGTGACAACCTTCCCCAAAACGAATTTATCTAAACCTACCATGAGATGAACATGAGTTTTTGCAATAAAAATTTTAAGCATGATAATCACTTGCCTTAATGGATTCGTAGGATCTGATTTTCGTAGGAGACGACGAATCTGACAAAGCACACCCAAATCCTCCTTGAATTTGGTCTCTAAAGTCCTATCTTTCTCTTCTCTCAATTCTTAGGGTTTTCAATCCGAGTTATGGTTGCCTTTTGTAACACCCCACGATTTTGGGACCGAGAAATTCAAATTTTGGGAAAAATAAAATTTATTTAAATCGGTGAATTGTAGAATTTGGAAATTGAAGTCCAAAAATTGATGACGTTTTAAAGTTTGTTGGATGAGGATTTCGAGTGTACCATTGGTTCCGGATGGGTCGAGATGGTCAAAATGACTATCATTGGGTTTTATTTCAGTTCCGGATTATTTTTAAGCCAATATGACTCGAATTGGAGTAAACGAGTCATTTAAAGTGTGTATTAACATTTAAAACTGGGTTTAGTGTTTTAAAGGATTTAAGAGGCTTACGGATCAAGCCTTCTCATTTAGAGAAAGAGAGAAAGAGAAAGGAAGAAAGAAAGACGAAGAAAGGAAAAGAGAAAGGAATAAAGAAAGAAGAAGAAAGGAAGAGAGAGAGGAAGAAAACTTGGAGATTTCCGACCCAAACGCGATCACGAGGACGAATCAACCTCTACAATTTCGAGGCAAGTGTTTAATCTTGCTAAATATTTCATTTGTGCAATTCATTTCATAATTTGTGGATAAAATAAATGGATTTTGGGTATTAATATCAAAACCTAGATTTTTGAGTTTAATCTTGAAATTTGATGTTTATACATGGGTTTGATGATATATAAATTATTGGGATGAGATGTAGGATGAGTTGTATTGTTAAGAGCATGATTAAATTAAATATTGGGGGTTTGATGATGATATTTGGGTGTTTGGGGATTTAGGATTTGTTGAAAAAATGGAAAAAGGGCCAAGAGATCTGGTATGGCCGGTCGACCGCGGCCAGGGGGCCGGTCGACCGCGCCCTAAGGGAAAAGCCTACTGCTTTCTTCATAGGCAAGAATTTGGACTCGCGGTTGACCGGGGGTCTGGGACCAATCGACCGGTCCCCTGTTTTAGCCCAAGATTTGGATTTCTTTTTTTCCCTATTCTTTTGGGGTTTTATTCTTAGGGGCTTTCTTAATGGGCTTATTATGGAGGGTTATGATATTAGATTAAGGGAATAGGGCCCTAGGTCGAATAGGGGCTTGCGGGCCTATGTTAAATTGATTTAGGAGGGTGGGATGCCTCTTTTAGTAATGAAATGAATATGGAACTGAAGTGATTGGCGGATTATTTTATTATGATAGAGGTGGGTTATCATGAAATGGTTATAAATGGTAGAGATAGTCCCTTTTTGCTTACGTGCTTATTAATAATGGATATTCTGAGGTATAGTGGGGGATCTCAGTGAGGATGGGAGTTCTATCTTGAGGTCATAAGTGAGTTTAGATATAATTTAAGGTTTAGGACTCTTTGGGAGAGTGGTGAGGGTATTGTGTGACATTGTACGTCGATAAATTGTGTCGAATCCTTATAGTGATATGATTCTATTTAAGATATGATTGAGGATCGATGAGAAAAAGTGGTTGCGTATCCTTAGTAATGTGTAACTTAAGGAATAAATTGTAATGTAATAAGATTAAGGGTTCATAAGAGAAATTGAACCGTAGGCGAAATTGTGAATGATGGAATCATACTATCAACTAGAATAGGTTTTGTTCTTATGATTGGTCGGGAGAGTGGCTATATGACTATGTGTGATTTATAATGGAGATTCCCACATTTTATGGGATCATGAAATGAATTTGGGATTGAGATTGAGGCTTATCGATTATTAATTAGGTGATTGCCTATGATCGAGATAAGTATCGTGGGTTGATGTACTTTCACATCTTAATGGAATGTATAGTGATTGTTAAACACATTAATCTTTGGGGTAATAACCTCATTGTTGAATATTGGAAGACTATTCATATCATAGGGATAATGGATGAATAAGTTTCGAGTGAGAGATCGTATTCATATAACGAATTCAACTATTATGTTTGGAGTTATGGCTATTATATTGAGGATTTTGGGATATGCTAATAGTCGAGTTTATAAATATTATACATACGGACGAGAGGTAGTGTGTATATATATGTGGATATATATATCCGTATAGATATGAATATATGGGTATGCCTATGTTGTGAATACCTGAACCGTATGTGAAGGTTCAGATATATGATGTGATTATATAGATGTATATGTATTGTGCATGTGAACGATATATATACTTGTATGGTTAAGCATACCCTGCACATGCTATCATTGGGAAGTTGCGCGATGAGGGTGAGCACCCTGGCTCGAGGAGCAGAGTGTAGATATTCCCCAGGTCATAGTCGTCCATGGTGTTATTATGTTATTTACATTTCTTTTGGGGTGAGATGTGGTGGGTATGTTTCGTCTCATTGACCGGTTAGGAGCTATGACCGCTTCCCGAACGTTGTGTGTGTGAGTTGATCACGAGGTAGGTGTCGTTTAGCCCTACCCGGTGGCCCCGATTTCCTACGTGGTTTAGGCAACTGGCAGATGATAGCATGGTGCAGTATATTGTTAGTATATAGCCGGGTATATTATGTGTATGACCATTGTACATCATATGTGGTATGTAAACTTGGCTATGGGAATGAATGATTGTATCTATATATATGTTTAGAGTAAATACATATATACTTATACATATCCTATAGATGGAAGGATATAAAAGTTCTATGGTGTACATCTTGGGTGAGTATGGTGTACTAGATTGTTGGGGGTTGATGTATCGCATTTAAGGAATACTTCGGTTACATCATCCCAAGGATATTTATTGGAGATATTGAGGTCACTCTTAGGGAGTAATCTAATTTCATTAGTTGCAGAAATAGAAATTGTGTAGATGACATAATGGATCCCTACAATCAATGTGGTCAAGGAGTAGTGTATTGGGGGGTTCCTTGTTTGGATTTCGCTTTGCGAGACGCCCCACGCACGAAATACAGTGCCATGTTGAGAGTAGAGAGAAGTTTTGTCCTTATTAATTTATATGCATGTTATTTAGAAATTAAATTATATTATTGAAACCTAATGTTAATGGGTAACGTATTAAAACTTATAACTGGTATAAGTTAATAAATCGAAATCAAGTAAGCCTAATATGGCATTTATGTGTAAAAATAATTAAGTGTGATTAGAATGGAAAGGATTCCAGGGTATGGTTAAAAGTTAGGTTGTCCTTATGGGTGGGGTAACTTACTTAAGTGTCCAGGACGCGAATAGGTGCACGCTATTAGATGAGAGGTGAGTTGGGGTTTCACGAGAGTGCGACTCCACTTTAATTATGAAATAAGTGCATTGATATTTATTATGCACGGTTAACACACTTGCTAAAAATTTTTACACCTCGGGCTCTGACCCATTTATATTTCTCTCCTGCTATATATATATATATATACACATTACTACAGGTGTCCTACTGCATGGATGCCGGATGCCCTTCTATCCAAAGTCTGGGGAGCCGTAACAGGTGTGGACTGTCGCGGGATTTAGTTTGTAGTCGGTTACTACTTCTTTGTAAATCGAGATAGGATTTATTGTTTACATCGGGATTATACTTTAGAGTTATTTATATTTGTTTATATTTCTTCCCCATGGATGTTGTATTGTCTGTAACCCGACAGCTTATTCGGGTATATTTCCTTGTATGTACTCATTCCATTTTATTCTAGCATTTCATTTATCACCGTACTTGTATGCATTTTTCCTTTATTAGTAGTTCTATAGTGTTGGTTTGTTGTTCGTGGTGTGTTTTATTTAATTTTGGCATCCGCTTTTAATAGTTTCGGGTAGTTAGCCTTATATTATTTAGTATTGTCAGTTGATGTTGAGACTGAGCCATCTGAGATACCTGATTTAATGTAGTATAGGGCTGGCCACCCGTTATTATTTTAAGCGAGTTGTCACATCTCTAATTCCATAACTTAGGTTTAAAACTCTTAATCCGAAAATTAGGTTGATGGGCCAAGCCCAAATGACCCAAACACCCCTCTGTGAGCCCGATTATATCTAAAAAGGCCCTGAGACCCAATTACTACCCCGGGTACACTATTTTTACTATCTCGACCATTTCAAAACTAACCGTCATCTCAAAATCATCATCCAAGTTACCCTCTAATAATCTCCTAGCTCGACCTCATATAGTCTACACTCGACTCCCGGTGAGATATAGTATCGTCACGTCACTATCATTCGTTATGAAGTAAAATAATAAATCACTATTCACTTAGTAATTATATTGCATATATATTAATCATTATATCTCCCGATTAATATTTTAAATAGCCACATAATAATTTGTTCACATATTATAATTAATTCAATTAAATTACGACACACGTGTAATTTAAAAATACCCGAATTAATTAAATTATAAATACTAAAAAATATAGGGTGTTACATACTCTCTCCCTTACAACAGAATTTCATCCTCGAAGTTCGGATATGACCCATATTACCACCTCGAATTCTTGCACACAACTTCAATCAAACGTATTCAAAGTTTACTCGTAATAATCTTTTGATATTTCCACTATAAATACACCAAAGGTACCGTTTTGACCGAAGGTCTACTCACTACAACCTGCGATTGGTGACAAGTCCATTCAGACCTTTACATATCGATATATTCCCTTATGCTTAAGGTCTCACTTATATAATGACACGCAACTGGCTCTATTATCTCTATGTTAGAAAAGTCCCTACTTCTATAGGTGCTAATTTCCCTTACTTCCATACCACGTCATCTCTCTTCATGGGAGACCCCCTCAGTAACCCCTGACCACTCATCTCAGGCCTTAAAACTTTGGTTCACATCATTTACTCTCACTATGTTCCTGAACAATACGAAAATGATGTGGATTAACTCAATCCTTATCGACGAACTTTAAATCTGTCCGGGTCTGAGAAAATCGTTATTCCCCATCTTCAACTATACAAAGGGTAGGTGATATTTTTCCTATGAAGCCTCATGATTCACCTCGTAATTAATATCTCGCTACGAGTAAATCACATGCAGCTCTACCAATTGCATTTAGTATTCGCAATTACTCCAAAAATCCAAAATATGCATTCTCACATTTTTCCACATTCTATGTCATCCCTCCCGACTATCCATTGGACTACGGTTGACACGTCTAGCTCAAAACATAACTTCGTTCCCATCGCCTCCTGGGACTCCCTATTAAAGGTGGGACTCAAGGGTTTCGTACCGATCCACAATAATATTGGGTACCCCCTGTGTCGATTCATTTATTCTCTTTAATAATATGCTGGGAAAACTTCCCGATAGTATAACACACCTCAAACGAATAACAATTATTGTGTTCCTGGTCAATTTACTTCACAACCCAAAGAAAATCCTGATCCCTTCGCGATTTTAAAAATCCAATAATGAACTTTATCAGTCTGCATATTCATTTCGTCCTTGGAATCATCGATCTATCACAACATTCGGGTTGGTAATATCGGACTAACCTTTTCCCTTTATGAGTGGCGCACTTGGAGACAACTTCACTATATCTCACTCAACCCTAAATCCACACACTCAACATCTCACGTCACTTGGAACATCTTACTCCCCTTTTTTTTAGATATACAAAAATCATGGCCTGTGCGTATGCTCCAAAACTGCACACTTTCTAGGTTCTTTTCCACCTGTTAAAATTTACAACCTATCTATGCGCAAACCACTCCACACGTTAGACTAGGTGATATTCCACTCCATTTCCCAAAATTATGGGACCCTCCCTTGTGAAAGGATACCTTTTCCATTTTCTTCCAATGTCTTTCGCTCACCTCGATTGTGGGAGTTTTCTCGTGACATACACATAGTCGGACTATCTCCTTTCCTGGAACGAAGTTCAGTCCCTCATACTTTTCCACTTATTTTTCTGACTATCCCACAAACATATTTACAACATCTTTATAAGCCTCCTTATCACGGACATTATTGAAAGTCAAATTAACCAGGGAGCCCATACACTATATATCCCGTGCACAACTGCACAACCATCTCTAACATCCCAAACGTAACATAATTATCTCAAGTCCACCCCCTCATTCTCATCATGGCTATACTGTATGGTTAACTTCGGTTACCCTACTAAAATGATTTAATTCTCCACGAGGTCGCTCCACCCATAAACTAGTGGTGCAAAAAAACACCCCCCCAGTGCTCCCCGCCACAGCACTATTCGACTCTACAGGTCTTATACATAGAAAAGATTTAAGCTCATGCTTTCATCCACATGAACATGTAATGACTAAGTGCTAAACCCATGCCTAATGACCAACACATCTCTCAACTCTCGACATTCCCTGGGTTTCATGCGTGGGATGTCTCGCAATTAAAATATAAATAAGGAACCCCCTTGATACATTACTACCTAACTCGTCAGTCATCAAGATCCGTAGGGCCTACGCATATAACCAGAATATCCAAAATCCTATCCCGATACGTACAGGTCTAACCATCCACTCCTATATCACTAAAGGAGTTATACAACACGGTGCTCTCGCTATCACTAGTTTTCCCACGCTAAGTCGATAATGAGATAAATTTTTTGGCTCGACAATAAACTTAATATACCCTGGTTCACATCAGTACAGTCCCTATACACTGGGATAAAATATAACGAGATGACTATAACCTCTGAAGTCTCCTCCACGATATAATATAAACGCGAGCTCAACCCTCTTCCAGGTGACACATCGCTAAACAATACATCCTGCTCTAGAACAGCGGACAAGATAAGCTTGTTGTGACAACCCATAATGCTCATCCCGTCGCTAACCAACACATACCTAGGATGACATCATATTCGAATATTAGCTCTCGAAACGAGTTAACCCACTAAAATATATCCTCTCAATGCCCCCACCCACTCCCCTGTAGATGGAACCAAAAAGAGCCTCCCCACTCAACAGTAAATATACACATAATAATAACACTGACGATACACGCACTAAACCCGTCTCACGCGCGAACCTAGTGCTATCCAAATACTGTGGTTTGCTCGTGTCACACAAAACATACCCCATTCACTCTAGGATAAGACTCACACTTTTAATTGTCAATAGAACTAGCAATCTAATTGATTCCTGGACATAACACTCTCATCCAAACTGAGCCAAAAACTTTTATAATAATTTCCCCTATTGGGCATCCTGCTCTTACCTCCTAACTCGCTGCCGACACGGTCGATACACGTGGTCCTACTCTCCACACCTAGGACACCTTCCTGTGTTATCCCTCAGTCTCTCGCCTCACTGGCCTTATAAGGGTTGTCATTCTCTCGAACCTGGTAGTCTTGGCCTCGAATTCTACTCTTGTTGTTTCTTTGTCTCTACTGGCCCTGTGGAACACACCGCTGGCCCTGACGGACCTAACTAAATCCACCGTAACTTGGTAGGAATTTCATCAATCTAGATCATTTAAATGGGTCCCCTACATAGTATCCCTATGTGGTTCCTCGCTATCATTTATTACATTTAGTCTTTCCCTTTTGGACAGGTTCTCCAACTCTGTTGGCACCCTTCTCATGGAAGCGTTGATATAAACATTGTAAAAGTATGTCATTAACGCCATGTGTATAAGTCGTCCAAGACTGATTTCCCATAGGTACCGGTGACTCCTACTCGTGAGTCCATCATCACCCTTAAGAACCTTCCGAGTACGAAGTTCACTTAAACAAATAATTTCTTTATCACAATCGGCTGAAAAATTACCACTTAAGTTGTTTAATTCAAGATTAAACAGTTTAAATGGCTCTGAACAATTTTTTTGATGAAACTCTTTAATCAAAACAAACAGCTAACACAAGATGTGTATAAAATATTATATGAACGAGTTATTTAAGGTATAGGTGTACCAGTTTTGAAAAACAAAACTTATACATATTCTAAATCAGCACAGCCTCAAGAAGGTGATGAGAGAAAGAGTAAGTATGAAAGAACACAAAATTTTAACATAGTAAAACCCCACCCAATTGGGGAAACATCCACAGAGGTCTCTACACCTCAAAAGCAAAATCCACTAAAATAGAGTAACAGATTAAAAACTATATAACAAACCAAATACACAAGCAGACCTAATCTAAGTCCAGAATGTTTACCAACTTCTTCGGATTATTCTGACTCATCTGAAGGTTCTGATGTTGAGGTTGTTCTCCCAAGTTTCTAACCACTTCCCCTTTTAGCTTTACATCGATGCTAAAGTCAATAATATCTATACCAACACTTCTTTAGTGTTGTAGTGTGATAAGTGTAAGTGGTGAAGTGCCTAATCACATGCATGCAATCCCCACACACTTATACAAACAATATTCCTAACAGATTACAAATATCGTTCTAAGATGCAGTAGAAATTTATGATTCACAGTTTGTTTAATAGTCTCAGACCACGGATCTTTATTTTTATCCACAGATCTTGAGGTAACCTTGCTATAAAAGGCATCCAAGGTCCTAAACACTTTCTTTATTTTATTTACAAAGCTATTTCACAAAATGTGAAATATTCATGAAAGTTTAAAACCCCAATCAAGATCTTAGCTAGATCTAAGTCTGATTTTTCTCATAAACTGAAAACAGAAATACGTTTATTGGTTTTGGTTTTGAAAACAATCATATAAGAGTAAAAACAACCAACAAATACGATTTCTTGAAAAAATAAATCAAACTTAATAAGACCTAAGTGATATGTATCACACAGTTTTAGATCTCAAATTTCTATGAAAATAAATTGAAATCTAAACTTCGTGACTTGGTTGGACAAGAGATTAAAGACTAGAGAGGTTGGTTCTTCTCACTTTTGAACTCACTCAAACTCGCAGAAGTGTTTTCTAGTGAAAGATTTGGTCGTAGTTTGATTAGGGTTTCTATGTCTCTCTATATCTTCTCTCTCTCTCTCTCTTCCTCTCTCTCCCACTCTCTCATTTTCTCTCGGAAGTCAAATTGATCAAAATATTGGAAACGTTCACCAGTTGGTCTCTATTTATACTATGCTAGGAAGGATCTGGAATGGTTGTACTAGATGAATGGTTGAGATTAAGTCTAGCATTAACGATGTAAATCTTACGGCTGAAGATGGACCGCTATTAAAAGCATTTTGATTGGTTCTCTTTAATATCACAAGGATTGAGGTAAAGACATGCAAACCGTAGATAGTAATTGATCGAATGGATAGGGTCACGTATTAAGGTTGTGAGAGTAAACAAACACAAATCCAGTCGCTCACTGGCCAACACGTGTAAGGCAGGGATAAGCCTTCAAACGTGTGTTTTGAAGTTTTAAACAATCTCATTTTCCACCACAGAAGTCTCTTCCACTTTTGAATCCTACCCAAACAAGGTTTTAGGAAGAATAGGAAATTATGAATCAGCCCACAACATTATTAAATCCAACTTTTAAATGTTTAAAATCTTTTATAAATTCTCAAAAATTATTTAACATATCCCAAAAATTATTAAAAAATCATTTTTATGGGAATTAACACACACGCGCCCCTAAATTATAGTGAATGCAATGAATGTATGCAATCCTAGGTGCAGTGTTGGTATTATACCTTTAAGACTATTAGAGGAATTGATATGTAGTGTCTGAGGATCTTTGGTAGACTAGGATATGACTCAATTTTGTCATTATTTCCAAATTAGACAATAGCCTATATAATGTAGACTCAAATGAGTCAAAGATATAGGGTACTTCAATCTCCCCCTTTGGAAATATGAGACAAAATCTCCTTTGAGTCATCAAGGACTCGTAGGGATACAAAAGAAATAAGAAAATCGTATTCCTATACAAAATTCTAACTACCCTATATCCTAGAAAATAAAATTACATTACTTAACTAAGTACAAACCAATACCCTAAAACCATTCTGATAACATGAGGTACTGATCTCCTGAAAATAAGATAAGTAAGATCAAGATTTTTAGTTGAAGTAATTAAAATAATGTCCAAGTGAACTCAAAGCTTCTCCCCCATTTTGTCTCAAATGGATAAAGGGTCTACAGAGAGATAAGAGAGAGAAATAGCAAAGCATAAACATCAACGATACATTACAATTATGCCATAACAATCCCAATTGATTTACATAAGGATTCAAACCATATATTGTTCAAGGGTTTAATGAATAAATCAGCTAATTATAATTCAGCAGGCAAGTAATTAATCTCCAATTCCTTGGATTCGACTAACTTAAAATGATGTTGAATTTCAATATGTTTAGTACGAGAGTGTGGTGACAAATATTTCAACACAAACAATAGTGAAAGGCAATCACCAGAAAGAAAAGAACAACAAAGATCGCAATCACACAACACAAAGATGTACATGGTTCGACAAATTTACTATGTCCACAGAGAGGTCTATTGATATATTAAGTAACTCTCAATCGAGGTTTTTTCTATGTGTGTCCTTTACCCCGGGCCAGGGGTACAATATATATTCCATAAGAGGGAGAGAGGAGTGCTTATAACTGTTTCGCTAGCCCACTATCCCTCGAATATCTCCTCTGAGATTTTTGGGGATAGAATGGGTCAAATTCTTAGTTCTAACCATTATCTAGAGTGTCCCATAGTTTGGGACGGATATCCTTTGTTTTTAGTTGGGCTTGGTCCGGCTACTCTCATGGGTCTAAAAGATAAAGAAGGTACCCACAGAGAGTATTGAACATGATTTTTGGAAATATTAATCGTGCTTTGATTGTTACAATAGAGATGTAATTGTTCTTCAATAATACCTTAATCTCTTAACATTTGTTTTAGCGAAAGTAATTGAGCACAACAACTGCCTACAGTGATATTTTTAGATTCAACTGTGGATAAAGAAGTGCAATTTTATTTCTTACTATTCCACCCAACCAAACTATCAACTATGTAATAACATGCTCTTGATGTACTTTTACTATCATCGAAACACGTCGCCCAATCAACATCGGTGTAGCCAATTATCGTGCTAGATGTGTCATTAGTGTACCACACAAACATCATACATAATATCAGGGCGGGAGGTAGTAAGGTATAAAAGATTTCCTATCATACTACGGTATAAGGTTGAGTCGATGGATTTCCCATTCTCATATTTTGATAGTTTAACCGAAGTGCTTATGGGAGTCTTAGCATCTTGGGCAGTTTCTAAACCAAACTTTTTGACAAATTCTAAAGCATATTTGGTTTATGATACAAATAAACCATCTGAATTTTTCTTAACTTGAAGACCTAAGAAGAATTGTAACTCCCCCATAAGTGACATATGGAATTCTTTATGCATAATGTCGGAAATTTTTTTGACATCTGTTGGGAAGGTAGATCCAAAAATGATATCGTCTACGTATACTTGGGCTATGGTAATATTTATGTCAAAGTGTTTGACAAAAAGAGTTTGATCATTCCCTCCTCGTTTAAAATCTTTATTTAAAAGGAAGGTAGATAGACGTTCATACTAAGATCTATGAGCTTGTTTTAACCCATAGAGAGCTTTTTTAAGCTGGTAGACGTGATTTAGATGATGAGGGTCAACGAACCCTTTGGGTTGTTCTACGTAGGCCTCTTCAGTTAAGATACCATTAAAGAAATCAGATTTCACATCCATTTGATAAAGTGTGAAATGAAAATAACAAGTTATTGCAAAAAGTAAGCGAATAGATTCAAGGCAAGTGACAGGTGCAAAAGTTTCATCAAAACCTATTCCTTCAATCTGAGAGTAGCCCTGGGCAACTAATCTATCTTTATTCCGAATAATCATCCCAGATTCATTTGTTTTATTTTTGAAAAGACAACGTGTGCCAATAACCCTTTTATTTTTTGATCGGGGTACAAGATGCCATACATCATGAATGACAAATCGAAGCAGTTCCTCCTGCATAGCACTTATCCACAATGGGTCATTCAGTGCTCCATTAACGTTCTTTGGTTCTATAAGAGAAACAAAACATGCATAATGAGCAAGAGTACATAGTTGGGATCTTGTACGAATTGGATCGGATGGTTACCAACTACACTATCTAAAGGATGATCTTTGGAAACCTATTTAGGCACGTCAAGGGTCTCAATTGGTAAAGAATCATCTATCTCTAGAGAATCATAAGTTAAAGCATTTTCAGATTCATCCACTATAGTTGGTCCTTTGATCTTACTCTCTACATTAGTATCACTTTCAACCACATTAATGGATTCCATTAAGGTTTTGGTACGAAGATTGTAGACACGGTAGGCTCTACTATTTGAGAGTACCCTAAGAAAATAGCTTTATCTCCTCTGGTTTCGCATTTAGATAAGTGTTCTCTATCCTTGCATACATAACAAGTACTGCCAAAGGTTCTAAAGTATTTTAGGTTAGGTTTCTTCCCATACCAAAGTTCATAGGATGTTTGTTTGGTGTTTTTCCTTAGGTATACTCGATTGATTATATGACAAGCTGTACAAATGAATTCTACCTAGAAATATTTAGGTAAGTTCTTCTCATGAATCATCACACGGGCCATTTCTTGAAGAGTGCAATTTTTACGCTCAACAATTCCATTTTGCTGAGGTGTCTTAGGGGCATTAAATTCATTTTTGTAACCATTATAGTCACAGTATTTGATGACACCTGAATTTATAAATTCACCTCCTCTATCGCTACTAATTCTATCTACTTGGGAGTCCTTTTCATTTTTAATATGAACTAAAAATTTTAAAAACTTAAGGAATATTTCTTATTTGTGTTTTAAAAAGGAAACCCAGGTAAATCGAGTGAAGTCATCAACCATAACTAGAATATAACTGTTTCCACAAAGACTAATAGTACGAGAAGGACCCATTAGGTCCATATGGATGAGTTCTAGAGGTTTAGTAGATAGAACTTCTTTAACTTTCTTATGGAGAGCCTTAACAATCTTTCCTTCTTGACAGGGACCACATATGATGTTTAAAATTGGTTTGATCTTAGAAATACCTCTAACTATCTCTTGGGAATACAATTTACCAAAGTTGTCGTAATTAATGTGACCCAACCTATTATGCTATATCTCATTGTCATCTATTATGGCAATGTTACAAACTTCTGTACTGTATAACAGTTATCTGGGGTACGAAGTCCTATAATAATGCAATAACCTTTTTCATTTAAATTTTTTCAATTGTTCTTTGAAAAGGTGACAATATGGTTAGAGTCACAAAATTGCGATATACTTAGTAAATTAGCTTTAAGACCTTTTACCAAAAGAACATCCTCAAGAATAGGTAATCCTTCTTCATGGAGTGTTCTTTTACCAATGATCTGGGTTGATACACCATCTCCAAATAAGACTTTACCTCCGAAGAAGTTAGTTTTATTTGAAAGTTTGGTATCATCCCTAGGCATATGCTTAGAACATTCAGAGTCTAAATACCATCCAGACGCTGTGTGTTCAACTTTAGAGGCACTGATCACAATATTGCATTTTATCTGGGGTAATAGCTCACCTTTTTTTAGCCCAAATAGCTATAGTTTTCATGTTATGCTTATTAGCTCGTATTTGATAAAACTTGCGAGCTTCAGCTTTTTTTCTAAAAGATTTTTGCGCAGGTTTTTAAGGATGATAAAAGGTTTGAGCATTTGGTTTAGAAAAAAATATAGGATCCCTTCTTGTTGATGATTTATTAGTATTTGTTCTTCTCTTCCTATTTTGATAGTTAGAATTCTTGTCTGGCTGTCTAGGTAGGACATAATTGTTTCAGCTTCTCCTAGAATAGTTGAAGTTATGGTAATCAGATGAATGATAGATTGGTTCATATAGACGTTTAGAATAGAAACCATCAAGGGAATGTCCATAGACATCACAATAAGAGCAATAAAGATGGCTCGTAAAAGGCTTAACCTTAGGAACATTGTTAATCAAAGGTTTGTTTAAGTTTTGAACTCTACTCTTATTCCTAGGTGGTACGGGGTGAAATGACGAATCATTTTTTCTAATGGGAGGGAAGACGTATTTAGACTTATGTTCAACATTATGCTTAGAATTACTTTATTCACAAATGTCTAACTTTGGTTGTTGCGAGTCAAAATCATTTTTCAAGGCTTGAAAATCAGGATAATTTTCAACAGGTCTTTTGCCGCCAGACAAAAACTTGATAGGTTCAAAAGTTTTAGTTTGCTTGGAATTGTTGGGGCAAAAACCTATTCCAGTTCCATCATCAGAATTGGTTTTAGTTTCAGCAACACAATCTTCAAAACATTTTGAGTCATTTTCAAATTTTGCAAACTTTTTGAAGACTGTTGATGTCTTTTCTTTTGGTTGTTCCAATTCTAACAACGTCCCTTTGTATTTCTTTTCCAGAATTTAATTTGAGTCAGACAACTCTTTCAGTTTTTGTTCAAAAGTTTTAGTCTCATTCTCATGAATTAGACATTGAGAAGTGTACTCTTCAGCATTTTGTTTGATCATATGGCTTAGGGTTTCTATCTTCTGTGTAAGGTCTTTGACGATTTTTTCTAGTTTAGTGCTTTTCTTGAAAGTTTTTTAGTACAGTGTGTGAATGTCTGGGAGGTCCTCATTGTCGGAGTGACTAAGTGTGCAGTGTACAGTGTCCCTTAGAGATTCATTTTTAGGACTCACACACCTATTATCATCAACAATAGATCGTTCCCTTTGACTCACACACACAATGTTTGATGAATTATTAGTATTGTCAAGTAATATGGCAGACAAATTAGTAGGGATAGCATCATTCAACATAACATGCTCAGATTCCTTATCATCAGTGTATATGATTTTAGAAAAGAAAGACATACAGGGTCAGAAGTATTGAATGACTAAGGTTCATCTGATTCTTATTCACTTGAGTCATCCCAAGTCTTGGACAAATTAACCCTAGTGTTCTTATTTTTATTCAAATTAACTCTACAGTCACTGGCTATGTGCCCTAAGTTCCCACATTTGTAGCATTCGGTGTTCTTAAGGTCTCTACTGGGTTTGTCAAGTCTTTTTTTATGAGGTCTATTATTATAGTGGTTTGAATAGGTAGGATTGCCTTGTCTATTTGCAATTTTATTTCTAAATTTTACAATTTTCTTGAAATGTTAAAAAATTAAATCAATATTATTATCCAAATTCTCTAAATTACAGTCCTCTTCAGAATCTAAGTCAATTTCAGGTAAATGACATTCAAGTTTAGTTAACTTAGAGGTAAAGACTAGATTAAAGGTAGACTATTTCTTATGGGTGTGTATTAATTGCTTCTTAAACTCTAATTCTATTTCCACAGTTCTTAGCTTGCTACTGAGGAGTTCAGGGGTAAGGTTTTGAACATCCATCTCCTCAATTGCATAACGCTTATTGTCAAATTTTTGTGGAAGTGACCTTAGAATTTTAGAGATAATTTCCTTCCTATCATAAATTATACCATTAGCATACAACTTAGTCACTATGTTTGTCAACCTAATGTAGAAGTCATCAGATGACTTAGTCTCAGTCATGACTAAAGTGTTGTACTATTGGATTAACATTTGGGTTTTAGCATCTTTGACACGTGTGTATCCTTCATGTTTAGTCACTAAAGTGTCCCATGCTATCTTAAAGGTAGTACATAAACATATCCTCTTGCATTTGTGTTCATTGATAGACATGAATATGGCATTTTTGCCTTTATTATTGTTAAGGGGGGTCTATTTTTATTCTTTGGTGAATTCACTTAGCAGCTTCCTAATCCTCATAACACTTCCTTCAGCAGCTGGTTTAGTAGGAAAAGTGTAGCCATTTTCAATAGCATCCCAGACATCATCTCCCAATGTCCCTTGGATGAAAGCAACCATCCTCACTTTCTAGTAAGGGAAGTTGGTTCCATCAAAGAGAGGGGGCCTGGACAGGTATCTAATCTCTCAAATTTCTCGTTTATAGTTTGTTTTGAGAAAACGATTTCAGAAACTCAAGATCTAAAAGAATTTTTAAAACCAAAGCTCTGATACCAATTGAAAAATTACCGCTTAAGTCATTTAATTCAAGATTAAATATTTTAAATGGCTCCGAATAGTTTTTTGAAGAAACTCTTTATAAACCAAAACAAACAGCTAACACAAGATGTGTATAAAAGATTATATGAACGAGTTATTTAAGGTATAGGTGTACCAGTTTTGAAAAACAAAACTTGTATAGATTCTAAATCACCACAGCCTCAAGAAGGTGATGAGAGGAAGAGTAAGTATGCAAGAACAGAAGATTTTAACGTGGTAAAACATCCACCTAATTGGGGAAACATCCATAGACGTCTCTACACCTCAAAAGAAAAATCCACTAAAATAGAGTAACAGATTACAAACTATATAACAAACCAAATACACAAGCAGACCTAATCTAAGTCCAGAATTTTTACCAACTCCTTTGGATTATTTTGACTCCTCTGAAGGTTCTGATGTTGAGGTTGTTCTCCCAAGTTTCTAACCACTTCCCCTTTTAGCTTTACATCGACGCTAAAGTCAATAATCTCTAGTGTTGTAGTGTGATAAGTGTAAGTGGTGAAGTGCCTAATCACATGCATGCAACCCCCACACACTTATACAAACAATATTCCTAACAGATTACAAATATCGTTCTAAGATGCAGTAGAAATTTCTGATTCACAGTTTGTTTAATAGTCTCAGGCCACAGATCTTGAGGGAGCCTAGCTATAATAGGCAACCAAGGTCCTAAACACTTTCTTTATTTTATATACAAAGCTATTTCACAAAATTTGAAATATTCATGAACGTGTAAAACCCCAATCAAGATATTAACTAGATCTAAGTCTGATTTTTCTCATAAACTGAAAACAAAAATAAGTTTGTTGGTCCTGGTTTTGAAAATAATCATATAAGAGTAAAAAGAACCAACAAGTACGATTTCTTGAAAAAAGAAATCAAACTTAACAACATCTAAGTGATATGTATCACACAGTTTGAGATCTCAAATTTATATGAAAAGAAATTGAAATCTAAACTTCGTGACTTGGTTGGACAAGAGATTAAAGACTAGAGAGGCTGGTTCTTTTGACTTTTGAACTCACTCAAACTCACAGAAGGGTTTTCTATTGAAATATTTGGCCGGAGTTTGATTAGGGTTTCTATTTCTCTCTATCTTATTTTCTCTCAGAAGTGCAAATGATCAAACGATTGGAAACGTTCACTAGTTAGTCTTTATTTATACTATACTAGGAAGGATCTGAAAGGGTTATACTAGATGAATGGTTGAGATTAAGTCTAGCATTAACGATGTAAATCTTACTTCTGAAGATGGGCCGCTATTAAAAGCATTTTAATTGGTTCTCTTTGATATCACAAGGATTGAGGTAAAGACATGCGGACCGTAGAT
Source organism: Sambucus nigra (assembly GCA_949130495.1). Taxonomy (NCBI): domain Eukaryota; kingdom Viridiplantae; phylum Streptophyta; class Magnoliopsida; order Dipsacales; family Adoxaceae; genus Sambucus; species Sambucus nigra. The sequence goes on along the minus strand of OX422217.1, from coordinate 235,841,364 downwards.
AACAATTGATCCAATGGACAGGATTACGTATTAAGGTTGTGAGAGTAAACAAACACTAATCCAGTCGCTCACTGGTCAACACGCGTAAGGCAGGGATGAGCCTTCAAACGCGTGTTTTGAAGTTTTGAACAATCTCATTTTCCACCACAGAAGTCTCTACTGATTTCAGATCCTACCCAAGCAAGGTTTTAGGAAGAATAGGAAATTATAAAGCAACCCACAGCATTATTAAAGCCAACTTTTAAATGTTTAAAAATGTTTTATAAATTCCTAAAAATTATTTAACATATCCCAAAAATTATTAAAAAATCATTTTTATGGGAATTAACACACACACCCCTAAATTATAGTGAATGCAATGAATGAATGCAATCCTAGGTGCACTATTGGTATTCTACCTTTGAGACTATTAGAGGAATTGATATGTAGTGTCTGAGGCTCTTTGGTTGACTAGGAGATGACTCAATTTTGTCACTATTTCCAAACTAGACAAGCACCTATATAAGTAGACTCAAGTGAGTCAAAGATATAGGGTGCTTCATCGGCCTCTATTCGTCCCTCCTATGATAAGTCCAAAAACTTCCTTCGTATCTTTGTTTGAACAGAAGATGAAAGAACTTGCGGTCAAACCGCACCTAAAATTTCTCGATTAACTCCTTATCTACTTCCTTATATGTGGTGATTGTTTCCCCCCACGGCAACATTGCTCTTACGAGCAAAAAATTTAAACCAAAATTTAAATCCTTGGTGCCACTGGAATCCACCATACGCTTTCCTTTGGATTATCTCCTTCCATTGGCACATCACATTTCCTATCTTCCTCTAACTCTTATATATTACTCTTCAAAAGAGTCTCTCCGACTTCCCCCTTTACAAACTACGCTAGGTGAGTCTGAATTCGCACCACCGTTCTCTACGACGATGCTTGGGAAAACTACTACGCCTTAGTGATTATCCTATTGTCATCTGCCTGAACAATAATCTTGGTGACTCCTATCGCGTCATCGCTCCTAGAATACTTCATGAATTCTGCTGAGCTCTACTCCGACAGGCCTTCTAATGGCCCTAGCTGGTTGCCCTATATTGTTTGGTGTACGAAACCTAACCAAACTCACATATGATTCGTATCAACTATACTTAATTGCAGGATAACGTAAACGTGCGTATGAAGAGGAATACAACAATCCTATGATAGGGCACTATATCAAAGAATGCTACACTGAAATTGTAGCTGGACGCACAGATCCTATAGACACTAGAACCTGATGCTCTGATACCATATGTAACACCCCGACTAATTTAATCACGGGTGATCAGTTCTTTATTAAAATAAATAGGAATCACATATGATTCATTCTTAGCATCACTGTCGAAAACTATTTAAGCTACTAACCACCTATGTTAAATTAAGTCTGTGTAAAACTTTATCTTGTTATTAACTCAACAACATGCGGAATAAATTTAAATCAACCAAACCATCCACATACAAATATACTGAACAATCACATGATAAATATATAAATGAATGATACCGAGTTAACCATCGGTTCTTAAATGATAAAATCCATTAATAAGTCAAACATAAAAATTGAGTCCACCAAAACAAATAAATAACTGAGATACTGAAATAGTCTGAAGGGAGACATGCCCAAATGAATACTGAATAAAATTCCTACACTAGGAATTAAATGATATAAACGTCTATAGCAAAGTCCTGCAAGCTTCCACATTTGCTGCAGCTACGCATCCCCGAATAGAATCTTCAAGTTGGGCATCCCTGTGGTTGGACACCTAAAATTATTTTACAAAAATATTTTGACACAGGTCAGAGTCCAAGAAAACCTTTTGAAAATATTTAGCAAGCAATCAAGGGAGGAGCTAGGATTATATGTTGGGGTGGGCTACGATTTTTGTGAGTGGGAGAGAAATTAATGACTAAAGGCGGGGGTTCAGGGGAGCGAGCCCTTAAGCCAATTGTTTTGTGATTGTATTTAAATTTTTATCAAATTTTTAATAAAATATCCACAATTTTTAACAAATCAAATACACTTTGACAATAGCATATATAGACAACAAAATACACACTAACCTAAATATTTAACAACATAAAACAAAATCACCTTAAAATTTCTCAAATATATTTGGTACATTAACGTTGACAATAATGTTGGGTTGGTACAATGAGATTTGGACCGAGCTACTTCTTTAATTTTTGTAGGTGGTGGGTTGGCTTAACTCTCTCTAGCAAAAAATAAAAATTGACCTGGGCTAGAACCCGGGTCTTCCACCTTGAATCCGGCCTTGGGCTTGTTTAATGAGGATTACATGCCCTCACAAATGGTGGCAAATGATGATTTTCCATCTTTTAAGGGTGGGAAAAAATCTTTTCAAATTTCACGCGCATGACCTTATTTTGCCATCTTTTGGTTAAACTTTCCCTACATCACAACCCCCAAAACATGCTCGACTTAATTATACAATGCATATGGAAAATATACAAAACATTCATCTAATAAAATGCGTATTGCATTATTTTTTGAGATATTTTTATGTAACCACGTTATAAGGAAATAATATATAAAATATTTTAGAAAATCACAATTTCAACTCGAAAAGTGAGATAATTACCATGGTAAATTATAAATTTTCTTGGCCTAATATGAACTAACAAATAACAAAATGTAAAAAATACGGGTAATTTTACCTTAGTACTTTACTAATTGTCATAATTAGAACTTTCTACCTTCTTAAAAAAATTAGGACTATAGTCCTATTTTATTTTTAATTCTTATCCTCGGATGTAATAGCAATGCAAAAGTTCACAAAATCTTTATCAATTTAATACATAATGAAAGAAAGAGGCAGTTACATATCCCCCCCTGATTCCAAACCTTTGGAACAAAAAATTTAAGAGTACAACATGTTTAATGAGAACCTCATATTTTAGAGTAGACCAAAATACCCTCTATCATACTAACACAATATTAATTCTTTCCATCTCTACCTTACCCCCCCCCCCCATATCTCTGGTGATACTCCGTGAACTCCTACGACATCCCGTGAATTGCGGTGACACTTTGTCGAACTCCAACAGTACTCCAGTAACTCTGACAGCACTCCAGCGAACTCCGAAGATAATCAGGTGATACCTTAGTGACTCTGGCGAGTACACGAAACATAAATTTCACTTCGGCGGTGCTCCAGTGGAAATTTCAGATTTTAAAATTAAATATCTTTCATGGATCTCTTTTGATAGATCTCGTCGGGAGCTTTCCAAATATACAAATTTTGTCTCAAACGGACTTATAGTTTGGGAGATATTTAATTTTAAAGTTTGCACAGAAAAAACAAAATAAGGAGAAAGGGCAAGTCTTTCCAGAAAAATATGATTGAGGTTGATGAGGGGGTTCTCACCAAACATATTTTACGTTTGGGCTAATTGTTCTACACATTTAACATCAAGAGGGATCATTTAAAAGTTCTAAAAGAAAACAGTCCAAGCATCTAATAATAACGCTATATTAACAGCATATTGGGGACAAGTTTTGAACACTAAGATATGCATCTTTTTTAAATCGGAAGAGGTTTTGTATGGATACCACGAATCTTCACACACCTAATATATGAAAGGCACATATCTCGTCTTTCCAAAGCGTGCCCCTCTAAGAGTGTCATTGTTGTACTCAAAATCCAATTATGCCAATTATTGAGGCTTTAAAGGAAAAACCACCCATTCAAATAATATCTTTCACTCACAACACTATAGAATGTCAGAAAACCTGGTGAATACAAGAAATTCCCTAACATCATTTTCCCTTTGACATTTCATGTAACCAAGCATAACATCTAACTAACCAACGAGTAAGTTCCTACCATGAATAATTGATAGGTTCAACAAAGCTCATTACAATAACTTAAAGCATATTATGACATTTCCTCAATTTTTCAGATCCAAAAGCCTACATCCGCACCTTTATTTTTCTTGCTCCAATTTGATCTTTCCCTACTAGATTCTTTCGTCCTCAAATCCCCTAGATTTCCTACACTACCATCATCTTAAACAAAATAAAGAACACACAAAGTAAGAAATTAACATTTTGTGGCTATCATTAATCGTTGTTTTTTAAGTAGACTCCGTTCTCAGGAGAAAATTGGAAGAAATAAAAATGAAGGAAATGTTGAAGGAAACATTTTCCTTAGTTTTCTTTAAAGAGAAAAGTGGAAAGGAGAAAAAGTGGAAGGTAGGAAAAGTGGACGAATGAATTTTCTTTCCTAGCCCATCAAATTGTATCACCCAAAAAATGGAATGCAAAGTAGAAGGAAAGAGGAAGAGGGAATCACTAATTACTAAAATAAACATTATTGCTATAACGTTTTCCAACAAATAAAATTAATTCATAGTGTTTGAATCTAAAATATAATTTGTCAGACTTGTAAATTTTATTTTGGGGAAAATGTATAATCAACCTTAAAGTTTAGGGTGCTTTTCAATTTTACACTCGATGTTTTAAAAGTTGCGATATTAACCCTCATGTTTATAATTTGTGAAATTTTACACCTCCATTAAGATACATAACAAACAATGTGTCAAAATTTATTAAATTAACCAATATATGAGTGACACCTATGAAATTAAAAATATTTACTGTTGTATAAAATTAGAAATAAATAAAAATTTAATAGCAACTAAAATCCATCCGTGATAACCCCCTATTAAAGTTGTCCCGAATAATTCGGGCATGATAGTGATTGAGAATGCCAAAGGAGAGCTAGTTCCCCAACGTATCACCGCCAGGTGGCGCGTTTGCATTGATTATCGAAAACTCAATGCGGGAACTAGGAAAGACCATTTCCCTTTGCCATTTATTGATCAGATGCTTGAAAGAGTAGCGGTCCACCCTTACTATTGCTTCCTTGATGGTTATTTCGGATATAACCAAATTGAGGTTGATGTACTTGACCAAGAGAAAACGACCTTCACTTGCCCTTTTGGTACGTTTGCCTACAAACGTATGTCGTTCGACTTGTGTAATGCACCCGCGACCTTTCAAAGGTGCATGTTGAGTCTATTTAGCGACATGTCGAGAGAGGACTTGAAGTGTTCATGGACGATTTCAGCGGTTTTGGCACCTTTTTCGATCTTTGTCTTGAAAAACAGGAAAAGGTACTTACCCGGTGTGTGGAAAAGAACTTAGTGCTGAATTGGGAGAAATGCCACTTCATGGTCACTGAGGGAATAGTTCTTGGCCACCTAGTTTCATCTGAGGGAATAGAAGTTGATAGAGCTATGATAGATGTCATAGTCGATCTACTCCCACCAAAATCGCTCAAAGACGTGCGCTCTCTCTTGAGCCACGCGGGGTTTTATCGAAGGTTCATTAAGGACTTTAGCTCCATCGCTAGGCCCTTAAGCAACCTACTCATGAAGGACACCCCATTTGAGTGGACGGAAGCATGCTAAATCGCTTTTGAAAAACTTAAAACCATGCTTGTGTCCGCTCCCATCATGCTAGTTCCGGATTGGTATTTACCATTCGAACTTATGTGTGATGCTAGTGATTATGCGATAAGGGATGTTTTGGGCCAAAGGAAATACAATAAGGCTCATGTCATCTACTACGCTAGCCGGACTCTTACTGGACCACAACTCAATTACTCCACTACAGAGAAAGAGTTGCTAGTGGTAGTCTTTTCTCTTGACAAATTTCGGTCCTACCTTATCGGTTCTCCCATCACTTGCTTCACCGACTACGCGGCATTGAAATACCTATTTGCAAAGAAAGATGCAAAGCCGCGCCTCATAAGATGGATCCTACTCCTACAAGAGTTTAATCTTTCCATTAAAGATAAGAAATGAGTAAAAAACATCGTTGCCGACCACTTATCACGGCTTTTGTCCGACGTACCTAGTGATCCAATACCCATAGACGAATACTTTTTGGATGAGAAACTCTTTGCTACCTCTTCTTTGCCCTGGTTTGCCGATATCGTGAACTATCTTGTCACGGGAGTCGTCCCTCCCGATTGGACACCGCAAGATAAGAAAAGGTTTATTACTTGGTCGCACATGTTTTTCTATGATGATCCATTTCTGTTTAAATATTGCGCCGACCAAATCATCCGACGTTGTGTACCGGATGACGAGATCCTGAAAGTTATCCAATTCTATCATTCGAAAGCTTGTAGAGGCCACTTTTCGACGGAAAAGACGACCGCTAAAATTCTGCAATGCGGCCTCTATTGGCCCAAATATTCCGGGATGTGAACAATGCTTGTAAATCTTGCAATAGGTGCCAAAGTATGGGAGCTATTACCTGACGAGACATGATTATTCTTACCCCATACTCATTAATGAGATATTCGACTGTTGGGGTATTGACTTCATGGGCCCTTTCCCCCGTACTTTGGTTTCCTATACATCCTTGTCCTGGTAGACTACGTTTATAAATGGCTGGAAGCTATAGCTATCAAGACTAATGACAATAAAGTGGTGATTAAGTTCCTACAGGAACACATACTTTCCCGCTTCGGTGCTCCGAAGGCGATAATTAGTGATAATGGCATGCACTTTTGCAATAGGCCATTCGCTAAGCTCATGAGAAAGTATGGTGTCGTTCACAAGGTTGGAATGACTTATCACCCATAAACAAATGGGCAGGCCGAACTAGCAAATCGGGAAATCAAGAGCATTCTTGAAAAGACCGTCAATCCTACCCGAAAAGATTGGTCACTTAGATTAAACGATTCGATATGGGCCTATCATACCACATACAAAAATCCGCTCGGCATGTCCCCATTCCACTTTGTGTATGGAAAACCTTGCCATATCCCTGTGGAATTAGAGAACAAGGAGTATTGGGAAATTAAGGAGTTGAACTACGCCATGGATAAGGCCGGTGAAGCTCGCAAGCTTCAATTAAATGAGTTAGAAGAGATACGCAATTATGTGTACGAGAACGCAAAAATTTCCAAAGAACGGATGAAACTCACTCATGATAACATCATTCGGCGCAAATAGTTTCTTTTCGGACAAAAAGTGCTTCTCTATAATTCCCGACTTCATCTCTTTCCGGGCAAGTTGCGGTCACGATGGTTTGGCCCATTCGTTGTAAGGAATGTTTTCCCTCACGGAGCTGTCGAGTTAGATGATTTAAAAGGGGGAAATACATTCAAAGTAAATGGAAAATGCCTAAAGACATATCTAGAGGCGTGCGTGGAAGAAGTCGACACCGTTTGGTTGTCGGACCCCATTTACGGGGTCGATTGAGCTGACAAGAGAGGTCGTTGCACCCCCGACGCGTATAGGGTGAATTCTTATGTATACTAGTTAGGCTTCGTTAGATTAGGGTGAGTCCGTAGGTAGCTTACGAAAGAAGAGGGGTTAGATCACGCATTCCAACATGATATTTATGAGGGCGTCAAGAAATTCAAGTGGGAAAATAAGTGGAAGAGTCTAGAAAAGTGAGAGAATAGGATTCCTGAGTAACAGACTGAGACAAGAGGTTCTATCACAAATGGAACCGAACCGAATCCCCAAGCCGGATCGGTTCGGTTTGGGAAAATCGAAAAAAATAAAATCCCCAGAACCGAACCGAATCGCCCCTGAACCGGATCGATTCGGTTCCTGCGATTTTGCTTCTTCCCGAGGAACCCATTCACCCCCCTATCCCCTCTCTTCCCCCCATTCTTCTCATTTTCCCTCCAACACAACCACCTCCTTTTCCCTCCAAAATTCCCCACCCACACCCCTCCTAACCACCTATATATACCCTATCCTCCTTCCTTTTTCCCTCACACCTCCAACTCTCTCTCTCCTTACAAACCCTAGTCCTCCCTCTCCTAAGACTCAGATTTCCACAATGGCCAATCCCGCTCTCCAGCCCAAAATATCTATAAACCGAAGTTCTGCCCCACGGAAATGGGCAATACCGCTCCTATATGGAGCGAGTATGGTGTGACCGCTTCTTCAGTTTCGCCTGCCAATTGCACATTGAGCGGGTGGTCAACTGGGACGAGCTGCCTCGCCCCGTCACAACCCTTTTTCACTGGAGAGGGTGGACGCAATACTTGCAAGAGCCTCATCCAGTCGTAAGGGCGGACGAAGTCCGGGTTTTCTATGGCACTCTCGTCCGCACGGGTGACTTTGCGTGACAATCATTTATTGACGGCCGCCCTATTCCATTCACCTTAGCCATCCTCGCCCGCAAGCTTGCGGAAAAGGGTGTTCCCCACCCGGACGTATACGATTACCAAACCAAAGCTCCAACCATTCCTAAATAGCAGTGCATTGATCGTCTCGCGCCCAATGACTTTTGGGACCGGGGTACGTTACCCGTTGGCCGTCTCAATGACAAGGCGCGCATCACGTTCCATATTGTGCGCGCCAATTTTCTTCAAACTTCCAATGACTCGGCGATGCGCCCTCGCCAAGAGACCCTTGTGTACCATCTGTTCGACCTCGATTTTACCCTCAACCTTGCCAGGATGCTTTACGCAAATATCATTTTTGCAGCCTGGGAGCACAAAGGTGTGGTCCCCCTCCCATATGCCCGCCTCATCACGTCACTCTTAGTCGACGCTGATATACAGCCACCCCAAGCTTTCCCCCGTCTCCCGAAGCCCATCGGAAAGACATCCCGCACGAGGAGTCCCCAGCAACGGGCTGCCATTCGAGCAGCTCGGGAGGTGATCAATTTAGAGGAAGAGAAAGAAGTTCAGGTTAAAGAGCCGGTGGCGGATGACATTGAAATGGAAGGGACTGAAGAGGAAGAATACAATGAAGATGATGACTCGGATTTCGAGCCCCCGGGTGTTGATTTCGATAGACGGCTGCCAGTGATGGAATCTCATTTTGACGGGTTCATCACCCAATACAACCAAGATCAAGCCGCCTATTGCAGGGACCAAGAGGCTTATCGGAGAGACACAAGGATTATGCACCAACTACAAGCCCACCTCTATGAGCTCAATTTTGGCGGTCCCCCACCATCTTTATTTTATGATCCCTATGATCTGCGTGCACCCAGGCCCTCCAATCATCCCCCTCAATAAAGCCCATGCCTGTTTCTGCTGTGTTTGTTACTTGTGTATGCGTGAAATGATTATTTACTCAGTGTTTCTTATATGATTTCCTTTATCCTATGTAACACAGTTGTTCTTTCTATATATAAAAGCTGCATTTCTGTTTCATTTGCTTGTTTTATTCTTCCGCACTTTTAATTCACTTTGAGTTAGATTTTAGTCCTTTTTTCTTGAGGACAATGCAAAAGTCTAAGTTAGGGGGGTCACAAGTGTGTATTTCTAAAACTTCACAAATTTTCAAAAATGCCCAAAAATTTCAAAAAAAAAAAAATCATAAAACTTTGAAAAATCCAAAAATATTTTTGTTCAAAATAAATAAAAATTGGAATTCAAATTTTTCGAAAATATCATTAAAAGTCGGTTTAAAGTCTCAAATTGTAAAAACACAATACAAAAAGGCAAAATTGACCAAAGATGGAAATTGTACGAAAATTGACGACTTAACGAATAAATGTGGAGATTAACAAACCCGTTGAGATTTCGAGCCTATCGATCTTTTTGTGTTTTTAAAATCAATGCGAGTTAATTGTTAACTCAAAGTTCTTTTCAGCGCCAAGTCGTTGATGATCTCAATTCTTTCATTCTGATCAGTTTTGATAAATGTGTGTGATATTGCCGTACAAAGCGCGCTACAAATCTCTAAAGTAAATTCATCTCGAAATGCATATGGTAAATTAATAAGTAATTCGTACAATGAAGTAGGCCACCGCTTGTTACCCAAAAATATTAGCAATAAAAAGATGTGAAAAATTATCCCTTTGATAACCCAATTGAGGCGAATAATTTTTCCTTTTCGTTTGGTAACTCGAAAAACCCAAATATCCCGGAATTGTGAAAAATGAAAAAATTCAGAATTTAAGTCCAAAAAGGGCATAAAAAGGGGCAAGAAAAAAAATAGAAGAATGCTCAACAAAAAATAACAAGAAAAGAAAAGAAGTGAAAAGCGTAAAAATTAGAAAAAAAAAAGAAGAAGAAAATGAGCTCAAGCCCGGAAAAGCATTAACGGACATCATAAGCAAAATTTTCCAATTCCGAAATTCTTAACCTTTTTCCAATTTTACCCAATACACCTTTTACCCAAAAAAGTCCTAACCGAGTTCAAATTACGAAATTAGTTACCGCGTGGAGAGTTAAAACACAAAAGATAATAAAAGAGATAAAACGTACATATAAGAGGCAATGTTCCCATGTTTCAAACCATATTCTGTTGATGAGATCCAATCACTATAAATTTCCTTCTTTCTACATGTATGCGTGAACTTAGTTCCACTACATTTAATCTTATAAATCATGCATACTAAGAGAATAGCCACATTCCGAGTGATTCGTTTGTAAGAGCTGTGACACCCCGACTAATTAAACACCGGGTAGCTACTCCTTTATAAAATTAATTCAAAATGCCAAGTTGGCTCAGTTAACAGCATCACTATCGAAAACATTTTATTATTACCAACCACCTAGTATTTAAAAAGCAAGTGCCAAATTTTAATTTAAAGTCTGATTAACATGCAAGTATAATGAAGAAATAATAACACCATTCACCATAATGAAGTAATAGAATAACCGTAACATGATATAAATTAAACTGGAGGAAAAACTCCTCATAATACAATCTCACAACTGAAGTAAGTAATGAAATACTGAATACTGAAATGAATACATGCCAACGTCTGAAAACTGAAATGGAAATGTATCTAATAGAACTTGGGCGACATGCCCTACAACTGAGGAATAATGAATAAGGGGTCCAAATAATATAAGCGTCTAAAAGCAAGTCCCTGTAGCTTCCACAAGCAGCTACAGCTCGTCATCAGAATGGAAATCCTATGCATGGTGACCTTGTGGCTGGGCACCTAAAATGGTTTTACAAAAAGATAGATTTGAAAGCAAACGGGTCAGAGCCCGAATGTGGAGATATTTTAAAAACCTGCAAGTGCTTTAAAAACATTTAAAACAGTATATGCAAAGTACATGTTAGGACGTGCTCTCACATGATATACTCACCTCTCGTCTAACTGTGCACTCCTAACGTTCCTGTACCCATTCGTGTGTTATCTCATAACTATCTAAAGAGTTTCTAACACTTCTACTCGGTTTTCGTTAAATTTCCAACTTTAAAAATTAAATAGAGAGTTCTACTTTAATTCCCGGATTCACAATTATTAACAATACCAAAAAGATCTCTTTTTATCTTTCAAAACATTACCATAATTATACTCACAATTTATTATAGTAAATTCCTTCTCGATTAACCGTATATTTTCACATCATAAATATACAATACAAGCACCCAAAGGCTAAGCTGCGGTGCACACATACTCTGCTATCCATCCCGGTACATCACGTACATAAGGATTACAAATTCCGAATCTCTCAGGAATTGTTGGAATCAACACCACACACATAAATGGAGGCGAACATAATTCAATCATATCCATGGTCACGTACATACCTACGCTCCATAGTCAGCTGGCTTATTAACTCACAATTAAGTCATTCTCTTGAATTATGTCCTCTAGGCACCAATCTAAATCCGGGCAACACAAGGATAAGAAGGTCCTAAGCGAACGTAACCTCCGTGATAGCAAGTATGGTAGGTATGTCATACACATAAGATTATATACTAAGCATTCACACATCTTAGATATTTCAATATTAATAAGGGTATTCTCTACATCATTATACCAATATTCCCAATTCATATATTTCAAGTATCCCGACAATATATAAATTAAATAGTCGACACGTCTCACGTCGTAATATTTTAAACTTAAAACCTGTCTCGAATAGACTATTAAGTTCCCATGATTCCCTCATATAACATCGTTATACCTAAGGTCCTTACTTCTGCCCCAAACCTTATTTCATCAAATTATTCAAATTTGTACTATCAACCCAAATATTAACTCACATAACGAATTTCATTAATTTAGAATAATTCCTCAAATTAAATTCTAATTAAAGTCCAATCTCATAATCATGCCTACTGGTCTTCCTTAAAGTTTAAGGGTAATCACAATGTCTCCAACAAAATTATCCAAGGGTTATCATCATTAAAATTCAATTAAGGAAAACTTTATTCATTCTGGGAAGGTCGATCGATCGACCTTGACCTTCGATCGATCGATTGTGGTCGATCGATCGACTGATGAATGTCGATCGATCGATTACACAGGTCTGATACGGACTGCTTCGTTTTGCAGTTATAGTTTCGTCCCAATTCACCATTTTTAAGCATGAAACTTCAAGATAAGGTCACTATAACGTTATACTAACATCCTATATCAGTAATAACATTCTAAATCCCATAATTCATCATTTAAAGGCTTACTTTGGATTAAAACTACATCAAAAATTTCCCAGATTTCTTCCATTCAAGAACATCATTAAGTTTCTTCTAATTCTACCTTTTGATCATTAAGGTTCTGTTTTCAACATATAATTTCGTCCAGAATATACTACATGCAAATCCTACATAAATCATGGCTTTTACCTTTCAATTCATGGGTCTAATTTAACTCCAAAAATCAATTTCGAAAATTCCTAAACATGGAAACATATCTTGAATTAAAAGGGTTTAAATCACTTGCCTTAATTATCTCAGAATTTGGTGTAGAATCTTTGTGACAAAGTTGTTCCTTCTCTCTCTTTTCTGCAGAATTCTTCCCTTCCCTCTTTCTCTCAAGTTCTTCTCAAGGTTCCCTTCTCTCTCTCTCTCTCAAGCTTTTCCCAAGGTTGAAGATAATGGAGAATGGAGGTGTGAAATGGTTTGTGGGAGTTGAATTGCTATATCAACTTCTCCCGTAGCCCATAATGACATATAGTGGGGTTAGTGGGTTAAGTGGGTTAAGGAAATAGTCAGCTTATTAATTCCATTTTCGTCACTTTTTAATTCCCAAAAATACAAATTACCAAATTACCCCTTAAGATGTCGGTATGGCCCACAAATATCCCGGGACCCAAACTAAACTTCCGGCTAGTGTTTTCTGACTATCTCGACCCTTCCGGACGCGTTGGCGCACTCAAAACGACCATACGGTTAATGAAACTAAAATTCACTTTTTAATTATGTAGCACAATATCATGACGTGGCGGTCACACGCGTCAAGTAAAATTCCCAAATTGCCGTATTTATAACTCACGACAATATCAATATTACCAATATTCATATAATGCCAAGTATGCACATTATAATAAAATACTAACTCACATCTCGTTAATATTATTATCCGGATTAATTTCCAATTAATAAACATTTAATTCAATTAATCCCCAAACCAAAAATAAATAACGCAGAAAATACGGGGTATTACAAGAGCATCCCGTGAGATTTTGAAATCAAAGTGAATTTTCGAATAATTAACGTAATGGTCAATCGGTGGAAATCCGTGGTTAAATTTTTTGGCTTTGCACACATGCACTATGATTTGAGACTCTTGAACATGACTTAATGATGACTATTTTCTGGGAAAGTTGAATTATACAATTTTTGCATATTTTGAGTTTCTTTGAGTCGAATTTTGTGGGTATATTCACTGCAAACCCTCATGAGATACCACTCGTCCTACTAGGGTAACCTAGGGGTTTAAAGGCTTGTTGCATACGCTAAATGCGATCGCGTACCCGCGAAAGAGGTATCCTATCCCATTTATGAGCTAGACTATGTTTTGATTCTTTTACATTGCTCGGGACGATCAACGTTCTAAGTTGGGGGGTTTGATTAGGCATAAATTCTTCCCATTTATCCCCGTAATTTAGAGAGTTTTATCTCTACGCGCAATGTAATTCAAGTGGATTTATATCATATCTTCGATAATTGCATGTTTCTAACGAGTATGTCGAGTTTCGTGTGTTCATCATCTATTTTGTAGGTGTTCGGTGTTCTAATCAAAGTTCTATACCAAAAGCTTCAAGGAAACACAAGAAAGTAAGGTTTCTGCGAAGACTGATAAAAGGGAATCGAACCCAAGGGAGGAAAAACGAACTGAATCCCTCATGGGCAAAGCTTCTGTAAAGGATGGAAAAAGGGAACCGAACTGAACCGAATCAATGGAAAAACAAACCAAATCCACCTTGGATCAACTTCCTGTGAAGAGATGAAAAGATAGAACCGAACCGATGCTGGCAAATAACAAACCGATCCCATGCTTGAAGAACTTTCTGTAAAGGCTACAAAAGATGGAACCGAACCGAACCAATTATCCGGATCAGTTCTATTCTCAAATTTTTGAATTTATCCACTTGTAAAAATAGAGTCCTATTTGGTTCAAACTCTTGTATTTCGTAGTTAATAAATTGTAAACTCCTCCCAAACGTAAGGGAGAGGCTTCTAATTCCTGAAGGAAGCTTTGTAATTCATTTTTAGAAGGAGAAGAATAAAAAACCCTAGTTACATTCAAGTAAAAGCATTCTAATTTCTGTTTAAATCTTTGTTCTAGTTTCTTGTTCATCATTAATTTCATATTTCTTCATATTCATTCATCAATAAAAATGTTTTATTTCATTCCTATCGTGTTGTTTTCAAATTTTCACATGTCCGGCTAGATTTTAAAGGTCGGGGTACATGAACTCAACCTGATGATTTAGTTGCATGTGTATAAAATTAATCCTCTGAATTAAATGATTTATTATGACCGTATTGCATAGAACGCAACAATTGTAGGTCTTTGGATCTCGTTTGTTTTAGGGTAACCGGGATGCTTCAGAATGCAATTCGAGTTAACTATCGCAATATTGATTTACTCGTCCTCTGATTAAGTATGTTGCGGGCTTGAACCTCGTATACGTAATGCTTGGGAGTACTAAATTCTGGGTCTAATTAATCACTTAAATTTACAATTAGTTTTATACCATCATTACACTAGGGTTGAGGGATTGTATTCCCGTCCTATTTTCTTCATCATATAGTTTAAAGTTCAAACCCATCATCATCAGTAATTTAGAATAGTTGCATTCCATTCATATTTTATTTCATCAGTAAACCATTTTCAAATTCTCATTTAGTCATAGCCAATTCCCAAAACAAATCATATTTTCCTTGTTCTTTAGAGTCAAATTTAGGTTTCCTTTGTCAATCCAACGTCGTTACAATTCCATTGTCCTATTTCCTTGTGGATACGATCCCGACTTACCGGGTTTATTACTAACGCGACAGGCTTGCACTTGAGCCTAGAGAGTACGCACTTCTGAGACACATTCTTAGTCACGTCATAAGTCGTTTAGAGAGAGAGAAAAGTGAGCACCCTAGACACACCTTGGCAGGCAGCCAAACACACCAACCACCCTCAAGGATCTCTGTCAAGTATTAAAATCTTCGTAATAAATGAAAATGGTGGGTGAGTGAACTCTGGTTTGTAATAAATCTCTCTTGCTAATGTATTTTCTCTATAGCAATAACTTCTAAACTCCTAAAAAAAGAATATCTCCTCCTCAAAAGTGGTTGAGGCCCTTAAATAGCCCCCACCACTCCCGAGATAACTCAGTCATTAATAAATGTGAAAAGACATCCCTCATACTTTATGTCACAACATTAAATGCTTGATGGACTAGTCATCTCCATGTCATACACATTAAATGCAACATGCCTTTTGCCTAACCACTGTGCGTTAGAGGGCTGTCGTCACAGAGGTGACTCACCAACTATCTGACAGACCCAAATACCATGGTGGTTTACTCAAGTGTAGATTTGACATTGCCTAACTGGCTATTGACATCTCATAAAGCAGATGTGATATTAAGTAGAGGGTTGTTTGGTTCACAACTTAACGCTCAATGGAACTTAAAGTTGCTTTGCCCAAGGTTCCACGATCAAGGTCCTTTGGTGTTTTACTAGGTGTATCGAGGATGGTAAGGAAAATACCTAATGGTGCCTCACTTATCAATCCTCCAAACTAGGTCCCTCTGACTTTCCCACGGTGAGGTCGTTCGATAGAGCATGAAAGCTCTCCCAGGCCCTGCCAGGCCTGGTCTCTCGAGAGTACTGTTCGACCTCACACGAAATATCATTTTAATCATTACAACTCAAAATCAATATAAATAAAAGATAAAACATGACTAAGTAAGGAAACATGACTAAAGGGTGAGATCTCTCGACTAGCTTCTTTGCTAGAAGATCCCTCTAGGCTGCCACGCTGAGCTACCTCGCTTGAGTTGCATCACTGCCTCACTGAGATGCATTTCTTACCTTACTGAGCTACATCTCTTTGAGCTATGTCGTTGCCTTACTAAGATTCTTTGCTTGCATTACTGAGTTGCATCGCTTGAGCTGCCTCACTAAGCTGCATCGCTGCCTTAATCCATTGAGTTTGTTGTGTTAGCTGGGGGATCAACTCTAATCTCGAGATTATCTTCAAGCCCCCTACATTTACCCCTTCGTGGAGAGATTTTTTATGGGAATAAGAAATGTCTGCACAAAAACTTCTCAACCCGAGGAACCTTGGTGTCTTTATCGTCGTTATGGCCTTTACCGCTATCGCTAGTAGGAAAAAGTAAAATTCTCCCTAATGTACCTGAACTAGAGTGTAGCGGATTATCGGCGATTGATGAAAGGACATCATCAATTTTTCCTGTTGCTAAGCTTCAACCCTTCTGTCTTTGCTTCCTTTGCCTAATTCAAATTCTCTCGAAACACCTGCTGACTTTCTCAAATACCCGTTTTGACTCTTTGGAAGTAAAATTCTACCGTTTGTGCTGTTGTAGAGTATAGTTGTAGGTAGTGGGTTTTTTCAATAGGACTGCCCCTATCGTTGAGACTTGTGGAATTCTCCCTTGTAAACTTCTCTTTAGGAAATTATCCCCAGATGAAAGTACTACTCCGTTTGGGCTCTGTTATGTCATCATTTTTTCATGTTCGAAAAAGAAGAAAAATTCTCCCTGATGTATCTGAGTCACAATTAAACAACATTTGGACTAGTGACAAGGGGACGCTGTAGCTTTTTGAACCATTGGGACAACTTTTGTGTTGGGAGCGATTGGATATATCTGATAAACATTCTGGAGCCAAAACTCAAACTTCCCTAGGAAGAAAACCTTTCTATTCCTCTGCGTCACATCATTAATGATGTGGTGTTGTCTTTTCAACTGTCAGAACACTCCCCAAAGTGCCATGTGTCCATTTGAAATGATTATAGGCGGCTTTGCACGTGTGTTAGTGGGAAAACTTAAAAGACATGTTTAAAGGATTGCAAACGTTTATTTTTCAAAAACACTTAGCCATTTCTTCTTCGTCTTTTTCAAACTCCCAAGGCTTTTTTAGAGATAGAAAGATTTAATCCGTCATTGTTAACAAGGATTTATCTGGTTCTCTCCCTTTTATCATCTCTTTCACCGCCACTCGTGGTTGCATTCCTCCATTTTCCCCTCTCTCCGCTTCTTTAAGGTCTTCTTCTTCCACTATCCACTGCCATGGCCTCTTCCAGCGTTCCCAGTACGCCCACCGCTAGTGCTCCGCCTATAACCACCCTGAAGACCGCCTCCTTAGTGGAATCATCTCAATAACAACTGTGTTTTTATCGTCGGTCTCCTATCTTTGCAAAGATAATGAGTTCTCTGAGGGGTGCAGGACTTATCGTATTTCAGCCAAGTATGATGCTTTGCTGCCGGATGATGAAGACCAAGATTCCACTTCTTAGGGATATTTTCCTCTAGAGGGGACTATGAGGTTCCTTCTTGACATATGTGAATTCCCTTGGTCCCATATTGACTTCGAAGGACCTGGTGGTTCCCCTTCCCACTTTACTACTTGGAGCTCGTTTATGTAGACCACTTACTGTGATGCTCTTTCTAAGGTTGGTCTCTATCGAGCTTCCTGGTTTGGGGAGTTTAATCTCTCCAAACACAATGTTTCCCTTCAAATCTTGGTCTCCTGTTGGAACATTACAACTCACACATTCGTTGCTTCATGGGGAGAGTTCATCGTTAAACTTGAGGATG
This sequence comes from Sambucus nigra, assembly GCA_949130495.1. Taxonomy (NCBI): domain Eukaryota; kingdom Viridiplantae; phylum Streptophyta; class Magnoliopsida; order Dipsacales; family Adoxaceae; genus Sambucus; species Sambucus nigra. Next base: position 235,823,352 of record OX422217.1, on the reverse strand, counting down.
TTTGCGAGTTGCTTCAGCTTGAACCCATAGGGATTTTGGATTATCATGATGAGGCTTTGGACATCGAAGAGACAAAGGCCCAAGTATACTTGGATCAGACTTGCAGGAGGTGTATCCATACTTCCAATAAGGCCACTTTCACTCCCCTCACAAACTACTTCTATCGTACCAACCCCACTGCTGGATTTAGCCCAAGAAAAGGTACATCTCTTAAGTTATCGGCCTACATACTTATGATTCTATCTCATTTTGTCTATCCTGGCAAGCCCAATGATCAACCGTGTAGGGACTTAATTAATCTGTCTGTCCATTTGGCTAGAGGACATAAGCTTCCTCTGGCAGCCATGGCCTTAGAATCACTTTATACATGGTTGGACAGGACCTATCTGGATATGGAACGGTCCTCGGGAAGATATAAATGGGCTAATTTTGCCAATTCCATCATTTTAACTAGTTTTCTTTACTTCCGTTTTCTTGAGATATCTTCCAACCGTATTCCCCTTCGTGCTAGGGAAGTCATCAAGCACCATCGCCTTTTTTGCTTCCACAAGAAAGAGAGTATAAAGGAGCCTTTGGGCATTTTAATAAAACAAGCTGCTTCATGATGAGGCCCTATAGTGATGATTATTTTGCCCATACTTGGAATTTTTTGGTGCCGTAAATAGGGTGGTGGGGCCCACTTTGGAGGATCTTATAACGAAAGACCCTTATTTTGGTATCATTTTGGCTTTGAATCCTAGCTATCTGGCATCTTACATAGACTAGGGGTATACATCTGAACATTACAAACCCAATCATTATAGCCCTCAGTTTGGGTACAACCAAGGGGTTCCTCGACCAGTGTTTTAAGATTCTCACCCCAAGGCATCTTTCCCTGAGGCCTATGCCTTTTACACCATGTCAGATGCTTCCATGATCTTCTCAACCGTTAGTGGGCGTGTTACCATTCCTGCACTTTTTAGGAAGGGGGATGTAACCAGTGATTTTGCGATGAAGTACTGACCAAAACAGATAGCCAAAATTCATGAATTCATCCAAAGTCCCTATATTTAGCCCGTTGTACAGAGTTTTCCCCCTTTAGAGCTGGGGCTGAAGGGGAATTCCATTATGGGAATTGAGTTCCCGCTCAGCCAAACATCGAAGGATCCTCTTAGAGAGCTACCTCCACACTGTCCAGTAATCCCCGTTGTTGCAGCCAAAGCTAAGAAAGCTTCAACACCTAAACCCCCAGCTAGAGGTACTTTTGTCGCTGCAGCTTCTGGTGAAGGTTCCTCATAACCCCTTATAAAAAACATAAAGAAGAGAAAGAGCGGAGCCTCTTCGAAGCCCAAGTCCCAAGCCCCTATAGATGCTTTTCCCATTACCTTCGTTCCTCCCAATGATGATGTGCCTGAGGAAATATAGGAGGCAGTTAAAAAGGGGGTAGAATGACTTCAATAGATATTTCGACAAACTGTGCCATCAGTTCCTCCTCCTGAGTTATTTCCCACTATTGTGGTGGATCCTACTGAAGGGACTTTGCGAAGGAAAATGGGTCCTTCAGATATTGGCGCTTCTGGTAAGAGGAAGAAAATTTGGGAACTAAGGCAAGTGAAAAAAAAGGCTTTATAGTGCAACCCACATTAGTTACCTCTACTCCTAGGAGTTCTATTTCTCCTTCTCCTGATGCAGTTATACCAGTTGATGATAGCCCTGAGACTGTAGCTGATTTTATCGAGAGGGATTCTCCTCTCACATCTCCTCCATCTTCACCCCTTGTCATACCATGACACTCTTCTTCTGAGCATGAGGTTAGTCTTCCCATACTTAGTTATTTTTAGCTTACTGAATTCTCTTCTCTTTTCTGACAGTTGTTCTTTCTTTCTTATTTTCATCAAGAGGTTGATGAAGAAAGGCCTTCTCCTCCAGTCAGCCCTTCGTGGGAGGACGCTTTGGTGCATCCATGACTGAATCATCTCCTCCCCCTTTGCCCATGATAGGTCTTACTTATTCATGTCATTCGGCCTCCATTCGTGTGGAGGAGGCTTCCTAGAGGCCTGCTGTGCTCGTTGAGTCTGTAGAGGTTTCCTCTCATCTAGAGGAGACTCTCCTAGCTTCTTCTAGTACACCCTCTTTGTCAGTGGTTCCTCTGGTTGTGATTCCAGTTTTACCAAGATCTCTCGAGGTAACAAGTTCTAAACAGTTCTAAATCTTTATTTTCTATCTTTTCTACTGTGTGAATCTTTTTATCCTCTTGATGTATCTCAGGTTGAGGTAGCTTCCTTTCTGGTTTCATCGTTGGCCAACATCCTTCTTCCACCTCTATTGACAAGACCCACCGATGTCGTTCCCCTTTCAGTCATATTACTGAGGTGAGTTAAGTATGAAGTGTGTCCCTTCTTTTTGAATTATTCCCCTCCTCTAACACTTAGCTTTATTTTTACAGCTTTCTTCAAGTCTTGTCCCGCCATTATCCTTTGGGATTCTACCAGTTTCTAAGGACACTATTTGCTCTTCTACTCATCCTGGTTCTTCTTTTTCCCCTACTAGATCTAGTGCATCTGTGTAAGGTACAATGGCTTCTTAAAGTTCTCCCCCAATACTGGCCTTAGTTCCTTTTGTTAACACAAGAGCTTCATCTAATGTTGAGGTTCCTCTAGCTGCGGTTCCTCTAGTTGAGGGTGCTATGGAAGCTTCTGAGGAAATGAATCTGACTTCAACAGTTCCTACAGTTATAGCCTCTTTAGTGACTCCCGTTCTTGCTCCAGTCATTGCTGAGGTATTTTTCTATTTTCTCTTCACTCCTTATTGTTTGTCCTTTATCTTGACAATGTACAATCTAGAAGAACCTCATTTTCAAAAATTCAAACTCCACCAGTAATAGTGACTTAACAATGTAAATCACTTGTTAAGATTTATCTTTTGTGAAATTCCACCAATAATGGTGACACCCATAACGGTGACTTAACAATGACAACCACTTGTTAAGATTTTCGTTAAACTCCACCAGTAACAATGACTTAACAATGATAAATACTTGTTAAAATTTTTTGTGAAACTCCACCGGTAACGGTGACTTAACAATGATAAACACTTGTTAAGATTTTTCATCAAACTACACCCGTAACGGTGACTTAACAATGATAAAAACTTGTTAAATTTTTTCATCAAACTCCACTAGGAACAGTGTCTTAACAATGATAAACACTTGTTAAGATTTTTCTTCAAACTTCACCAGTAATGGTGACTTAACAATGATAAACACTTGTTAACATTTTTCATTAAACTCAATGTAGACACCCTATTCTAGTACCCCCTAACCTCTCTTTAGGTCTCTAGCACCTCCCTTCATCACTACAAACGTAAGTCATACCCCGGGTACTGACCTAGAGGCCATCAGGCACTCTCAGGATCCATTTGACCAAAGGTCAAACTCTTCAGCTCGATTGAGACTGAATGAATTTTCAAATGGAACTGAAACCCCTTTATAACGGTCCGCCTCATTCACAATTCTGATTTACGATATGGACGAACGACCCGTTTTCCCCCGAAACTTGACCAGGAGGCCACCGGATGCTCCCAGTCTCTGTTTGACCAATTCAACTCATCAACTTAACCGAGTATAAATGAATCTTCAAAGGGTACTGAAACCCATTTCCAACGGTCTACTCCGGGACCAATTTTGACTTACGGTGCAGACGAACGATCCGTTTTACTCTGAAAGGTCACCGAACGCTTCCAGGCCCAGATTGACCAAAGTCAACTTCCCAAACTAAGTGAAACTCTTTGGAATGTCAAAGTACATCTCCTAACCTTTCCAACGGTGTATGTGATTCTGACTTACCATGCGGATGAATGATCCGTTTGCGTCCGATAATTCCCCGTCCAAAGGACCGACGAATGCTTTCGAGCCACATTTGACCCAAAGTCAACTCCCGAACCTGGTAGTAGTCCCAAAGACTTTCGAAGGTCTCTAAATCCTTTCTAATGGTTTTCCCTTTGCATAATTTGAATCAAAGGTTTGCTCTCTATGACCGATTTTTCGAAGGAGCCTGAAAGAGATTTCCAAACGACATGTTCCAAATCCTGCCTATCAGCAGTGTGCCTAAAAACACCTACCGATTGGCAGGACTAGGACTATGCCGATCGAAAATGCCCTGGGCCTATAAAAAGGAGGTCCTGACCTCATTGCAAAGGGACACAAGATCTGAAATCCATCACTCTCAGGGAACTCAGAAAACCCCTTTCGAAGTCAACGTGATTTCCACATTCAAATCCTTTCCCAACCTTCACTTTTCATCATCCTTTTCATCAAACTTGGTGAATTAACTAGTCTTCATCATCATCCAAGTGGAAGGGCTGCTCTCCAACATTCAAGATCTTCAAGAAGGTCCAATTTTCTCAACTCTCTCTTTAAATTCTCTTAAATTCGCATTAACTTATTTTATTACTTAACACTTTTATTCTCTCATTTTACATATCCTAATATACTTTTTATTTAGTATTATCGCACATCTCTTATTTTCATATAAATAAAACAAAAAAAACAAGAAAAAGAGGGTTTGTTCATAAATTCCAAACGGGAATTCTCATTCTTTTCTCACACATATAAGAGAAGTCCCCAGTTGGATTTATGGGATAAATCCCACCCCTTATTTTTCATAGGAACTACGTGGACTTTGATGCCTCTATAGGCTACGTAGGCATCTCGGGGTAAAACCCAGGGCTCGAGTCATATTCCTACTTTTCTCCTATTTTCTATTTTTATATATTATTTAACCTAATTCTCCTAAAATCTATATATTTACATATACATATATTCGTTCTTAGTGGAGTATTATTCCGTATGCGTTATCATTCCATTATAATGATCAACGCTAGGATAATCGCGTAAATCCCATTTTCTAATATTATTTTTGATGACTCTCTTTATCTCTTCCATGATGCAAGTCGATGATTCCTGTCTCCACTACATATACACATGCACACATATCGCGGGGAAATAAAGGAAATAACAACAATCCATGAGAGACCGCAAGGGCGGAATGGGTGCCTAACAGCTTCCCATTCCGTAACTTAGCTGCCAAACCCTTATCGAATCATTTTGGTTTCGTATGTATCAGTATGTCTTTGGATGCTGTCCTTCGAAACAGGATCCACCTTCTTTTGCCTATTTTTAGTAAATTAGACTGGCGACTCCATCTCTCTATATTTTTCACCTCACACATCGTCGACGCCGGTCGAAGTGCTCTCGAGAGGGATGCACGGGACAGAGATCCTCTCACCACGGAGACGACACCCCCTCCTACATCTCTCCCATCACGAGGATCGGGGATGGCCACATTGGTGACTCCGCTGGGGATTTTTCTTGAGGGCTATACTCTATTTACATGGGTGTTTTATTTTCTTATTTATTCCCCTATTTTTTATGTTCCCCTTTTCATGTGTACCTTATGCTTATCCTTCTATTCACACACTTGTAGGAGATTCTCCATGTACACTATACACCATGTGCACCTCAGATCACATATATCCACATGTTGCATGCATCACCCACACATACTTGGTATACCATTGGTACTTGTACTTTACTCCCTGTTTGGCATGATCAAGAAAGATTCTCTCATCATAAGATACTAATAAGAAAATCATGCATGATTCACACGATATCACCAAAGAGCATTATGATTAACCAAATTTTGTTCGGTAACTGGAGGGTCACTTCGTGATGAGCGCTGGTCCGGAAGGGCGCAGTTAGCCTAAGCGATATGACTCTCACCTTCCAATAGCCAAGTACCTTCGACGTATATCGAATGGCTCCACCGTATCGTACCACTTGATTGAAGTCATGACGGAAGGTATATCGCAGGGAACTCGTTCATGTATGCCGAGTATATTGAATTTTCTCTCACACATACCGTCCCTACGAGGTATATAGTGAGTCAATTCACGTACACTCAGGTATATCAAATGGCTTGTCCACACGTACCGATTGCCCTCAAAAGCAAAGACGTATATCTTGGAAGTCACGCCAAATGGGAGAACCCCTTTCGATTCACCCTACCAACTACATACCCACATATAGGTGTCAAGCCTAGGACACACATGTTAGATTGCCTCTTTCGACCCGAAACTCGGTTAAAATTTTGGGTCGACCTGCTGCCTAAAATTTTACGCATTTTTAAAACGGGACCCTTCCCGTGAGCCTGGTTACAATTCTAACCATAGCTTTGCATATGTTACAAACCCAAATTTTACAGGCTCAGGTCCTGCCCAAAATTTCATTTTGCATTTAGGATAATTTAATACAAGTGAGAACATAATAATAATAATCACGCTCAGACCCGTCTCCCAAAACATTTATCCTTTCTGTATCAAAAATCCAAAAACATTTCTCCCTTCTTCATCAAAAAGCCAAAAATATTTTGTCGTTCGATCTCAAAAAGAAGAAAAAAAATGTCAAAAATATTTTCATTCTTTATCTAAAAAATAAATCTCATTTTATGCCTTCTCAAGTCGATCACACGCCCTTGGACTAGCTCCTTATTAGCTTCGATCTTCAGTCAAATCACCCCGGAGTTTAGTCCATTCCCCTGCTACTTCTTTCGAGTCTGGAATCTTTCCGCTTTCCATGGAGAACACGGATCAAGTACCAGCTGTGCAACCAGATCTGACGGCAGTTTTAGCTCAGCTTGTGTCCAATATTGACAACCTCCAGACTGAGGTCTGAGAGATGCAACGAAACTAGGTTCCTATTCCTCAAGAGCCCGAGGCCCTATTCCTCGTGTTATGGGTCCACCCAAGCCTATTTGGGTTCTCGAATAGTATTAGCACGCTCCACAAGCCCCTTTTGCTAATGGGTCACTGCCTACCGAGCTTCCTATGCCAAACCTTACCCAGTCGGGGCTAACTTGCCTATGATTATTGATCCAAAAGAGGAAGAGTTGAACAAGGTCAAAGAAGATCTCAAGATTCTAACTAAGAAGTTCGACCAAGTCAGAATCTCTGGAAATTACATGGACTACACACACATGACTCCTTATCCTAAGGCGAGGTTACTCGAGAAGTTCAAGATGCTAAATATTGAGAAATTCGAAGGAAGTGGACCCCCGATTGTTCATCTTTGTAGTTATCACCGTTCTATGACTCTCCTAGGGGATTCTGAAGAAGTGATGGCCCAATTATTTTAGCAAACTTTGAAGGATAGCTCCCTCCGATGGTTTTTGTCTCTCAAAGAGTCCAGAATCTGTAGTTGGGAGGATGTAGCCCGAGAGTTCATATCGCAGTACAAATACAACGAAGAGCTTGAAGTCACCCGTCTTGATTTAGAGTTGCTCAAGAAGAACTCTGGGGAATCACTCAGTAACTTCATATCCCCATGGAGGGAAAAAGTAGCCACCATAACCAATCGGCCATTCGAGGAAGAACAAGTCAACATAGTAAAGAAGAACTTCTTACCCCATGTCCGAGCAACAATGGGAGGATAATACTATCCCCACTTTCGATATCTCAGAGAATCTGGAGTAGAAATCGATGAGGGTCTTGCTAAAATAGAAGCTAAATCAAAGAAAGTGTCTGGACAGTTCACCCCCAAAAAATACGATAATCCCACCACTACTGCAGTTTCAACCATCAATAACATTTCTCAACCAACCACCACGTGGGCACCAGAAAGCCGCCCTATCCCAATCTGAAAGGAATACACCGAGTTCCAGGCTCCCCTCTCCAAAGTTTATCAAGCCCTGTTAAGACAAAACCTTATCAAACCCTTGAACCCCCATCCATTGCCAAATCCACTCCCAAGAAACATCAAGGCAGATGCCCATTGCACCTTTCACCAAACTGCTAGCCATACCACTGACTAATGCTTTCACCTCTGAAACATAATCTAAGGTCGAATTTATCGGGGTACCATTGCCCCACCAGCCAATCCTAAGGCAAACACTACTCACAGCCCACTCCCAAATCATAAAAATGTTATCTTCCTATAAATGAACCCAGAATTTGATCATTGATTGCCGTTCTGAAAATGGAAGTATGGAATTATCATAAGTATTAAATCAACTCCTAGAGTTCGCGCTGAAATTGCCCCTACAGATGATCATTGATTTCTGAAGGTTTAGTATGTTGTTCTTGGAAGCACGGAAATAGGCCCGAGAGTCAGACAATTGGGTAGTACCAATCGATGAAGTCAGTCTAGATGCTTTTATCCAGATTATGGCAGAATTATTCAGGCAAACCAACAATATTTGCAGTATGACCGAGTTACTTGATACTCTGAAGCTACATGGGCGCCTAGTCCCTTCACCCTTATATCTCTCCGCAGAATGGGAGGACCTGTATGAAAAAGACATTGAAGTTGTGGACCGCATTGACTTACATGAAAATATAGAATTGTTGCCACCGGATGGGGGGAAGAATTTGAAAATTCAAGTGAAGAGCAAGCTTCAGAGAAAATTGTCCCGGTACCCGACATGTGTACGATGATATCATTTGAAGAACTCCTCGGAGAAATAAACAAGGTGGTAGAACAACCTGAGATCGATGAGGAAACAAGATTAATGTTCTTCCCTTCTTTAGTAAATCACATAACAAGATCAAGGAGGCATTACTAGATCCCAAGCTTACCACTAGCTAATAACAAAGGGAAGGACGTTGAAAACCTTCATATGCCAAAGATGACCCTCGAAGAGAGCAAGATCCTTGATCCACTGAAGAAAATGCAGGCTAACATCACTCTATGGGGGCCTTTCATGTCTTCCCATCAGCACATAAATGATTTGATAAAATTGCTCACTGGACCCACAGTCCCTCCTTCTACCACACCAGAAGTGGCGGTAAATTTATTCGCATCCTTGACCTCTACCCGAATGCTATCCTTTTTCGAAGAAGAAATCCCCAGAATTGGGCCAAATAATAATCATGCACTCAACATATCCGTTGTAGTTATGGGGAAAATCGTACCACTCTCTCTTATGGATAATGGATTCGCCTTGAATGTCTGCCTATTAAGAACCTTCAAATGATTAGGACTGAAGTAAAGTGACCTCGCTCCAACCTCCGCTGTTGTACGTGCCTACGATAATACTCATCGAGAAGTGATGGGATCCATAAAACTTGTAATAGGGGCTGGACCTATAAACCCTTTCATTGAATTTCAAGTTATTAACTCCCCAACTTATTTTAACATGTTGCTCGGACGACCTTAGCCCCACAGTATCAAGAGTGTGTCTTCCTCGCTCAATCAGAAATTGAAATTCTTCACCGACGGATGAGCCATCACCATACTGGGCGACGACGATAATACCGAGGGTTCCTTGAGATACAAAACGGGTCAAATGATATGCTCCTATCCGAATTCTGAATTGAGCCACTTCTACTCCCGACAGGGGGTAATTTCAAATAAAGGGTTTGTCCAGAATACGGCCCTCATGGCAATGTCAATGTGATTTAAATGTTTAGAAACATGCACTTCTTGGCCGGACTGGGGCTAGGACAAAGACAACAAGGGATAATTGAACCCGTTGAGCTAAAAAAATCTTTCCCCCTTATGGTTTGGGGTATCAACTATCAGAACAAGAGTTTATAATGATCCGCCAGTCTTAACCAAAGAGAAGATTAGACTGCATCCAGGCTATCTCAGGTGACTCGTTGAATGGACGATTCATTAAAGAGGGTGAGGACTTCCCCTTTTGCGGCTTTTCAGAACCCTAGTATGACCATACAAATAAGAAGATGAAGCCTGGAATGGAGATATTTTTCCAAGATAGCTACCCATGGACCGAAAGTTCTCGACACCATGTACAACCATTCATCAAAGATACCACCGATTCCGAGGGAAGTGACTCTGAGGATTCATTTGACTTACAAACACTGGGGTTGACACTCTGCGTGGTTCATTTAGGCACAACATCACTAGATCCATCCCACCTGATTAAAGTTGTTGATACACCTCTCCTCAACTGGCATGCTCCGCTAGTTCTACCTGTTGAAGTCCCATCTAACCCCAATGTTTACCCAATCTCTTCTTCTGTTGTCTATCCTTACTCAAATTTAACTGAGACCTCTTTTTATGAGGTTCTTAATGTTGTTTTCCTATCAATGAAATAAATGAAGACATTGAGTATCTTGTTGTGCCTTACATTAATTTTTTTGATTCTAATCAAACTTTTGATGATGATGATTTTGCAAATGAACAATTCTTAACTTATCTAAATAAGGATAATAACAAACAACATAACCGCATTCAAGTTAATGAAGAAGAAACTGTTATTATTAGCCTCAGTTCTAGTAGCCAACTACGCAAGATTAGGATAGGGGTTACCCTTGATGAGCATGAGCGTGCACAACTCAAAGAATTACTGAAAGAATTCGTGGATGTCTTCTCGTGGTCCTATGACGATATGCCTGGCAGTGATCCCGAAATAGATGAACATGAGATCCCTACTCTTCCAGATTACAATCTATTTAAACAAAAGCTGAGAAAGCTCCGCACTGAATGGTCACTCAAAGTCAAAGAAGAGGTGGTCAAACAACTAAACATGGGCTTCATTCGTGTGATCGAATATCCCACATGGCTAGCCAATATAGTGCCTATGCCAAAATTAGGAGGAAAAGGTCGGATGTGTGTAGACTATCGGGACTTGAACAAAGCCTCTCCAAATGATGATTACCTATTACCCAATATCAACATGATCATGGAGAACACGTCCAACCATGCTCTTAAGTCATTCATCAAAGGCTTTGCCAAATAAAACCAAATCAAAATGCACCTGGATCACCGAGAAAAAACCGCGTTCATCACACCATGGGGAACCTTTTACTACACTTTTATGCCATTTGGTCTTAAGAATGTTGGGGCTATGTACCAGAGGGATGCCATAACCATCCTACATTATCTAATTCACAAGAAAGTCGAGGTCTATGTGGATGATATGATTATCAAATCCAAAACTAGAAAATGTCATGTTCCCGCCCTTCGAAAGTTGTTTGAACGACTGCGACGGTATCAGATGAGACTCAATCCATAGAAATGTGTCTTCGGCATTATAAAGGGAAAACTTTCAGGATTCATGGTTAGTGAGAAGGGGATAGAAGAAGATCTTGACAAACTGAAAGCCATACTTAAGATGCTACCTCCCCGAACGGAGAAAGAAGTCCGTCGTTTCCTTGGGAAATTACAATACATCAGTCGATTCATCATCCAACTAACCTCCATCTGCGAACATATCTTAAAACTCCTTCGAAAGGATTCAACCAAGGTTTGTAATAAGGCATGCCAAGAAGCCTTTGACCGAATCAAACAGTATCTCACCTAACCTTTGGTACTCAGGCCACTACAGCCTGGTCTCCCCTTGCTCCTATACCTAACCATAATTGAAACTACAGCTAGGTCTTTGCTAGCCCAATAACTTGAGGATTCTCGCAAAGAAAGAGCCATTTATTACCCCAGTCGCAAATTGGCCGGATACGAAGTCAACTACACTGCTTTGGAAAAAACATGTGTTGTGCTTATTTGGGTCACCCAAAAGTTGCGACACTACATGCTCGCCTTTCCCATTAAACTTGTATCCCGAATGGACCCCATCAAGTACCTGCTTGAGAAACTCGCCTTATCCAGTCGAATGGCCCGATGATTGATGCTCCTAGCCGAGTTTGATATCGTGTACGTCACACAGAAAACCATGAAAGGAAAAGCCATCTCTGACTACCTCGCTGACTACCCCATGGAAGAAGCCGACACCTGGATCTTCGAATTCCCAGATAAAAACATCCTCTACACCGCTCAAGACAACCTCTGATGGCAAATGTTCTTTGACGGCATTGCCAACAAAAAGGGATACGGCATTGGGATACTTCTGATCGCCCTAGATGACTACCACACTCCCATCACCATCAAGTTGGATTTCCCCTGTGCTAACAACATGACTGAATACGAGACGTGGCGGTAGGCCTCAAAGTTATTCTCAATAAAGGAATTAAATTCCTAGATGTCTACGAGGATTCTTCCCTTATCATTGGTCAAGTGCTCAAAAATTAGAATGTCAAGGACGAGAAGCTCCAACCCTTCCATGCCCACTTAGAAGAACTAGCCTCCCAATTTCAAGATATCACCTTCCATTACCTACCTCGAACAAAGAATAATCTAGCCCATGCCCTTAGTACCCTAGCCTCCATGGTATACATGCCCAAAGGAATAACAATGGCCCCCTTCCTAGTTCAAAAGCAAGATAAACTAACCCATTGCTACCACATTGAGCTCATCACCAAAGAAGATCCCGAGCTAGCTAATTACTGGTACTATGATATCTACCACATACTCAAGCATGGTAGGTATCCTGAGGGTTCTAACAAGAAAGATCGGGTAACCCTTTGAAGAATGATCGCCCAATACATCATCTTTCACAAAGCATTATTGAAGAGAAACTTTGATGGAACCCATCTACACTATATCGCAGGGGCTGACATTGAAGAGGTAATACAAAAAATACACAACGGGGAATGCAGGCCCTATCTGAACGATCACATGCTAGCTAAGAAGATCATCCGACAAGGATACTACTGGACCACCATGATCCAGGATTGAACCGTCTATGTCCAGAGATGCCTCAAATGCCAATATTTTTCTAACCTTCAACACCTGCTGTCGCAAGAGTTATACAACATAACTTTTCCCTGGCTATTCTCCATGTGGGGTATCGACATCATAGGGAAAGTCACACCCAAGGTCTCTAACAGGCATGAGTTCATCCTAATTTCCATTGATTACTTCACTAAATGGGTCAAAGTCGAGTCATATACACTCCTGAATGCTAAGAAAGTGGCCCAATTCATCAAGAAAAACATCATCTGTCGATATGGGGTCCCGCACGAGTTAGTGTCAGATAACGGGTTGCATTTCTAGGCAGAAGTAACAGAAGTGGTCAACGAGTATGGGATTCAGAGACACAAATCTTCTCCCTATCAACCTCAAACCAATGGTGCAGTCGAAGCTGCCAACAAGAACCTCAAAGCCATCATTAGCAAGATGATCGAAAGTTGTTGAGATTGGGCCGACCGAATCCCATACGCCCTCTGAGCCTACCGAACCTCAATCTGAACCTCTATTGGGGCTACCCCTGACTCTCTAGTCTACGGTATGGAATCAGTCCTACCCATGGAGCTAGAAATACCCTCATTGTGAGTCATGCTTAAAAGTAAAGTTAGCGAATAAGACTGGTACTGAAGCTGTCTTAACAAGTTGACCCTCCTAGATTAAAGGAGATTAAAAGCTCTATAACACATACAAGGGTACCATCGCCGTATAGAGCGATCATTAAATACGAGAGTCAAGGGCCGCAGTGTCCAAGAAGGGGATTTATCCCTTAAAGAAATAGTAGAGCCCATTTGGGACCCTCTGGCCCCAGAGGGAAATTCAAGCCCAATTGTAACAACCCATACATTGTGAAGAATATCTTGTTCGATAGTGCCACCATGCTCATCGACATAGATGGAGAAGAGATATATCGTCCAGTCAACCTGGACCGTCTCAAGAAGTTCTACCCCATGTCTTAGCGCGTTACGACTCTTATCATCTGCCTTCTAAAAAAAATATCTTCATTTTCGTCTACCCAGAACTACGTGGGCCTGATCCTCTGCAACAACCATTTTTCAGAAAAAAAATTAAAACCTTTAAAAAAACCCTAGAGGTACGTAGGCAGCTCATATATCACAAAAAAACTAATCTTTTCTTATCTCCGAGAACGACAATTCGTTCTAACATATACTTGAACAAAATGATTATGCATGCCTTAGCGATCGGTATAGATACTTCAAAAATACAAAATTCATCAAAAGGCACAGTTAAATGATCAAAAACTTGTTTATTTCACTAATAAGAAATTACAGTGAACTTACATAAGGAACGGATAACTCCCTCCCCCCTACCTTCCTAAAAAGCCAAATAAATTCCCAAATTTATTCCCCATTACAAAATAAACTCCCAAGAGTCCTACCCACAGCCACCAAAGCATCCCGTTCCAACATCATCATCAACATCCTTGGGTCCCAAAGCTTCCCCTGCCTGAATGGAGTGCCGCAGACGCTCCATAGGCCGATAAGGTCGAACCATTCTCGTAAAAATTACCACACCTCCCTCCATGGTATTAGATAAAACAAGCCACCTTTGTCCAGCCTCCACTACTAACATCTTGCTGACCACTCTTCTCCACAACCACTTCATATAATCCCCGGGTGTAAGGACACAAATTTCCAATTGAGTCCTTTGTAGTTTTGGCTCAATTCTGAACAAAAATGTTTGAGTCATAGGATAGAGTATATTGCTCATCCTTCAAGCCTATGACGTATTTGTTGAAGACGTAGCGGCCAAGTGTATAAAGCTTCATCAAAATGCCGAGTTTAAGTGCCTCGTTTCTACGTCATCAATAGTGGTTCCATGCTCCCAAGGTATGAATGCATTACATATAAACATAGGAGCTTGGAATGATGTTTAATGGGTGTAGGTTTAATTAAAAACTGTTGTTTATTTTTCAGAAAGATTTTATTAAAACTTTTATATAAAGTATATAAAGTTTCTGGGCTAAATTTGTAATTTCCAACTTTCTGGTATCTCGTTCGAACGAGATTGTCGTTCGAACGAGAATGTCGTTCGAACGAGAATGTCGTTCGAACGAACCTACCAAAGAGCTTCCCCATAGGCCACTGGAACATCGTTCGAATTGTCGTTCGAACGAGATGGATGTTCGAATGAGATTTTAAGCCACTGGAACTTCGTTAGAAAGGCTCGTTCGAACGAGATTTCAGGCGGAAAAATTTTATGGTAGTTTTTACCCATGTTTCCCACTTCCTTACCCCACTAACTTTTGACAGATTATTATAGTGCGGGAAACAAAGTTTGGAACTTAACTTTTTCATACCCATCTATCTCCAAGAGAGAATTTGAGAGAGAAATTCATTAAGGAAAAAGTTCATGTTTTAAAGTGTCTAAGTTTTCAAGAAAAATTGATTATACACTTTAGTTTTACACCCATATCGTTTATCCAAGCTTCCACAGATATATTTGTACTTGATTGGAGTTTTGTCACCGGTTCTTCATCTCTACCGTTTGAAGAGACATTTTGGGTTTTCTTCTAAATCCCACAAAGAAGAAGAGGTTTTCGTTGATTTACCCACTTGGAGAAAAGATCCTAGTTCGGGTGACGGTGACCATATAAAGCCCGATCGGTGGATTTCGAGACCGCGGTGGAGCTCCGTGGTTATTCTCTAAGTGGATGTGTTTACAAGAAGAAGCGTCGGGGCTTCAGAGGGATCGAGTCGTGTGTTGTAAGTCTACTTTATTGTATTTGTAAATTTCATATTTAGTGGATTTGAGGCTAGGGCCGTCCGAGGTTTTTTCTCGTTATGGGTTTTTCCTCGTACATCGTGGAATAGTGGATTAATTGTTTATTTTATCTTTTGCAAAGTCACCTAGAACGCATGCTTAGGTAAAAAGATAAAATTGGTATAATTTAATCACTACTTGTTTAATTTGGTGCAAATTAATATTGGGTAATGTTTAGTTAATTTAATTCAAGTCATTTAATTTAATTTGTTAATATTTGGTTTGGCATAATTTAACTAAATGAAAAATATGACTTAGGATAATTTTTAAGGACTTGGGTTAATTAACTTGGTTTAAGTGAAATTTAAATAAGTGTGTGTGTTTCATTTAATTTCACTTGGTTTAATTTTAATTTGAAGTAAATTAAAATTTGTTATTTTATTTTTTATTGAACCATCATCTACGCTTCCGCATATATTTAACAAGGAAATTGATTTTAAAGTACAAAAAGACTTTTGAATTAAAATTGGGGACCACCGGGACGTTTTCAAATTGGTATTAGAGCCAAAGCGATAAATTACTTCGTTAAGATCCTTTAAATATTTTTGGCTAAAATGGAATTTTCCCCATTTTCTAAATTTCCTATTTTCGATGGTTCTAATTACGCAAACTGGGAAGCACGAATGAAATCGGCACTTAAATCTATCGACGAGGGGGTTTGGTTATCGGTAGTTAACGGGTGGTCTCCACCAACTCATTTAGTTCAAAATGAACGTGTTTCCAAACCGACCGATAGATGGACTGAGAATGAGTTTAAACTTTCAAATTTTAATTCGCGTGGTTAAAATGTCTTGTTTAGCGCGGTCACACCGGATGAATTCCAAAGTATTATAATGTATGAGACCGCTAAAGAAGCGTGGGATATTTTTCAACTCACTCATGAGGGTACAAGTGTCGTTAAAGCTTCGAAACTCCAAAACCTCACCACTCAATTTGAAACTATCAAAATGAATGAAAAAGAAACTTTTGATGAATTTTATGCTAGACTTTCAGATATTGTTAATTCATCTTTTAACTTGGGAGAGAAAATACCCGACAACCGAGTTGTAAAGAAAATTTTAGGGTCCCTACCCGATAGATTTATTCCAAAAGTGACCGTTTTAAATTCTTTACCAACTTTAGCCTTTACGAAATTAGAAGAGCTTGTAGGTGATTTACAAACCTATGAACTGGACATGTTTCCCTCTAAAACTGAAAAGAAAATTGAAAAGGGCATTGCTTTAAAAGCCCGAAAAGAGGATAAACAAGTAGTAGAGAGCGAGAGTGATAGTGACTCGGAAGATATGGACTTGTTCGCTAGGAAATTTAGAAAGTTTCTTAAAATTAACAAAGATAAATTTAAAAATGATTTTAAGAAGTTTGAAGCTTCTAAGCATGACAAAGCCGAGAGGATCCCTAAAACTAGTAATGAAAATTTAAATAGTGATTAGGCACATATTCTTCACATTTATCCCCTTAATTTCGGTATTTTTATGATCCCGTGTAGTGTAAATAGCTTGGATTTGTCTCGTATTTATGATACTAACCCATTTTGGCAAGTATTTCGTGTTTTGTGTATTTCTCAAGTGTTTTACAGGTATTTCATGCAAATTGGTGCGAAAGAGAACTCAAAACAGTGAAAGAAACCAAGAAATGGAGAGTTGAAGGGCAATTTCGTAATTTTTCAGCCTTATTCCGGAGGTGGGGCCAACTAGAAAGTTGAAGATCTCTAAATTATAAGAACACTGGAAAAAACAACACCTCAATCCGAGCTACGGTGAAGAAGTTATGATGTTTTGAAGTTGCACGATAATGGACCGGTCCGGTCATGCGAAATCCAGGCAATTAATTATGCATTTAATGCAGCGCAACTCTTGGAAAACTTGTGCCACAAGCGAAATTTGATGCCAAATTCGTGCAACTTGGTTTTATAAAAGACCAAGCCCTACCTCATTTTCAGGAGGAGTTGAATTCTAGAGAGAGGGAGTCAAATTCTAGAGAGTAGAATAGAATTTTAGAGAGAGAAATTCATTTTTTTAGAAATCCTTTTTAGTTTTTCATACTCTTAGGAAAGCCCTAGTTTTTATGTTTGAAGATTCAAGTTCATCTAGTGCAGATTTCAAGTATCAATTCTTCAATTCTTCAATTCAATTCAAGTATCAAATTCCCTTCTCTTATTTGATCTCAATTCTATTTTCAATTTTCAATTGTTTTGCAATTTGTTATCAATGTTTGTTCGATCCATAATTCCATGTATAGGTATGAATTTGTTTTCTAGAAAAATCATGAGTAGCTAAATTCCCAAGGGTTGGGGTATATGAACTCAATCCAAGGAAAATTATTTATGTAGAAAATAGAGGTTAAATTAAAATATTGATTGAATCGTGAAAGAAACTCATACAAACATTGTCAATCTTTTAATCTCTCTTGCCCTAGGTACTTGAGATGTTTAAGAACGCTTTGCGAGTATAATTTATCATTCACCGCTTTATATCTATCTTTGATTTCATATGATGCGGGCTAGATCCCTCATATATGTAATGCTTAGAATTTATAAAGACCGGATCTAGTCAATAATTTTAATTTACAATCCTAGTATTCTATACGGTAATTTGTTAAGGATTGAGGGATTGTACTCCACCCTATTTTCTCATTTATCTTAATTAATTTAATTTCTTTATTTAACTTTTTTTTCCCTCTTCAACCATCATCATCTTTTTCATTTTTTCTTTACAAGTAATAAATCAATTAAATTCTATCAACCATTCCCCGTGGATTCGATACCCAGACTCGCCACTATACTCCTTAAGAGTGTAGTTACAAGTTTAGTTTTTTTTGTATTGAGATTGGAAGCCGATAACAACGACTAGCGTATTACACGGACGCTCGGTTTTCCACTCGATCAAAATGGCGCCGTTGCCGGGGAGTGTTTGTTATAGATTATAATTGACTTACTGCTTCGTAAAAAAAAAAATAATAATAATAATAATAAATAAATATAAAAGAAAAATGTGTGTCACGTTTTTGAATTGCCCACTTTGAAATGTCTTATTTTAACTCTTTTGGTGGCTTTAATTGTTATGCTAATAGTGAGGAGGAGGAGGCACTCAAGACTTATGACCATTGGATTAATATCACTAAAGATGATTATCAAAAATACAAGCCTAGTGCTAAGAAACTCCAAATTTATCAAAATCAATTGCTTGAAGAAGAAAGACTTGAAAAAGAATATCGAGAAAAAAATCGTTATTGAGAGCAAGAGTTAGATGCATTATTTGAACCCAATGAGGATTTTTTTTCCGATAGTTTTGAAGATGAAGTAAGTTTTCAACCAAATGAGGAATTCGAGGTGCTAGAACCAAGGAAGACTACTTTGGAAGAACTCTTGCTTGATATAAAAAAGCAATCTGATGACCTTGCTGTTACCGGGTTGAAAATTTTAGCAACTTGCAAGGAGTTGAATGATTATTTGGACAACTTAGATAAGGTCGAGACTTGCGCTTCACCTAATACTTTTGAGGATGAAATCATTGAGAGTGATCCAAGTTCTTTTGAATATCAACCTCTTATAAATATTTCAAAACCTATTGAGGTTGAAGATCATTTGTCTCCTTGTGTCCCCACTATTATCGAACCATTAAATCCATCACAAGAACTGGATGAATGCCTTAAGGATGTTGATCCGCTTCTTGTATGAGAATGTTATTTTGAGATGCTTCATCTTATGGGACATACACTTAGACGTGTCACTCCACCAGATCCAATTGAAAATTTTGAGAGAGAGCTCGAGGAGTTTACCCTAGCAGAGTTTGAGCGCGAGTTTGGACAGGTGGATGCAAGCCTCAATGATGAAGTCCAATCTTTCTGGGCCTCAATTTGTCATTTAGACGAAAGCGAGTGGGACAATAGAATTGATGAATTTCTCCTTCCCAAAACTCCACCAGATCCAATCGAAAATTTTGAGGGAGAAGATTTTGAGGACAAGGACTCAATGCTTGAATTATTTTCCAAGATGGACTCTTTTAGTTTGTGTTCTCTACTTCCCATACTACTTGGAAAATCTTTGGAAAGTGATTCTATTTTTCTTGGATCCCAATGGTACTTGTCCCCCTATGCACTCAAATCCCTCATTATCCCCCTAAAAATTTTAATTGGTGATGGTTCATTTTTTTCGCTTTGCACATGCCTTCCGTTTTTCAAACGGAATTCTTATTTTTCAGGAGGCATGCTTTATAGTGAGGGTACACTATTAATCCCTCAAAGTCAGATTGTATTTTGGGTGGACCCTCAAATTTTTTGACTTCTACTATATGAGTTATTAGAATTTCAAATTGTAGGTTGTACATAATTAGCTTTTTATTTTTATTTTTCTTTCTTTTATAGTTTAGAGTAATTAGTTAAAGTTTTTGTTTTTATTTTTGCTATGCTTGGTTCTAACGTGTTTTGTAGATTCAATGGACTCGTACTCATCGAGGATCGCTCCATTTGGGTAATATCTTTCTTTTCCTCTCTTTATGTTGTGTTCTTGATTCACATTGAGGATAATGCAACATTTAAGTTAGGGGGTGTTGGACATTCTTCTCGTTTATTGTTTAGATTCATTGATTCAATCACATGTTCTTTCCAAGTGTATTTTTTAGAAAATTTAAAAAAAAAATTGAAAAATTTTGAAAAAAAAGCCAAAAATATTTTTCTTCAAAATAAATAAAAATTGGAATTTAAATTTTTCAAAAATGTCACCTTTATTCTGTTTGAAGTCTCAAATTGTTAAATCTCAATTGCACTAAGCCAAAATTGACCAAAGATGGAAATTGAAAGAAAATTGACGACTTAACGAATAAGTGTGGAGATTGATCAAACCCGGTGAGATTTCGAGCCTATCGATCTTTTTGAGTTTTTAAATCAATCCGAGTTTATGATTAACTCAAAGCTCTTTTCAGCGTTTTATTAAGTCGTTGATGATCTCAATCCTTTGTTTTGATCGGTTATGGGAAACGTGTGAAATGTTGTCTCAAAATTCGTGCTAAATATATCTCTAAACTTAATTAATCTCGAGATGCATATGGTAATGTGATTAGCAATTTGGACAATGAAGTAGGCCCTCGTTTGTTACCCAAAAATATTGCCCATAAAAAAATGCGAAAAACAAAATTATCCCTTTGTAACCCAAGTTGAGCCTAATAAAATATTTTCCTTTCGTTTGATAACCCGAAAAACCCAAATAGCCCGGAATTGTGAAAATTGAGAAAATTCATCAAGTAAGTCCAAATTGTGCAACAAAAAGGGGCAAGAAAATAATAGATATGCTCAACAAAAATAGCAAGAAAAAAAAATGAAAATTGAAAAAGAAAGAGAAAAATGAGCAAATGCCCGAAAAAAGCACTAATGGACGTCATAAAGACATTTTCCAATTCCGAACATTCCGTCTATTCCCATTTTTATCCTTTACACTTTTTAACCCGAAAAGTCCTAACCGAGTCCGAATGGCGAAATTAATTACCGCGTGGAGAGCTAAGACATGAAAAGATAATATGAGAGATTAAATGGTGTGAACTAGAGATGATGTTTCCCATTTCCTAATAACTGTATTCCGATGATGAGATCTTTTCACCATATATTTACTTCTTTTCAATTTTGTATGCATGAATTTGTGTCCATTATATTTACTCTTTATATCATGCATACCGAGAGAAAATAACCACAATCCAAGTGATTCGTTTGTGAGTGCATCCGTAAGAATTTGAATCATAACGAATTTTCGAAAAGTAACGTAATGCTCAATCGGTGGAAATTTGAGGTTTAATTTCTGGCTTTGCACACACACACTATGATTTGAGACATTTGAATATGAATTTATGGTGATTATTTTTCAAAAAATTTAAATTGTACAATTTTTAAGTATTTTGATATTTATTTGAGTCAATAAAGAATTTTGTGGGTGTATTCACTGCAAACCCTCACGAGACAAAACTCGTCCTACTAGGGTAACCTAGGGGTTTAAAGGCTTGTTGCATATGCTAAATGCAATCGCTTGCCCGCGAAAAAGGTATTCTATCCCAATAAAAGAATTTTCAAGAGTGGAATTTTGGTTAGATTCATTTACATTTCTCGGGACGCGCAAAGTTCTAAGTTAGGGGGTGTGATTAGGCACATATTCTTCACATTTATCCCCTTAATTTCGGTATTTTTATGATCCCGTGTAGTGTAAATAGCTTGGATTTGTCTCGTATGTATGATACTAACCCCTTTTGGCAAGTATTTCGTGTTTTGTGTATTTCTCATGTGTTTTACAGGTATTTCATGCAAATTGGTGCGAAAGAGAACTCAAAACAGTGAAAGAAACCAAGAAATGGAGAGTTGAAGGGCATTTTCGTAATTTTTTAGCCTTAGTCCGGAGGTGGGGCCAACTAGAAAGTTGAAGAGCTCTAAATTACAAGAACACTGGAAAAAACGGCACCTCAATCCGAGCTACGATGAAGAAGTTATGATGTTTTGAAGTTGCACGATAATGGACCGGTCCGGTCATGCGAAATCCAGGCAATTAATTATGCATTTAATGCAGTGTAACTCTTGAAAAACTTGTGCCACAAGAGAAATTTGATGCCAAATTCGTGCAACTTGGTGCTATAAAAGACCAAGCCCTACCTCATTTTCAGGAGGAGTTGAATTCTAGAGAGAGGGAGTCAAATTCTAGAGAGTAGAATAGAATTTTAGAGAGAGAAATTCATTTTTTTAGAAATCCTTTTTAGTTTTTCATACTCTTAGAAAAGCCCTAGTTTGTATGTTTGAAGATTCAAGTTCATCTAGTGCAGATTTCAAGTATCAATTCTTCAATTCAATTCAAGTATCAAATTCCCTTCTCTTATTTGATCTCAATTCTATTTTCAATTTTCAATTGTTTTGCAATTTGTTATCAATGTTTGTTCGATCCATAATTCCATGTATAGGTTTGAATTTGTTTTCTAGAAAAATCATGAGTAGCTAAATTCCCAAGGGTTGGGGTACATGAACTCAATCCAAGGCAAATTATTTATGTAGAAAATAGAGGTTAAATTAAAATATTGATTGAATCGTGAAAGAAACTCATACAAACATTGTCAATCTTTTAATCTCTCTTGCCCTAGGTACTTGAGATGTTTAAGAATGCTTTGAGAGTATAATTTATCATTCACCGCTTTATATCTATCTTTGATTTCATATGATGCGGGCTAGATCCCTCATATATGTAATGTTTAGAATTTATAAAGACCGGATCTAGTCAATAATTTTAATTTACAATCCTAGTATTCTATACGGTAATTTGTTAAGGTTTGAGGGATTGTACTCCACCCTATTTTCTCATTCATCTTAATTAATTTAATTTCTTTATTTACCTATTTTTTTCCCTCTTCAACCATCATCATCTTTTTCATTTTTTCTTTACAAGTAATAAATCAATTAAATTCTATCAACCATTCCCTGTGTATTCGATACCCAGACTCGCCACTATACTCCTTAAGAGTGTAGTTACAAGTTTAGTTTTTTTTTGTATTGAGATTGGAAGCCGATAACAACGACTAGCGTATTACACGGACGCTCGGTTTTCCACTTGATCAAATAGGTATGAGTCAAATAGGTGTTTTGGTTATGGGTTATGGCCATAGGGCTTCTGAGTGCCCCACTAAACTAAGGAGAGAGGGTAAGCGACCCATATAATGCGACCCTTATTGATAGTGATAAGGAAGAGGGACCCGATTCCCCCACTAAGCCCAACTTTATGGCTTTTATGGCTAGTCATGTGAGTAATAGTAATAACTCATCTATTGATGAAACCTTAACACATAACACTTCCAAGGTCATTGTTTATGATTCCCTTGTCTTTGATGATAGTGAGAGTGAAGAAGAAAGAGAGAGTGAAAATGAAGAAGAGGTTAATGTGAGTGAACTTCAAAATTATTTTCAAGAATTATATATGAAGAATCAATTAAATTAAAAAGAGCTAATTTGAAGTTAGAAGCTAGTTTGAAAGAACGTGTCAAGGTCGTTGATAATAGTGTGTTGGTTGAAGACCTTAAGACACGAGAGAGATCTCTTCGAGAGAAGATAGAATATGTAGAAGGCGAGAGAGATAGCCTTAGAGGTTTAATGGAATCCTTGAAAAAGGAGCTTCTCGAGTTTGAAGAGAGAAATGTGTTATTAGAGTCTAATATTCTAGAATTAGAAAACAAATTAAAAGACTCTAGTAATGTCAAATTTTTTTTGGAGTGTCGTTCGAAAAAATTAGATAAAATATTAGGAACGGTCCAAATTAAAAATGGCACTTGTGGTTTAGGCTATGATACTTGTAGTGAATCAACACATAAAGGCAAAACTAATGTTTTAGGAGAATCTCCTAGGAAATCCTTTAGAGATCACTCCTCAGGTAAATCTTTTCGACATGCTTTTACTTGTGCACATTGTGGTCGAAAAGGTCATCTTAAGAAATATTATTTTAATCTTAAAAGATTTTCTAGAAAATCCCAATGTAAGGCAACCAAGGTAGCCAAGATTCCTACACCTCGAGATAGTTACTCATCATTAGTTTGGGTTAGGATATCCGACTTGGTAGCTTTACAAGATAGGGTATTTGATTCTCATTTACTTTCACATGCTTCCTCCCTTGCAAAATCTAAAGGTTGAATGTGTTAGTTTTATTTGCATACTTTAGCTTTTGTACTTCATGATATATTTTCTTGCTAAATGTATGCTTGTTTTAGTCATTTTTTAGTCTATTCTTCATTATTAATCACATGCTAGAATAATGATCTATGTTTACCTTTTGTATCATATTTCTTTTGTTTGCATTAACTGAAAATACAAAAAGATTTTTGTTTATCATTTGGGTTTTTATTTCTTGATAATTTAAGCTTAATGAAAAAATTCAAATGATTTTTGTTTGTCTTTTGAGTATATATATTTTTGGTTAAAAATTTCAAAAACTCAAAAAGATTTTTATTTTGTGTGTATTTTAGTTTGACACACTTTATGTGGCATATATTTGTGTTAGAATCCCATCTTTTTCGCTCCCATGTGGCTAGAACTTTTGGTTTAGATTGTTAATCCTTATTATGTTCTTTACCATGCTTACATGGAGTAGTTGGATTTTGTGTTGATTAAATGGATTCTATTTTTATATGCCTCTACTCACACATGCACGAGCTCTTTTGAAATTTTAACTTCATATGTATATTTGAGCTTTGTGAGGTGTTCTCCTACCAATCTTGTCATCTACATATTTGTGACCTAGGAGGATTAGTGCATGTCAAAATCCGTTGCACGTGAGATTTGTGTGAAAAATAAAAACATGATAAATATAAATGTGCACGGGGAAGGGCTCCGAAAGGACTTAGTTTCCTTTGCGAATAGTAAGCCACCGTTTGTTTGGACCTAAAAAAAAATACGTGGTCCAAAGGCCTAAAAGAAAATATGGCATAAAAAGAAAAATAATTGCCAAGGCCTATGTTTGATTGATATATTCATTCAAAATTAATATATATGCTTATTGAGGGAGATTGGATGGTATATCAATGGTTTGCACAATGCCCGTTTATCCTAGTTGCGCTTTTAATGTCATGACTCTATTGGTTTGTAGAATCATCAACATGCTAGGCTTCTATGCATTGTGAATGTTTGTTCATTGAGTTCAATCTATATTGTCACATGAGGTTATATTCAAATGTGATGAAGTTTGAAATCAATTGAGAACTCCGTGAACATGTTTTAAGTGATTGGGTCTAAATTTAATTGTTTCTAGTTCATATCCCAACACTTTCGTTTCCATATGACACATTTTGGCCATACGAGTGTGAAAAGCTTATCTTATTTTGTGTCATTTGGGTGTTTATATCTATATCTATATCTATCTATATATATATATATATATGTTCATGTGCATATTTGGTATATCTAGAGTATGTATATATATATATGATATTTTTGTTTAGTCTTTGTCGTGCTTTCTAGTCCATATATGCTTTAATTCATAATTGGTATCTATCTTGTTGCATTCTTTGTTGATATCACATGCTTAATACTTTATGTATCTTATTGGTATCATTTTCTTGCATCCTAGTTGGTATCCGTTATTATTTGTTGGATTAGTTGTGCTTTTGTTGCCCATATGCTTTAATGTTCCCATCACTTTATGCACAATTACATGTTTTATTCTTTAACCTTTCTCTATTCCTAAACAAAAAGGGGGAGAATGATAGGGGAGAAATGGTATCTAAACCTATTATAATCGTATCTTAGTTTGGGGGAGAAATGGTATCTAAACCTATTATAATCGTATCTTAGTTTGGGGGAGATTTATCTTAGGGGGAGACGTCTTTCTAAGTTGATCATTGTTGATAAAGGGAGAATTAATTTAGGGGGAGTACTTACTTTACTTTCATATAATATTTTGATATTCCCTATAATATTTTGATATTCCCTATGCATGTAATGTGTTTGCTTAAGTGTGCAGGAATTATATTATAAGTGGCAACTTTCACCGACAAAGATTGTGATCCTTTGGATTGTTTGAGTCAAGCATTGTATTTTTATTTTGGGTGGGACTTTTTATTTGTCCCGGAATAGCCAAAGGGGGAGATTTGTAAGGACACAATTTTCCAATTGAGTCCTTTGTAGTTTTGGCTCAATTCCTTACAAAAACGTTTGAGTAATAGGATAGAGTATATTGATCATCCTTCAAGCCTATGACGTATTTGTTGAAGACGTAGCGGTCAAGTGTATAAAGCTTCATCAAAATGCCGAGTTTAAGTGCCTCGTTTCTACGTCATCAATAGTGGTTCC
Source organism: Sambucus nigra (assembly GCA_949130495.1). Classification (NCBI taxonomy): domain Eukaryota; kingdom Viridiplantae; phylum Streptophyta; class Magnoliopsida; order Dipsacales; family Adoxaceae; genus Sambucus; species Sambucus nigra. The sequence continues at coordinate 235,797,203 of OX422217.1, read as the reverse complement.
ATGCTCCCAAGGTATGAATGTATTACATATAAAGATAGGATCTTGTAACGGTGTCTAATGGGTGTAGGTTTAATTAAAAACTGTTATTTATTTTTTAGAAATATTTTATTAAAACTTTTATATAAAGTATATAAAGTTTCTGGGCTAAATTCGTAATTTCCAATTTTCTGGTTTCTCGTTTGATATTGTCGTTCGAATGAGATTGTCGTTCAAACTAGAATGTCGTTCGAACGAAGCTGCCAATGAGCTTCCCCATAGGCCACTGGAACATCGTTTGAATTATCGTTCGAACTAGATGGCTGTTCGAACGAGACTTCGAACGAGATTTCTAACGAGTTCAATTTTAAGCCACTGGGACTTCGTTAGAAAGGCTCGTTCGAATGAGACTTCGTTCGAACGAGATTTCAGGCGGGAAACTTTTATGGCAGTTTTTAGCAATTTTTACCCATGTTTCCCACTTCCTTACCCCACTAACTTTTGACAGATTATTATAGTACGGGAAACAAAGTTTAGAACTTAGCTTTTTCATACCCATCTATCTCCAAGAGAGAATTTAGAGAAAAATTCATTAAGGAAAAAGTTTATGTTTTAAAGTGTCTAAGTTTTCAAGAAAAATTGATTATACACTTTAGTTTTACACCCACATCGTTTATCCAAGCTTCCATATATATATTTGTACTTGATTGGAGTTTTGTCACTGGTTCTTCATCTCTATCGTTTGAAGAGACACTTTGGGTTTGCTTCAAAATCCCACAAAGAAGAAGAGGTTTTCGTTGATTTACCCACTTGGAGAAAAGCTCCTAGTTCGGGTGACGGTGACCATATAAAGTCCGATTGGTGGATTCCGATACCGCGATGGAGCTCCGTGGTTATTCGCTAAGTGGA